>MU968551.1:0-600000 GCA_034641835.2 Pinus albicaulis | reverse complement strand
AAAAGATATGAAATATGACTCGAGGGGTTGAATTTTTCGTGTTTTTACCGAGTCCGAAAAAGTAATAAAATACAACTCGTTTACTCATCGTTTCTAGTTTTAGGACCTGTTGCTACACAAGAAACAAATGTAAAACCCATTTTATATAAAAAATAATAAAAAATAATAAAAAATGTGTCTAAAAACCTAATTATGGTTAGAAAAGGCTATAAAACAACTCAAATAGTAAAAATAATTTAGTTTTACCTTTTCACCTTCTTGTGCATTTTTACCGGTTTTCACTGTGAATTTGGGGAGCTCACTGTAGGAAATCTAGTAGACCATCAATGGATCCACTTCTTACAGGTAAGAGCCATGAAATTTCCTTGAAATTTCATCCATTTTTCATGTTTTTTCATGTCTTTATGTATTTTGTGGAGGAGTTTTAAAAAAATCATGTCTGCGGTGGTCGGTGTTGGTTCCAGGCATGAAGTCATGTTGACCTGCATGGTTTTTATATGGGGAAAAGCACTGCTCGGTGCTGCTATTTGAAAAACAGTGGAACCGAACACTGCGGAAAAAAATTTCAAATTTTCTTCCAAAAAATGCTTGTCACAACGATTAAATTTTTAACCATATGGCTTATAGAATCTTTCTATTGTTGTTTTGAAGGAAGAATCATCAAGTTTTCAATGGAAATTGAATGGAAAGAGCAGGAGTATTGGGAAGAAGATGCACAGGCCCTAGAGAATGATGAATTCTTAGATGCTCTAAGGAACTGTGGGCTCCTCAATTTTTTCATGACCCCATTTCTGAAAGCTCAGTTGGAGTTGTTATAATACTTGATCAGTGTATGGGACATTGACCAAGAGAGGTTGATCATCCATGACCAGGAATTGGAGATAGAAGTCTCTGATATCTACTTCATAACCATATTTTCACGGAGAGGAGTGATACCACTAATGACAGGTACTTGGGTCCTTGGAGAGATTATGGGCATGTTGATAGAGAGGGTTTGTATTGGAGCAAGGAAAGCATACAAGAGTGGCAAACTAGACATCCATACAGTGCCCGAATTACCTTTGAGGGTAGTGCTACATACCATTACTTGGGCTACTGGATCTTAGGCTCCTCATGAATCCACAAAGAGGAAACTCCAATTATCCGTAGATTTCATGTCTCCGACAATCTTCAATTGGGTGAAAGTGGTGAAAATCAACATAAAACGTCAGTTGACCAAGTGAAAAAATGGTAAGCTGAAGTAGTTTGGGTATGGGTCCTTTTTGATATTGTTCATCCTTGAACGGTTACCGAGATTCCTGTGGTAGGATTTTATCATACTCATGGCACTAGCACGAGAGCCATGGATCATCCATTGGGTTGATTTGATGCCTTGATCATGAGGTGGGCACCAGATGTCGTGGAGACTAGAGTTCTTTGACTGGTTGAGCCAATAACCCATCGTGGTGGATGAATGGCCATACACTGGTACCGATTTCAGGGGTGATCCGGATCTTCCACTTTCGGAAGGGGACAACTAGGATGAGGAGAGAGGTAAAAACTTATTTTTTGAATTTTTATGAGTATTACAGTTTTTTTGGTTTTATATATATATGTGTGTGTGTGTGTGTGTGTCCTGATGTTGGACCAAAGAGAACCACAGGGATGCCTCCGATAGCTCAAAGGGTCCCAATATATTTTTAAGTGGCTCCTCATGGCGAGGGAAGTGATGTGGAAGAAATTGCACATAACTTGGAGTGACTCACAAGTGATATCCTGTAGTACGTGAGGTTCGAGGACATTCCTCGTGCTTACTAGCGACACACTGCGGGAGTTTCTAACTGCATATATTGGCTATTGAGACTTGTTGTATAGGTAGTGACGTGCTATCATGAGCACCATGATGATTAGACTCCTAAGTTTCATTTCTGCATTTTTTGAGAGACATGGTGTCTCAGGATGTAACTGAAACAAATATATATTTTTTGAACTATGATGTAAACACCAATGAAAAAAATCGATATATATATATATATATATATATATATATGCTTATTTTCTTGTATAAATCTTAGTATCTAATGATGATTGTTTTTTTACAAATTCCTCAAATGTCTCTCTAATACAATATTAACTACTTCATTAATTAACATGTTCATTCTTCTGGGAATATGCTGATATGTAATATAATAAAAATTCATTTCAAAAAAATGAACACGTAAATACATCCTTAAAATATGAGGGTTTCTAACAAAAAAAAATTCCCATTGAGTTGGAGAACCACAAGCTGAGAGTCTAGTTTTACAATTAATTCACGAATGTGAGGGAAATAGCTTTAGTTAAAAGTTTGATAACTGCACTGTATTTAGTGACATTGTTATTTGCACGTCCTATACAAATGCTTTGAAAGTATATTAACTCATCATTAGGATCATAAATTACGCAAGCCGCAGAGGATAGGTTCTAGGTACTAAAGGAGGCATCGTCAGCGAAATCGACATAAGGATTGATAGACATCTGCATAGTAAGAAAAGACATAATAATTAGGAAAAACTACTCACAAATCACACCAAGCCAAAATTGTAAGAAAATTAAAAACAAACTCATGTACAGAAGAAATGCACGAGAAACTAAAGCATAATATTTTTTAAGATACAACCCATTCCGGGGATGATCCATGAGATAACCTTCATAATAAATAATCTCACAGGGCCCATTTTGCAAAAAAAATTTAATGGTGTAGGGCTCATGCCACATGAGTTCAAATTTACCTGCCCCCATCTTATCATGTGCTTGGTTATACAAGAGGACTAAGTCTCCTTCTACGAAGGTAAGAGGGGAAACTATCTGGTTAAAATGGGCTTTGACCCAAATTTTTTGTGCTTTTATGACTAGAGCAGTGAAGCGGCAAGTTTCATCAAGCCTCTCCAAATATAGAACTGGGAAATTACTTGGAAATAATTTGATAACTATATTGAGTGAAGGAATTTCACATTCAATCTTAAGGGTAGCTTCCAGACCATAAGCAAGTTAAAATGGTGTGAATCCGGTTGCATCCTTCAACGAGGTTCGGTAAGCCCAGAGAGATGAGAAAAACATGAGATGCCAATTGGAATTGTGCATCCCAATAGTATGCTAAAGCATAGTGACTAAAACTTCGTTCACGGCTTCAACTTGGCCATTCGCCTAGGGATAGCATGGTGTTGATCTGTCGTGACGTGGACCCAACCGAGTAGTCATCTCAGCCATCATATAATGGTGAAAATAGGTGCCATGGTTAGTGACAATGGCTTGAGGGACTCCAAACTTGGTAATTACATGATTGAATAGAAATTGGGTGGTCGTCTTACCATCAGGTTTGAGTGTAGTTATTGCTTCAGCCCATTTGGTGAAGTATTCTATGGCTACAATATATATATATATATATATATATATATATATATATATATATGTTTATTTTCTTGTCTAAATATTACTATGTGATGATGATTGCTTTTTTAAAAATTCTGCAAATGTCTCTCTAATACAATGTTATGATATGTAATATAATAAAAACTCCTTTCTAACAAACAAACACATAAATACATCCTTAAAATCTAAGGGTTTCTAATATAATAATTCCCATTGAGTTGGAGAACCACAATCTAAGAGTCTAGGTTTACAATTAATTCGTGAATCTCAAGGGAAATAACTTTAGTTAAAAGTTCGATAACTGCACTGTATTTAGTGACATTGTTATTTGCACATCCTAGAAAAATTCCTTGAAAGTATATTAACTCATGCTTAGGATCATAAATTACCCAAGCCGTGGAGGATAGGTTTTGAGTACTATAGGAGGCATTGTCAGCGAAACCGACATAAGGATTGACATACATCTACACAGTAAGAAAAGAAATAATAAGTAGGAAAAACTACTCGCAAATCACACCAAGCCAAAAATGTAAAAGAAAGAAAAACAAACTTATGTACAGAAAAAATGCACAAGAAACAAATGCATAATATTTTTTGAGATACAACCCATTTCGGAGTTGATCTAGGGGATAACCTTCATAATCAATAAGCTCATAGGCCCCATTTTGCAAAACATGTTTAACGATGTAAGGCCCATGCCACATGGGTTCAAATTTACCTGCCCTCAGCTTATCATGTGCTTGGTCATACAAGAGGACTAAGTCTCCTTCTACGAAGGTATGAGGGGAAACTATCTGGTCAAAATGGGCTTTGACCCAAATTTTTTGTGCTTCTATGACTAGAGCAGTGAAGCGACGAGTTTCATCATGCCTCTCCAAATATAGAACTAGCGAATTATTTTCCAATAATTCGAGAATTATATTGAGTGAAGTAATTTAAAATTCAATCTAAATGGTATCTTCCAGACCATAAACAAGTTAAAATGGTGTGAATATGGTTGCATCCTTCAACGAGGTTGGGTAAGCCGAGAGAGATGAGAAAAAAATGAGATCCCAATTAGACTTGTGCATCCCAATCGTATGCTAAAACATAGTGACTAAAACTTTGTTCACGGCTTCGACCTGGCCATTGGCCTAGGGGTAGTATGGCATTGATATATCATGACGCAGACCCAACCGAGTAGTTATCTCGGCCATAATATAATGGTGAAAATGGGTGCCATGGTCAGTGACAATGGCTTGAGTACAACAAACCTGGTATTTACATCATTGAAGATAAATTGGGTGGTCATCTTACCATTAGCTGTGAGTGTAGTCATTGCTTCAGCTCATTTGGTGAAGTATTCTATGGCTATAAGATATATATATATATATATATATATATATATATATATATATATAGATATATATATATATATATATATATATATATGCTTATTTTCCTTACTAAATCTTACTATGTGATGATGATTTCTTTTTTACAAATTCCACAAATGTCTCTCTAATACAATATTAACTACTTCATCAATTAACGTGTTCATTCTTCTAGAAATATGATGATATGTAATATAATCAAAATTCCTTTCTAACAAACGAACACGTAAATACATCCTTAAAATATGAGGGTTTCTAACCAATTAATTCCGATTGAGTTGGAAAACACAAGCTGAGAGTCTAGGTTTATAATTAATTCACGAATGTTGAGGGAAATAGCTTCAGTTAGAATTTTGATAACTATACTATATTCAGTGACATTGTTATTTGCACATTCTAGAAAAATTCCTTGAAAGTACATTAACTCATCGTTAGGATCATAAATTACCCAAGTCGCAGAGGATAGGTTCAGGGTACTGCAGGAGGCATCGTCAGAAAAACCAACATAAGGATTGACAGACATTTGCACAGTAAGAAAAGACATAATAAGTAGGAAAAAATGCTCGCAAATCACACCAAGCCAAAAATGTAAAAAAATTAAAAACAAACTTATGTACATAAGAAATGCATGAGAAAGTAATGCACAATATGTTTTGAGATACAACCCATTTTAGGGCTGATCCAGGGCATAACCTTCATAATCAATAATCTCATAGGCCCCATTTTGCAAAACATGTTTAATGATGTAGGGCCAATGCCACATAGGTTCAAATTTACCTGCGCCCAGCTTATCATCTTCTTTGTCGTACAAGAGGACTAAGTCTCCTTCTACGAAGGCACGAGGCGAAACTATCTCGTTGAAATGGGATTTGACCCAATTTTTTTGTGCTTCTATGACTAGAGTAGTGAAGTGGCGAGTTTCATCAAGCCTCTCCAAATAAAAAACTGGCAAATTATTTGGTAGTAATTCGATAACTATATTGAGTGAAGGAATTTCATATTCAATCTGAAGGGTAGCTTCCAGACCATAAACAACATAAAATGGTGTGAATTCGGTTGCATCCTTTAACGAGGTTCGGTAAGCCGAGAGAGATGAGAAAAACATGAGATGCTAATTGGAATCGTGCATCCCAATAGTATGCTGAAGCATAGTGACTAAAACTTCATTCATGGCTTTGACGTGTCTATTGGCATAGGGGTAGTACGGCGTTGATCTGTCGTGACGCGGACCCAACCAAGTAGCCATATTAGCCATAATATAATGGTGAAAATGGGTGCCATGGACAGTGATAATGGCTCAAGGGACTCCAAACCTAGTAATTATGTGATTGAAGAGAAATTGAGTGGTTGTCTTACCATCAGCTATGAGTGTACTCATTGTTTTAGCCCCTTTGGTGAAGTATTCTATGGCTACAATAATACAAGAATGCCCCTTGGGTGAGTGAGTGTTACACGTCATAAAAATTGATACCCCACTTCGAAAAAGGACCAATGGTAATGACAAAATGAAGGTGAGGGGGTGACTCGTGCATCTTGTGCTGGTAGATCTGGCACTCGTGACATTTACGGATAGCAAGGATACAACCTTTAAAAATGGTAGGCCAGAAATACCCAACATGAAGGATTTTTTGAGCAGTAGCATACCCAGACATATGACCGCCACACGTGCCAGAGTGGCAGTCATTAAGGAAACTTTCATCTTCCACAAGTGTTAAGCATTGATGGAGGACAGAGTCAGCTCCGATGCGGTATAAATTATCTCCAACTATGCGATAGGGTTGTGAATGATGATGGATACATCAACAAACATTTTTCGTCAACTTGGACTAGAAAGTAAAAGTCTGGAGATAAAAAATTATACCACTGTATCATGGATCAAGGGTGTTAATCAAAAAAAGAATATCATCGAGAATGCGTTCCTAAGAACTGGAAGGAGAAGATCAACTCAGCAAAAACCAACGAATTCTTCGATTTGGCAGTAGTGAACTCCAAATCAAACTATTGGAGGATGATTATCCACTTAGATACTTTCCTCCCAGCAAATTTTGAGTTAAAATATAAGTCATGGGGTTGCAATCAGGAATCATGGTCGTAGTGCGGAGTAAAATATAATGGCGGAAACATTGTATGACTTGAATAGCCGCCACTGCCAATTTTTCGACATGAGCATAACGTGTTTTAGTTTCGAGAAGATTGTGGCTAAGATAATAAATGACATGCTGATTACCATTGTCATCGTCTTGTACCAAAACCAAGGTGATAGTGCTAAAAGCGAAAACCAAATAGAGTGAATAATCTCGATGATAATTTGGGGGATGCAAAAGAGGAGCATTAATGAGAATGGTCTTAAGTCCATCGAACTATTTTTGGGTAATCTCATCCCATAGGAACGGGATGCCTTTCTTAAGAAATTGCATAAAATCTTTGGCTACCTCAGCATAGTTCGGTATGAAATGATGCAGGAAAATTTATTTCCTTTGCAAACTCTACAACTAGTGTAAATCATAATGGGAGGTTAGATTAATGATAGATTTGACCTTGAGAGGATCGAGATGAATAAATTCTTTGGAAACAACAAACCCAAGAAGTCTTCCAAAATCAAAGCAGAAGACAGATTTGTGCGGATTAAACTAAATATTGTAACGTCTACAGTGAATAAAAATTTGACAGAGGTGTTCTGGGTGGTCTTGACACTTAGCAGAATTAGTCAAAAGGTCATCCAGGTAAGGTTGAAAAATGTACTTAATATTGTGAAAAGCATACGACATTACCCGTTGGAACATGGCACCATCATTTTTTAGGCCACAATGGAGATTTTTATACGCGAACGTGCCCCATGGAAATATGAAGGCAATTTTATGTTGATTAGCCCGTAGTATATTGATCTAGTTATAACCAGAAAACTTGTCCATAAGGGAGAAAATATCACTCCCAGCACACTCGTCAATGATCTCGTCTATGAAGAGAGTAGGATAGTTATCCTTGGGACAAGCACGATTGATATCACAGTAATCCACACAAACTTGAATAGTGCCCTGATTTTTGTCCACAACGATAATGTTAGAGGTTGAATCGATCAATGGGATCAGATAAATGAAGCCTACTTTGAGAAATTTTTCAACTTCTCCCTTTATGTAAAATTCCTTTCTAGGGTGCACGGGATGAAGACATTGGCGAACAAGTTTTGCATCAGGGTAATTAGGTATCTTGTGTATGAATATACTTAGATCAATGCCGTGAATTTTCTAGTAGGGCTAAGCAAAAATTTCTCGAAATTCATGGAAGAGACTAGTATAGACCTCAATCTTATCAGGAGAACAGGTCACCCCAACATGGATGTTCTCTAAAATCCCCGTTTTAACGAAGATGTCAATAGGCACTGTTTGAGTGATATTTCCCATGTTACCTTTTGCAAAAAATTCATGTGTCAAAGTAGGCATTTGAAGCGGTGGGGAAGGAGATTAGGAGGAAAATTTCTCAAGACAGGTAGACATTGCCCAAAGACAAGGTAAACATGAGGAACAATTATGACTATCATTCCAGGGAGGATCCTCGAGAGACATGGTTTCCACGATGGCTTCATCAGTTCGAAACGTCTCATTCAAGGGGTCTGCAGAATCTGAAGCACTGAGCCAAGGGGATTGAGAATATGTGTTGAGATCCATACTTGAAGAATTATGATCAGAAGGAGAATTCGAAGCTGAGATGAGCTCACAATAATCAATTTCTATCGAGATCAATTACATCACGTCACCAAATGAATCAACCCGATCAGGTGAAGGCATGATCTAGGGATCAGAATAAGTATAGATCATATTGACCTAAGTAGTGTTGGGTAGAGGAAGAGAAAAAATACCCATAAGGGAAGGATATTTGAAAAGTGTTGGGTTCACACTTTCATAAGGTGTGGGAATGTGGTCTGCATATGAAACATTTCTCTCTGAAGAAGTGGAAGTGAAAATCATAACCAATCAACAGTGATGATCTTTCCTTTGTGCAGGGAAACAAAAAACACGAAAGAGAGTTGACGATATGCATAGCATGGAATGAGTCCAACTGCGACTGAGGAGGAGATTATTATTGAGTTTGGCATCAATGACTTCAACCTCAAAATTAACCGTTTTTCCTTGCAACGTGATAGGTAAGTTAGTGAGGATACCAAGAGGGCGATATTCCCTTCCGTCAAAGGCATCCAAAGCATTTGGAGACTGGTTAAGGGTTGGAGATTCGATGGATTTCCAACATGCAATAGACATGATGCAAGTAGATGCAACTTCGTCTACAACTAATCGATGGATATTCTTACCATTAATCCCAACTTGGATAATCAAAGCAAGTTGGTGAGGGAGACGCAAGACGAAATTTTCCAAATCAAAAGTGATAAGGCTCGAATTAGTAGGGTCAGATCCTCCGATAGCGGATAACAAAGCCTTCCATTATGACAAAAAGATTTGAAGTACCTCCAGCGCAGACATAGTAGATGGTGCCTGAGCCAAATCTTCAACAATACTATAATTCTGAGCTACATGGGCATTCAG
Source organism: Pinus albicaulis (assembly GCA_034641835.2). Classification (NCBI taxonomy): domain Eukaryota; kingdom Viridiplantae; phylum Streptophyta; class Pinopsida; order Pinales; family Pinaceae; genus Pinus; species Pinus albicaulis. The sequence goes on along the minus strand of MU968551.1, from coordinate 590,699 downwards.
GTTATAGGAGGACTTACGGAGCACACCTTTGGAAGGTGGCCGTATCACAGACTCAGAACTAGCCCTTTCAATATGAAGAGGGCCAAAAGTAGGCGGGGGAGAAGGAGTAGGAGCATCTGCAATTTCTTTCCTTGTTGCTTGACATGGTTCTATATAATCTTTCAATATGGTAGCGATATATATGGGTGTAGCATCATTCATCATGAAAGCTTTAGAGCAAAAAGGGGTGGAGGATTGGGGTTCCTCCACCATTTGAGTTTTTTGTGATGGGAATGGTTCCTTAAGAATTGTCAGAGTTCCTTGGGTTCCTTTGATTAGTCGAATCACTTTAGCTCATCGTGGACAATCCTTGGTGTAATTCTCATTGTCATATATTAGACAAGGATACTTCGGTTTATGTTTCAAACCATCATTAGTATTGGTTTTAGGAGAATATTGTTTCGGGGTATTGGCTTCCGCCTTGCCTTTACCTTTCTTCTTACCTTTGGAAGCTTTTTTTGTTGATGTATACTAGATGAAATTCACTTTCACAGTTTTACAAGGATTGAAAGGTGGTTGAGAAGCAGTATCTGTAAAAGGGGTAGATTTTTGCTTCACGAGATTAGGAGAAGACTTAAATGGAACCAATGACACTGTCAACAGATGGTGTCACCAGTGCTTTGGAAGTTCCCATCGTGGAGCATCGAGCAAGAGATAATAAAGCGTTCCAAACTCGGATTAAACCATATCAAGGTACTGGGCACGAGCAATGGCCTACTCTTCAAAAACACATGCCCCCATACCAATGTCCTTAGCTATTGGGCTGACAAAGAGGTAGTGAACCAGTAAGTTAGAAGTTGATCATGGATTTAAAACTTTATCAAATGACGACGTTGTCTCCATTCGTGAATGTGATCAGAGATATGGGTGGCCCAATCTTGTTTCAAGGACATAAGGAGGTACGCTCTCGTTTCATAGCAAACTAGTAGCTGAAAGTGTGTGAGAAATTCCAATGCAAGAGAATTGAAATATTGGAAGATTTCATGAGAGAGTTCAATGTACCACTTTGTAGCGACACCAGTGAGAGTACTTTGGAAAAGACGTAAATGAATAAAATCATCAATCCAGGAGTTAAGGAGCACCATGAGGAATATGTCATAACATGCACCTAGGGGTCTTCTCTAAGATTTCCATCAAACTTGGGAAAATTTCCAGGAATCTTGGTGGGAACTAGGGGCCAATATGGATTATGAATAATGGGATCATTGGTTGACTTTGACACATCAGGAATATCCAATGTGGCAAGGAGTGGCAATTGTTGGTTAAAAGGCATCATAGGCCTTTTATAAAGACTAACGTTAGGGTTCCAACTAGGCCAGGAGAAATTTTGAGCCCATATGTTCTATCTCAGATGATTTTGTCCATAGGGGGTATAATTTTGGAAATTCGGCCCATATCTTGGCTAGGGACAAAGGTATTGATTTAGAGTGAACCACTGAGGTCCAGCTTGAGAAGTGTATGGATTTTGTTTCAGAATGAAATCAGTGCCTTAGGGTGGACCTTGTGCCATCAAAAGTTGACCTTGGGAAACAAATGGTTGGCCTTGAAGAATTAAAGGTTGGACCTGAGGTTTAACAGGTTGTCCTTGGGGTCCAAGTTGGCCTGGATACTGAGGTTGACTAGGCTGTCCTTGAAAACCAGGTTGGCTTGATGGTTGAGATGAGTTAGGCTTCCCCTGAAGACCATATTGAGCTTACCGGTTGATGGAGGGTTGGCCTTGTTGTACAAAAGGTGGGCCTTGCTAAACATAAGGCTGGTTCAGTTGCACAAAAGTTTGTCCCTAAGGAGGATAGGTTTTCCCTTGAGGAACATAAGGTGCTCCTTGCTGAACGTGGGGTTGACCTGGAGGACCATAGGGTTGTCTTGGTTGGGCTGAAGTTTGTACTTGTGGATGGTAAGGTTGTCCTTGTAGGCCATAGGGTTGTCCTTATTGGTATGTGACCTATTTATGAGGAACCAATGGTTGATTGGTTTGAACATACAATGGAACTTGTTGGATAGGCTTATGGTAGTATATGTGCTTCCCAAACTCATCATAGAGATGTGGCAGATTGATTGGAGCCTTAACCTGCTAAGAACCCTGAGGGAAGTATTCTGATGTTGAACAACCATCATATATTGGTCATATGGAAAGCCTCCCATAATAGGATTAGAAGAGATAGGCGCACTACCAATAGGTTGATTGACTCCCGATATGTGAGGTTGTGGTCCACTCATAATGGGTCCAACAGACATCATGAAAGCATTGGGATGAATTCCTTGAACAGTAGTAACTAAACGACAACAATGTAACCAAGCTGATGGATGGTGTGGAGGAAGCCACAAAAAAAGTGGGCTGGGTTGGGATGGTCATGACAACTGTAGAAATAATGGGAATCGAAGAAGATGGACCTGACACAAATGGCCATGATGAAGGAGATGAAGTACTTGACCATAATGAGTTCCAGTACAAAGATGAAGCACTAGAAATCAACTATCCCAAAGTACGGTAACCATCTGGGAGTGGCTAAGAGGAAGGCTGAGCTGTCTCATAAGGAACATATTTTGGAGCGAAATGATATTCTCTAGTAGATATGAGAGTCTCTTCACTACTAATAGCACTCAAAGCATCCATGTCGGATAAAGACATACTATCATGGAAAAGATCGTGAGTGGTGGAGGGAAAAGCACTTGAAAATGGTGTCACAGGCGAGTCTGAGCGTTGAGGCGGATCTTATCTCAGAAATAAAAAAGGATCCGAGGGCTGCCAGTTGATATCAAACAAATCCTCAGGGGGAGACCGAGTGGCAAGAGGTTGAATACTCGGGATAACGACACGCTCGAGGTATTGGGTCCCAAAAAATGAGGATGTCTTAGAAGAGACTCTGGGGAGAGAATCTTCACCAGGAGGTAATGAAGAGGAGGATGAAACATGTGGTTCTGCCATGGTGACTTTGTCTCTTTAGAAAAAGAGAAATGACATGATTAATTTGAGTCTTTGAAAACAATAATTAAGGAATTTCTCATGATCGGGCCAAGGAATAACTTAATGGGAATTTGATGTAATCATGGGAAATTAATTTTATAACATTCAAACAAGACTATGCCTTTTCATGTTTTAAGAATCGAGAAAAGGACAAAAGGTGACTCTAGTAACTTTGAGTTTGGACAAGCTTGAAAGGACAAGTGCTCGTTGATATTTTTCAAATTTAAATATTCACGGAAAGATTAAAATGACTACTTAGGAACTCTAGGAAGAAGGGTCTACCAAGCTCCCATGAACTGCAATATACACCTTTGAAAATAAATTTACCAAGGACTTGACATACGTGTGGGAAGTCTCCTCGAATGTTGTGTTCGATGTATCACGGTTACAAGGCAACGGACTCGGCTTCCCATGGATAAAGGATTGCAACCTAAAAAGGGTCTCCCTTTATATATGTGACGGTACGGGGAGCAGAAGTCCATACTAGCACTATATAATGCAAGATTTCAAGTGGTAACTGCTAGGTTTAATGATGTCGGAACACATCACTAGCCTAGACCTCTAAATGTGAGCTTTAAGTTTCAATGCTTCCTTAGGTTGATTGAGTCAATTTTATGGCTTATATTGGAATTAAGTTTAGTTTCAAGGCCCTAACGAATTTTATCTCAAATCCCTAATATGCGACTATATGAGAGAAATAATACCATTTCATTTCAAAGAAAATCTAGCTAAGTGAAGGATAGAGGTTTACAACAAAGTAGCAGTCAATCAAATGCAAGAATGACACTTTCCCCTATGCTACTAAGACAACCAAAGAAGAAAACGAAATTTTTTTTTTTCTTTCACTTTCCAATGAAAAGGGAAACTAATAACAAAAAATAGCACTTTTCATTTCCGGGTCGCAGAGTGACCATGTCCTTACAAAGACTTGCATGTAGCAAAAAGTTGGAAACGCCTTACAACGGGTCGTAGAGTGACCATGTCCTATGGGAACCCTACAAGAAATAGTATGATACAATAAATACAACTTTTATATGAGGCAGACATGTTCCATGCTCATGATGATTTGGCTAGCTACAAAAATCTATTTGGCAGATACAAATTAGGTCTATGTTACTAGTGTGGTAGTGATCTGTTGATTTTGTTGATGACGATGATTGTTGACACCGTCAGGGGTGTTTTTTCTTTTAAAATAGGTGGAATGTGGTACCCACATGTGTAATATTGGTATGGCATATAAATTCTCATTATACACATGGGTGTATGACTAGGGCCTTCCTGTGTGAGAATTGTTGAAAGAGATACTTATAATGGCATGGTTCTTCGACGAATTTTAGCAAAGCACAATGGTTGTAATGTACAATACCATCTTGACATGAAAGCTTTTGTTGTAGTCGAATCTTAGGAGGATCGATGAAATCTATGGGCAATGATGATTTCCACAGTGCCACTTGAGTATGTCCCTATTTTGGTGAGGGGCAATCCAAGGTACCGCTTCCTTTTTGGAAAATAGGAGTTGACATCGACAAAAAGGAAGCCTCAACTGAATGAGATAGACACTGATTTCAGGGATCATGACCTTGGATTCGATAGGTTTAACATAGGCATGATGGTGAGGGGTGACTAAAAACTGATGATGAGGATTCAGTGGCACAAGGTCAGAGTACAAAAAGTATCTTGGCAGAGGTCATAACTATTTCTGATGAGGAAATCCCTGGAGTCGATAGGACGTCCAGCCAGGGTGGGTATATGTTGGTTATGAATGTCATGGTGGTTTATTCATGAAAGGTGTGATACTCTAACCAAGGGTGACCAGGGACTATTGCCATGGGAGAAAAATGGATGGATGAGTGGGGGACATTGTTCATGATATGGGGTCTTTATACATTTACCAAAATAATGAAACAATGGGATTTGAATTGTACAAAAGATAGAGACAGGTGCCCCAAAACATGAAAGTGTTCACTCACTGATGATGTGAGGAGGGTGTTTTTCCTGAGGGAGGGGGCCCCATTGGCTGTTCTCTTGTGCAAGGTTGATGAAGCAAATGGAAAATATTGCAGATGGGATATGTTGATGGAAGTATGGTATGCCATATGTGAGTCGCAGTGGTGCACTTTCGATATGCTTGCAAAAACTTGTAGTCCAAGAAAGGGATTTTATTTTGATATGGTAAAACTTGACTTGATGCATGGTGGGTGAATGGGCATGAAGTGATTCGTAGACTGAAGTGGTATGGCCATGGTGTCATGATTTTTCTGATATATGGTCTAATTTGAGTGACGGACGCTGTGGAGGGGAGGCTCTACCAACCAACAAGGATGTTTATCATGTGCAAGGTGGGGAAATAATAAACATGGTCGGGTTCTTGGAACCTATGGTTAATTGCTTGTGGATAAATGATGTCAGAATATGTAGATTTTTTCTGGGACTCTATCATACTGAGGGTAGAATGATATGTGCTCTGGTACTTTCAATGGATGGAGTGATTAATTGTTTGCGCAATACCTGCAACAAAAGAACCCAAGTGAAAGCATCTTCTTCATTCAAATATTATTGAAAGACATGTGCTAAATGAACACAGGTCATGTTTGGTTGGCGTGCCTTCCTATCTTGCCCAATATGCTGGAATGGGTACAGAGTATATTGCCTATGGGCTATCTTCCTTCCATTAGGTTCTGGATTAATGTGATCATGGCACTTCGTCTCTAATATATGTATCATGTCAATTAGAGGGAATACTTGCTGTATATAGGTACAACGCTGGTCATGGTGATATATACTTGTGGGATATAGGTGCTAGGTAGAACATCTTAACATAGCGGTTCCCATCCTGTTCGTTTGATGATGTGACCAAGTATGAGTGACATAGTGATTCTATGTCAGGGCAAGTGGTGACCACATGATTGTGTGTGTTAAATAACGCACATGTTGGTCTTCTCCATGGAGGGCATTTGGGGATGACTAAGGGTTCCCCGACTGGCCATTTTTTAGCTGACAGGAAGAGGATGGATCTACCAGTCACGTCCTCTTGAGTCGTTAAGCTATCCATGGATTCAGTGTCAAAGTCATCTTCTAGGGAGAGGCGAACTATGGCTGAGTGAAAACTAGTTAGTGCTGCACAGAATTTAGGGATATAGTGATAATAGTGCAATGGGTTATTTCCATTACATATTTGACACAAATACTGGGTGGCTAGACGGTCATCAGGATATATTACATGGACTGGATACCATTACTGAAACAATTCTAGGGTTGGACACTCAACATTGAAATGATCACATTTGTTATCGAGTACACAATGCTCGATATGGGGAGGGGGAATGGCTAGGAGTCTTTTAGGTGACTGTCGTTCCTCCCGTAGGTATAAAATGATGCGAGGTTCATCTCCAATTGACTATATGGAGGGATCCTCTTGATAGGATTTTTCGATGGTGTGTAAGGCATCCCTGTATCACGGAATTTCTGGGCAATGATGGGTGTAGTTCCCATAATGGCCGCAGATAGTGCATGCATGATTGGTACGCAATGCCTTGCCTTGATGTTTTGTGGTTGGTTCCTCTTTACAGGAACTTGTTGCTGCGATATTTACCACAGAGCTAAAAGATAGTTTTAACTCATCCAAATTTGGGCAGATTTGGGTAAGGTGGCCTACTATGTCGCATATGGCGCAAGGTTGTAATTCTCATTGCATGGTGGGATTCTCTACCTTCTTCCCTCTTGTACTGGTGTTCTTGGTCATAAGCATCAGTTTTACGATGGGAATTACCTTCAAAGGGACATTTGCGACAGTATTTTGAATAGATGGGGCCTCCTCAGGATTGAGGGGGATTAACCTTGTAGAGGTGATGTGCATAGCTTCTGTCTCCGTAGGTGGGACCAGGTACCAAAATAGAATTGCAAATGATAAGTTTGGTAACACAAAAGTGTCCAAGAATTTCCATGACACAAAACCAGCTGGGGGATAAAGGAAAGGAGTTTGGGAGGAGACTTAGGCTAGAGAGGCTATTGTGGCCAAGGACTTGGTGTCATTACTACTCGTCTCCATCTCTTGGATGGCCTCGATGCTTAATGTTGACATCATGCACACCGGGGCCTCTACGACATCAGATGATGATTCTGGTATAACACGAGGGTCTTCTAGGAATGAACCTAGGATGGAAGACAATTTTAACTAGCCAGGGCCATATTCTTGGTACCGTATAAGAATATCGGCAGATGTGTCTACATAGGGTAGAATGACATCAGTATTTGTTAGGGGTCGCTTGTCATGGTATGTCAATTGGTCGACAGTAATGATGCAATCCTCATGGGGGAACATCATAGTTTGGAAGACGAAGCAGGATATGGATGACATGGCATACATATAACTCCAACCAAGGAGTATATTGTAATCCATTTGAACATCCAAGACTTCAATGTCAATAAGGACCGTCTTGTCGGCTGAGCAAACTGGGATGTTTTGGTAGAGACCGAAGGGATCTGACATTGGGCGTCTGTCATATTCTCTAAGTGTGATGTCTGATGGCTTTACTTCGGGACACCCTAACCTCTGCCAGACATTCTTTGACATGATGGATGTGGACAAACCCTTGTTAATGATACATCGGTGAATGGTGACGTTTTGAACTTACACCACTATCTAGAAGGTGACCATCGAAGGAATCCTAGGGGTGGCTTTATCTAAATCGAAAGCCAATAGGCGTGAATCGACAGGGTCGATGGCACCTAATATGGAAGGTAAGTCTTTCCTTTATTTTGGGCATGATTGTAATACCCCCAAAGCTGACATGGCGGTGGGAGATTGGGTTAAATCGTCCACAATGCTATATTTATGGGCCACTTTGGAATTGTTTCCGGCTCGCCTCCTTGGTGCCTTTGCCATCTTTGGCAAAGGTTCAATTGGTATCTTTGATATGGTCAATGGTGTTGTTGGTGCACCTGTGCTAGCCCTTGATGAATTAGTGTCTGGTGGGGTATCATATTTTCAGTTTCGTGTCTGAAAAAACATTTCTTCGCCAGTCATGTAGATTTGATGGTTTTTTTTCTGGAATCTTAGGGAGTTTTTTGCTGTTGTAGCATGCTAACTGTCCCTTGGTGGGGGGAAGGATCCTGAATGATGGTTCTCTGCAAGAATGATCCACATTGTCCACAGTTACCTTAAAGCTTATTTAGCTCAGGGAGATCGTGACAATAGTGGGTGTAATGGCCGTATTCACCACATATTGCACAAGAGTGGTTGGTCTGAAGATTCGCCTTCTTGTTCTACCCTTGAGAGTTCTTTGGCTCCTGTTTTTTATTTCAGATGGAGTTGCCTCCAACCTGAGATCGTAGACGGCGTTATTGATTATTTCCCCCCTGTCTAGGATTTCCCTTTGGTTTTTTTTTGTAATTTTTCCTTGTCGTTTTAGGAGGATAGCTAGGATTCTCCTAATTGTATTATTGGCATGATTGTGCTTGGGAAGGTTGCACAAAGTTCACCTATGCATTATTTTGAATGGGTGGGTTTTGTGTTGGGGACTGGGCATTTTGTGGTCCTTGTCTCTTTTTTGTGAATTTTTGTTGGGGGGGAGCTCTTCCGTTAGAATTTATAGCTGCATAATGGGTCCCCTGAGCCGAAGGATATGGACCTCCTTGTTGATGGTGGTATGAAAACACCCTATTAGCCATGTTTTACAAAGGTGCATGATGACTCTTGTAGCTATATTGTGGGATGTTCTGGTTAGAATAATATACATAACCGGGGTACCAAACACTAATGCTTAGGTGATTTGGGGTCAATGACCCAATCAAACCATCTGCATAGTTCGAAGTGCTTGGCAATTCTTTGTAAGTTTTTATGCGCGGGGATTTAGGCAGGATATTGTAAATATATCCTGACTGCATGTAAATCAATTCGATTTGTTGGGCCTTACTGATGGTGCCCTCTTTAAATGTTGGCTTTTGGGTTCCACGTCCTTTGAAATCTCTATAGTGAGAGTTTCCAGGAACAGGTCCAACAAAACTCAATCGTCAAGTTTTTCCTTTGCACAAACTACGATGTCGTCGGCATTCGTGGAGATGGTTTGAGATATGGACAGTGGGCATCTACCTAAAATGGGTCAGTAATTCCATCCTGGAATCATGGTGGATGGGTAATTGAAAATACATTAGGAACATGGTAACAAGGGAATTAAAGGTTCCATGTGTAGCAAAAGGTTGGCCCACATACCATTTCGTAGCTGGTCCGATTAGGGTGCGCTGAAATAGTCTCAGTCGAATAGTATCGTCAATGATGTTGTTCGATGAAAATAACAGGTGGAAAGTCATAATGTGATTTCCTAGGTCTTCCACTTACTTCCCTTCGAACTTTGGAATGTTCAAAGGGAGATTCGTGGGCATGGGTGGCCATGTTGGGTTGTGTGCAATAGGGTCATTTGTTAACTTGGCTAGATCAGGTAAATTCAACGATGCTAAGAATGGTGACTGCGAGTTAATATCCATTGCACACTGTGAAGACATAGTGTTCTAGTTAGGTATAGGGTTTTTCTGAGACATACCCGGCTATGATTTCACTTGGCTTCCAGAGTGGGTATCGCTCCTCTACCCCGTAGGGGTTGTGGGAGGAGTGGTATGTGGTGACCCTATGGGGGTGTCCACTAGTGTGGTGTTGGGTGACCATCGAGGGTTCCCAACAAAATATGCCCCAATAAAGGATGAATCAATAAGGGTGGCAGTGTTCCATCTTTGACACCTAAATGGCGAAAGACCTAGAAATCCTCTCGGTAATGGGGGGAGGTCCAAAAGATGTCTAGATCAATGAGGTCCCATTCGGTCCATTATGGTGTCAACTAGGTATGGTTTTGTAAAAGAAAATTAGTTCTATGAGAGGTGAAGCATAAAATAAAAAATGGTGAGCACATACATAAAAAAAAGTGAAAACAAAAGTTAATTTCCCTTTAAATTATCTCTATGTGATCAAACAATCAAAAAATGGTTTTGGTTGTTTTTGCGCGTGATACTAAAAAATCCTAGGGACCTATACGTCCTCACACTCTCAATAGTAAATGGGACTTGCGAAGATATCTTCTAATGGGTACTAGGGCTAACATCCTGAAATAAATGGCGACGCCTTCCAACAACCGAAGAATCGACCAAGGTAATGGGTAGAGGATCTAGTGTTTCCTGCACCGTCACCTATAGGGAAGGATGCCCTAGATTTGGCGACTAAGTACCATTGTCCCACGTGAGCGTTTGAGTCTTGAGCTTCTTGGTAAATCAAATACTAGTACTTAGTATTAGATAGGTCAGGTAGCCCCAAATAATATCACATGCATTGGGCCTAAGCTTAACCCCCTCTGAATCGAGTCTCTGTGGTGCTCAGGTTTTCTTTTCCATGGGTGGATAGACAGATTTTAAGGTTCCCTAAAAATTCAACTTATATGTTTCAAGATGTAAACTGACCAAGGTGGCTTATTGGATGCCTACCCACTTGGACCTAACCTAAACTATAATTTCTCTTGTGGCCCCTATGGATATAGTTAATGAGTCTAGTTAGGTTAGTTTTAAGGTGGCCCTAATTAACTTATGGTGTGAAAGTGTGTGAGCAAGAAGTGAACAATTGCATAGTTTTTTCATATGGATATGCGGTGATCCTTTACACATCCCCTATTAATCTATGTTTGGTTGTTCCTTGATATAATAAAATCATGTGCGGATATGGGCTGCTTATGTAATATTCCCATTTAGGCCAAGCCTACGGGAATATCTTATTTTTACTTATTTTATCTTGCATTTCATGGTTATGAATAAAATGTGAAGGAGGATATGTAAAAATCCTAAAAACCATGAATAAATCAATTCCTATGTAAACAGAGACATATCTGGGCCATGTAAATAATATATTGCAGGTGTGAATGAGCTTAAATCACAAGACTGGGTCAACCTCGACCAAATCAATAGCGTAGTCTAGGTTCAATGAACCTCATGGATACACAGCGCAGTTCTAGATGGAGGCTCCACATGTGAAAGGGGTTAACTTATTGAGGTGGTTTAGGGTTTGGCAAGGTGTTCATCCTATAAAAGAAGGAGGAGTACAACAAGAGAAGGTTGTTGATGTTCTTATTTCCTGAAGGTTTTGTCTGTTGAGACACACCTCTATTGGGATTTCCTATTTAGGAACTCCCACCTCCTTCCTTGAGCAGCTCCTGGAGGAGCCTTGTTTTCCTAGTCCACTATCTGGAATTTTTCCAAGCCTCATCTTGCATCTATAGTGCAGTTCTTCTTAGGATTGGGTTATCTATGTGAGTTGTAGCAAGTGGAACTCTAGATCTACAAAGATCTAGACTGTATTGGAGCCTCTTCTCAGTGAGTGTGTCTTTTAACCTCCTGGAAGAGTGAATCCATTGTTGAGCTTCAGTTTTGCATCTTGGCATCAAGCCAACTCAGTTAATCAAGCTATAGCACTGTCTCCCTTGAGGGACTGTGTTATTTTCATGGAGATCAGATATTTTCAAATCTAAGTCATTTTAGTGCTCTTTGTCAGTGGATGAGGCCTCTACTCTATTGGAGGAAGTGTATTGGAGTGCATGAGCCTTAATTTCTGATCTTGGCATGGGGCCATCAGTTGCCTAACCCATACAACATAGTTTCTGATCTAGATCTGCGTTATTCCTGTAGGAGGTGTTGCAGGGGTTTTGGTTGCAACAGTTGGAGAGTTGTTTTTGGAGTGTTGAGGATCCACTCTTCATTTTGAGATATTGTGGAGGAGATCTATACGTTTAGTTTTTAGATCTGATCTACATAATCTGAATGCTTTAGTAATCGTGAATATTTTTGTAGATTAACTTTCTTGGATCTCAAATCTACTGCTCATTCTTGGTGCAAAACCTGAAATTCCAAGGGGATCTGAAAGAGGATTTTTTCTGGTGCATGGATCTGATATAGATCTAACATTTTATGCACATATTTTATCTATATCTAACATGTAACATGCAGCAGTGCAACTCAATAAGAATAACGCTGTCAAGGCAGCATTTTGTCAAACACATGGTTGTAGCCCTCTTTTGAGGAGATTTATCTGTCTATGCCTTGTATTTTCAGCTATGTACTTGATGGATTGAATTATAAGACTTATTTACTGCTGTAAATACTATTTAAACATATTTTATGAGCCTCTTATCACTACTCTATAGAAACTGCATTATTTTCCAAGCAGAATTCTTTGTTATTGATACAGTCTCCCTTTGAGGCAATTCTGAAGGCAACTAGGTGTGGGAGATCTGTTTAACCCACCTAGGAGGATTTATTTCTAATTCCCACTTGGATCTAGGAATTAGATACTCAGATCTAAGGGATCCAAGTGCTGGATTTCATTACTGTAGCAGCCATTATTGGAAAATTCATTTTCCAGTCATGCCTTGCTAGCAGTTCCCAATTTGGGATATTACAGTGGTATCAAAGCTGCCATCTTGGCTCAGCCTATGGATTTCAGATCCAATCAGAGAAAAATATTTAGCACATCTTTTCCATTACTGGAGTCAATATTTTTTTAGAGGGAGGAGAACCTCTCAATGATAGAGAGTAGAGGTATCATGGGAGAAGACAGAAGAAAAATGGTTACACCATTGAAAGAATAAAAAGAGGAGAGTTCTGTAACACTCTTTCTTAGGCTTTGCATGATATGGATGGAGAGATAAGGGGAGTAAGGAATGGAATATAAGAATATCTCTTGATGAGGTTTGCATAAGAGGATAGCCCCACTACTTCATATGATGTGTGTGAGCATCCAGCTACACAATCTGGTCCACAACATAGTGGCACACCTACCTTCTTATCAAAGGAAGGAGGAAGAAAAGGAACACCAAAAGAGAGATCTATTGGTGAATATCTCCAAGATTATGAATCTCAATCATAGGGATTCAAAGAGCATATCAGTTTCCCAGAGTTATATCAACTCAAAGGAGAAAGGTCCTGCAGGTACAGTGGAAGGGAAGGGTGCATGCAACATAATTTGGGTAGATTCCCTCTACCTACATTTGATGGATCACCTAAAGACTCAGCCAAGTCTTAGGTAAAGAATATTGGCACATACTTTCAGCTGCATCAAGTATCAGAAGAATAAGCCCTGAGAGTAGCAGTGATGCATCTTCAAGGGAGGGCTTATGCTTGGTGGTTGTTTGAATCTTCTTCCTTGAAAGGGAGGAACATCTCTTCTTATGCAATATTCACTAGGAGACTAGTGGAAAGATTTGATGAGAGAAATTTTGAGACTTCTTGGGGGGAGCAGATCAAGCCCAAGAGATCTAAATCTTTGCATGAGTTAGAAGATTCTATAGAGCCAACTCCAGTCCTAAACATTGTTGAAGGGGTTGAACAATTTTTTGACCTTGTACTAGAGGCAAAGGCCCCAATTCAGCAAGATCTCTTTTCCCAAAGGCAAAACTTGAGGACTCATTCCTCACTAATAATTCAAGGCAAAGGATTTCTTAATGATGAATCATTCTCCACTAATGGGGATAAGGGAGAGAAAGAGAAAAGAAGATCCTCTAGTGTTGTGCAATCAGGAGGAGATTTGTTTTTAAAGGGAGATGAGGTAATGGCTTCCCTTAAGGGGATTCCTACACCTTTGCAAGGAATTCCAGAGGATATTCCATATGGAGGACATGAGCAACATGTGTCTTTGCAAGAGAGAAATGAGATAGAACAACGGAGGGGTCACACAACTGATCCACTATCTAAAAATGGGGCAAGGGTTCCAATTAGAGGCACTCTTACACCATTAAGAGGGGTCTCCAAGTTTCATGGTACTTCCACATAGCAATCAGAGATGGATTTGCACAGTGGAAGTAGTCATGATATGTTCCCATCTGTTGTTTACATGAGGATGGACCATGAGACATCATTATCCTATGGTGTACCATCTGGGAGGCCACCTGAATCATATTTGATGGAATATGTCTCATACATTGATGCTCCTTTCATATATCCAAGGAAGGAGGGAGCATTAGTAGACCATGCTACAACGCTGAGGGTGTGGGGGAAGTACAGAGAAAGGAAAATCATTTTTCCTTTGACATCATTATCCATTCTCACCTCTCAAATTGCACTGAGAAGGTATGCTGCAAGGGAAGAAAATGACACCATCATGAAGCATGGAAGGCCATATTTGAACCAGAAGACAAAATTTCTTGAAGAACACTCTTCCCTGTTGGAAGAGAGATGGTGGTCTCACATGCATGCCATGGCCAAAACAGAGAGGCCTTAGATATATGATAGCCTTCCATGGAAGACTAACTCCCAAGGGCTTCCTTCTTCTCTGAAGCATGTGCATGAGAAAGGAGGGCATCAAGGAAAAAATAACAACCTTTCATCTCATACCTTTGGCATGAGAAATGGAAAGAAGGAGAGGAGTGGGAGGTATGGCCTTCCAACATACACCTTGGACATGGAGGATGTCAAGGAGAGGAGCGACAACATGGCAGCCACTTCAGTTGGCATATTATCAGCGCTATCATTATGGGGCACACTAGATCCCTATTGGGAATTCCAAAAACTGGTGGAATATTCCAAGGATCTCCATGCATGCAAGGATTCTGTGGAGTTGGAGCATAAATATGGCTCTAAGGGGGAATTAAATCATCCCTCTCTTCCTCCTCTTTAGAGAGAAAGTAGATCGATGCACCACTCCATTGATGGGAGGAGAATTTTTTGTGGAGAGCATGCTCTTAATACATGTACTTTCTATTCTGATTATATGTATTCTTCCACCTTTTTTATGTAGGCCATGACTCCAAGAAGGGGAATTTTATCTTGTCAATCTCATGGAAAATTTTGGGCCATAACCATTGCTGTACTTGGCCACTCCCTTGATGGAGAAAGGGAGATCTTATTTCATGATGGGTTCTTTCCGAAGGCACCAAACATATCTCACACATCCAGCTACAGTGATATGGCATGGGCTGCAAGTAAGTGGTGGGAAAACCACTTACCACATCTTGATCTGATGCAGGCAGGAAATGCCGTATGCTGGTACCATATATGGGACTATGATCCACCTCCGCTTGCTCCAATTTCTGCTTATGCATTTGTAGTTTTGTTTCCATACATACGTACTTGTCTTATTTTTGGGATTGTATGGAGGGAGGATAGGAGGCATGTGTGTACAACATGGGATGGAGGCTCTCTTTGTATGCTTTACTACATATTTTAAGGAGAGTAGGGGTTCAGCCATGTTTTCTTCAATGACATTCTTGACACCTTATGGGATGGATGATGAACATCTCATAATGATTTTGGAGAGACAACTAATGAGAGAATGGATTGGTGAACACTCATATTATTCAGGAAGCTTGATATTTGATGATGTCACAAATGAAGGAGAAGTCTTGCAGCACTCACCTTATCAGTTTCTTGAGGACAAGCAACATTTTGGAGGGGAGGACTGTAATATTCCCATTTAGGCCAAGCCTATGGGAATATCTTATTTTTCTTTATTTTATCTTGAATTTCATGTTTATGAATAAAATGTGAAGGAGGACATGTAAAAATCCTAAAAACCATGAATAAATCAATGCCCATGTAAACAGAGACATATCTGGGCCATGCAAATAATATCTTGTAGGTGTGAATGAGCTTAAATCACTAGACTAGGTCAACCTTGACCAAATCAACAGCGCAGTCTAGGTTCAATGAACCTCATGGATACACAACGTAGTTATAGATGGAGGCTCCACATGTGAAAGGGGTTAACTCATTGAGATGGTTTAGGGTTTGGAAAGGCATTCATCCAATAAAAGCAGGAGGAGGACAACAAGAGAAGGTTGTTGATGTTCTTATTTCCTGAAGGTTTTGTCTATTGAGGCACACCTCTATTGGGATTTCCTGTTTAGGAACTCCCACCTCCTTCCTTGAGTAGCTCTTGGAGGAGCCTTGTCTGCCTAGTCCACTATTTGGCATTTTTCCAAGCCTCATCTTGCATCTACAATGCAGTTCTTCTTAGGATTGGGTTGTCTATGTGAGTTGCAGCAAGTGGAACTCTAGATCTGCAAAGATCTAGACTGTATTGGAGCCTCTTCTTAGTGAGTGTGTATTTTAACCTCTTAGAAGAGTGCATCGATTGTTGAGATTCATTTTTGCATCTTGGCATCAGGCCAACTCAGTTAATCAAGATGCAGCACAGTCTCCCTTGAGGGACTGTGTTATTTTCATGGAGATTAGATCTTTTCAGATTTAAGTCATTTCAATGCTCTTTGTCAGTGGAGGAGGCCTCTACTATATTGGAGGAAGTGTATTGGAGTGCATGAGATTTAATTTTTTATCTTGGCATGGGGCCATCAACTTTCTAACCCCTACAGTGCAGTTTCTACTCTAGATCTACGTTATTCCTGTAGGAGGTGTTGCAGGGGGTTTGGGTGCATCAGTTGGAGAGCTAGTTTTGGAGTGTTGAGGATCCACTCTTCATTTTGAGATCTTGTGGAGGAGATCTATACTTGTACTTTTCAGATCTGACCTACATAATATAAATTCTTCAGTAATCCTAAATATTTCTGTAGATCTGCTTTCTTAGATCTCAGATCTATCGCTCATGCTTGGTGCAAACCCCGAAATTCCAAGGGGATCTGAAAGAGGAGTTTTTCTGGTGCATGGATTTGATATAGATCTAAAATTTTATGCACATATCTACTCTAGATCTGACATGTAACCTAGAGCACTATAGCTTAATAAGAATAATGCAGTCAAGGCAGCATTTTGTCAAACACATGGTTGTAGCCCTCTTTTGAGCATATTTATCTGTCTATGCTTTGTATTTCCAGCTATGTACTTGATGGATTGAATTATGAGAGTTATTTGCTGCTGTAAATACTATTTAAACATATTTTATGAGCCTCTTATCACTGCTTTGTAGAAACTGAGTTATTTTCCAAGCATAATTCTTTGTTATTGCTGCAGTCTCTCTTTGAGGCATTTCTGAAGGCAACTAGGTGTGGGAGATCTGTTTAACCCACCTAGGAGGATTTATTTCTAAGCCCACTTGTATCTAGGACATAGATACTTAGATCTAAGGGATACAAGTGCTAGATTTCATTATTGTAGCAACCATTACTGGAAAATACATTTTCCAGTGATACCTTGCTAACAGTTACCAATTTGGGATATTACAGCTTACAATGTTGCCTAGTTAACCTAAGTGATCAACTAAAGGGAGATGGAAAATTATCAGAAGAGAGCTTTCATATTCTTGCATAGGGTCACCAAAAGGTGAAAAGGCAGAAAAGGTTACTTGCTCTCTTAGGATAATTATTTCCTGGTCCCAACTCCTAGTGCCAAAATTAAACAATTAATGACTTTAAACTAAGAAAAATGAAAAAATAGCTAAGCATGTGTGGATTATGGCCAGTTATTCTAGCTAATTATTTAGGTGTGTTTGGTGTGTATGTTCACAAAAATAAGTTATTTCAGATTGCAATTAAACTGCCCCCTACTTGAACTATGTGGTTTTTTTGTGAAAATAAACTTTGAAATTTTAAAAATAACACCTAGCACTACTCAAATGCAGCAAAAAATGAGTTTTAAACAATCACAGGACACCTCACACAGTGTTGGAAGTTTTTCTATGGGCTTCTAGTCACTTTACAAATAGGAAATGAAGGAAAATAGCAAAAAAAATTTGCCTTAGGTTTCCACCTGCAAATGTCTCACACATGCGTGAAATTTATTATGTAGGTCAGTGTTGAATCTGCATAGTTGGGCACATTTTTCTGTATGAAATGCGCTTGAATTTCCTGCAATTTTTTTTCCAAAGCTTCTAAAATTCAGCCTCTCACTGAGGGTCAACGAGAAGAGAATAAGAGAAGAGGGGCTATCCAAGCCACGCTCGAGAGAAGAGAAAAGGTCCTTGCATCAGGCGCAACCACATTAACTAGAAAGATTAAAATCACTGGAGTCGCCAATAATGCTATGGTGGATTTGGTACACAAGTGCACCAATCCACACTCTCTTGAGAGGAGTGGTCGTTGCCTCTTAATATTTTGCCACATGCAGATAAAAAAAAGAGTTATCAGGTTAGTGAACATGCTATAAAACATTAAACACACTAAACAATGATATAGTATGCATATGTAGAGAGAAAACAATACTAAGATTAAAAAAACATGAAAGCTCAGAAAGAGTCAAACAAAACAATAATACTAATGGTGGCATCAATGTTCCCTCTTATTGTTTGCTATTAGGAAGAAATATAGTATGTTTACACAATTTCCATGGGGCCCTTAGAAATATGCAGTTCTAAGAACCGATGCAAGGACATTTTTACCTTCTAGCTATTTGGTGCAAGGTCTCTCTCCCTACTCCAAAGGATTGAAGTTGCTCGATGGCCAACAATCGAATCCCCTCTCTAATTTTGCTCTAGATTATACACTACTAGATTGCTTCAAAGAAATTTTGGCCAACATAACAATGTTCTCTCCCTTTTTCCATCTCTTGGTGGCCTTTTATAGATGAATTAAAATCCTCCTTCCCTCTCTTGGTACATTGATGTATGGTGACCCAAGAGATAGATTTGATTCCATTGTATGCCACTTGATTCCATTGTTTTCTCCCTTGGGGTCCCAAAGAGGCTTAGGCATCTCTCCTTGGGCGGCCTCAAGTGTGGGATCATTTTCCTAGAGTGTGCCTTGTGGTCCCAAAAAGTGAATTCCGCCACTCTCAAGTGCACGTGGATTTTTGAGAGAAAACAGCACAAAGGCGTGATTATCAAAGAAAAATGCATGTTAAGGCACATTCTGCCAATGTCTTGAGTGCACAATTTAATTTTTCCTCTGGACCTTATAGAATTTTAAAAAAATTCAGATTCTCTAGTGTGCCTCAGCCCTGTAAATCCTTCTACATGACATTTAATAATGTCATATTTTCTTGTCTGATTTTCTAGTGATAACAACATGCATAAAATAAAGGGCTTTTAATATGACTCAACGAGCGACGTGATCTATGCTAGGGGTGATGGAGGGAGAATCAAGCAGACCCGGAATGAAATATTGACGACCCTACTTCATGTACAATCAATTGAAAGGACCACAAAACCACATGAAAGGCTGAAAAATGAATGACCAAACTAACTCATAAACAGATCAGACACCCAATTAACATGTGACCAAGAGAACGGTTTGAAGCACCTAGAAACCATAGGATTGATAAGCCACACTATTCAAATGAGAGATAACATGAGTTGGAATGAATGAGATATGCAAGTTAGTAAATAAGAGCTATATGAATCAACCCAAGCAGAAAAACAAACCTAAAGGATAAGACACACTTGAAACTCAGTAGAGAAGGCCCAAAATCCAATCCTACAGGAATCAACACAATTTTTCAGCAGTATCCAGTGCCAAGCAGGAAAATCGCACCCGTGTAAAATAAAGCTGGCACTGATGGGAACGACTTTCAGAAATCAGTAGCGTCAAGCTATAAAAGGAAGTAAAAAGCAAAGGGTTTGCTGAGAAAAACTGGACTTATCACTCTAGGAAAAGGTTAAATGGGAAAAAGTAGTCAAACAAGCCAAAAACAATAGAGAAACGACAACTTGGCCAAAGTTGGAAAGACAATAAAAAATTAAAATTGAACATTAAGAGACAACAATCGTTGAACATATCCCGAGTGGAGTTGCCATATTTTTGTGCAGGAAAAACCCCTCTCAGGATAGAGGTGAACCCTCTAGCCTTAGGGTGGGTCTAGCAATGAGGGAACATGTTGGTTTCTAAATTCCTAGTTCATAAACGAAATGCAGATTGGAATAGATTTCCTACCTCAATCCAACGCTATTGATGTAGTATGTTGTAGTGATCCGTCGATATTTTTCCTTCAAGCCTTGTGCTCTGTTAGTAGCGATGTTTACACACTTGCACAAAGATCAAGCAAACATTAAAAGCATACAAGCATACATATTCATTTACAACTATCCAAGTAGTCAAGGAGAGTCAGAAACTTTGAATACTAACATAGACAAAGATGGAACTAGAAATCAATCATGCCATATTAATATATAAAAGGGAGTTTACAACTTGCACCTTGACGATGTAGACCTCCTTTAATGGGTTCATTCGGGCACGTATCCAAGAATTCATTCGTCAATTGGCTCAAAGAGGCAAAAGGCTCAAACTCTCTCTCACAACTATGGACTATTCTCTGCTATTAGCTCTTGGTCTATTCTAGCTAGCAGAATCAATGGGATGAAGGGGAATTTATAGGAGTGGAAGAAGAGCTTTGGGATCCACATATGGTGGAGGAAAGGTATGTCTCTTTGGGAAGTTTCATTTTTGCAGGAACTAGAAGGCCAAAGAGAGAAGCTCGACCGCATCCAGTTGAGAAAACATCCAGGACTCCGCTTATGATGTTGTTAGATATTAGAATATTCGTTTCCATATTAGAAAACATTCCAAAAGTAGCTCAGTGTGGGGGCTCTTTAGAGACAGAGTGACCATGGTGCGAGCCCTAGTGTAAACTTGGGCATTAGCGTGAGGACATAACCACAGCACAGCCCCGACCCAAAAGTATATGTTTTAAAGGGTCAACTTCAGGAATGGTCAATAGAGATTGTGTTCCTGACATGTTAAAGGATGCAATGACATTCATCATGATGAGTGATATTACACAGGGGTCACTATAATGGTCCTCTAGTATTCAGAATAGGGAATGCATGGATAGTGAAAAAATGTTGTGTAACAACTACCCACCTTGGGGTGGATGGTTTCATCAGTGCACCATCCTCCTGGCATCATTACACGGTCAATGGTTTGGTGTTTTAACCAACTGCACCATTGACTATGTACCATTATCAGGAGGGCAGTGCGCTGACCAAACTATGCATTGCAGGGCATATAGTTTAGTCAGTGCACCACCCTCCTAACATCACCACATTGTCAATGGTGCATTCGTTTGCATGACCGTACTTTTTACTATGTATTGGTGTCAAGAGGGTAGTGCGCTGACCAAAATATGCACCCTAGCGAACTTATATATATTCAACAGTGCATTTTTTTAACCAACAACACCACCATTTATATATTTAAAAAAAAACATGGTGCACTGTTTCAGTACCGCACCGAAATTGGTGTAGTGACCATTAGAATCGGTCACAGTGCTGCATGTAAAATCATAGGCAGCAATGCGAACCGGTGCAAGATGAACAACTCGAGCACATCGCACGAGAATTTTTTTTTTTAAGGGTAAATTTTAAGTTTTTTTGAATTCTAACCTGCAAAAAAGTTTAATTAAGGAGAAAAAAGTAAAATACGTGCACATTTGAGTGTCAAGGAGGCATATTTGCTGAATAATATGAAAAACTAAATATTCCCACCATTTTCCAAAATTTGAAATCGAGATGGTAGGCAATGGACGATAGAAGTGCGTGTAATGGGAGCATCGATGGCAGGGCGCCTCACATGAGGGAAATTCACATTGGTGGTTGAGATCTTTGGAGCACTGAAGAAGTGAAAATATAGATTTTTTGGCCGTAATTTTTTTTTTATTTAACCCTATTTCGGTGCTTTGGTTTTCGAGGCACACCGGGTGGTTTCTTCCAAGCGCACCGGGGATGTTTCAGTTTAGCGTGAGTTTTTATGATGAACCGGGCCAGAATCTGTGCAGTGCATTGCTGCACTACAATAATTAGACACACAGGAAGGTTTGTACATAGATCATGGTGTCTCGGTGTACTAATTTGTAGTACGCACCAATGCTTTTCTAGTTGAATGCACTAGTGCAGTGTAGGATGAGAAACACACCGAACAAAAAACATCCACAAAAACCCCCACCCACCAACCTCATCTAGAAACCTCTACTAAGAATGGATATCTGGCCTATTTTTATAAGGGGTTCCTCAAAAAAATCTGCTAGAGGGTCTTTTCCTTGTAGTCAGAACAAGAGGTTCCCTAGATTCCAATCGTAAATGCTTGTAAATTCCATGTTGTAAATTGGAATTCTTCAAGATCATCAATAACACCAAATGTTGCAACTAAAAGAGATATTAAGTCCTAAATCCATGAGGAAAAAACTCGGTGAGATCATGAAATGAATTGACAACATGAATGTATTGGAAAATAAATCATCTGTAACTTTGAAAATATACAATACTAACCTTATGAATAAAGAGAAACACAAAAATGAATACCCTAATCTTTAGGAACTTGGAAATGGCCATACACATCAAAATCCTACCTCAAGCACATAGAAGATATCTCATTAATAAAAAACACCCCAAACATCGATTATGCTTTTAAGAAAAATACAGGTAATGCTCGAAGAGTTGACTATGGCTGATTTAATTGTAGCAAAATGATAACATACCTCAATATTTGACAAGCTTTTGTCAATGCGTTTATAGACACCTCATTTAGATCACATTAATTGAGAGCTAGTTTGCATGCAAAGGTGGCGGCCCAGCTTTGAGTAGTGCAATAATTTCCTATAATCCATAAAGTAAATTATTTTCATGTTCAAAAAAATTAAAGAGCAAAAAAATAATGGATAACACACGAGAAAGTAATAATATTACCAAATGAAAAAGAAAACCATTTTATATATTCAAAATTTCTTGCTGGAAACACATAAGAAATTTTCCACAATATACAGTAGACCTTTCAAGCCATGCGTATTTCAACTACATTCATCTTAAAGCTATATTAGTTTCACAACAAACCTCTTTAATATTTCTACCATATCTTTTCCATCATGATCATATCAGCATCCAAATTTATACTCGTAATCTTACCAATATTTATAACATAACTTTTTAAGCTATCAGTATAAAATTCCTTCAACCTATTCAAAAAACATGCGCAACATCGAATAAATTTAGATTTAAAATAGGAAGCCTTGATACTCAAGATAGTGCAAATTTATAAATGACTAGTTATGTGTGACTAATTTAGTTGGAATAGAAATTGTAATCTCACAATACCAAACAAGAAGGCTCTCGTAGGGGAGATGTATTGAATGTGATATTCCTTTAAAATGTATTTAGAAACTAGTCTTCAACTCTTCTTGATATTCTCAAATGTCTCAATAGGTAAAATTCTATCAGGACATTGATATCCTTTCTAGTCAGTAGTCCACCACTCCTAGATGGTACCAGCAGGCCACTCCCTTGAGATAGAGAACCACACCATGGACCAACTCTTCTTCCAGCACTTCAAGATAGTTCTCCATTACAAGTTTTTCTTTTCATCCTATGATGTTAGAAGTAAACCACAAGATAAGAATTTTTTATTCACTTCAGGTGGCAGGCTCAGGGGGCATTGAGGCATCTTCCCTCCCCCCTTTACCATATTTGATGACACCACTCCAGTGCACTCCTTTTTTCCCTTAGTAGTCTTGCAACACTTTTTTTCTAGCTTACTTAGATTAGATCTACTTTTTGTATTTTTATATAGGAGCGTCCCTTGAAATCCCACAATGTATTGAGGTTAATGCAATTAACATTCCCATTGAACTATGTTTTCATTTTTTGTACATTAATGAAATTATCTTATCTAATATTTTCCAAAATATGTCACGGGACATGCACACAAATAGGTATGATTATGACACACAACTCCCTTCCCTCAAAACTCTTATCCAAAAATATGACATATAATATTACATGTATTTAACACACCATGACATATAAGAAACATATATGTATACAGAAAATGCATTCATATTGAAAATCCAACCTTATTTGAACAACAAAGATAACTTTCCCATATGACCTCTAACTAGATAGAATGTACAAATAAGTTGCATCAAGATTGACATTACAAGTTATGAAGATGAAGATCAATCCTCGTTTGAGATGGATCTAGACTTGTCCATATATATTGAGATGGATCAAACCATTGAAAATTGTAACAGTGCTCTATGTAAGAACATCATATATAAAAAAAATTGTTTTTAGTGCTTGCCACATGATAGTCACCAAGTAGCCATTATTAAATATTTGATAGCCACATGATAGTCACTCGTGTCACAGTTTTCCCAACATATGCCCTAGATCCACTAGAAGGAAAACAAAAAAAAATTAATATTAAAAATAATTCCTTGATAAAACAAATGTCCTGGAACAATAATATAGAAACAAATATATTGAAGATGTAAAAATGTTGGAGAGTTATAGAGGTATTCCTCAAATTTGAGAATCTCACCTCCAAAAAACGCACTGGGATCAACCATGTTCTTCCTTTTCTTTAGCCTTCTTTGGATAAAACAAAATTTGGTATGTGATGCCATTTTCCATGGACTTAGTAGAATGAAAAGAAGTAGGAAATGCACCTACACATGTACATTTTCTAAGTAGCACAAAAAAATTAGAATTCGAATATACACTTTTTAAATATATTTTCAAAGAAACAAAGGAAGTTGAAAGAATTGTAGTAATAAATATTTGATTATTAAAAGATGAATACCAGGAGGAGAAGAAATTTTTCCCATTGCTCCAAAGTAATGAACTTTCTCAAAGTGGTACAAAATACCCATGTCATGTTTTTGAAGAATGAGTAATTTATAATTGACCCAAGGATTTTTAAATTTTTTGTTATTTCCTTCCATCTTCTCTCTTTAACAACCTATAGATAATTCATTTTCCATGAATAGTGGAACAAAGAGAAGAATTCAACATTATAAATTCCAACTAACATATTCCAAATATAGGCAGAAGATGCAACTAAGGAACTAAGATCAATGCTTCAACACCTATAAATAATTCATTTTCCATGAATAGAAAAGCAAAGAGAAAATTTTAACAAAGGAAATGTCCAATTTATAAATACCCATTAACATATATGCCAAATATAAATACAAGAAGAAACCAAGAAGCTAAGACCAGTCCTTCAGTAACACACCAAAATAGATAAAAATAAACCAAATTCCAAATTTATAATGACTTATTTATAGATGTAGTTACACTCCTATAAAATACTAGCATGTTTTCTTTGAAATAGATACTCTAGACTACATGATGTATAAGCTTAGAGATATCTAGAAGTTGATGTCGTAGAATAAGAGTGCAGTCAATCTAGAATTATAACAGAAAAAATCCAAATATGAAATCATTATCCAATATATATATATATATATGCAAAATACACATACAAGATTGAACTATCATAAGGTGAAGAAGATTAATTACAATTTTAGGGATAACACCTTGGCCACAGTTACAATTTCAAGGATAACACCTTGTGTTTCAAAGAATAGGTAATGACTTCCCATATGACCAAATATTACTTGAAATTCATTAGATATATAAACATCTCCAGACCTTCGGACAAAATATCATAAAACTAGTGGCAAGTGTCTAGGTGCTAGTTCTATTGCTCCACCAACACCCTACAACAAAGGCCACATACAAGAAAATTTCACCTCACATACGTTCAATGAAAACAACCATTTACAAGCTATAGTAGATTGAGAAACCTCCATATATAAACCCTAATCTTCTCTTTTCATTAGAAGTAACGCATCAAGGAAATATAAACTACATATATAGTTTCAGTAATAAAACCAACAACATGCCCAATGGTCCCAAAGTCGATAATATCTTAAACATATTTAGCATATTATGGCCCATCAGTGTAAAAAAATCCCTCAATATGGGTTAGGGTTGACTTCATGATGCACTCCAATCTACACAATTTTTGATAACTTTGAATTTTTCTTCAAGGACACAATGAGACTAAGTATAAGCTAAAGTTTGACGTTCATACGCAGGGTCTGCCTAATCCACTACATACACACAATTGCACAATTAATGTTGCTTCCAATTTCTATATTTAGCATTTCCTTTATGTTATAAAATTGTGGGTATTGAAACCCTGTCTTGCCACTAAGACCTAAACACTCATGGGAAACACTAATCTCCTTTCTCTTTAACAAAATTTTCCACAATATTTTATTTACAAACCTGAAAAATGTAAAATTTCCATTTTCTTTGACTGGTCAATATTGTGTTATCATTATTTCCATGGTATGAATTTCTCACCAAAATCATATCATGGTTACCTATGTACAACCGATTTATCATCGTAGCTAATTCATTTACCTTCATACCTGAATTTACAAGAAAACTACTGCAACTTGCAAGGAATGAAAATTTAAAACTTGAGCTTCTCTTATATAGAAACTAATACACCAAATTAAATTAGATCTCGAGTTTTATGGTATTGAAAATGCCTCAAATTAACCATATTCCTCTTGTAGAAGTAAAATACAATAGATAAAACAAGGAAGCTATAGAATATGAACGTAAAGGAATTTATCTAACAATATCATTCAAGTAAGAAACTAGATCCTGAAAAAAAAAAGTGTAAGAATTTTTTATTTGGAAAATTTGAAATTCTTCTGAGTAAAAGGATATATGTTAAGTATACATCTTCTAAGCTTAAGCTAAAGAGGAAAATTTTAACAACACAATTGATAACATCTTAATATTTCCAAGCAACTAATTCCTCTGCGCCAAACTCTTAGACTACTTGATGAAGATATATTGTGGTAGTATGTTATAGGATATTTGTCTACTTTACAATACTATCAACAAATTTTGGGTGACGATGCCCATAGGGAATACAAATTATGTATACATAAGCATCTAGGTATTGACACCCATATGCAACAAATAAGTATTGAATCTTTCCTTCAACAATATTCAACTACAAAAAGGAAAAGGTATACAAGACCACTGTTATAATCCACTTTACATGAAATATTAGGAATGAAAAAAAATTACTGCGAACAAAAGTAAATAAAATCAAACACTTAGCCAACTACATCCTTCATAATCTTGTGCTAAATAAATGACCCACAATATATTCTTAAATTCTTTAATCTTTTGCAAATTTAATATTATTATCTTGCACAATAAATGCCAACTAAAACTTCTCGGGAGTTGCCAATAGAAAATATATTTCTTGAAATGATAGACCCCAAAAATCCTTCATTTGATAAGAAGGAACAAACATTGTCACTTTGACTCTACCAACACCAGAAAATTCAAGTATTTCATATGTTGTCAGAAAAGCACTACTATCTATGTCAAAGAAAAGAGAAAGAGGAGGGTTTGGTGAAGCTTTTACTTCATCAACCAATCTCATATCATTTTCATTTTTCTTGAGATCTATATTGTTGTCTCCAAGCTACAAAGTACTAGTTACAGTCGCTTCCATCAAGCTATATTGGATACCAAATCTTGAAATAGATTCCTAAGTGTATAAAAATCATTTCTATGTTACATTTCCTTCCATCACTACATCACTGGATGTTTCTGTAGCAGCTGATAAAGCAGGTAACAGGGATTGGTTGAGAAATAGGAAAATATGGTGGCTGGATAAAGAGACTTGATGCCAAATATGAATCCAAATTATTTTTTATTGAATTGTTCCAGGGTTTCCTTATTGAATTGTCTATCCTGATAACATTAAAAAAAAAATCCATGTGATTACGTTCCTTTACTTTTAGAAAAATAACGAAAGTAAGAAATATATTGTAGTATGTTTTATCCTCATAGATCAATCAAAACAACTAAATGTAGTTAATTAAAATCAATCTGTAAAGATATGGTTCCAATGATCAAGGTACCAAATCTTCCTAATAAATATGTTGAGCATCTCATCCTTTAAAGGAAATATAGAAAACACTTATTTGTAGCACATTTTAGTGTTTTATTAATACACAAAATATTTGAAGCAACAAAAAGATAATGAACATATATCGTGCTATAATGAATGAGCCACATCTCTTTAGACTTCAAATTGGATCAAAACACACAACCATAAATTACTTAGAAACAATAACACATTCTACAAAGAGAAAGTGCTTTGACAGAGAATCATTAAGACAGGAGGTTGCTATAGGGTAATATGCTTGGGTGGTGGTTATTAGGTATCCCTCTCAGGGCTTTCCAGTGCCCAAGGCAAACTGTCAGATTAGTTGTATGGTTCCAAAGATGTTGCATGCATATTCATGCTAATATATATAATTGACAAAGTGAGATGAAAATATTACATCTTTGTGAACAAAAAATCCTATGGAGAACACCAAGCAACGAAGTAGAGATCCTTCTTCATCGGCTCCAAGTCCAGATCCTGCAATAAATCAAATCATCCGCGTAATCTCTACAATAGTATAGCTTCTTATCAATTAAACTAGCATATAAGAAACATAAAACAATGCAGATCTAAACCACTCAAATCATGCTACATAGAAGATTGAACAAAAATTGTGACACTGATGTATCGAATGGAAAAAACATATATGATTCTATTGATTTATAAAAAGCAGGATTACAACCATCAGTTGCACCAAGCCCTCCTCAATCTCCCAATTCCTCTCTCTCTTTCTCTATCTCCGAGTGTGATGATGCTCAAGGTATGAAGCTTGAATGAACTTTGCCAATCTTCAAGCCTCACACTACAACAATGAAATTATGCTCCACGTATAATCAAACCTTTGACCTTAGACCAAGAGCCCACAACTCCAATTTATAGGAGATGGAGAGGAAAAACCTTGCCAACTCTTTCAACCCATTCAATTCAGAAAAGATCTAGATGTGTCCTCACTTTTCCTTGCTTTTTCCTTCCAGGAGTTTAGTTGTGTTTGGAAATGCCTGATAAAAATTTTGTGCCATTTAGTTTCTATATTGAACTGATTCCTTTTGAGAAAAAGTTGGAAATGCCAGTCAGTTTTCCACAAGATATTTCCCTTTTCACATTAAAACATGGATAATGCTTCCCTTTAGGAAATACAGAGCATTACCCTAGGCATTAACGCTCCCTTTTCATGGCTCAGGTGCGTTATAACTCTACCTAGTTGTTTCTGGGGTGTGTTAACTTAATAAATGGGTCTTGTCTACGTCATTTTCTTCCTTCCATGTTACCTTCTCCTCTGAGTTGATGAGGAGGTCATTTGTCCTGTAAAAAATGCCCCCTAAAGTGTGAGGTCAGAGTTGAAGATGATGGACGAAATACTTTATAACAATTGTAGTAGAATGAGAGGAATTGGAGGACTGAGGAAAACCTGAAACAACAACATATGTCAGAAAATATAGTATTTGTCCTGAGTTAGACATTCCCATGCTTAATAGCTAATCAAAATGATTTCTATAAAGCAGAGATATCAACAGTGTGTCCACTGATAAGCATAAGGTGGAAGTGTTTTTCATAACAGGATCAAACTGGTAAGCGGTCTCCAAAAATAATATCACAACTTGGGAGAGGAAACATAGTTGTAATGGTGTAAACCTTAACCCAAGGTCTTGGTCACCGCTTTGCTAAACTACATATTTTCGTACATGTGAATGAATGAGATGTAGTCGAACATGTGGGAAATCATATGATTACCAGTAAATATTGAAAACTATTAACAGACGCGAGGGTGGCCATCGATAATGATGATGGTCCCCAAGATGCACAGTACAATCTAGCGAGTGTGAATAAAAGGAGTTGATGTCAAACACTCGTAGAATCATTTGATTGGGAGCCAATAATGAGAACCTCCAACCAAACACAAGATGACCTGCCACTAATGTCTGCAATTATCTAGGTACTGATGTGTTTCTGGATCAACTTCCTAAATAAGATGTTGAAGTCGATAGGAATAGATATGTCAAAAGGTAGGCACTGAGGCGTCCTACATCAGTCGACATGAAACGGGGAAAGATGATTTTTTTTATGGAAATAATCAAGAGAAAATGGGAATAACTGATGATAGATAATTTCTAGTATATGATGGCTTTGGTTGATATAAGGAGAAGTAGATAGCGAGATCCTCTTGAACAATAGAAGGCACACTAACAGGGTACCAGGTAGCTTAGGCTTAATGAAAACCAAAGAGTATCAGGATTCACCAATGTAGGGACATTGGTAAATGAAGGCTGAACTCATAGATGGTAGGGTTCAGCTAAATGCGAGAAAGTTTTATGGGAAGTGCCATGTTCAAGATTTTGTGCTATCAAATCAGCCTTTAAAATGTAGCAGAATAAGTATCCATTTTATCCAAAAAAATTTCCCTGTCTGATTAAGTTTAACAAGTCCAGACGAGGAGACATGGTGAATTTTTCACATTTAGAGATTCAAAAACATCATAACAGACAACTCCAGGGGGTACCTTTTGTCATGTTTGATAACTACGCACAAAAAAGGGAGAATAGTAAGCCCAAAATAGGTCATTTTCTGTGAGTTAGTCCATTGAATCCGAAAAAGTGAGAAACCTATGTTCGATGGACATATACCTCATTTTTTTTTGTGTACGAGGAGATGGAGTAAACTCGATGTTATTTTTTAAATTTTAACGAGTCCAACGAAGAAAAACTCGATGCTCTCCATGAACTTTTAACAAGTCCCATGGAGAAAAACTTGGTTACTTTTTCTATTTAATGAGCTTTGAAAAAGATGAAAAATAATGGCTCATATTTCTTCGTCATAGTAGTTTAATGAGCCCAACGAAGGAAACTTAGGGTTTTTTCAGTTTTACAAGCTAGAAAAAGTCCCTAAAAATAAAGCTCATAACTGGGTTGAACACAGTCAGATTTGCGCATGAACATTAACAACCCATCAGAGCATTGGTAACATTTGAAAACCAATAGTTGCGACAAAATATAGCATGAATTTACCAAATTAAAGAGACTAGTTGAGTGATTCTTACCTCCAGAATGGCTATAAGAAGGCAGCAGACCTTCATTTTCACTGTGTTAAGTGCTATGATAGAGCTCTGGAGTGAAAAAAGTGGTGAAACTACAGTTGTTAATTGTGGATGAACCAAGTAACAATTTTTGATTTCTCAAGATCCAGGTAAGAGCTTGAACCTTTCTCTAGCATTTCATTATCATTTTAGTTCTTTTTGCTGGCTGGAAATGTGAATTTCAGTAGACTCTAAATAAATTTAGCGGCTAACGCGGGTTTTTAGTGTTTTGGCCATGTTAAACGCACTACCTGAGAAGAGACAGAGTGTTAAAATGCACTATTTGGCATTGTGACCCGCATTAGCTGGCAGAAGCTATTTACGAACTTGTTTTTTGTCATTATAAAGTGTTCTATCCAAAAAATAATCCAATGAAAATGTTGCTTGTGCAGGTGTGAAGCTGCTTACCATGAGTATTTGGCGTGAAAGAGAGCATGAGCAGGAAGAACGTGAAATGGTTACCGATGTTGCTACTTTTTTGGTTCTCCGCAGATATGGATTACTAAAGTATTATCGGTTAGAGCTGATGAGAGGGCAAGAAGACCTTCTAAGGTGGATCATCTAGCACCAGGATGATCAACAACATGTCTTTCACATCAAGGGTAATGAACTCTTGATCGAGAAAGTGTAGGTTTTAACCCTGAACATAAATTATCTACACAAGAATCTTATAACAAAAAATAAACAATAGCGAGAGCATAAAACATAAAACAGATAAACACAGAGATTTTCCCTTGGATCCCAAATCGAGACGAACAGCTTGATTTTTCATTATGTTCCTTTTAGTGTTACAACACATATATATACATGCTAAAGCATACATAAACCCCAATCCATTAACCCTGGATTAGAACATAACCATAGTTCCCCTGACCGGATCTACAAAATACCAGGGGCCGAAAACCATCGCACCCCAAAACCATGTGCAAACTCATGCACAAAACATGGGTGGGTCCGCCTATGAGTGGGTCCGCACACCAAAACAATTTTCGCCGGGGCGTTGCCCCGGACCCCAATAGTGGGGGCTGCCTCCCCCCTTGTGACCCCCTTGCTGTGCCCGACGCAATGTACAGCGCATGGGGCTAGTCGTGGAAAGAATATAACACATACCCAACATTCTCCCACTTGTTGTTTTCTTTCCATAGGGGACCACGGGAGAGCTTAGTCATTGGGCCAATTATTCAACACCCATTGTTTCTCTACACCAAGAGAAATTATGAGTGCTCATAGACTTCGTCAATGCATCTGCAACATTCTTCGAAGTGTCCACCTTACCAACAACACCCTTTTAGCCTCAACCATATCTCTAACAAAGTGATATTGAACATCAATTTGCTTTGTCTTTGAATGGTAAGCAGGGTTATTAGCCAAGAAAATTGCACTTTGGCTATCACATTCTATCCTTATAGCTTGTTGTACCAGCCCCATACTTGAACACAATCTCTGCAACCAAATTGCTTCCTTTCTTGCATGATTTGCAGCTATGTATTCTATCTCTGTAGTTGAAAGAGCCACTACAGACTGTCTTTTACTCATCCAACTGATTGCATCTCCAAATAGGTTAAACACATACCCACTTGTAGATCTTATTTGGTCCAGATATCCAGCCCAGTCTGCATCAACAAAACCACAAATTTCCAACATTCTTTCCAATCTTGGTCTTCCCTGGTAGCACAAACCATAATTACTAGTGCTAAGTAAATATCTGAAAACCCGCTTCACTGTTGTCCAATGCTCCTTCCCTGGGTTTGACATAAACCTGCTCAATACTCCTTGCATGTGCAATGTCTGGTCTAGTATAGACCATTTCATACATCAAGCTACCCACTGCACTTGCATATGGAACACGGGACATATCCTCCTCTTCTTCTTGTGTCTTGGGACACTATTCGGCAGATAGCTTTACACCTACAGGAATAGGAACATTCACCGGTTTACTATCCTGCATATTGAACCTCTGCAATATAGTCTCGACATACTTCCTCTGGTTTAACCAGAGCTTCCTCTTTGCCCGATCTCTCTTAATTTCCATGCCCAAAATATAGTTTGCGGCACCCAGATCCTTCATGTCGAATTTGGAGAACAGTTGGGTCTTCAAATCTTGGATAATTTCTTTGTCATTTCCAATCAACAACATATCATCCACATACAAGACCAAATAAATAACACGGTCACGAATTAATTTAAAATAAACACAGTGATCCTCCTTGCTTCTGGTGAAGCCAAGTCCCCGTATATAGGTATCAAATTTCTGATACCACATCCTTGGTGATTGTTTTAACCCATATAGAGACTTCTTCAACCTGCATACTAGTTCTTTCTTACCCTTCACCATAAAGCCTTCAGGTTGCTTCATGTAGATCTCCTCTTCTAGATCCCCGTGAAGAATTGTTGTCTTCACATCCATCTGTTCTATCTCAAAATCAAATGCAGCAGCAACAGATAAAAGTAATATAATAGAAGTAACCTTGGCAACAGGAGAAAAAATATCACCAAAATCAATTCCCGACACCTGGGAATAACCTTTTGCTACCAACCGAGCTTTGTATTTCTCCACCTTGCCTTCTACATTCATCTTCTTCTTAAACACCCATTTTCTCCCGATGGGCTTCCTTCCAGCTGGCAACTCCACCAGATCCCATGCCTCATTTTTGTGTAAGGATGCCATTTCATCAACCATGGCCTCCTTCCAGAGTTTTCCATCCTCTGAATCTACTGCCTCCCTGACAGTTCTGGGTTCATCATCAGTTATAGTTAAGGCAAAACCTGAACAAAAAGAAGATGGACTATACCTTTCTGGTTGCCTTCTTTCCCGAACTGATCTTCTCAAAGCTGGAGTTTGTGGCTCTTCATCTTCTGAGTCTTCTTCTGTTGTAGAGTCTGATTCATCCTCCTTTAGCTCAAACTCTATCTTCTCGGGTTCCTTTGGTAGGACTTCATGTTTAACAACATCTTTCACTTCTCTAAACACCACATCTCGGCTGTACACAACCTTCCTTGTTTCTGGGTTCCAAAGCTTGTAACCCTTTAAACCATCCTTATACCCAATAAAGATGCACCTTTCAGATTTATTATCCAACTTGGTCCTTTTCTCCTTTGGAACATGTACATATGCAATACATCCAAATACCCTTAGATGTGAAAGATAGGGTTTCTTACCAGTCCATACCTCATGTGGAGTCTTATCCTCCAACGCTGATGAAGGTGATCTGTTAACTAAGTAACATGCAGTCTCCACTGCCTCTGCCCAGAATTCTTGTCCTAACCCGGTACCACTGAGCATGCTTCTTGCCTTTTCCATTAGTGTTCTGTTCATTCTTTCTGCAACTCCATTTTGCTGAGGTGTGTATGGAGTAGTCTTCTGTCATGCTATACCACACTTCTTACAGAACTCTTCAAATTCCTTCTTGCAGAACTCCCCACCATTATTTGTCCTCAACGCCTTTATCTTCTTCTCTGTCTAGTTTTCCACCAGAGCCTTAAATTCTTTAAATCTATCAAAAGCTTCATATTTCTTCCTCAAGAAATATATCCATGTATTCCTTGAGAAGTCATCTATGAATGAAACATAGTACACAGACTTTCCCAGTGATGGAACTGACACAGGTCCAAACACATCACTATGCACAAGTTCTAATATCTTGTTCGCCCTCTTAACACCAGAAGGAAAACTCACCCGATTCTGCTTCCCATATACACAATGTTCACAGAAATCGAAATCCAGAGAGAAATTAGACATACCTTCTACCATACCATTTCTATGCAGTATCCGAAGGCCCTTCTCTCCAATATGTCCAAGCCTTTGATGCCATAGCATGGTCTTTTCTCGAGAGACAGCTAGGCTTTCCGCTCCACTTTCAGGAACCATAGAACTGTTACACCCATCAATAACAGTGCTACCTTGTAGCTTGTATAGAGTTCCAGTCCGAACTCCTCGCATTAATACCAGTGCTCCCCGAACCATCTTGCAGGCATCTTTCTCGAACACTGTTTTTACACCTGCATCATCCATCTTGCTTACAGAAATCATATTTCTGGCCAATGCAGGAATATGCAGAACACCAGGAAGTGTTCTAATCCTTCCACCTTGTAGCTTCATCTTGACCTTTCCACGTCCGACGATTCTGGCCTTCCTATCATCCCCTAGGAAGACATCACCACCATCATATTTCTCATACTCGCAGAACCACTCCCTATGGGGAGTGAAGTGAAAGGATGCACTTGATTCAATCAACCATGACTCATGATCTACATGTGTATTTGAAGAAGAAGCCAAATACACATCCCCACCTTCATCCGAGGTGGTTTTTTGCCTCTACAGAAGGACCTTCATCAGATCCCTTTCCTTTCTCAGGAGCTTTAGATCTGCATTCCTTTTTGTAGTGCCCTTCCTTTCCGCATTTCCAGCACACCTTTACAAACTTTCCAGGAGATTTAGATCTCCCTCTAGATTTAGATCTCCCACTCAAAACCTTATTCTTGTTTTTGTTCTGGGACCTTCCTCGTACAGATAAGGCATCTCCATTCTGACCCTCCATATTTCTCCGTCTCATTTCCTCCGACAGCAAGGCTGAGACAATGTCATCAAATTCAAGGTAGTTGTATTGCTACCTATTGCAATAACCAGACTGTCCCACGAGTCTGGTAGAGAGCACAACAAACTGATGCACTTATCTTCATCTGAGATTTTAATATCAACAGACGACAGCTGACTTACCACAGTATTGAAGGCGTTCAGATGCTCTGTCACCGAGTCTCCATCCTTCATCCTCGGGTTATACAGCTTTTTCCGCAGGAACAACTTATTCACCAGAGACTTAGATTGGTACAAAGTCCCAAGTTTTTCCCACAAATTCTTTGTCGTAGCTTCCCCAGATACATTCAACAATACTGAATCCGAGACACACAACCGTATTGTGCTCTTAGCCTTTCGATCCAGTTTCTTCCAGTCTTCATCGAAATTATGGCTTGGTTTAGTACACGGATCTCGGCGATCACTTGATCTTTATCCACCGGCGGATCCTCCATCTTGAGCTTCCACAACTCAAAACTCGGCCATTAATTTCTCGATCTCTATCTTTTCTCTGGCCTCGCCATCTTCTTTCACGGGAGTCAGTCCCACGGATCTCCCATTGAACGGGGAGGTCTGCCACCTCAAGCACGAGAAAAAAAACCTCGACGACAAAGGCATCCCCTTGAAGCCAAAACAGCTCTGATACCAAATGTAGGTTTTAACCCTGAACAAAAATTATCTACACACGAATCTTATAGCAGAAAATAAACAATAGCGAGAGCATAAAACATAAAACAGATAAACACAGAGATTTTCCCCTGGATCCCAAATCGAGACGACTAGCTTGATTTTTCATTATGTTCCTTTTAGTATTACAACACATATATATACATGCTGAAGCATACATAAACCCCAATCCATTAACCCTGGATTAGAACATAACCATAGTTCCCTTGACCGGATCTACAAAATACCAGGGGCCAAAAACCATCGTATCCCAAAACCATGTGTAAACTCATGCACAAAACATGGGTGGGTCCACCTATGAGTGGGTCCGCACAACAAAACAATTTTCACCGGGGCGCTGCCTTGGACCGCAACAGTGGGGGCTGCCTCCCCCCTTGTGACCCACCTGTTGCGCCTGGTGCAATGTACAGCATGTGGGGCTAGTCGTGGAAAGAATATAACACATACCCAACAGAAAGATGAAATTTACTACCTGACTGGTCTGTCATACAGAGGACCGAGGCCCAAACTGACATATTGCTCCAGGGCCGATCCCCGCACTACTGCAGATCTGATCCGAACTCACTTTATAAACAAGTACTTCGGCAGTAAGTAACCGGGTGCCTATTGCATGGGTGGCAGCGAGACGATTGAGGTATCTCTTGTGGATGATAGTTCGCTTGGCAGGGGCCAAGAGTCAGTACGTGGCCACCAAGGCCAAGGTATTGCTGGTGCTAGATTGTATGCAGCCCTAGTTTTTTTACTAGTGTGAAGGTGTTGTCCACTAAGTTCGAGAAGAGCTAATAGCATGTAAGACCTAGACCCAAAGAGAGTTTGGATACGGAACACTGATCGTGTCTTTTATGCTAGAGAGGGTGCCCACAATGAGTCCAAGAATGATCACGAATGCGTTGGGACCTCGGGAGCCAAGACAGGCTCGTTGGTTAGCTTTGATACTGTGGATTGGAGAGGGTCCAATCCGTCACTGTTTTGATGATGCATTCTTCGAGTGGTTAGATGACCATATCCTGATGATTGAGTATTATCCCTATGCAAGGGTGAACTACACAGGGGATTCAGAGTTGATATTGCCACTGGGCACTCAGTGGGGTCCTGATAGTAAGAAAGAAATTGATGAATGTTTTTTGAATTATTTTTTTTCTTTTGAATGTTTATGCAACTTTTTTGTTTAACGGGTGAAAATGTTTTTGACAAGAAGCTTGTTGCTTAACACAGATGTAGCACCTTTTTGTCCAGTTGGAGCCCCTCGCTATGTAAGGCAAGGGATGCAGCTACCTGGGGCTGGTGCAGCAGCAGAGGCCGCAGCAGCCGCCGAATAGGGTGATGGCACACGTACCTTGCACGATATTGCTAGGAACCTTGAGGGTCCAAGCATGGGCATGCCACCTCTTCCCATGAGGGAGATTCGGGTTTGCCTACAACAACACACAGTGGGTGTGCCACATAGGTTCTTGGTGCATCTTAGGAGGACTTCCAGAGCAATTATTTTCTATTTTGAGCAACAGGCTCAGGAGGAATAGTGGATATATGTGTAAATGTCAGAGCGAGGTTTAGAAAAGCCATTTTTTTGTAAAACACCCAAGTTTTGAGAAGTTTTTTTATGTAACTTGACTGGACATGACATAGTTATATACATATACATATTTTGGCGATGTTGATTCTTGTGTTTTTAATTTTTTATGTTATTTTCATGGTAAAAATATACACTTATGTATTAATTTTTCTATAGTAAATGTGTCAAATTCCAATCTAATACATAATTTTCCAATGAATCAACTAATGTATTAAATTTTCTAGGAATGTGCTCAAATGCGATGGTTTGAAATTGTCGTTCTAGAATTCATACCCTTAATAAATAACGTAATAAAAGTGGATGTCGGATGTGATAATGATTGTTTAAATGCATAACAATGAGTTAGGAATCTAACCTAACCACCAAATTGGAGATGTCGCGAGATGCAGCTTTCGTGAGGAGTTGGATTACATACATGTATTTAGCAATATTGTTGGTGGCATTCCCTAGGAAGATTCCCCTAGAACCAAGGAGTTCTGCCTCGGGTGTGTAGAGGACCCAAGCAGTGGATGCAATGTGCCAAGTATGGTGATTGGCACCATCTGTGTATCCAACGTAAGATAAGGATGACAAAGGCATCTGTATAAAAGAAAATATGTTTATAAGAAAAACACTCAAAAACCCAAAATATCTAGAAACATAAAACAAAGACAAAACTAATATACATAAAATTACAAAGCATGTGCTTAGTGGAACACTAGGTGAAATACTTCTTCAGATAGAGCCCGTTGCGAGGCTCCTTGAGTGGACTTCCATTACAGTCCTGAAGTTCATAATCTCCTTTGGAAAGGAATTTTGTGACGACGTAAGGACCAAACCATAATGGTTGGAGTGTTCCTACCCTCAAGAGGTCGTGTCTCTGATCATAAACGAGAACGAGATCACCCTCTTGGAAGGAACGAGGCTTGATAGATTTTTTGTATTGAGGTTTTACTCGGCGCTTGTGAGCTTTGAGCACCAATATGGAATCTCAACGAATTTCATCCAATTGATCGAGCGAGAGCAAGCACTCTTCTATGGCAGTGGTGCTGGGTAGGAGTTCAATAATGAGCTTGAGTGATGGAATCTCACACTCGATTGGGAGTACTACTTCCAGGATAAATGCAAGTAGGAATGACGTGAAGCCTATAGCAATTTTGACTGACGTTTGGTATGCCCATAATGCAGAATATAACCTTCGATGCCATGTGGTTTTATGGTTGCCGATCAGCTGATGAATCATGGTTTTGAGGATGCCATTTATGGCTTCGGCTTGACCATTCACTTGCGGATAGTAGGACGAAGACTGATATTGTCGAAAACCTAGCATGGAAGTTAATTCTGTCATCATATGGTTCTGAAAATGTGATCCATGATCCCTGATGATTGAGAGGGGTACACCAAAACAATAGATAACCTGATTGAACAGGAACAGAGTGGTAGTTTCTCCATCGGCCCTAAAAGTGGGAATGGCCTCTGACCATTTTGTGAAGTAGTCGACCGCAACTACAATGTAGTTGTGTCCATCAACAGAAGTAGGATTGCATGTAACGAAGTATATTCCCCATTTAGCGAAAGGGCCAACGGAGACAACTGGATGGAGAGCGATGGGGTGGGCGTGCATTTTCTTCGTGAAAAGTTGACATGGATGGCACCTCTGGACTGATATGATGCAATCTTTAAACAAAGTGTGCCAATAGTATCCTGTGTTCAATATTTTTTGGGTAGTATCTATGCTAGAAAGATGACTTCCGCATGCCCTCGCATGACTATCATTTAAAATATGTTCCACCTCATTAAGAGTGAGACAAC
This sequence comes from Pinus albicaulis, assembly GCA_034641835.2. Classification (NCBI taxonomy): domain Eukaryota; kingdom Viridiplantae; phylum Streptophyta; class Pinopsida; order Pinales; family Pinaceae; genus Pinus; species Pinus albicaulis. Next base: position 551,390 of record MU968551.1, on the reverse strand, counting down.
ACCAAAGAATAGTATCAACACCACGATGATATATAGAGTATCGTTTAGCATGAGGTAGTGTTTCTCTTGGTGACGAATACCATGGTGGTTGGGCGGAATCATTGAGTTTGGAGGTAGGCCAAAATTTCTCCATACCAAGGATCAAAAGAATCAACTAGGTAGATAGATTCATCAAGAAATGGATCATGAGATACATCTTCCGGGTCAATACTAGGAAGGTTTGACTGTAATTCAATGAAGATTAAATATTTCTTTTCTTTGGAAGTAGTGAACAACAAATTGAACTTTTGGAGGATTACAATCCATTTGGAATGTTTTCCTCCAATAAATTTTCGAGACAAAATGTGTTGCATGGTATTCTCCAAAGAAATGATGATAGTCTTCTGCAGCAATATATAGTATCAGAGTCGGGTGAAAACAAAGACCATCACGAGAGATAGTTTCTCCACATGTGAATATTGTAGTTCTGGTCTGATGAGAAATTTTTACAATAAATATATCACATGTTCACTATCTTCATCATGAACTTGAACCAAAACCATTCCTAGCTAGGATGGTGAGGCTGCCAAGTAGAGGAGAAAGTCACATGAGTAGTTGGGGGCACTAAGAAGTGGGGCGGAAATGACTGCTTGTTTCAAGGCATCAAATGACAATTGAGCTTGTTCAACCTAGAAATATAGTGTTCCTTTCTTCAATAAATTCATAAATCCTTTCGTCATCTCAGCATGGTTTACTATGAAACGACGTAAAACGTTTTCCTTCCCTGTCAAACATTGGAGTTGCAAAATGGATTATGGCACGGGTAATTCAATGATCACCTTAACCTTACTGATATCAACCCTAATCCCATGCTTGGAGACAATAAATCCTAGAAGGAGTCTAGACTAGAAGAAAAATATGCATTTATGCAGATTCAGACATATATTGTAGAACCTGCACCGAGTGAAGATTTTCTTCAAATGTGCGAGGTGGTGGGCTCGCTTCTTGGAGTGAGTTGGAAGGTCATCCAAGTAAGCTTTTACAATGTGCTGAATATCATGAAAGGTATATTCCATAGCATTTTGAAAATTTTCTCTCAGATTTTTCAAACCGAATGGGAGTTTACAATATGCAAAGGTGCCCCAAGGATAGATGAAGGTGATTCCATGCTGGTCATATTTTTTAATCTCAATCTGGTTGTAGCTCAAGAAGCCATCCATGAAGGATAAATATTCACATCTGACACAATCACTGAGAATATGATCTATAAACGGTGTAGCATAATTGTCTTTTGGACAAGTGGCATTCAAATCACTATAGTCAACACGGACCCGAATGGTGCCTTGTTTTTTTTATCTACGGGAACCGGATTGGAAACCCAATCCATCAAAGGAACGAGATAGATGAAACCAGTGTGTAAGATTTTTTTGACTTTAGTCTTAATGGCAGCTGCTTTGCGCAGGTGGACAAGTCGGAGTCTCTACTGAACATGCTTGGAATTGTAATAAACTTTGATTTCGTGCTTGAATATAAATGAATCTATGCTAGGAATTTCGTCGTAATACCAAGAAAACACATTACATAATTCCTTAAAAATGAATGTGAAGCATGTAATTTCCTCTATATTGCAATCGGCTCCAATTTGAATGTTTTCCACGATACCCTTTTTGACCAAGATATCTATGAGCATAGTCTTGGAAATATTTCCCATGTTCCCTTCCGAATCGATAGTTTTCACAGTTGTATAAGCGAATGAAACGATCTTAGGTGGGTCAAAAGATGGGATTTGAGTAGTGATTGTGTCTGAACTGAACATTGAAGCGCGATGATGGAACTCTCCCCAAGGCTGTTCTTCTAGAGACATGTTCTCTCAGATAGCTTCATCCATAGGTAGGACTTCATCGAGGAGATCGCTAGAATGAACTGTGATGGGCGGGAGGGTGGTACCATTGGTTGAAACCAAAGCAGTGGAGGGTTCAGGTGCTATTTGGATGGCTTGATAAGCCAACTCTGCTGATGTTAGCGACATCTGATCTCCATAGGAATCAACATCTGAAGGTGCCAGTAGGATCTGTGGATCGATAAAGCCATCCAACATGGTGGATATCATTGTAATCGTATGTGGAACCTCAGGCTGTGGTAGAGGAAAGAAACCCATCAGGGAAGATGCCTTCACAAGACCAGTATGGATGCTCACGTACGAGTCAGAAACACCTCTTACTAGCAGTACAGTGCTACTTGGTAACGTGGAATAATCGGTGGTGCAAAAGGATAACTAATCCACTATGACTATTTTCCCATCCAATGAAAAGAGGATGAGTCAGAAGACTAAAGAGACATTGACAGTCATTGCATAAGACCAACTATGACCCAGCAACATATTATAGTCGAGATGATGATCTACGACTTCTATGTCCACCGTTATCATTTTCCCACTAAGTGAAATGGGAAAGCTATCAAGGTAGCCTTTTGGGAGGAAAGTTTTACCATCGAAAGCTTTAAGGGAATTCGACAATGGAGACAAAGTAGGCGAACCCAAAGCAAGCCAGCATGTCGTTGATGTAACACAGGTCGAATCACCTTCGTCTATGATAGTGCGATGGATTGGACTCCCTTTCAACACAACTTGTATCTAGAATACAAGTTTGTGTGAGAGGTGAGGTTTAGATTTCTCCATGTCAAATATGGCTAGCATAGAATCCTCGGGGTTGATTCCACCAATGTTCGAAAGTAGAGCTTTCCTTTGCGCCTAGAAAATTTTCAATACTTCGAGTGTTGACATAGCTGACGGTGCTTGTGCCAAATCTCCTACAATGTTGTAGTTCTAGGAAGCACGTGCATAGGTGTTATGAGTCATGCGTCGAAGTGTCTCTTTTGGGGGACAAATCATGGGGTCAGAAATAGGCCTTTCGATATGAAAATCATTGGGCAGTAGTGGATTCGAACTGGTACCATGTTCCTGAGTATGAAGGATAAGATTTCCATAAATTTTCACTCGTGTATGGAGTTCAACACTTTCAACACCATAAATCGCAGACGATCCTTCACCGGAAGGATGTGGACCACCATTGCCCCTTTGCTAGGGTTGTGGTGATTTTGCAACCATGTGTTGTTATTGTTGCCATGGATTAGGGAAGGGATTATGAAGGACGGAAGGTGTCCTCCCAGAGTCCTTTTTTGCGATAAAATATATGCATTCCTACAGTCGAGGACATTTGTATGTCAAGTGGTCCTCTGCTGCAAGGAAATTTCATGGGTTTCTCCTTTTCTTTTTCATTCTTAGTAGATTTTTTTTGATTGGGATTATTCTGAGTATCCGACTGCTCTTCAGAAGAAGAGGACTTTTTCTTGTTATTCTTGTTCTTGCCACTAGGTTTTTGTGAAAATTGCACAAAATTTACCTCAGTAGTAGGAAGAGTATTCGATTGGTTAGGGGCAGTGGTAGCCGAAGATGGTTGGGATTTTTTCCCACCAAGTTGTTTTATGGCTATGCTGGAGATTTTACCAATGAGGCCGTTGGCATGTGCTCTAGGTTTTTGAGTAGCGGGAGGATTAGGATTACCACGGGCATGGGGAACTAAATCATATAGCATGCTAGATTGCGAATAGATCAGATATAAATGATTTGCATGAAAAATGGATTAATATTCCATGAATGCACTGGACAGACAAATTTCCTTAGCTAGGGTTGGTAAGAGTGACTTACAAAACCAGTTGGATAAGAGATGATCTGGGATTGGCACTTTGACCAGCCTCCTCCTACGCCTCCATTCATCAATGTGATCAAAGAAGTGGATGGCAGTGTCTTGGCACAACAAGGTTAAGATTTTCGTGTCGGTTTCATATCTAATAGGTCATTGGAAGTTCTTAATAAATTCCATAGCTAAGGTGCCAAAAGTGTTGATGGCCCCACATGGTAACTCAATGTACCATTTGGAAGTATTGCTTGTGAGAGTGTGGGGGAAAAGTCGAAGCTAGATATTGTCATCCACCATGGAGTTAGAAACAGACCATAGATTAAAGGTGGTCACGTGCATAGCCATATCGTCCCCATGTTTCTCGTTGAATTTAGGGATGTTAGATGGAATATTGTGCAGAGGCCCGAGTGTGTTGTGGTTGATGGGATCTTTGGTCAGTTTGTAGATGTCGAGGATGTCTAGAGCTGCCAAAAATGGCAATTGTGTGCTTGCCCCCAGATCTAGCCAAGAAAGTATTGGCTGACCGTTTGGACCATAGGGTCCACCCATCAATGTGTTACCAATGGGATAAGTAGGAATTTGATGATAAAAGTTCCTTGTGGGTGGGGGTGTAGGGGTGTATGGTTGTTGTCCGTAGGGTATGCGGTACTAGGGGCGAACTGTTGGCTACCCCCAATGTAAAAGTTACCCCCTTTCCCAAATTGATTTTGGGGTTGGTTTGCCCATATGGACGAGATAGAGCTATCCAAAGGCATACTGTTATTTTCATAGCTAAGCAAGACCCTACACCGGAAATTTGACCTCTCAAAGGAACAACGTTAACAATAGGCTATCCTGTTTGTCCTAATGACTGTGGGGGTAGCGAAGTTCCCCCCGTCATATGTGTGTTGGTGACATTGCCCCCTGGCATGGTGGCCAAGGGGTTTGAACTTAGCAAAGGGTTCCAACTGAAAGGGTTGCTAAAAGGAACCGAAGTAGCCCCATTAGCGACAGCGAAAACTATGGGTCCCGGTGCAGTCACAATAGGATCAGATCTCGAAGGATTCAGAGGTTCGTTGATAGTTGTGATGACCACAATGCTAGGATCAATTATAACCTGTCTACTTGGTTGTCAATCATTGTCGTAGTACTGACTATCGGCGAGGAATATGGTGGCAAACCAGAGTTGGTTACCATTGGTATAGACCCCATGGGTGCCGATTGTGAAACAAATGTTGGTGTTGCTGAAGGCATATCTTGGCTTGGTGTAACCTGAGCTAACACTGGCACCAACGGGTCAGTGAGAGGAGGATTGCAAGGAGGTATGAATCCTTTCGTAAAAGGATCCTCTAGAAACTCTGTGTGATATGGGCTATGTGAAAATCAGGGGTTGTCACTGGAGACTGCTCTTCCGAAGAAGGCACGGACTCACCGAGACTCGACTCCTGCTCCGGTGTTAATGGAGGGAGACCTTGCTGTCACTGAGATAGATGGCGAGGGTAGAAGGACGCCACAGTGACCTCTTTATTTTTAGAAAATTTTAATTATTTACGATGTATTATAAATTCTTAGTGATAGTAACCACACACCAAAAAAAGGAAAAATAATAAAGGACTTTCTAAAATCAATCAACAAGCAGCCAGAATAGGGTGGCCCCGTCTAATTACTACTGTTTGCTGGAGATGAAACCCAGTATCACAATAGCATACCGAGAGGGTTAGTCGTAAAAATAGTTACGATTAATCTAGAGCTTCGCCTGAACCTCAGACAATAGGTGTAAGCACTCTCGTGGAGATAAGTACCCTCCCAAAGACTGAAGACAGTGTAGGTTCGTCTATTTTAGGTACCAGGATAGCCGGTCCCAGTCACCCTGTGTAAGTCACTAAAAATTTTGGCAACTAAAGATACCTCAAATCATAGACATCATTAGGGGGGTCACGGTCGTAGACAACATGCTATATGGGGACAACACCTATATCCCCAATCTAGTTTCGACATCCCTGAAGGGAACCCCAATATATAGCATACCCACTGAATGCACTCTAAGGTGGGACACCTTCTCATGCACCTTGGTGTTGTCTCGTGCTTAACTCCGGTGGTAGTGGAGTGGTCCCGATAATATGAGTGCAGTAGGATTTCACTTTTTAATGACTCTAGTTTCAATTTTTGAGATCTTGGGTGATTTTCTCACTTCTCCTACCCCAAAATTCTAGCCTGAACTACTGTTGGTGTGAGCTCAGAAAATTTATATGATTAATTTTATTATCACTTGATTCCTAGTGTAATTGATTATTATTCTTGCAGAGGGGGAGTGGACGTATGAAATGTGATGAGACTCTGACTCAAAAAACATGTAGAAAGATGCTCTAAATATTCAATTAAATGAAGAGTTTATTCTACAAGGAGAGATTCTTTCAAAATCCATGCACCAAACATTCAAATAACAGAGTTCAACTTTAAAGATTCAGACATCCATCTATATTAACAAATTTTTAACCAAAATTTTTTAGAATTAATTCATCTAAGTTCAGAAAAAAAAAAAAAAAAAAAAAAAAAAAAAATCTTTAAAAAGCAAATGCGACTAACATTAAATTTTTAAACAAGAACTAAAGACAAAAATGCTAACTAGTAAACAAGCACAGGGATCTAGCAAGAGAGGCTAATCTGATGGCCAATAACTCCACAACCAAATGGGAAACATAACAGAGGTGTAAACAAGTTCAGATTTTGGTTGGGTAACGCTGGTAAGCAGAGGCTACATAACCTTAATATTGGGACTAACGTACTATATCTGAGCATAAATAGCATTATAACACACTGAAACACTTACAGAGGAAGCGTTACTCAGGGGAAATTTTCACAGATGGCTAAGCAGGGTCTAATCTGGACTCTGTGAGCTTTTGAGATGATTACTGATAATATAAACTGGTCAGAAGGATATGTGAACAGAAGGAAAGAGGTAAAGTCATAGGAACAACCTCGAAACATGGGGTTCTCTCCCTAGCGGAGTCACCAATTATTCTATAGGATAATATGCTTGGGTGGTGGTTATTAGGTATTCCTCTCAAGGCTTTCTAGTGCCTGAGGCATACTGTCATATTAGTTGTACAGTTCCAAAGATGATGCATGCATGTCCATGATAATATATATAATTGAAAATGCAAGATGAAAATATTACCTCTTTGTGGATAGTATATCCTATGGAGAACACCCAGCAACATAGAGATCCTTCTTCACCAGCTCCAAGTCCATATCCTGCAATCAATTAAAGCACCCACGTAATCTCTAAAACAGTACAGCTTCTTATCAATTAAACTAGCATATAAGAAACATAAAAAAATGCATATCTAAGCCATTCATATCATGCTACATAGACGATTGAAAAACAATTTTTACACTGATGCATCGAATGGAAAAAATAGATACAATTTTATTGATTTATAAAAAGGAGGATCAAAATCGTCAGTTGCACCAAGCCCTACTCAATCTCCCAATTCCTCTCTCTCTTTCTCTATCTCCTAGTGTGATGATGCTCAACGTAGAAATATCTCAATGAACTTCACTGATCTTCAAGCCTCACACTAGAAAAATGAAATTATACTCCACGTATAATCAAACCTTCGACCTTAGACCAAGAGCCCACAACTCCAATTTATAGGAGATGGAGAGGAAAAACCTTTCCAACTCTTTCAACCCATTCAAATCGGGAAAGATCTAGATGTGTCCTCACTTTTCCTTGCTTTTTCCTTCCATAGGATTTTAGTTGTGTTTGGAAATGCCTAATAAAAGGTTTGTGCCATTTAGTTTCTATTTTGAACTGATTCCTTTTGAGAAAAAGTTGGAAATTCCAGTCAGTTTTCCGCAAGATATTTCCCTTTTCACATAAAAACATGGATAACGCTGCCCTTTAGGCAAGACAAAGTGTTACCCTAGGCATTAACACTCCCTTTTCATGGCTCAAGTGTGTTATAACTCTACCTAGCTATTTCTAGGGTGCATTACCTTGGAAAAAATGGGTCTTGTCTAGGTCATTTTCTTCCTTCCATGTTACCTTCTCCTCTGAGATGATGAGGAGGTCATTTGTCCTGTGACAGATGCCAAATTTCCATAAAATTTAGTGCCACAATGAATGTGTCACAGCTCACCATTGCTTGTCAAAAAAAACCTTTACCATGATGGTTTCAAAATTTTCCTTAGGAAAAAACTCACTAAGGGCAGAGAATTAGAGTTAAATCTCAGATTTTGCAAAAACATGGGAAAGACTATATTGTAAAAGTGAAAGTTTGATTAAATTACCCTGCAGAACACTGCAATATTAACGTTACAATCCTCCATTGAAAAATCATTACTTTCAGCATATAAATATGATTAGAACCTATAACTGTGGTTATAAAACATCATTGTTTTTCATTTTAATGACCTAAGCCTTATGTTTAAAAATTCATTACTTTCAACTTATAACTTTAAATCAAAACTATAACTATGGTTGGAAAACCATCAACTGTTTTGCATTTTTATTTTCTGGATACAACTACAAGAGATAATTGGAATGGGATTCTTGTATGATCCTGAAAAAATATTTTAAGACTCAAAATGAAAATTTTCAGACACGAAATTCCTCATTGAAAATCCTTTACATGTTTTCTAGAGACCCATGTTTTTCATTTTAATTACCTAGAAAATAGTATTAATTTCTATACATTTGTGAATTTGTTTTGTTTCAGACCTTATAGTGGCCACTACACTAGATACATGCAGAAAAATGAATGGATGTTCCTTTCTCAAGAATAATATGTTTGAATGCTAAACATGTTATAATGTTTGAATACATTAGAGTGCACACAACGAATATGCATGTGGATCTGGAAAATGAATGGGCCTTCCTTTCTCAAGCATGAACAATAAAAATCACTATAATGTATGACCACATTCGTATTTTGTTTTCAGTAACCTATATACCACTATATTGGGGAGATTATTAAAGGGATTTATATTATCCTTATCGAGTATTTCAAGAACCGAACCAATATGTCTAGACAAGGAGGTCCTTCATATAAATCCTTTACATGACTCAAGAAAACCTCCACATTTTTCATTTTAGCTACCAAGATGCAATACTTAATGTCTATCATTTTATGCATTTATGTTTCTTCAAACTTTAAAGTGGCCATTTCACTTTCTACATGCATGTGGAATTGGGACTTCCTACATTGCACTTCCTAAATCCACATCCTACAGTGCAAATGATTTACAGAACTAATCTTCATATATAAAAACCTAAAAGAGTTATTACGATGACTTGGTCGACAAAAACACATGGATATTTTATAGTGACATGAAAATACCTCTACCCAACTTAGGTTACAGATAAGCCAACCAAACTACCAATATAATATTATAAACATGGATGACCAAATAAATATTTTTAAACATTAAAAATAAAAATAATAACAAAATAAATCATAATTAATCATAAAATAAAATGGAATCCAAACAATGTAATTAGGATAAAAAACCAAATATAAATTGAAAATCATGTAAATACCTATCTGTTACAGTATATCCACAAGAACCTGCTATTGGGGACATGCATTTTGAAGTACTAGAATCCTACAAAAACTTGGAAAGGCCAAAATCTACCACGTGAGACTACAATATGCCTTTAACTTTGGTATAACCCAGGTCCATTGATGCCATCCTTCACACAATAGTCAGAAAATGCATCTTTTGGATATTCCAACAGTTCATTATAATTCTTAGCTAATGAACCAGGTGTGATAAAATTATCATGAGTTTTGTTTTCTATATGTTTCTTTTCACTCTAGTTGGCATCCACAAGAGTTGAAGCATCATGTGACTATTTCCTTAATATAGAGGGAGTATTCATAAAGCTCTTGGCAGCACTCTTCAGTACAAATTTTGGGCTCTTCTCATTAAAATATGATCCCCATGGGTTGCCAAGAGGAAAAGAGTAATCAACTGATGGAATTATCACTTTTTAGACACCAAGTGGACTATATGCCACATGAAGATAGCCACATCAAATCACAATTAATAAATGGAATATCCCAATTTGACAGATGTGGTGGCTCATAAGACAAAGTCTCATAATTTGGATTTTTTTATTGAACATCAATATTACCAACAACATCCATTTCACAAACCCCCTTCCTATTAACATTAGTTGTAATTGACAGTGGATTTGATCGGCACCTTTCATCATGGTTAACAAGATTTAAACTCTCACTATAAGGCAAGATAACATGTAGAAGCTCATCATAGTTTAGTAACTTAGATGAATTACAAACACCACCATCAATTGCAGAAAAATGATTTTCAGGAGAGAAAAGTAACTTTTTACTATCAACAAAACTACTCAGAGATACATCAGCTGCAGGAGAACCAAGTTCTCACTATGAAGCATACAAATTTGATGTGCACACTTTAGGAGATGTCATATTCATATCAAAAAAACTCAATAGATAATATCCATGTAGAAACGAAGAATATTTGTGCTAGGTGCTATAGAATGATACCCAAGGGTAGTGGCTATACAGTTTAAGAGATTTCCAGCATTAGAAACGTCTTGGGGACTGTCAATAGAAAAATTATTTCCTGAAATGACAGACTCGAAAAAATCATTCATTTGATAAGAATGCATAGACATTGTCACATTGTCTCTGCCAACACCAGAAATTTTAGGCATTTCATCTGTTGTCAGAAAAGCACTACCATCTATGTCAAATTAAAGAGGAAGATGAGGGTTTAGTGATATTTTATTTCATCAGCCAATCTCGTATCACTTTCAGCTTTTTTGAGACCTATACTGTTGTCTCCAAACTGCAAATTACTAGTTGCAACTACTTCCATCAGGCGAGACTAGATAAAAACTCTTGAAATAGATTCTTGAGTGCTTACATATTGTTGCTTTGTTACAATGCCTGCCATTACTACATGATTGGATGTTTCTACAATATTTGATAAATCAGGTAACAGGGCTAGATAAGAAACATAAGAGATACCTGATGCTAAATATGAATCCAATAGTTTCTTTTTTATAAATTTATTATAGTGGTTATTTATTGAATTGTATGTCCTGAAAATTTAAAAAAGAATCCATGTGATTAGGTGCCTTTACTTTCAACAAATTAACAAAATTTAGAAATACATTGTAGGATGTTTTCTCCTCATAAATCAATCAAAATAACAGAAGAAAAATAATTAAAAACCAGCTGCAAAGATGGTTCTAGTGGTCAAAGTACAACAGGTTTCTAATTGGTATGCTACATCTCATCTTTTTAAAGAAAATACACAAAACACTTATTTGAAGCATATTTTAGTGCTTTACGAATACGAAAAATATCTGAAGACAACAAAAATATAACGAACATATCTTGTGCAACAATGAATGAGACACATCTCTTCAAAATTCAGATTGGGACACAATACTTAACCATAAATTACTCAGAAACCATTACACATTCACAAAGAGCTAGTGCTTTGATAGAGAATCATTTTGATAGGAGGTCAAATTTCCATAACATTTAGAGCTACAATGAATGTGTCACATCTCACCATTTCTTTTCAAAAAAAATAAACCATGATAGTTTCAGAATTTTCCTTAGGAAAAAACTCACTAAGGGCAGAGAGAGTTAATCTCGGATTTTACAAACAAATGTGAAAGACTACATTGTAAAAGTGCAAGTTTGATTAACTTACCCTGCAACACTCTATAATCTATATGCTATGGTTGACCGTTGAAAAATCATTTTTTTCATCGTATAACTATGGTTCGAAAAACTAATTTTTTCCCCTTTTAATGACCTAAGCCTTATGTTGAAAAATCATTACTTTCAACTTATAACTATGTTTTAAAACTATAATTACCATCAATTATTTTTCATTTTAACTATATCAAAACGACTACAAGGGATATATGGAATGGGATTTTCGTCAGATGCTTAGAAACCATTTTATGAATCAAAATGAAGATTTTCAGACACAGATTTTCTCATTGTAAATCCTACCAGGATGCATCCTACTAGGAGCTAAATAGCTCTTCTTCACTATTGCGTTTGAGACATCCCAATGGCTATCAGTATCAAAAAAAAATCTTATTGGTTATCAATATCAAAACCTACAATCATAAGCTCCCCCTTTTTAATCTTAATGGAGAAGCTCCACGCTCTTTAAGTAGCTAGGATGCATTAGAGAACTTTTGAGGTATAAAATGGGCCTCCTAAGAAAAATGTAGAACCATAAAAAAAATTATAAAAATGAATAGGATTCAATAGGATGACATCAACCATGGGGGATGATTCACCATTTTTGGGGTAACAAATAATAAATATTAAAAAGTAATAAAATAATAAAACTACCTTTTTCAACTTATATCCCTATGGTTTTACTCAAATTTTGAGAGGGAGTACCTATTGGATGAAATATTTAAATCCTCATCCAAGGAGTACCCATGTTGCATACTTACAATGGACCTTTCTACAAAAAAAATGAGAAATACATGAAAAAAAATGTATTTCTCTTTTTTTATGTAGCAAGGTCCATCGAAAGTATGCAACATGGGTAATCCTTGGATGAGGAGTCAAATTATGCATCCAACGAATATTTCCGCTCGAAGTTTGAGTAAACCCATAGGGAGATAAGTTGAAAATGAGTTCAAAAAGAATTTTTTTTGTTTTTCCTTCTAAATTTTGATGATTTAATATAATCTTATTATATTATTTCAACTATTATTTTATAATATCCTTAGGAGGCCCATTTCATAGCTCAAAATTCCCCTAATGGTATGGTTTACATTACTATCCATTAAAGCATAGTCCAGTCAAATAAATAATTGCAGGAGCTATGAATGCAAAACATATTGAAAGCTAAAATTTTAATTCTCGGGTTTTCATCTCAATGTTTGGACTAAGAAATTTGTTTTAAAATTACTTGCAATTCATTTCCAATCCAACCAATTATTCTCTTAAAAAAACAAAAATAACAATTTCAAATAATTATTGTCTTCCTTCACAATAAAATCTGCAGGTTGAGTTGCCTCAATTCTGCCCCACTTATTAATATCAAGTCTCATTGAACCCCTAAACATAACAATATTTGCATTAACCATATCAATATTTGCATTAAACAAGATAACCTGGGTTTCTTGCTTCATCATATCAAGTGTAGGACCATTCAACAAGCAAGCCTAAATAACTCAGTACATCAAATGTTGAAGTGAGGTTCCAATAATTTTTCAGAATAATTAGTGTGCATTTGTAATTTTTTTATCCCATGGGTTTTAAATACTATGGAATAATTTGTATTACAAAATAAAATTGAAAAATACATGGAGGAAATTTTGCAACACCCTCATGTCCTTCTAATTGTGGTTCGAAATCAGTGTTGTGAAAATCACGATTTTTTCTGCATGGCGATTTAATCGGCGATTTTTTCCAAAACGAAAAAATCGTGATAAAATCGTAAAAATAACCTAAAAATCATGAAAAAATGGCCAATATTTTTTCCAAAATGAAAATATTGTGATAAAGATAGTAAAAATTGCAATAAAATCATAAAAATCGCCAAAAAGTTGTAACAGTTGTCAAAAAATTGTGGATGCTTTAGATACTTTAAAATTTGAAAAAAAATGATATTTTAGTATTTTTTTTTTTTTTAATGTTGTTGAATTTTTGTTGATTTTTATCGATTTTTCCCCGATTTTTACCTTTTTTCTCGATTCCAGACCCTCGCTGGTTTAATCTCGATTGTGATGTTTGCAACATTGTTCTAAATAATTGTCACAAGTGAGATAAAAAGGATAATATAGACAGACACTGAGAATCATCAGCTCTAAGAATTAACAAGGCAATAAAAATGGCAAATAGAAAACAAAATGTTGAAGTGGCTCTCTAATTAAATAATCTTTTCATTTACAAATGTATATTGGATTTCCTCAATCATAATAGACTCCAAAGCAACCATTGAGAATTTAGAGGTTAAATGATCGAGCGTCTTCCCAAAGTCTACCGCAATACAAATTTTCAAACACTAAGTGATGAAGGCCAGTGCAGTCAAAGGTTTCTTCAAATGATAATTTTAAACAACTATTGGGATACATTATAATAATTTATAAGAGTGTGAAAATTCCTCAATTGCTTATAGTTTTGTTACAATACATAAATATATAACATTTTGGTATATGTTTCTTTCCACCACTTCATAGTCATAGCCTATATATTCCTAGTGCACCCCCTTGCTATATTACACTTCACGTTACTTCAAATCCCATTACCCACCTTTGCTCATCCATGATCATTGTACAAGCTCTATTATCTTAAATAGTTCCTTTTTAAGGGTGTCAAAAAGAGTATCTAGACATATGATTTAGGTTAAAATATTTTGAGATATACTTATTGTAATTTCTTTATAGAAAAAATAGTAGATGCCTTATGTACATAACCAACATGTGCTTATACACATTCATATTAATTATTTAGATGAGAGAAATAGTAGTTCAGTGCAATGTTTCTAATATCCAAGAACTTCTTGACAACCATCAATTTAAACTTTATCTCCAATTTGTGAATATTCTACTACTTCTTATGATTATTTGTTTTCATCCTTAGATGAATTCTAGATGGTGGAATTGAAATTAAACTCTCTTTCTGTCAAATAGAAAAAACTTTCCTTCTCAATGTTGACATCCTTTTGAGGGAGTTGTTGTTACCATGAGTTTTCTTGTAAAAATATCTATCTTTTTGATAAATTGACATACGTTTCCAACCTTCATACTTTGTCATTGAGAGATGAGGGTAACCTCCCTCTATATGTACAATTTCCTTTCTTAATGTTTAAAATTGGAATCACTATAGCATCTTCTATGTACATCAGTTCCCTATACAATTTTGCAACCACCCAAATGACACTACTTCCAAAGCAGTGTTATAAACTCCAAACTTCTCTGCCCTTAATTTAAGAATTTGTAGAAAGTTTCATTCAAATTCAAGTTCATGGATTCATAGATTGTATTACTATTTCGGAACATTTAATTGATCCCATGGTTTCATTTAGAAACATACACTTGTTCAATGAGAATACATTCTAATGGAAACAGAGATTCAATAATTTTGTTCCAAACATGTTCTACTTCTATCTAAATTGATTAGGATAAGTTTTATGAATGTAAAGTTTTATTTATACCATATATGACCAAAAATGAATTACCTTGTACCCTAGATTTTATGCTTGTTTATTAGATGGATAAAGTTGATGCTTTGGATTTCATATTAAAAATGGGTATTTTTCCATTTATTTTTTCAAATTTACAATTTTTTAATGATAAGCAATACCGAGGACTTCAATCTACTTCTGATTCATCCTCCCCAATATTCCTCTAAACTTGAAAACTCAATAAGGGTTTTTGAAATTGATTCTTGATCAAAGAAAACAATCATTTTATCTTAAAATCTTATATGTGAAACCCAACTTGGAAAATTCTACTATAGTGAATTTTTAAACAAAACACTCCATTACTATGCACTGGTAAAAATTGTCATCGAGTAGTTTCTCTAATTCTTGGACAACTAAAGAACTTCCCATAAAATACAAAATATATGGTACTGATGAAATATTTGAGAAAAATTATAGCCAAACATTTCAATTCGAAATATGATAAAATGAACTATTTAATATCTTAGAATGGGTTCCATACCTATGCCCAAACTAAAAATATAGGTGTTTGAGATATGCAACCAACTAAGCTACATTCATCTCTTAAAAAATTTCACTTTCTAATGCAATAGAAAGTACACCCAAAAGATGTTCATCTAATAGCAATGTCATCAAGTTATGGGAAAATATCAAGATACATGTTTGTATTTTTTACTCTGTAGGCAAAATTTTTGAAGCATGAGATTCAATAGTTAAGAATACAACGATATCAAAGTGTTAATTCATATAGGAAAAGGATAAATGGACTTCTTGGAACTCATAAGTGAAGTGGAATGCTTGACAACTCTAAAAACTTACATGAAATGTGGATTGTGTTAGTAGTGAGCACTACTTACAGTAATAAGTTCACACAAACAAAATTTCTTCCACTTATTCAAACCCCTTAAAACGTTTAGCATCTGTGGACAGGAAACAAATACCAAAAAAATGGACACAAAGAAAAATAGAAAGGAAAAAAAAGGAAGAAAAAAAGAAAAACAAAAAGGACCATAGGGAGAAAAAACAACATGGAAGAAAGGGGAATAGAAAGAACATACAAGTGAAGCAGTGGAAATACAAAGAAGACAAATAAGGGTAGTAATAAAGAATATGTTGGAAAATAAAAAGGAAATAGGAAAATAGAACTAATATGCAAAGAGGAACAAAAAAACAAATGAGAAGAAGATATAAGCTAAACCAATTTTTATAAGAAAACACAAGCAATGGGGAAATCAAAAGAACGTTTACTGATCAATGGTAGCAATCAACAATGCATGAAAACAAGTTCGAACTTTTGGACTCACACCATTCAAAAAATTCACCACGTGTAGATTTGTCACCTTAAAGCAAGCATGGTACAAAAATAAGAAAACCTAGGTTTCAACAATATTGACCCACTCTATTTTATAGGGGTTGCAATCCTTGATGATTCAAATCTTGAAAGGAGTAATCATAGGCACATTCTGTAAAGAGTGCTCCTAAAGTGAACGAATGAGAAGAATACATAAGCTAAACCAATTTTGCGAAGAAAACACAAGAAGTGGGATAATAAAAAACATGTCCATTGATTAATGCTAGCAATCATCAATGGACAAAAACAAGTTCAAACTTTAGGACTCACACCATTCAAAGAATGCATCACATGTAGCTTTTTCAACTTAAAGCGAGGATTCTACAAAATCAAGAAAACCTAGGTTTCAACCATCTTGACCTACTCCAGTATAGAGGGGGATCCCATCCTTCACGATTCAAAACCTGAAAGGATTAATGATAAGCACATTTTGCAAAGATTGTCCCTAAAATGAACTCAAATAGTCTGCCTCACTTTTCATTTCTCTTTAAAATATATTTAGATATTTAATACTATACAAAGTAAGTAATATTTTTTTCTTAAACAAAAGTAGAGAAAATCCATCTTCCATCAGGACATCATTCAGTACTATGCGGTTTAATTGTACATTTTTTTTGTGGAGAAGAGAAAAAAAAGAAGGCCTATCTATCTGTTAGAATGATTTTCCACTACTCTATTATCAGAAAAGAGAACTCTTAAAGATACAAAGCATTCGTAGTTTCATCGTGTATGTGTCAAGTTCTGGAAATCAAATTTTGTATCTTACCAGAGCCCTTTTCCTAGCAGCAGGCCATTTCAATACAAGATCTACCAGTTTCCTTAAGACACCTGTCTTTGCAATAACACATGAGCAAAAGAAAACAAACATCGACTTCATGTATTATTTTGAAAGGAGGGATAAAACTTTTTATTATTTGGAAGATAGAAAATTAAGAAGTATTTAGTCAAACACCCCAGATTTTCCAATTGATACTGACAAATATAACTTACATTTCACTTCTAATGAATACAATGCATAGGTAGAACCACCAACATGCATAATGAAGGCAGGGTTCTTGATAAAAATGAAAATTAGGATTCATTTTTTCATTTTTAGATTTTAGATTAAAAAATGAACAAAGAGAATATAGTCAACACCTTGTGCTCTTCTCCTAGAGATAGGTTCAGCAGTCCTTTGCACCCTCCTCAACAACCCATATATTAGGGGACCTGGAAAGGGATATGAAATGCTAATTTCCCCTTCCATAGAAGCTATTTTGGCAACATCTGTATTGACTGATAAATGTTCTATGCCTCACAGAATACATATAAAATTCACTCATGGACATCTTGATTGAGCCTTTAAACATTTAAATGGAGAAGAGCACAAGAAAAATGACTCTCCACCTACACACAACTAACAAGTGCAGCTAATAGTAATGATTGATTTAACAAAATCATCAATGGAAATGTAGATTAAGAAATTTGTGAATAATGCAAGGCAAAAAGAGATCGTCTGACCTATAAATTGGGAATGTTGGTTTCACAAGATCACTTATGAACAAGTAAGAATGAAAAATTCATGCAAAGTGAAATGTACCTTTTCTATTTCTAGTTGTACCCCTCTCAACACAACTTTGCAAGATGCAACAGAGCCAAATACTGCCTTCATGCATTGCAAATTCTACCCTAGAGGGATCAACTTGATGTTATGATAACCTACCATATACAAAAATCTAAGAGACATTTCATTTCCTAGTGACATCTCATCATCAATCATCCAATCAAAGGATCTAAGCGCTGAAATATTGTGGAAATGCTTGAAAAGTGGCCTAATAGAAACCCCATCCACATCCCTAATAATTGACAGCCAAAGCTTCTTAAGCCATTGGAAATACAGGGCCACAACATCTTATCACATCACTTGTGATTTTCTCTCATAAATCTGGCCCTAACTGCAGGCTCTCGAACCTCTCCTTTATAGAATAGAATAGTTAGAGAGAGAATATAGTTCAGGAAAGAGAAGAGGATCAAATTATGGGTTAAAGGCTTGTGTGCTATATCATTTTGGATGTCACAATTCCTCTCCATTGAATTTTCTCTCTTTCAAAACTATGTTTGCTGAAAGTACACACCTCCTAAAAACACTCTGTAGCTAATGTTTTTCCTTTAATTGAAAAATATGTTGAAATTATATTTAGTGAGGTGCATGTATTCTAAAATATGTGTTATTTTAGCACGCATTACTCATGATAATGCATTAAATTTATGAGCAAAAATTCAACACAACAATATGGCACAACTTCTCCATGATATTTATTTTTTTCTTATTATGAAGCTCCAACCTACTAGGAATAGTTCAATATGATGCCCAATTTGTAATAACTTTTTTCTTTTCATTTAGTAACCATATATATCTATTGATTGTCATTTGTATGGATTAAATACAAACGTTACCTAGAATGATCCTCCTTGAACACACCCTCTCCAACAGTGTTCACTATTTGCATGGTTGAAACACGAAATATGCCAATAATAATCCCTTTTTTCTACATCACTTCTCAATCTTTGCCTTTATCATTTTAATAATTAACGTGTGATGAAAGTAGCTCTAATTAGACTTCATGAAGAAAATTAACATTGCATATATGGCTAGGTTTAATTGCATCATGAGGATTTTACAAGAAGAGGCTCACATGAAAGGTGTGGGAATAAAGGTTTATTTTCTATAAAATAGTATGATGCCTAGAGACTAAAATAACAAAGTAAAAGGTGTGTAAAAATAGAAAAAGGCCCTTAAGAAAGTCACCCCTTCCTAGGATATATTATAGCTCGTAGGATTTTTTATCACTCTATAAACCTCTTGAAGCCTAGGATCTAGCCCTCATAGACTCAGAGAGGGATTTATCTATTAGATTTATATTTTATTAAAGCTTTCAGATGTTAGCCTATTTAACTGGATTATGAGGGTTGTTTTTTTTATTGTTCGTGGTTGGATTTAAGGGGTTTCATCTAAACAATTTCCATTGGGCTATGGAGTCAAAATAGGTTGGGTATATGCATCAAATCCCAGAACAAGTTCAAGGCAAGCTAGCTGTGAATACTGGTGTTTATAAATGAATAGAATTAAATGAATAGACTTATGAGATGGAGAAAAGTGCTTTCAATAATGACTCAATAGAAATTAAGAATTCTTAAACCATACGCCAGAAGAAAACATTGAAATTGTAAAGACAACCAAAGCTAAGGTACTCTTAACAATAAATATTAATCTAACCTTCCTGTTTTACAATTAGAGTTTAAATGGTGCACACAAAAATATTACAGTGGAAAGACATAAAACATGAACAAGGAAAAACATCACCATGACACCACAACACATGAATCCTGCAGATTGATATATTTATTGATGCTCCATCTTGAAAAATTAAAAGTGCTTGCAATGAAAAGTGTCTACAAAACTAGGGTCCAACCCATATTACAGAATGAAAAGTTACATTTAAACTACTTGCACCATATTTTCGTTATCAGAAGGGAAATCGGTTCGTTTACTACAAAATTAATTGAAACTTGGTCTATGCATCTCCTGCATGGATGCATTGTGACATTTTTTAACAGATGTCTAAAGTCACTGTAGAATCTCCATTCAATGTAACGACCCTTCTAACAGATGTCTGGCATCCTTGTGAAGTTGTTCTTAGTGTTTTAGCGGTCTGTTGAGATGGAGAAATTGACACTACTGAGCTGTTTTGATACACTGGATCTACCGACACTGAAAATTCGCTGAGCTGCCTGCTTTGTCATTGTTCTAAGTTGTCATCCTCCCTAGAGTCTAAATAAATTTTCCCAATTATCTGGAGTTGGAATATTAGTTTTGTTCAATTTTATATAGACTTCATGAGTCTCGGTCTACTTCACAAATGTTAGCCTCAACTGAAAATTGTGCTTAATCTAATGTTGTATGAAGGCATCATTGTTGATGATTTCATAAAACACTTTTCTAGTCATAGTGTTCTTTAGATTTGTGAGCTTGGATGTGTCCTTTGAAATCTTTGTGAGCCTTTTTACATAATCAGTCCTAGGCATCAGCTTATCATTGATAAAAAATAGGGAAGGCAATCCATTTTTGTTGAGTGGCTCAATCCTGTTGAAAAATATACTTTCTCCAATTTCCAGCTGATGGCATCTTTCTTCGAGCTATGTAACTAGACTCTTTTTATTCAACACCTTTTTTACCTCAACTATAGTGGTTGTTCTGTCTGCCACTTCCAGTTGTTCCAATTCATGGCTTCTTTTATAATTTAGGAATCTGATGATGTTGTTGGCAGTTTGGGGCTTATCCCCAAGTTCCTCATTTGTTTTCTCAATTGAAACTTCACTAAATCAATGAGATCCATCTGTTAAAAAATCATATGATTTGATGGCCATATATCATTCATAGATTAAATTATATCCAACCATATAATTTGTATAACTCTTCCTACCATGCTTCCAATTGAGGACTCCTGAAGGGACTTCTCCAAACTTTCATTTAGATTTTTACTAATCTGCAACTTTGTGGCATGTGCTGAATCTTTTCTTTTGAATTTATCTTGTATGTCACTAAGTTGATCTTGCAAATTTTTAATTTATGTTGTCTGTAAGGACATGGTCTCAATTTCTTTGGCTAGCTACTCAGTGCTTTCCCCTAATGCACATGTAGATGTTGTGGATGTTGGAATCACTATGAGAGGAATCGCTTGTAGGGGAATCATGGCCTTAACTACTTCTTTTGTTGCTCCCTTCACTGCATCTCTTATTGCTTTATTTCTTTTTTGATCATTTTATCCATCTCACTCTCCATTTTCTTAATCTATTATGTTTGTTCAAAAATAAATTAAATCATTTCTTCCTTTTTTGTTTCAGTTGCTTCTATCTCCTTGGCCATAGGGTCTTCTGTCAGTGGCATCTTAAGCTGCCTCCTCAAAGAAGTTATGTCTACATTATTCTTCCTCACAAATGTTTATGCCACTACTATGTTCGATGGATTGTACCCGAGTTGCATCACTAAATCCTCCATAGATTTTATCCTTGAGTCTTTGGCCATGGCAAAGATATTTTCCACCTTCAAGTGTGACTATGTGTTGGACAATGTCACCTGCAGTTTTGAGAGGCTTGTAGTTGTACTAGTTCGCGTGGAGGAGATCATTTCTCCTGTCTGCTTGTGCATCTCCATATGGTCTATTGGATGAATGTTCTTTATGTCAAACTCAAAAGAGGTATTCTTGTATTCTGCTGCACCTTTAGGCTGAGAAATGTGTGCTTCTAATAATTCCACCTTCATTCTTCCCTTCTCATAGTCAAAGGCTGATAGAAGTCTACTCTGAGAGCTACTCATTTGTTTCCAAAATTGATTATATGCGTTAGTCTTTAGAACCTCATTCCTTCTTTTGATCTCTATGAATGTGTCATAGATATCATCCTACTTTCACTCTGCAGTGGATGTAGATTTTGGAGTCTACTCATTCTGCTATTGAAAAGGCACAATGGTAGAGGATGTTGAGAAAATCATTTGGCCACCTACTGGAGATGAACTTGGTGAATCTCTAATTGTGATGACATTTTGTTGGTCCTTCTCACTGCCCTGGTCAAGGCCCATGTAGATTCTATCCCTCTTCCTATATTTCATTTTGAATTCTTTAGTGGAGGAATCAATGTCCATGTTTGTTTGATCCTCCTCAGTCCTATTGATTCCTATTTACTATTCAGGCTCCTTTCCTTTGTCATCTTGAACTCCTGTAGCTTTCCTTTCTTGTGGAGTTGGTGTTTGAATTCCTAAAGTAGAGATTACTTGCTTTTCAACCTCCTGGAATGTGTCTGCCACCCATTCTTCTTGGTTCATGTACTTTTCTATCTCCATTATGTGGGTATGAATGTAGTGTGTGGGCTTGTTTTCCACCCTCCTCTTGGAGATGATCCCCATTGGATCATAGGACCAAGAGAAAGTATGTGTGAAGTTCATCTCCTTTAGCATTTTATTTGCCTCATCCCCTGCTTCCCTTTTGTTGCAAATAAATGGACCAATTTTTGATTTGATCCTAAATTGTGACTTCTTGGTGGAGACAAAATGCACCTCATATAAATCTATCATTTGTATGATATACTCAAGTGAAAATATTCTAATGGAGAGGTACTTAGGAAGTTTATAGAGGGCTAATTCACTGCCATAAACCCTGATCTCTGTGTACTTTTGGTAGAGGTACCAATATGTTGTTTTCATCTGCTCTGTCAACTGCATCACCTTCTTGATTTCCTCACTAATCCTTGGCTCAATGGTACTTCTGAGTGCATTGATTGTTGGATGAACAAATAGGTCTACAAAACTCTTTTAGGAATATTTTTTCCGCTCCCTCCTCAATAAAATTTTCCAAAAAAATATAGATTGGGATTGAGAGTCATCATCCTACTTCATCATGTCAAATTGGAATTTGCTGGATTGAAAACAGGCAAACATGTACACCAACACAGAGGTGTATTTGAATACACCTTTTTTCTGGAATTTTACAAACTCATCATGAATTGCATTAGTAAGAAACTGAGCATAGTTGAACATAATATTGGGCTTAGAATCTGACGAAATGATAGACAAGAAAAGAATTATGGCTTCATCTACCCACTAATAATTATGATATCCAACAAATAAGATAAGGCAGTGATAATGTGCGTGTTCCTATCCAGGAAGGTGGATGATGGATATGGAGGATTGGTGGTAGGCATTGGTGCATTTGTGGCCATGAAAATATCTAAGGTTTTGGCCTTGCTAGCAAAATCTGACCCCAAGTATAATCCTATAAGGGTCGCATATGAAAAATGGATATTTTTCTCAACAATGGGGGCTTGCATCATCTCTCGAATGGATTGGGCCCTGATGTAACATAAAATCTCTCCTACAGGGTTCACTATGGCTCTTTGGTTAATGTCATAGCATGATTAACATTTTATGATTAGCTCAGCGCAGCTATGGGTTTTAGGAAAGATGTAATAAGGAAGCTTGGTCTCCCACAGGTTGATATCATATGCTCCATCGAGCAGCTTATCCTCAAGCCAGTAGTATACATCGAACAAGTCGAATTCTAACTCTATCTTGTGGATTTTGTAGTCTCTGTCAACCAGGGGAATATGATCTAAGTCTAAATAAGGATAGACCATGGGATTGAAAGGTTGTTGGTATGCCTTGGGAGGCATGATTTGTTTTATTTATTTTCTTTCTCAACCTGCAATGAAGAATGGGCTATAAGAAAAAGGGAGCAGAGAAGGAGGAAACGATATAGATCAACACTGGGGAAGGGGTATGACCAAAAGGGATTAGGATTAGGACTGATTCAGTCAAAATGAGAACTATAATCAAGTTCACAGAGCGTTGATAATTTCTCCTTTGATGAACAATAACCCTTCAACAATAGTGGCTAGTCTGTGATTTCTCTATATATATCCAAAAATCCAACACTTGTAGTAATTCAGGAGTATCATCAAGGCAAACTCTACTTCAATGACGAATTTGAGCTTTAACATGTAGTTGGGGATGACCGTTGAGTTGGCACAGGTCTGTTAGATAACGACCGAACCATTCATGGCACAATGGGCTACTGGAGGGAGGGGATGTGATAGGGCGGAGTGGAAAAGTGACGGAGAATGTGGCACGGTGGCATTGGCAACAGTCACAGGGTTGCAATGGTTTGGTTGACGACAGAAATCAGTTTTCGGAGGGGGTCAAAGATAGTAAGCAGTAACAGAGCGGGCGGGGAGGGGGGGGGGTGAGAAATCGCATGGTCGTGCCATGTAGCAAAGTGGGCAA
Source organism: Pinus albicaulis (assembly GCA_034641835.2). NCBI lineage: Eukaryota > Viridiplantae > Streptophyta > Pinopsida > Pinales > Pinaceae > Pinus > Pinus albicaulis. Next base: position 527,362 of record MU968551.1, on the reverse strand, counting down.
TAATATATACTACCCATTTCTGAACCCCCCCCCCCCCTTTTGTTCACGTCTGGCAGCTGAGGGGGTGGTGAAATGGAGTGAGAGTCATCGGATGTGGGGTGAAGAGCAAAGATGGAGGGTAAGGTGGAGGTTGTTTAGAGTGCAATGTGACGGGGTGATGGGATGGTGGGGCCAGCTTTGTGAATGCATGCTGGGATATGAGAGGACTTAAGATAAAAGAGAATAATGTGGGTTTGGGGGTTTTAGGCATACAATGAATTTAGCACCAAGACTTAGGATAACATTTGACATAGGTATGCCTGAATGACATCGTAACCTAACCTTTAAAATTTTCCCCCTTTCCCATATTTTAAGCAATAAGTAATCTTTGTCTTGGCTTTCTCCTTACAAAAAAGAAAAAAATAATCTCGGATGTTGTACCTTGGCGGAATAGTCTTCACATTGGCCTTCCATTCTTCCTCTTCAACTATCTACTTGCCCAAAGCTACTCATCTAACATTTTTTCTTCTTTTTCAGGGTGAATTTGAACTAGCAAGCCCTTAAATCCTTTCTCTTATGAATTTCTATCCTAACACCTATCCCTGTTTCAGCCATCGGCTCAGCTTAAACTGTTGAGACAATTTCATTTTCTACCTATCTATTGATAAGCCAAGATTGAACAGTTTGGAAAATATTTATTCTCTAACCTATCAACAAAAATTGTAAAAAATTGTAATCATGGTTAAGTTGTATGACTGGACATACCTATCTAATGAGTAGTGGAATTTGAACTTGCAGCACTTTCAATTTTATTTCTTTTTGGGTTTTTTTTTTTTTTTTCCTTTTTCCTGTTTTCATTTTTCCTCCTTTTCCTTTTTCTCTATTTTTATACCCTCTTTTCTTTCTTTTTCATTTTTTTTTTAATTTGAAATCATTTGAATTTTGAAAAGCCTTTCAATAATGAAATCCTTGCAAGAAATATCAAATATCTAGTCACCTTGAGATCCTAAAATTTATAGGGTACTAACAGGATTAAACACATGCATGCAAAATCTCTTTAAATGAAGCGTGTCACTATAAATAAGAAATCCTCCCAAATACCCCTCAACTCAAAATTAAGCAATACAAAGTTTGCAAACATTTAAAAATAGTAAAATGAAGTTATTTTTATTTTGCTAATGTGGATGGGTCTCTTACTAATGTGTTAACACATTTTTTGTAGGCATTGACACAAACTGGGAAATCAAGGCAAATGGAAAACTATCGTGAGCCTTCTGGTGCAAGACCTTAAAGGCAAGAACATGTTTTCTAGTAAATATTTAGTTTGGTACGAAGTATATGGAATGAACTTCAATATTGATAAAACTGAAAAAAAAATCCTTAACATAAATTTCCTGAAAGACTTAAGGAGAAAAAATGAACTCAAAAACTTGATGTTTTTTCACCCACAAAAAAAAACCCAAGCATGAGGGCTAGTGCTTCCTCGCGCTATGAGGTGTAAGTGTTTTAGAAATGCATTTTTTAGATGTTGGTATTAATAGTTCTTTAACATTGGTCATGTGTATTGACATTTTAATATTTTTTATGTAGTTATGCTTCCTCATACAAACTAAAGGACAAAAGAGGTGATCAGGAGCTCAAATTTAAGCTCAAAAATGAAATTCTTGGAATCGCTCAAAGCCCGAATGACCAAATAGGTCTCGTCGCCCTAATTCTGGTGCACTTCATTTCAACGAAAACTAACTCTGTATGAGAAAGTTAAAGCATGTTTTCCATTTTATCAAACAAACAAAATTTGTGCAGAATTGGCAAGATGATGACTGGGCAGCCTAGTCAGCAAAAAGAATATTCCAAGGAATATTCCTTAGATTATTCCCAGAATATTCCTCTAGTTGGTCGAATGAGGAGTTGACAAGATTCAGCTAGTGGTTGGATGAAATTATGGTGATTTGGCACAATTTGATTGGTTTGGGTTGTACCAATGAGGTCACTGACACGTGGCTAGCCCAGAGGCCACCACATGCCCCCCCCCCCCCCCCCAAAAGGTCAAAATTGTGTTATGTTTGGTCAAATAAATTTTTAATTCGGAGGTCGAGCACAGGTCGGGCTCAACCCCGTGACCTCCCCCACACAAACAACACAACTTACCTATATGCCCATGTTATGATTCTTACCATAATTTGCAATCAAGATATATTTCATTTAATACAAAGTGCATGGTGGGGGTAAAGAGGGCCAGCCCTTGGTCCATAGGACCATACATCGTGACCTCAGTGGGAGCTCCAACTAAGTGCGGAGATTAAATTTTTAAACACATGTTTTAAACCTTAACCCACATTTAAGAGCACTAATCCATATGCTAAATGCAGATTTGTAGAATGTGCCATTAGCGTGCTAAACCACCATGTATACACCACTTAACTATGTTTATCCACTAATTAATTTGAGTTTAATTTGGTGGTGGAGTTGGCAGAGTCTACCATTTTCAGCGTAACTCTAAATTTTCCAGGGTTAACTAGAGTTCTCTCCAGTTTTGGAGGGGTTTCCTAGGCAAAAATTGAATGAGCCATAACTTGAGCCAATTTCGAGCAAATTGGGCTCACGAAGAGTTTATATTATCGTTTTTGGATATTCTAAGAATATTGGTGCGGGTTTTAGAGGTAGAGGAGAACTTCTGGAAGTGATTTTCCCATCTTGAATATTAAATATGCCTATGGCCACCAAGAGAGGAGGCCATATCTGCTTCACCTGAAGACCAAATGAAGATCTAGAAGAGCCTAATTAGGGGTTTTTGGATGCTGTGAATCCATTTATAGCCTTTTATTACTGATCTGAGAATGCATTCAGGGTCAAATTACATGTTTGAAATGTGTTATTGTCCTGTGATTTAGCATATTGGTAAACCAAATGCACAGGGTAACATCAGACCATTCTTTGGAGTCCTAGGACCTAGCCTTCCTGGACTCAGAGAGGGCTCTCTCTATTGTATGCAAAGGATGTGAACTTGTTTTCTTTTAGGGTTTGATTTTAGGCTAGTTGTTAAGTGTAGGGTTTTTTTGGTTGTTTTGGTTGGGCAGGATGGTCAAGTAGAATAGATGGAATGAGGGAATCTGTAATATTCCAAAAATTTAGCCTTCATCTAAATGGACTATTATAGTTTTTTTTATCACTAGGTAGGTGAATAAGTGGGTGGGGACACTCATAAAACCCCTTTAGAAGTAATAATAACACTCCTAATGTGAAAGGAGGAAGAATAAGCAGTTGGATTAAGAACCTTTGGGTGTGAACAGGGATTGGATCATGTTGATTCAGTCAACTTTGACCAAATCAACAGTGTTGTCATGGAGGAGTGGCCTTTATGAGAAGACAATGCAGTTTTAGTGGAGGACAACTTGCATCAGCTTGGTGGCAAGTATGGATGGGACCCAATGTGAGTAGGTTCTCATGCTATATATGGAGGGATGGAAACCATTGTCATTCATGTTTGTAGATTATCATTTTGATGTTGGTCTGTTTAGACTTTGCATCCTTTTGCTATTTAGCAGGGTTGTTTTGTTGTTTAGCACAAGGGTGTTCCTGATCGAGAATCCCTAACTCATCCTAAGGGAAGGAGAGGGTCTTTGGGTTGCATTTCCTCATTTTTCCATTTTTTCCAAGGTACCTCCTTCAGCTTCATCACAGTTTTTGTTTACAGTTGGGTTGTGTTGCAGGGTGCAGCAAAGGAGGATAACATAGAGCCAATTCTGGGCTTGTTTTCCAGTGGAGAGGTAGCCTATCCATTGGACGATCAGAAAGGATGGAACCTAGGCATATTTCTATAAATTTTACATCAGGAAAAACATATACCATCCCTCACAGCATAGTTCCAGTCCATGACTGCGTTATTTTAGTGAGCTATTGTAGTGGGTAACCTAAAAATGGCCGAAAATTCAAAGTTAAGATCTGGCCAAACCATTTCTGGGTTTTCCTGGGTTGTTTGATTAGAATCCGTGGTTAAAACATTGAATCATTCTAATAACACTAACAGCCTTCCACACATGTCTCTTTGCCTCAAATGTAGCAATTTCTAGAAGCAGCAGCAGTAGCAGTACACATTTCCAATGCTTGGTTCTATGGTGTATTTTAGCCATCTTGTGGCTTGAGTGCATTCCTTTTAGAGCACTGTATTTTCTTATTTTATAGGCATCACTTTTGTATCTACCAGCCATATTACATTTATCCATGATTATAGTAGTAGCTACACTGATATAGACAACACTGCCACTGCTTTCTGACATTCTATACAGTAGCAGCAACGCATGTGTTTATTGATCTGATCATTGGGGGCTTGTTCTTATTACTTGAGTGGCTTGACCCTCAAGAAATTTTGTATATTTTTGCTGATATATTAATAACATGATGGCTGCATATTGATCCCTCTTATATCATGTTCATATTTGTTGTGTTTTACATTATTATGTCTTGTATTGCTGCTATCTTCCTTTTGGGATATTACATTGGTATCAGAGCATAATCTTGGCTCAACTTGTGCATTCAAGACACTATGCCATTTGAAGGATAAGCTTCTTCTCATAGAGAAGAGAAGTTGCACAGAATAAACAAAGGCAAGACTCCATTATTTAGAGAAATAAAGAAAGAGAGGATCTCCCAGCTTCGTTTCCAAACTATGAAAATTATCAAAGAAGATCTCAAGATATGAAAGGGGAGACGTGTAGAAAAATTCCAAGAGGGTTTGAAAGTAGAGGAAGCCCTAGATATTTACATGATGGGTGTCACCATTCAGCCACACATGCAGATCCAAAGTTCAGTTTGTTTCCCACATTCACTGCAATAAGAATGGAGGAAGAAGATGCACCAAGGGAGGAGACCTTGAGTAACTATCTTCAAGAGTATGAGTCTCAATCATGGAGATTCAAAGAGCACTTGGAATTCCAAGGGTTTTGCCAATTCAAGGAATATATAAGGTCTAGCAATCATAATAGAAGCAAGAGAGGTAGAATCTTTCTATCTAACTTTGATGGATAAGAAAAGTGTACAGCCAAATCTTGAGTGAAGGAGCTAGATTCCTATTTCCAGCTACACCAAATTTCAGAAAAGGATTCCATCAAAGTAGGAGTGCTGAACCTCAAAGGTATGGCCCATGATTAGTGGTTTTGTAGTTCTGCTTCATTTAAACATGCAAATATAAACACTTATGTTGGGTTCACTAAGAAATTAGTGAGAAGGTTTGATATTAAACATTGTAAAACATCATTTGTTGAACCCAAAAACTCAAAACCTTTGCATGACTTGGAGAGATCTATTCTGCCCACTCCACTCCTTATTTCTGTTGAAGGGGATAAAACAATGCATGATGCCTTGCTAAGGGAAATATCCCCACTTCTTGAAGAGCCCTCTTCTGTAGAAGAAAACATAGATTTTCCTCCTTCAAGGGAAGACCAAGATCAAGGGTCTCTCATTGACGATGAGGCATTCTCAAATATTGATGAAGAGGATAAGCAGAGAAGACCTAACAGTGTTGTAACTTTGGGAGAAGATCCATCACCACATGGAGGTGGAAAGGGAGCCATTTCTTCCATTAGAGGAGCCCTTGTGTCTTTGCAAGGAGTTCCAAATGATTCAACATGTGGGAACCAAAACACAATTCAGGAGCAGCATGCATCAGTTTTTGTGGATTGTGAGATAGAAGGGGAAGAAAGGAAGGATCAACATCAAGGGATGATGAGCATTCACCCTTATCTATTTCGGGAGGTTTCTGCACAAAATAAGGAGATTGTATTGCGCAATAAAGAGAGGGAAAAACCAGTCCACTCATATATACAGTCCACTTCAGATTTTGATGTCTCACTACATGGGGGCATTCCACCTAGGAGACCACCAGATCTAGAGTTGGTGGGAGACATTTTTCCATTTGGTTCACCACTCTTAGATTCTAGAGGGGTGAAGACCTTGGAGGAGTCCGGTATAGTGCAGGGAGTTTTGGATGGACTCAAGGAGGAGAGAGACATTCTCCCATTTTCAGCATCACCCACTCTCACTACATATACTGTGTTGATAGAAGTTGCTGCAGTGATGGAGGATGGCACCTTCATGGTGCAAGGGAGCTACTCCATGGATTTGGAGAAACATAGGGTACTTCCCTTGAGGAAGGAATCCTCCATACATGGGAGTAGATGGAGGCCACTCATGCTTGCATTGGCCAAGATTAGGAGTTTCTTTTTGGATGGTAGCTTCTCATGGGAGGCCAAATTAGAAAAGTCACCACTTCTATTTGAGCATGAGCAGCTGCATGATGGGCATGGAAGCATTTTTGAGGATGAATTTGGCATGAGGGATGTCAAAGGAGAAGACAAAAGCATTTTGGGAGCTTCACATTTCATATCTTCAGCGTTGTCTCTTAAAAGGATTGACCCATATGGGAGATCTCAACTCTTGGTAGAGTATTCCAATGATCTTGATGCTTGCATGATTCTTGATGACCCGGATGGAGATGATGTATAAATGGTGGTTGGAGAGGTCATCTATTCTTATGGTAGAGTATTCTTGACTAGATTTTCTGAGCTTAAGATGAAGATACTAGATGCAGCACATGTGGACTTTCTTTCCATGCACTTCAATGCATTCAATTCTTTGATGGAGGAGTTCACTTGGGAGGGCATCCAACAAGATATATATCAGCATTTGGAGAGATGCATAGCTCGGATGGTGATAGAGAGGATTTCATAGCCACTTCCCTACTCATTGGGGGTGAGGGAGAGCTTTTAGTTGAGCCATTTCAGCTCAATGACCAAAGTACATAGTAGAGAAGGTACATTGTTGCATTATGACTTGTACTTATTTACTTTATATGAGCAGCATATTGTACCAAGGAGGATCCTTCCTTCTTGAATATTTTATTTTCATGTACTTGAGGCCATTTTCAGCAGTGATGTTGGCCATTCTATCGGCGGTTTGTGGGGGAAGCCACATGATTCTTGGTGTGCACCATTGACACCACATTTTACATTCGTGATCCCATCTTATGGGATGATTGTGGCAGAAAACAAGTGGATGGAATGGCACTTGTTATTTTTTGTTTTGAGGCAGGCAAGGGATTCACTGCGCTAGTTCCATGTGTGGAACTATGATCCATTTTCCGGTTTTCATATGGCAACTTGTTTTCATTGGTTTTTGCTTCCATATATTGTTGATATTCTTATGTTCATGGGGAGCCTTGTTTGGAGAGTGGGAAAAGAGTTGGAAGTGCCCATTGGGAGTATGATTTTCCCTACTTTACATGTTGTATGTTTCAAGAGAAACAATGGGAAAACCATGATTGCCATACTACATCTCTTTTCTTCATGTGGGAGGAGCCATTTGGAGAACTTGAGTTATTAGAAGAGGCACTTCATGGCTGATTTGTTTTGTGGGGTAACTTGGGCCATTATTGGAGGCCATGAAATTTCATTCCAAGATTAGCAATAGCCCAATACTTACCATAAATGGAGAGAGAAACAAGTTGTATGGGAATATCTAATCTCTCCATGCAGCCCCAACAGATTGCATAAACTGGGGGTTGAGGACTTCTTTGATGAGCTACGTAGAATGGCTCATTTCATTTGGATGATAGCATGGATATGGGAGACTTTCATTGGGGATGAGATTTCCTATGTTTATCATAACTCCTACCTTGAGGAGGTCATTGGAAAACAAGAAGTTTTCCACTTACACCTTCCACTTTCTCATGATGTACACCATTTGGTTTTGAATGCTTGGGAGGAACCATTGGAGGGAAGATTTATTGCAAATTATGTTGAGATGTGGTGGGAACTATTGATGAGGAGGCCAAAAGAAGAGGAAGGGAGGAATTTTTCTCCACATTTCCAGTTGCTTGAGGACAGGAAAAATTTTGGAGGGGAGGACTATAATATTCCAAAAATTTAGCCTTCATCTAAATGGAATATTAGAGTTAGTTTTATCACTAGGTAGGTGAATAAGTGGGTGGGGAAGCTCATAAAACCCCTTTATAAGGAATAATAACACTAATAATTTGAAAGGAGGAAAAATAAGCAGTTGGATTAAGCACCTTTGGGTGTGAATAGGGATTGGATCATGTTGATTCAATCAAATTTGACCAAATCAACAACGTTGTCATGGAGGAGTGGCCTTTATGATAAGACAACGCAGTTTTAGTGGAGGACAACTTGCATGAGCTTGGTGGCAAGTATGGATGGGACCCAATGTGAGCTTGGTGGAAAGTATGGATGGGACCCATTGTCATTCATGTCTGTAGATTATCATTTTCATGTTGGTATTTTTAGAGTTTGCATCCTTTTGTTGTTTAGCAGGGTTGTTGTGTTGTTTAGCACAAGGGTGTTCCTGATCGGGAATCCCTACCTCATCCTCAAGGAACAAAAGGGTATTTGGGTTAAATTTCCTCATTCAAATTTTTTTTCCAAGCTACCTCCTTCAGCTACATCGCAGTTTTTTTTTAGAGCTGATTTGTGTTGCAGGGTGCAGCAAAGGAGGATCACATAGAGCTAATTCTGGGCTTGTTTTTCAGTGGAGAGGTAGGATATCCATTGGAGGATCAGCAAGGAGGGCTCCTCATCATATTTCTATAATTTTTGTATCAGGCCAACCATATACCATCCCTCACAGCGCAGTTCCATTCTATGACTGCGTTATTTTAGTGAGTTGTTGTAGTGGGTAACCCAAAAATGGTCAAAAATCCAAAGTTAAGATCTAGCCAAACTAGTTCTGGGTTTTTCTGGGTTTTTTGAGTAGAATCCATGGTTAAACTCCTGGACCATTCTAAGAATGCTAGAAACCTTCCACACATGTTTCTTTTCCTCATAAGTAGTAGTTTCCCATAGTAGTAGCAGTAGCAGCAACAGTAGAAGTAGTAGTTTCCAGTGCTTGGTTCTTTGGTGTATTTCAACCATCTTGTGGCTTGAGTGCATTCCTTTTGGAGAACTGCATTTTCTTCTTTTCTGGGCATTTATTTTGTATCTATCAGCCATATTACATTTATGTATGATTACATCAATAACTACACTAATATAGATAGCGCTGTCACTACTTTCTGGCATTCTATACAGTAGAGGCAACTCATGTGTTTATTAATATGATCATTGGACGCTTGTTGTTATTTCTTGAGTGGCTTGATCCTCAAGATATTTTGTATATTGTTGCTAATATATTAATAACATGATGGTTGCATATTGATGCCTCTGATGTCATGTTCAGAATTGATGTGTTTTACATTATTATGTCTTGTATTGTTTCTATCTTCCTTTTGGGATATTACATAATCTTCAAGTCATTGGGCTATGGAGTCTATAAAATTCATGGAAAGTTCAGCAATGGATCAGGGAGCATCATAGGGCAAATCTAGCATGGTCAATGGATTTTCAAGGTTTATGGAAAATGAGATGGACATCAAGTTTGTGAACAAAACTAGGGCAAAGGGCAATCAAGAATCCTTTGTTATGTACTTGTAACAAAAAGGGACTTAAATACCATAAGCATAAAGAAGTAATCAATAGACAAGGCACACCAATAACTCTTTGATTCAACTCAAGCAAACAAGCATTTCAGAAAAAACAATCCAATGAAATATAGAAGGCGAGAAACTCATTTAACTTCTAGTGATTTCACCTTCAAGGTTAGAAAACATTTAAGATAAACAAATAGCTTTAATCAAAGAAGAGGGAACTCCTAAACATCTTTAATCATAGTCATAAAGATCTTTGAAACAACTTTTCAAGCATGGACAAAGGGAATGATTGAAACATAGCCTCTTTGGTAGACCTAATCAGTGGTACTTCAAAGAGAGACCTCAAGAATAGTGTTTTAGTGATATCAAACAAGCAGAGCTAGCCATAAATCATCTTTGATACCTATTGTATTAAACCATTCATGAAATAAACAAGCTTACCGGGTCTAGAGAGAAATTAAGAATTCTCTAAAATGTCCTAGCAGAGGAAAACATAAAGGCAGGGAAGAACAAAAAGAGCTAAGATGCCTTTGAAGAAAATTTCTTAGTCTAAATCATTTGTTCTACTGCGACATAGAAAGATGGAAACATAATGAAACATGAGAAAAAAATAACTGATATAAGCACTTCACCATTAACCAAGCTCAGGGATCCTACAAGCAAGCTTCCTCCATCAACAAGCAAAACAAGCCATTCACAAGCTCCACAACACCAATTTCTCTTCAACCCCCAAAAGACTATGTATTGCTCCAAAGAGTCATCAAATGCCAACAAATGCCAACGTCTTACAATGAAGCCCTCATGCTCTATTTATTTAGCAAAGGAGGGGGAAAACCCTAGATAGGGTTGGAAAATGTCCAAAATCACTCATAAATATAATAAATGCCCAAGATACCATGCAAGGCCCAAGGCACAAAATATCCCATGAAATAAATACCCCATGGACTTCCATTATGGAATTTTCAAATCCTAATTGGTAATCTTTAGAATCCTCATAGTTGGTTTCAATTTGATTTGAGGAAAAGAAACCTTGTTCTTCTTCATTAAGAAAAAAATCACCCTCATTATCAGAACCTATCAAGTTTACATGGCTTTCTTCAGGTTCTTCAGTCTCTCTTCCCTCTTCATCTACATAATTATCTTGGAAAGGAGGCCTAATTTTTTGTTCATTGTCTCTTGGTCTATTTTGGGGAGGGTCTCTTCTGAAGTTTGAATTCCTATTTATGTTTTGGTGATTCACTTGGTTTTCCCTAGGAGGTACTCTTTCATTTAGGCTCATCCTCTCCATCATTCTCTCCATGGTTCTAACTAAGCTATCAATCTTGGCATCATATGAGGAGGTTGAGGGTATGGTTTCATCTTTTTAGGTTACTCTCTTTTATGATCTCATTCTAGCCCTCTTTTCAATGAGGTTGGATTCTACACTAATAGCTCCCCTTTACATTTTTTCTAAAGTCAAGGGGTCTCTCTCTCTTAATTGTTATGTCATGTCTGGATCAAAGCCTTAAGGAAATTTCACTAGTGCTAGGCCTTGTGGGGGTTTCATGTGAGGTGGGAGAGCATTGTACACACTATTTAACTTAGTGCAATACTCTTGGACACTTTTCCTGACATTTATCTTAAGGTTGTTGTATTCTGAGAGGATTTGGAGAGGGTTCTTCTTAATTTCCCACTTGTTTATGAATCTCTGGTAGAGGGAAGGGAGATCATGTATGCTGTTAGGAGTCAAGTTTTTGAACCATTTTTTGGCTTCTCCTCCTATGCTTTGTGCAAATATCCTCATTTTTATGGTCTCTTTTTCCAAATCCATATAGTTAAAGGCATCATTCATCCTATCTACATGTTGTTGGACAGTGGTAGATTCAACTCCGAAAAAGTGGGGAATTATGGATTGGTAGTATTTTGGTAAAGGGAAAGAAGGTTGTGGTAGGACTAAGGGGGCATACCATGTTGCCATGATGGGAGAAAATGAAGGATTTACAAGAGGAGGGTTTGTGAGAGGAGGTGTAGGATGAAATGGAGTGGTTTGCACAGTGGTGGTATGGATGGGTGTGGTGGAAGTACTTGGACCAGAAAACTGATTCTGAGCAGACTTGGGATGGAAAGAGCTAAATTGATGGAGAAGCTGAAAGTCAGGAGGAGTGGAAGTAGAGGCTTCTCTTCTAGAACTCTACTGCAAATCTATGGGCTCAAGGTCATTCTGGTCAATCTCACTATGTGACTTCGTTCTAAACAGGTTATTTGTATGGTGCAAGTCAAATTATGGATCGTGCAAGGCTGTAAGATGTTCAGGGATAAAACTTGCTCTATGAATGGTCCTAACAGTAGTTAAGTTTCTAGTTTTGGAAGTTTTCCACAAAATATTTTCTGGTTCATCAACTATAGTAGGAGGATTTGGGTCCAGATGAGATCTGGTATTGATCCTTTGTGAAGCCAGATTTCAAAATAAAAATGTAGAGAGGCTGAAAGTTTAGGAATATTTTTAGAAGTTTGACCTCTCTTAGTGTTTGGTAAACTTACATAGTATGTGACTAGGCTTCTAAACTTCTTAGAGTTAATTCAACACAATCATAGGGAAGTCTAATGAGAACAAGTGAAGTAATAAGCCTATTAGAGGCTAGTGGAGTTTCCAGGTGGATGTTTTTAGTTTCTTTTAGGATATGTGTGTATGGTACACCACCAATACTGAAAAAAAAAACCAATCTATGGATGTTTTTGGGGTTTTCTGAGTTCCTTTATGTATCCCTAAGGTTTTTATGAGTGTCCTACAGTTGAGTCATCATTTTGCTAGGATGGTGAAACAACCAGATTCTACTCTTTGGCTAACAGTTTGAGTTCTTTATGATTTGATAAGGGTTTTTAAAGTCCTAAGGGATACTTAGATTGTCACTAACTTAGATGTCCCACCGTGATTTCCAATATTTTAGTGATGGTGATGAGGCGAAAATGAATCAATGGATACAAAATGTTTCATCTTGTGACTTACTCAGAAGGTCCCACCGTGATCGCCATTATGTTAGTGTCCCATGAGTTAGAAGATTGGTAGACCAAATGCATAGGGTAACATTAGAACATTCTTTGGATTCCTAGTACCTAGCCTTCCTGGACTCAGAGAGGGCTCTCTCTATTATATGCAAAGGATGGGAACTTGTTTGCTTTTAAGGTTTGATTTTAGGCTAGTTGTTAAGTGTAGCGTTTTGTTTGGTTGTTTTGGTTGGTTAGGATGGTTAAGTAGAATGGATGGAATGAGGGAATATTCAAGTCATTGGGCTATGGAGTATATAAAAGTCATGGAAATTTCAGCAATGGATTGGGGAACATCATAGGGCAAATCTAGCATGGTTAATGGATTTTCAAGGCTTATGGAAAATGAGATGGACATCAAGTTTGTGAACAAAATTAGGGCAAAAGGAAATCAAGAATCCTTTGTCATGTACTTGTAACAAAAAGGGACTTAAATACCATAACCATAAATAAGTAATCAATATATAGGGCACACCAATAACTCTTTTATTCAACTCAAGAAAACAAGCATTTCAAACAAACATTCCAATGAAATATAGAAGGCGAGAAACTCATTTAACTTCTAGTGATTTCACCCTCAAGGTTAGAAAAAATTTAATATAAACAAATAGATTTAATAAAAGAAGAGGGAACTCCTAAACATCTTTAATCATAGCCATAAATATCTTTGAAACAATTTTTCAAGCATGGACAAAGGGTATGATAGAAACATAGCCTCTTTGGCAGACCTAATCAGTGGTACTTCAAAGAGAGACCTCAACAACAATTTTTTAGTGACATCAAACAAGAAGGGATAGCCATAAATAATCTTTGATACCTAATGTATTAAACCATTCATGAAATAAACAAGCTTAGGGGGTCTAGAGAGAAATTAATAATTCTCTAAAATGTCCTAGTAGAGGAAAACATAAAGGTAGTGAAGAACAAAATGAGCTAAGGTGCCTTTGAAGAACATTTCTTAGTCTAAATCCTTTGTTCTACTGCAACATAGAAAGATGGAAACATAATGAAACATGAGAAAACAATAACTAAATAGAAGCACTTCACCATTAACCAAGCTTAGGGATCCTACAAGCAAGCCTCTTCCATCAACAAGCAAAACAAGCCATTCACAAGCTCCACAACACCAATTTCTCTTCAACCCCCATAAGAATATGTATTGCTGCAAAGAGTAATCAAATGCCAAAAAATTCCAACGTTTTACAATGAAGCCCTCATGCTCAATTTATTTATCAAAGGAGGGAAAAAACCCTAGATAGGGTTGGAAAATATCAAAATCACTCATAAATGTCATAAATGCCCAAGAGACCATGCAAGGCCCAATGCACAAAATATCCCATGAAATAAATGAAAAATAGCTCCTAGCACCTAATTCTATAGTGATTTTCCTCAAAAAACATTAAACTATAATTTTGCAATAAATGAGTGTATTTTGTTGACTTTTGGCCAAAAACACACAGTGCAGTCTATAAGCGCAACGCCTTCACAGGCAGAAAATTGGTCCACTTGCAGCCAAGTTTTTGTGACCTTCCCGATGTCGGATTTTGCTCCGTGATGGCCCGTTGGAAAGTATGATGAGTCTAATTTCCAAATATACCTTTTTATTTCTTATTTAGCCCATGTAACCTGTCTAAAATTCGAAATCCCCAAACTATTCTGAGCAGAGCGCCAAGCCTGAAAATGAGGCAGAAAGGTAGAAAATGAGGTGTTGTTTGACCTTTTGAGGGGTCAAAAATGCTCCAAATGCTCTGAAATTTGGTGAGAATAGTGTACTAGGGATGAGAAATCCAAAAATTTAAATTTATCCCTCTGACGATGCCTGAAGAAAAAGCATAGTGCCAGGGGTGTCATGCTTATAGGCCTCCAAATTCACAAAAAACCAAAAATTGTCAAAATCTCCTCAAATTTGGTGGATGCATACTTCAGGGTGTTTGGGAGACCTGTAGAGAAGATTGTGCCAAGAAGCCAAGTTTTTCTTGGTCTTTTCCTCCTTTTAGTGCTTCAATCTTGGTTTTGGCATTTTTGGGTTTTTCCCTTGCAAATTGATTCCTCCGGGCATAATATTTGGTCATTTTTCTTTGTAGATCGAGGCTCTTATTTTCCCTTTCCAAGTTGGCCTCCAAGTGTATGTTGGATCTTTCCAACCAAGGCTCCTGATCATGTGCTATCTCCATGGCCAATATCTCATCTAGAGGGAGATGTTCTGCTAAGGCTAATTCTTGATACCTTTGTTTTGCCAACGCCTTCTTCAACCCCATGGTTTTAGGTCTCTTCCTAGACTGTCCTTCTTCATCCTCACTCTCCTCATAAGTGCCCATGAACTCCTCTAGCCTTACCTTTGCCCTTTGGGCTTCTTTCCGAGCCCTAATGGCTGTAGCCTCATAAATTTCAATTTGTGCTCCTAGCTGCCTATTCTCCATGTCAAGTGCATCATTTACACTTTTGGCCCTATCTAAATTTTCTTGGAGGTCTTCAATTTGGGAATTTGTATTTTTGATGATAAAGTTTGAGATCCTTGCTTCATTCTCCTCATCCCTATTCACCTGAATGATTTCAAACTCCCAGGAATTTTTATTTTGGATGAGAAAGTTTGAGATCCTTGCTTCATTCTCCTCATCCCTATCCACCTGAATGATTTCAAACTCCCTCTCAAACTCATGATCTTCTTCCTCTTCATTTATCTTTTGTTTCCCTTTGTCTAGTGGCTAATTTGAGGTGGGTGACATGGTCCCTTACCTTTTGGAGGCAACAAACACAAGCCTTGGCCCTCTTTGATAGGTTAATGAAAGAGGTGTGACTATGGTCTTGTTGGTGTCTTGATAATGGCTATGACCCTTACTGCTGTCATCACCCTCTTCATTTTCATCATTAGTATCATCAGTCATTATGTCTCCTACTTCATCATTTTACTCTCTGTTCTCAACATCATCACCGGTTTCATTTTCTTCACTTTCATTTTGTTCATCATTAATACTAATTTCCTCTTTATCTTTTGCACTATCATCATCCTCATTATCAATATGGGGCTGGTTGTTTTCATGAATGTCATGACTATTTTGATGAATATCATGAATATTTTCTTCCTTGTTGTCTTGTCCCTCACTGTCTTCTTTATCATCTACCTCTTTTTCATTGTTGACCTGTTTGTCACTGTGGTTTGATTCATTGGTGTCACTGTTGCCTTTAGTTTCTGCATTATCCTCACTTTTTTCATCTTCATCATTGTCAAGCCCACTGCCTTTTTCTTCATTATCTACCTCTGTCTCTTCATCATCATCTACCTTTGTCTCTTTTTCCATGTCCTCTCCCTCATGGTTGACTTCTTCGTCCTCACTGCTTAACCCATTTCCATTGTCTTCTTTGTCATTTTCTTCATTGTCATCCTCACCACTCTCATCCTCTGTTTCCATGTCTTCTACCTCTTGTTGAATCAACTCATCATCACCCTCTATCTCCATGTTTTCTGATTCTTGTGGGCTCAATTCATCATCACCTACATCCTCATTTTCACTTGATTCTTCATTGCCACTTCCTTCTTCACCTAATGCATCAGGAGAAGGGGAGGAAGGGAGATTTCCTTGAGGAGAGGATATATGTGTAGAGGATGAGGTATGGTCAGTAGGAGGTGATGGAGGAGTAGAGGGAGGAGGATGAGATGATGAGGGCAAGTTTTTTGATGATGGGGCTATGGGCTTGTGAAGAGTCCATGGGCTATGAATACCTCCCAGGGTATTCCCTTTTGCTCCAGCTGATGTAGGACCACCATATTGTTCAAGGAGTGGTGGAAAAAACTATGCATTTGCTGGGAATAGGTCCTCCTATGGACAAAAGAAGATATTTTGTCAATAATTATATACATTAGAAGGGTAAATGCACCATTTTGACCCTTGTGAAATGCATGAGGAGTCTAATATGGTAGGAGTAGAGTATGGAGTACCTCCCCTCACAGGTAAAGTACCTCATGATAACCCTCATCAAGGGTGAAAACCTCATTTTCAGGTGTGAGAAAGGGAAAATAGCCTTGCATCCTTCTCTGTACCTATTCTTGATAAAAGGTTCATAACAACCCATGTTTAATCTTGCTTTCTTGAACCACTTTTCACCAACAACAGGTATATATATAGCATTAGAGATGGCATCTATGGATAGTTCAAAGTCTACCACTACAAAATTTACATGTTTGTTGTGCAGGTTAAGGACAAACAACCTTGTAAGCTCTGGGTGATTTTGCACTTGTTTGACCCTCTCACAAAACTGGAAACACCCTACATTCTAAAACAATGTGAAGACCATGGGAGATGAAGTGATATCCACTATGCTCTAGGGTTCAAACCTATTCACCTTCCCTCCCTTGTGTTTTGGCATCATAGGCACTTGACCTTATTGACTGCTCATACTTCCTTATTCTCTTGACATGGTGATTAGGGTTGTTTTTTTACAAACTTAGGTTTGCTTGTGACACTTAGGCAGGAGGAGTGAAATGGAAATGATGGTGAGGGAAAATTTTGCAAACAAGTGATATGGAGATAGATTTATGACTGACTACTTTGAGCTTAATGAGGGCTTAACTTGAACTGAAGTGTAGCTACCCTAAATCACCTCCCTTAATTGATGATTTTAGCTTGGAGGTCAAAGGAGAGTGGTAATTATGAAGACTTAGGGTTTTTTTTGGCACTAGGGTTTAATAATTTTCCCTTAATCATCAAAACACAAAAACACTTGGAGGATGAGGAGAAATGTCCACTTACCAGTTTCTTTAAACTCCTTGCAGGCTCTTTAAGGAAATTTAAGGTGTCCTTGTGACTTCTTGACATTTTTTTGCAGATGAGAGGGTTTTGCCATAAGCATAGCACTGGGTAGGAACCGGGAGAGTCGGGTGCTCTATGCGTAGCACTGCACGTCTTGTGCAAGCCTACCGGCCCCTGGGCACAGTGTCAGGTATGAAAAAATCTGTTGAGCCTCTGTTTGAGCACAACACTAGTAGAAAATGGGTGAGTCGGGCCTCTGCCTAGGTGCAGCACTGTAGTACCAGGCGAGTCGGGCCTCTATGTGTAGCATCAGGCTTGTCGAGTCTTTGTCTAGGCACAACGCCCGCTTCTGGTCCTGTCAGTTTTGCCTACGCATAGTGCCGGGTTGTAAGCACAGCACCTCACGCTATAAGCGTAGCACAGTGCAAAAAATGCACTGTGGAGACCCCTATATGTGCAGCGCTGGGTCCTCAGCGTAGCGTCGGTGACCTTGCCTAGAAACTGTCAAAACTCAGAAACTCTCTCTTTGAGTGTTTGTTTCTCTCCTCAAATGCATAATGAGCTAAGTGAAAAGTGAATTGACCTTTTATAGTCTTAGGCAAACAATTTATCTTTGCCAAAACCCACTTTGTAATGTTTGTTTAACTTTTTTATCATTTCACTGATATTCTTTTAATTTTCTGTAGTGGGTGCCTTAAAACACAAAAACAATTCCTTTTCACTCCTGAACATTTTTTGTTGCTCTTTAGGCATCTGATATGATGGATTTTTTCTCTCTTTGGCCCATTTATACCTTTAAGACTTTCTTTGCAAATGGTTGTTTGAGTCACCATGTTTCACTATGTTTTGGCCTGTTTCTGCCTTTTAATCACTTTCACAATTTTTTGGCATTTGCATGGTGGCATCCTCTTTAAAACCTCTCTGTTCTTACCTTGGAGATTAAATTGTCTTGTTAGGAATTAATGCAGAAATAAAATATTTACCGAGAGAATAATACACATACAAAACCCAGCAACAAATCACATAAACATAAACACAATGTTTAACCAGGAAAACCCCAAATCTGGGGAAAAACCCAACCAATAAAATTTCATTAACCATTGGTAACCATTGGCCAAAAAACCCTGGCCAATCCGGCCAAGTGAGCCTTCACCACTCGCCTCCAGGCCTACCTTACAATGAAGTATTCCCAGCCTCTTATAGGCTCCATTACATGTAATACCATGGGCCAAAACCATAGGTGCACAAAACCATGTGCCCCAAAACCACTACTGCTTACCCTAGTCAACATTTACTCTACCCCGAGTCATGTTTACCTAACAATTCCCCCCTTAAACTTGACTTGGGAATTATTAACTAAATCCAGCCAAACCTGCTAAGTGAGACAACCCCACTCACTCTAGCTCTTCCCCCCTCAAATTTTTACTTAGAGTAATTGTAAACTTGAAATCCCCCCTATCACCTAGGTCTAACCCAGAATTTGCCAGTGATTACCCAGTGGTACGCATGCCATACTAGGTCTTACAGCAGTATGCCCATTTACATGTAATAAAATTAACTCCATTGTAATAATTTTTTTTTGTTTCATTGTTGCTCTTTGTACATATGAAATCAATGTCCATATAAAAAGAACCCATCTACCGAATTACATGGGTCACCAGCCTCTGTAACCGCCAGTCCTCTAGGAGTTCTCTTCAGATACATGGTTCATCAATTAATTAATCCACGTGCAAACATCCTCTCATCTCTGAATTTCTCGAACCAACTTCTTATCACTGCTAGTCGCCAGATCTGAGCTGTGGCAACACCATTGTTCTCTTTATCCATTGAGAAACCCTCCATGGAATTCCCCATGGAATCAATCAATTGGATATTTCCTATTTCCTAGAAACACCATGCTCCGTATGGCCAGATCTGCAAAAGGCTGCATTGATTTCTCCATTCACAGGCCAATAAAACCCTTGGCTGCAAAAGCATCCCTTTGAAGCCAAATATGGCTCTGATACCATTAGTTAGGAATTATTGCAAAAATAAAATATTTATCGAGAGAATAATACACATACAAAACCCAACAACAAATCACATAAACATAAACACAATGTTTAACTAGGAAAACCCCAAATCTGGGGAAAAACCCAACCAATGAAATTTCATTAACCATTGGCCAAAAAACCCTAGCCAATCCGGCCAAGTGAGCCTTCACCAGTCACCTCCAAGCCTACCTTACAATGAAGTATTCCCAGCCTCTTATAGGCTCCATTACATGTAATACCATGGGCCAAAACCATGGGTGCACAAAACCATGTGCCCCAAAACCACTACTGTTTACCCTAGTCAACATTGACTCTACCCCGAGTCATGTTTACCTAACAATTTCCCCCTTAAACTTGACTTGGGGATTATTGACTAAATCTAGCCAAACCTGCTAAGTGAGACAACCCCGCTCACTCTAGCTCTTCCCCCCTCAAATTTTTACTCAGAGTAATTGTAAACTTGACATCCCCCCTCTCACCTAGGTATAACCCATACTTTACCAGTGATTACCCAGTGGTACGCATGCCATACCAGGTCTTACAGCAGTATGCCCATTTACATGTAATAAAATTAACTCCATTATAATATATTTTTTTTTGTTTCATTGTTGTTCTTTGTACATATGAAATAAATGTCCATATAAAAAGAACCCATCTACTGGATTACATGGGTCACCAGCCTCTATAACCGCCAGTCCTCTAGGAGTTCTCTTTAGATACATGGTTCATCAATTAATTAATCCACGTGCAAACATCCTCTCATCTCTGAATTTCTTGAACCAACTTCCTATCAGTGCTAGTCACCAGATCTAAGCTGTGGTAGCACCATTGTTCTCTTTATCCATTGAGAAACCCTCCATGGAATTCCCCATGGAATCAATCAATTGGATATTTCCGATTTCCTAGAAACACCATGCTTCGTATGGCCAGATCTACAAAAGGCTGCATTGATTTCTCCATTCACAAGCCAATAAAACTCTTGGCCGCAAAAGCGTCCCTTTGAAGCCAAATATGGCTCTGATACCATTTGTTAGGAATTAATGTAGAAATAAAATATTTACTGAGAAAATAATACACATACAAAACCCAACAACAAATCACATAAACATAAACACAATGTTTAACCAGGAAAACCCCAAATCTGGGGAAAAACCCAACCAATGAAATTTCATTAACCATTGGCCAAAAAACCCTGGCCAATCCGGCCAAGTGAGCCTTCACCACTCACCTCCAGGCCTACCTTACAATGAAGTATTCCTAGCCTCTTATAGGCTCCATTATATGTAATACCATGGGGCAAAACCTTGGGTGCACAAAACCATGTGCCCCAAAACCACTACTGTTTACCCTAGTCAACATTGACTCTACCCCGAGTCATGTTTACCTAACATGTATTTGGCTTGAGAGGTGAGTGGGAAAATTGTCTTCATCCTTTTCATTTGATCATTGGGCATGCTAAGTTTATCTTTGACAAGCATCACAAATTTCACCATCCACTATGCTAACTCTCTTTGGCCACTTCTGATTTGTTGTAGGTGCCATGACACAATTGTTTTTTGTCCCCTTTGTCATTTTGGGAGTTTAACAACCTTAGTCACATAGCATTAAACTCATGCTCAGGTTGGTTTTATCTTGAGAACTCAAACCTATTCTTTCTTTCCTTTGACCTTTGAGGGAAATTGACTACACTTGAAAACTTGACCTCCCTCACACTGATACTCTTTGCATTCTTTCCCTTTGAGGTAGTGAAGCACCGTTACCCTGGAAAACCATGGAGGTCACCTTCTGACATCTTTCAAAACATTTTACTTGCTATCATCATGGAGGCTCATAGTATTCATTTCACCCTCTTTGCCTATCTTCCCAAAAAATTAGGTTTTAGGGCTGTTAGAGAATAATAATTAGTGTTGTCTTCTAAGTTCTCTAATCCAGATTTATTGAGGAATGCAACAGAATATAGAAATAACCATATAAATATAAATGCAGTGGAAATAATTCATCATTTCATTAATATCAAATAACAGAAATATGCTTACAGACATAATGGAAATAAAATAGCTAGGGTGCTGGCAGTGAATCTCTGAGAAGAGATGTGGTGGATAAAGACCTCTGAACTGTGTTACAATGAGGCTCAAAGGCCTATCTATTGTTGAAAAACAATAGAAAAATTGAAATTTCCCAAAAATATAATCCTAGGAGATGAAATGCCAAAAATGTGGGCCCCGTTTGGGTAAATTGGTGTTTCAACTTCCCGGGGACGTAACTTTGGCATTCGATCTCCGATTGACGCGCTCAATGGCTCGTTAGAAAGGTCTATATGAGGAATACAACTTTTGAGTGAGAAACATTGGTCTATGACCCATATTTCTCCCCATTTTCCCAAAAATCATCGTTTAGGGCGTCAAAATAGCTCTGGAAGTTCAGGACTCGAAAAACTGTTAAAAATAGTAAGTTGTGCTGCAACTTAAAAACTAAACGAACTGATGGTGGGGGTTCAAATGGAATAGGTGGGCATCCAAAAATATCCACCTAGATCATTAAGGCCCCAAAATAGCTCCGGGAGTGCAGGACCTGAAAACTTGCTAAAAATAATAAGTTGTGTTGAATGTGAAAATATGCAAGAATTTATGGTGCCGGTCCAAATGGAATAGGTGGGTGGCCACCGATATCCGCTTGGATCATTCCTCCCTCATTAAGAAGAAATGGTCCCCATTGTGTTGAGATCCTCCATGATATGAGGCACATTCTGTTGTCGAAGATGTCATGAACCTGCTGGCGAACATGCTGGATGCAATCAGTAAATTTGGTTTCTTTATCAGCCTCATAAATTACATCTGTGGATTCTATTTGTGTAGTCACATGAGGTATGGCAACATCAGGCAACAGTGCGTCAGGGGTCAGGTCAATGGAGTTCTTGTCTTGACAGTGTAGAGGAACCTCTATGAGTGAGGAGAAAATTTCCTCGTATTCCTCCATGACTTTGTCCATCTACTGCAGCCATGCAGGGGAGCCCTGTTTCGAGGTTGTGGACACAATATTCTTCTTTCCTTGTGAGTGAGTTGTAAGGAAAATAAATTTCCTGGTTTGGGAAACAATAGTAGTCAAAGATATGACAAGAGGTGGTACTACCTCTGGTATCCTGTACAAGTTATTTTTCAAAGTAATAACAACAGCACGAGGCCTAGACTCATACATAGCATGTCACCTCCACAAGTATGGTTGGCCCAATAATACACCAGCTACATCAATAGGAGCAACATCACACAATACCTCATCCGTGAATGACTTGATACTGTACGAAAGGCAGCACCACTGGTGGATGCAGAGATCTCTCCCTGGGTGTAGTCACTCAATGGTATATGGCTGCAGGTGTGCTATAGTCGGTAGGCCAAGCTGCTTCACGACCTCTATTGAAATGAGGTTCTTTTGGATTCTACTATCGACAAGAAATTACAGCGGAGAACCCTTCACCCACATCTATGAATGGAAGAGGTGCTCCCCCTCCTCTGGATCCTCTGGATCGTCCCTTTGGATCTATCAAACCAGGAGGTAACTCCTCAAATCAGAATGTGTTATTGAATGAAGAATGAACATGCATTTATACATGGAGGTGAGGCTATTGGGATTCATTTCCCAATGACTCTTGGCCTTCCTTATTTCCCAATATTATTTATTATACAAAATTAAATATCCACACCCATCCCATAGGATTAGGTGTCAACATTCCCCCCTTTAATCCGAAGGGATGTTGGTGAGCCCAAGCATCGATCTGAACTTTTCAAACTTTTCTCTTCCAAGTGCTTTGGTGAAGATATTAGCAGTTTGCTCATTTTTGGAACAATGATGTAGATGGATGTTTTTGGCCTGAACATGATGTCGAATTAGATGGTACTTTGTATTGATATGCTTTGTTCGATCATGGAACTTTGGGTTCTTGGCCAACTTTATTGCAGAAGTGTTGTCGATCATGAGTGGTGTGGAGTACATCTGTTTCATCTGCAAATCTTCTAGGATTTTCCGAAGCCACACAATTTTTTTTTACAAGGAATCACGTGGTTCTTAGGGTTTGATGGCATCTTGCATGGTTGGCTTCAGTTAGACTTCAGTGGCAGAAGTTTTGGAGGAGTTAACGGGACAAATAGTGGAGTTGTGTTCTATTTATTTTAGTTGAACTAGTTGGGATTAGTTAAACTAACTAATCAATTAGATATGAGTGGAGTGAATTAAATATTATTTAATTCATTAAATATTAACTCATTAGTCAACTCAAGAACACTTCAGTTCACTACAGTGCATGATCAGTTCAGTGAAGACCAGTGAAAGAGATAGATGAAAGGGTAGAGTTAGCTATCAGTTGTAACTATACTGTTGCTATTTGCAACACATAGATAGGTGGAGTAAACCTATGATGATTGCGCAGTCAAGGCTGGTGGTTTATCTATATAAAGAGGCCATCCCATAGCTTTGAAATACGCAATCAAGGTTGGCTATCAAGTGGCTAAGGATTGGAGCAAGTGATTTGCTAGATCTAGCTTGATAGTGTGTAGCATGGGAGGTAGTGCATGAGAGCTTGTAAAGAGTTTTTGTACTATGATTGTTACATGATTTCTCCATTATAATATACACAATAGCTGGCGGTTTTCAGCTATAGGCTTTCCCCATACATACTGAGTTAATGTGTGATTGATTTGATGTGCGATTGCTTCTATATTATTTCCGCATGTGACAATTAATTGTAGAAGAGGGTTATGTGTTATGCATGCAATTCGAAATTGATGTATGATCGGGTCAATCTTCATTGAATAAGTGATTTATTCAGCTAATTTCTACATGGTATCAGAGCGAGGTTAATTGTCGAAGTCTATTACGGTGATTGCAAACTTATTTCCTCGGACAGAGTCTGCATGCGGGCCAGGTAGCCTCCGGAATATTCATCCTTCTTTGTAAGGTGAAAGATCTGGTGAATGCCCTTTGCAGTCAATCTATGATTTGGAAATAATTTGTTTTCAAGTATAGATCGGAAGCGATAGAGCTTTGAGTTTGGAATTCGAATTTTGCAGAAGGTTGTTCTTCTTGGTGCCGGTGTTGAAAGATGTCTTCTTTCTATGGTTTGCGACTCGAATATGCTCTTGAAGGCAGTTCGAATTATGTTGCATGGAAGGATCGCATGGAAGCAGTGTTAGAAGATAATGGTCTGAAGGAGTTCGTGGATGCGGATGTCCCAAAGCCCACTGATGCAGCTTTGGTCGATGCATGGCAAAGGAAGATCGCGAAATGTCGAAGGATCCTGTTGGAGGGCGTCAAGGATCATATTGTATCCAGCCTTCATGGAAAGGCTACTCCATATTTAATGTGGAAAGCTTTGACAGATCTATTCCAGAGTAAGAGTGACCAAAGGAAGCTGGCGCTCAAAGATAAGCTCAGGAACATCAAGATGGAGAAGGGCGACAACATCGCCGAATACCTCACGAAGTTCACTCAGTGCAGAGATGAGCTGGGAAGTGTGGGGGTGGCTGTCAAAGTTTCATTGATTGCATGCTTAGTTTCAAGTATGCTGGGATCGGTGTGGTTCTTGGACAGTGGTGCGTCATTTCATATGACGGGAGATCGGGAGTTGTTCTCAGATCTGGAGGACAAGGATTTGGGTATGCACATCGAGATGGGCGATGACGGTAGATACAGTGCGACTGGTATCGGTACCGTATCCTTTCAGAGGGAGTCTGGTAAACCCTTTGTACTTAAGGATGTCATGCATGTACCTGGATTGAAGAAGAACCTGATTTCAGTAGCGATGTTGGAGGATAAGGGGTATGATGTGAATACTTTAATGAGAAAGCTTTCTGTGGTAAGACTACTTGGAGAGACCGAGAGAATGGGGTTAGACTGGAGCCAACTTCTCGATTGCGGAGTAGATGGTAGCGACTATGGCATGCAAGAAGTGCTGGAGATGTGGTATTAGGATGATGAGAGCGAGACATACAGCAGAGAGATTAGTTATCTGGGTGCAAGGTCTGCCGTGATTTCTCTTTTGGACACCCTGAGGCACTCTTGCGCGGTCAGATCAGTGCAAGGGGTGTACTTTAGGGAAGTATGTGAAAGCCACCTTTCACGAGAAGGATAGTCGCGCCACGACGATCCTTGAGAGAGTTCACACAGACGTGTGTGGTCCTTTCTCAGTTGCTTCGACAGCAAAGCACAGGTATTATGTGATCTTTGTTGATGATTTCTCTCGAAAGTGCTAGATCTTCTTCATGTCGAAGAAGAGCGATACATTCGCGAAGTTCTGTGAGTTTAAAGCACTGGTCGAGAAGGAGTCGGGGAAGAAGGTGATTGCTCTAAGGAGTGATAACGGTGGTGAATTCATCTCGGCTGAATTCAAGGAGTTGTGCAGCGCAGAAGGGATTCGGAGAGAGCTCATCGCACCCCATAACCCACAGCAGAACGGGGTGGCTGAGCGGAAGAACAGAACGATCGTGGGTGCTGCACGGGCGATGTTGCATGATCGGGGCCTACCCCTTCACTTGTGGGCTGAGGCATGCAATACAGCAGTGTATGTGCAGAACCGTTGTCCTCACAAGGTTCTTGGCATGAGTACACCAGAGGAGGCTTATTCTGGCAAGAGGGCTGATATTTCCCATTTGCGGATTTTCGGATCTCCTGTCTACATGCATGTGACGAAGGATGCGAGAAGGAAGCTGGATCCAACTGCTGAAGTTGGAATATTTGTGGGGTACACTGATACACCTCACAACTATCGGGTGTATGTGCCAGGCAGTCGCAAGACTGTTGTGCGACGGGATATAAAATTTCAGGAGGAGAAAGCCATGCAGTGTTCGCTTGAGAGGGAGCTACACTTGCATGCAGATGAAGAGCTGTTAGTTCCTAAGGAGGAGCTTCCGGATGTGGATCGGCCACAAGAGGAGGTTCAGGAGGTGGAAGAAACCACCCAGGCAGCGCCAACCATCAGAGGGCGCATGCGCACTACAGAAGCTGAGCGACTGGCTCGGGATGCAGAGAAGGTTGTAGGACCACCTACAGCACAGCGCAGACAGAGACAGTCACCGGATCGGTACACTGGATACATGGCTCTCATGAGTCAATGTGTTGTGACAGAGCCATCCTCTTTTGAGGAAGCTGTGGAGGAACCCGCATGGGTTGATGCCATGATCGAAGAATATGATTCGATCATCGGGAACAGTGCATGGGAGATTGTCCCAAGACCGGTTGGGAAATCAGTTGTAGGTTCGCGATGGATCTACAAGGTGAAGCAGGCGGCTGACGGGAGTGTGGAGAAGTACAAGGCGAGATTTGTCGCCCGTGGCTTCTCACAGATCGAGGGGATCGACTATGAGGATACTTTTGCACCTGTCGCAAGGTACTCTTCCATACGGACGATCCTTGCTCTCTTAGCGCAGATGGGGTGGCACATTCATGAGATGGATGTGAAGACTGCGTTCCTCAATGGAGTTATTGAGGAAGAGGTGTACATAGAGCAGCCTGAAGGTTTTGAGATCTTCGACGATGATAGCATATGCAGAGCTCAAGGCTGTGTATAAGGCTGAAAACGGCTTCTAAGATATGAGTACCTGGATAAACTGACTACTTCCATAGGGCTTGGATTCTCAAGAGTGGGCGGATCAAACTGCATGCAGTTGTGATGGAGAGGAAAGCTGTGACAAGTCATTCATCGTCTTTGTATGTAGATGATCGGTTCTGGTAACGACGACGATTCATGCCTTTCATGCCAAGGAGGATCTTGCACGAGAGTTTGAGATGAAGGACCTGGGCATCCTTCATTATTTCCTGGGATTGGAGATTTGGCAGCACAGTGGAGGACTGTTTGTTTCTCAGGGCAAGTATGCCCGGGAGATTCTGGAGAGGTTCAACATGCAAGGCTGCAAGCCTGTTGATACCCCTCTTCCTGGAGGATGGAGGAAGGGAGATGCTACTTCGGAGGAGGTAGTGAATGCCACTGTCTATCGACAGTTGGTGGGGTCGTTGATGTATCTGGTCAATACTCGACCCGATATATGCTATGCAGTTAACCAGCTTTCGCAAGCTATGGTTAAGCCTACCAAGCTCTTTTTGGAAGGCGGGCAAGCATGTATTGCGCTATATCAGAGGCACATCGGGATATGGTCTATGGTACAGACAGGAGGATGGAGTGAAGCTTTCTGGCTTCACTGATGCAGATTGGGCAGGGAGCCCAACGCAGATAGGAAGAGCACTTGGAGGAGTTTCGACAGTGAGTCGGCTTGACCCAGTTTCTGATGCAATGAGGCAGATCCTTGGCTTTTCCGATTGACGAGTAGGAGTACACTTTATGGCAGCAAGTTTGGCTGCATGCGAGGCTATTTGGATGAGGAAGATCCTCGCAGGTTTGTTCGGGTTGCATTTGGAGCCTACAGTGATCTACTGTGATAACCAGAGCTGCATCAAGCTCTCGGCTAATCCAGTATTTCATGATAGGTCCAAACATATCGACATCGGGTACCATCATATCGGAGATTGTGTTCGACGGAGGATCATGATGCTTTCATATGTTCCCACGGAGGATCGGGATGCCGACATCTGACGAAGGCGCTCACAGAGCAAGTTGAATTCCACGAGAGCGAGGATAGGGATTGCAGATAATCCATATCTTCTTTGAAAGTGTTGAGAATACGGCCAGATGATGGAGCTTAGTGAAATGAAGTAAATACCTTCACTAGCAAGTGGGCCCACTTGAGGCAAGTGCAGCGCAAAGTCTATTTTTAGGCTTATGTCTATTTTTAGACATACGGAGCATAATTGGGAATTCTGCCCGGAGATTCTTGATGGATGCAGTATGTCGGTAAAAATAGATGAGACCCTAATTTTTAGGACCCGGGCTATTTTTCGATCTCTAAAAATATGGAAGTCAAATATTATTTACCCTTAATAATATTTTATTTATAAAACGGCTTGATTTACTCTCTTAGCGCACTTGATTTGGTGTAGGTGGCTCATGCAATGACACAAGGAATCCGTGGTTCTAGGGTTTGATGGCATCTTGCATGGTTTACTTGAGTTGAACTTAGGTGTGAAGTTTTGGAGGAGTTAACGGGACAAATAGTGGAGTTGTGTTCTATTTGGTATTAGGTTGAACTGGTTGAGATTAGTTAACTAGCTAATCAATTAGATATGAGTGGAGTAAATTAAAATAATATTGTTACCAATATTAACTCATTAGTCAACTCAAGAACACTTGAGTTCACTACGAGTGCATGATCAGTTAGGTGAAGACGAGTGAAAGAGATAGATCAAAGGTAAAGTTAGCTATGGGTTGTAACTATCTTCATTGCTATTTGCAACATAGATAGGTGGAGTAAGCGCTAATTGCAAAGTTTGAAATTTGGTGGTTTTGCTCATATAAGGGAGGCCATCACCTAGCTTTAAAATCATAATCAAGGACAGCTATCAAGTGGCTAAGGATTGGAGCAAGTGATTTGCTAAGTCTAGCTTGATAGTGTGTAGCATGGGAGGTAGTGCATGAGAAGCTTGTCGAAGAGTTTTGTACTATGATTGTTACATGATTTCTCCGTATATAATATACACAATAGGCGAAGTTTTCAGCTATGAAGCTTTCTATACATGTTGAGTTATTGTGATTGATTTGATGTGCGATTGCTTCTATATTATTTCATGTGACAATTAATTGTAGAAGAGGTTAGCATGTGTTAGTATGCAATTGAAATTGATGTATGATCGGGTTAATCTTAGGTGAATAAGTGATTTATTAGGCTAATTTCTACAAAGGAAGGTATATCAATAACTGATCATTTGAATACCTTTAATACTCTTTGGTCTTAGTTAGATAGTGTAGATGTAAAATTTGATTGGAAGATAAAGTTTGTAGCTTTATTATTCTCCATTGCCAGTCATGGGATCATTTTTTTACTTCTATAAGTCTTAGTTCATCAGAAACCCTTGAATTTGATGATGTTGTTGGAGCTTTGTTATCTGAAGAAACAAGGAAAAAGGTCAAATTCAGAAACATCTACATCGAGAAGCAATGATGGTTAGAGGTCATTCTAAATAAAGGCAACCGATGTGAGAACAACTCACGGTCGAAATCAAGAGAGTAAGGTAAAGTGTTGGTTTTGTGTAGTTAGGACATTTGAAGAATTTGTTGGAAGAGGCAAATAAACATCAAGGGGGCTCTTGGTGAAGAAAGAAGCAAACACGACAGAGATACGGAGTTCGACATACGGGTTCGGGTATCAGTCATGAAGTGTTATCGGCTAGTTTGTCTAATCATGTTAACATTGGTTGTTAGACTACGGGTGCATCCAATCACATGTGCATTCATAGAGAGTGGATTTTTAAATCATATAAATCAATTAATGATGGAGTTGTTTACATAGGCAATGATGTCTCATGTAATATTGTGGGAATTGGGAAGCAGCCAGTTAAAATTTTTGATGGGACAAATAAAATATTAATTGATGTAAGACATGTCTGAATTTAGAAAAACCTCATTTCTCTAGGAGTGCTAATACAAATTGATATAAAACCTTTATTCAAAGGTGGAGTAATGAAAGTTTATAAAGGGAGTTTTACTATTAATGAAAGCAAAGAAGGTTGGAAATCTTTTTCGGTTAAGAAGGAAGAGCAGAGTCGAGATCGTAGCTACGGTATCACAGCAATGATGGTCTATTCGTCTATGGCATCCATGATTGGGCCATATGAGCGAAAAGAGGATTAAAATTTTTATACGATTGTAGTTATTCCTAGTTTAAAATCTTCTAAGTTAGATTTCTGCAAACATTGTCTATATGGGAAACAAAGCAAGCATAAGTTTAAAAAGTTGGAAAACATACTAGTAAGGGAATCCTTGATTATATCCATTATGATGTTTTGGGTGCATCTCCCTCTGACCTCATATGGAGGATCGTCATATTTTGTATCTTTTATTGATGATTTCCCTAGAAAAGTGTGGGTCTATATGTTAAAGAAAAAGTATGATGTATTCTGAGTTTTCAAATAGTTTAGAGGATTAGTGAAAAACATCACTTGAAGAACTATTAAATGTTTAATAAGCGCAATGATGGTGGTGATTTACTTCAAAGGAATTTGATAATTATTGCACGGAAGTTGGGATCAAAAGACATAAACCTATTTGTATATACTCCTCGACAAAATGGAGTTGTTTCGAACACATGAACATGACTCTTTTAGAGAGAGCAATAAGTATGCTTAGTAACGCCAATTTGTAGAAGGAACTATGGACATAAGAAGTATCTATGGATTTTTATTTGATAAATACGATCACCATCCATTGCAATAGGATGCCAAAATTATCAAGAGGTATGGAAAGGTCATCCTTATGATTATTCTAAACTAAAAGCTTTTGGTTGTAATGCATATGCTCTAATTCCGAAAAATCGGTGTTCTAAATTAGATCCTAAATCAAAAAGATATCTTTGTTGGATATGGTGATGGGACTAGGCGATATAGGTTGTGGGATCCTACTCACAAGATCATCATTAACGAATTTTTAACTTCAATGAATCTTCGCTCGATAATCCGGATGTAGATGATAAATTGAAACGGGATAATGTACCTGGTTTCAACATATTTAGTTTGAAACTAGTTAAAATGCGATGATAGTCCCGGATGAACAAGTTTCGAGATGCGAGATCATGAAGAAGTTTTAGATGTAGATCATGAACATGTTTCAAATGCGAGATCATGAAAGAAGTTTCTACGAGATAATAATCAACAAATTGTGGAAGAACTGAAACATTTTTAAGGAGGTCCACGAGAATCGGATGTCCTCCCACAAAGGTACTGATGATTATGTTACTTCGGTTACTTTCACCACTAATGATGATGAACCTTTGTGCTATTAGGAAGGCTGTAGAGTTCTAACTTATAAGTGGAAAGAAGCTATGAAGGATGAGATGAAGGCATTAGACAAGAATGCCACAGGATGTTTAATGAGAACTTCCTAAAGATAGAAAAACAATGGGATGTAAATGGGTTTTACAAATTGAAAAAGGGTGTTGATGATAAAGAAGATAGGTACAAGCGAGGCTAGTTGCAAAGGTTTTTCTCGGAAACGGAGTGGCTTTCATGAGATATTTTCACCGAGTTGTAAAAATTGTTTCAATTGATTGTCTTAGCATTAGTTGCTTTACTTGATTTAGAATTACAACAACTAGATGTTAAGAATGCATTTTACATGGAGATATAGATGAAGAAATTTATATGGAACAACCTGAGAGGGTTTGTTCAAAATCACAACAAGAAATTTGTGCGAGGCTCAAGAAATCATTGTATGGTGTGGAAGCCGGTTGCCTCGACAATGGGGCACGAAATTTGATTCTTTCGTGATGGGTCAAAATTATATAAGAAGTGAATATAGATCATTGAGTTTACTTTGGCATGTTCATTATCTTAGTGTTATATGTTGACGATATGATTTTTGTGAAAAATCATAACAAAGATCAATAGGTTAAAGGCTCGAGATGGCTAGGATGTTCGATATGAAAGATCTAGGAAGCGGCGAGGCAGTTTTGGGCATGGAGATTTTTAGGAGACGGGAGCAATGGTAAGAAATTTGTGGTTATCTGTGAAGTATATTGAGAAAAATACTCTTGAGGTTTGGTATGAACATTGTGAAGCATGTTTCGGTCCTTTAGCTTCCCATTTTTAAGCTTTCTTCAAGTTTATTTCCTAACACAAATGAAGAAAATGAATATATGTCTTAAATTCCATATGCCAATGTAGTAGGTTGTTTGAAGTATCGATGGTTTGTACCGACCAAATATTTCACATGCGGTTGGGGTTGTCGCGGGTATATGGAACATCCAAAGAAAAGAGGTACGGTTAGCGAGTGAAATGGGTGCTTCGGTATACGAGAGGCACAGTGATTATTTTATCACTTATAACGGATGTATTGAATTTGTTTGCGGATATGTTGATTACGATTTTTGCGGGTGATTTGGATAAGAGAAGGTCAACTTCGGGATATGTCTTTACTCTTGCGGAGTGGAGCTATTAGCTAGATGTCAAAGCTACAAAACATTGTTGCTTTATCCACTACGAGCGAATACATAGCTGCTTCACATGCTTAAAGAAAGCGGTTTGGTTGAAAGGTTTGTTTGGTGAGTTTAGTAGGTTGTAAGACAACATAAAGATTATTTGTGATAGTCAAAGTGCAATTCACTTGGCTAAAAATCTAGCCTATCATAGTAAATCCAAGCATATACCTATAAAGTATGATTTTGTAAGACAAGTTATCACTAAATGGGAGTCTCTCTTGAAAAGTGCATCTGAGAAAGCACAATGCCGGAACATGTTTACAAAACAGGTTTTATTAGAGAAGCTATGATGGTGTTTGGCTTCTCTTGGCTTTAGTTAGATAAAAATAATAATGGAGCAGATATCGAGGGCTAATTATTATAAGTGGAGATTGTTGAGATTTCTTATATTAAAATTTGGAGAAAATCTCATGAATAGGACAACAATAGGATTTGTTGCTAAATTGAGCGCATCTAATCTTGAAGTGTGGGTTATTGTATCCTATTTTGTTGTGATTGAATTTATGATTCGGTTTTCACCTCCCGGCTATAAAATGTAAGCCGTAGAGGCAAATGAACATGAGGATGTGAGGTGAGAGGAAGAGAAGTACGGATGAAAACTTTCTTTGTTGTAAATCTCATGTTTAGAAATAAGATTGCCGATGCCTACGTTTTGGTGGACGTAATAAAATTGGTTGGGTGAACCATGTTAATCTTATTGTCTTCTTGTTTGATTAACATGTGTGTTTATTTTTTTTTCCCTTTACTTGACTCTAACAAAACATATTATCATTCACCCACCATACTTTGGATTGAATATTTAAGAAAATAAAACTTCAAATCCAATATTTCATTATAAAAACTAAATATATAATAGATATATAAATAAAATAAAATAGATCTATATATTAATAATATATTAATATAAGTGAAAAACAAAACATAATATAAGTGAAAAGACATAATAAAGAACATAATAGTTTATATCTTATTTCTCTATATTTAACTAATTTATAATTGCGAGAGTAATATAAACCATAAATTCAATAAAAAATTCACTTTCTAATTACACATTAGATTAAGTATATATATAAATTATTTTAAATTTGCACAATTTCAAAATAAGCAATTCCATTTGTTCTTAACACAAAATCCGTACTCATATTTAACCCCGCTCAACTCATATACATCACATAAGTTCCACTACCATGTTTACAATATACTTAAATTAAATAACATTTATAAACTCAATTGATCTCCATCAAAATTTTGAATATATTGTAAGCGCATTTTATATATAATTATACAACATTTGCTAAATTCTTTTTTACTTTTTAATTTATTATTAAAGATGTAAGAATGAAAACTTTATTTTTATATTTACATTTTCTTAATTAATATTATATTCGCTTTTTAAAATTTATGTAAAATGTATATTGACTATAAAAGTTATGTAGAAATTTATGTTAATTTTTCTTTTATAATATTAATACGAAAAATAATTATATTAAAAATATTTATATTTAAATCTATCAAAATTTATGAAAAAATTGT
This sequence comes from Pinus albicaulis, assembly GCA_034641835.2. Lineage (NCBI taxonomy): Eukaryota > Viridiplantae > Streptophyta > Pinopsida > Pinales > Pinaceae > Pinus > Pinus albicaulis. The sequence continues at coordinate 493,500 of MU968551.1, read as the reverse complement.
ATTTAAATAAATGTTAAAAATATTTATATTTTTAAATGAAAATATATACATATTTTAAGTAAAAATATATAGTTACATTTTAAGAAAAAATATTTAAATCACCATTATTTCCAAATCACTATTACAGATAGCCTAAGAAAATCACTGAAAAAGCTCCGTGTTTTTTGCGCCTCGAGGCGAGCCTTTTTCTTGCTTGAAATAAAAAGAAGGAGTTATTGTAACTAAAGAACGAAGCTTCTGTCATAGCCTCCGACAACCTCCTCCAGCACCGACGTTTGGGTTCCGTCGCCGGTCTTCTCCTTCCCGTCATCCCCCAGTCGAGCCCGACCATCATCACCACCCTCCTCCTCTGCCACCCTCCTCCCCTGCACACACCCTCCGCTTGTCTCTACCCAGGAACTCGACACCCTCCTGCACAATCGATCCTACATTAAATTGTGATTTCGACAGGGGGATTTTGGATTTTTCGTGCCCGAGCGTCTCCATGACTAATCTACCTCTCTCGCCGTGGATGGCTAGTGTTGCCATTTCTCTGGATGCTCAACAGGCTATCGAACGCTCAGGTTGCTCCAGGGAGTCCAAAAATCCCCTGTGCATTGAAACTTGTATGAATTACTAAAATAGCTCGAATTATTTACTTAAGTGGAATTATATAATTACTATTATCTGATATCTTATTAACCCATAGCCTCTTCTCTTTTAATTAACCTATAATTAAGCTAGATGCAATCGACGGCTACATATACCCCCATCATTCTTCTCATACTATGGTGTGGGATTGCTAAGATAACTATAGTTTGATTGAATAATGATCTAACATTTAACATCTTTCAGCTCACGGTAAGGGTTTGCTGCACCAGCTTAAAAATGAACAACTCGATAATTTTCACTACCATCAAAACTGAAATCTGATTGATACTCAGAAACTGAAACGGATAGATATGAAAAAGTACGAACAACAAAATTGGAACTGACTGTCGAACCAGATACCTTTTTATTAACAGAGGAAAGAAATTTGCTGCAACAAACCGGAAGATTGCTTCACTACTTAAAGCTCACACAGAATTGAATGAGAAACTCACTGCCATGCCCTAGTTTTATAACTGAAGCTGATGGTCATGGGATAGAATCAGTTAGTGCCAGCTTGCATGAAAAAATCATGCTAAAGAAGGAAATACACCTCATATACATTGAATCCTTCTTGGGATGTTCACCCTCCTAGCCCGAGACGTATGCAATGAACTCCACATCTCTATTCTTAGAAATTTTAAAACAGGGCTAAAGCACTTTCAAATATATCAAGTCTTGTTTTATAAAAAACTGACTCATGAACCTGCTACTACCCTTTTATTAACAAAGGGAAAGAAAATATTTCTTTAGTACTTGAATCTCATACAAAAATGAATGAACAACTCCACTCCCATTCGCTATTTTTATAATTGAAGTTAATGGTCATGGGGTGAACTCAAGTTAGCGCCCAACCTGCATGAAAAGGCATGCTAAAGAACGAAACACCTCAAAGACATTGAATCCTTCTTGGGATCTGCACCCTCTAACTTCGAGACATATGCAATGAACTCCATAAAGCTCTATTCCTAGAAATTTGAAAATAGTGCTAAAGAAAGTCTTGTTTTATAAAAAAACTTTGCTAACTTAATAAAATATAATATATTCTAATTTTGGAAATGACATAAACATAACTCATTAAAATTAGATGGGATGCTAAAGATATACTTGTGTGAACTCAAATCGAATGAACACTATCGAATTTCTCTTCTTGTGACCCATCTCTTGCTAACTGAGAATCAACAGATCCATTAAAAATAAATCACCATCTCTCTCATACCTTATACCATATTGATTTGTGCCATAAACATCTTAATGGCATTTTTTCTGAGTGATTTTCTTATCTTATTACCCTAAATTTAGTGTCACTTTTGAATGACTTGTATGTTTTTCTCTTCATTATGCTTGTTTATTATTGGCACTATGGGTTGGTTAATGTTAAAATCTAAATGCCTAATTCTAATATCAATTTTTTTTAATCTTATTTTCCGACTATTGTAAGCATAAAAATTGTGCAAAGTGGATCATGTACATTGAGGTTTCACGGTATATGAATTTGGGATGAGAAATCATTCAATTTGTGTTTTATAATATTGCAAAAAAACATGTGTGCTCCATAGAAAGAAAAGTGCAAGAGGAATAGAAATAACGAGGCATACTACATTTCCCTTGTCAAAGGGAGTGAAAGAGGAAAAAAGATTGGTGTGATGATATCACAATACTCACAAATTCGAGAGTTAATTTGTAACCGGATAGAAAAAGGAACATATAAAGTTTGAAAGGAAAATCTCAAACCCCATTTACAAGGAAGCCAAAATGTGGAGTTATGAATTTCAATCTTTTAACATAGATTACCATGTAGATACAAGAATGTCCATCATTCTTGTGTTGAGCTATCAATGATGACTTAGGTTCATCATCGGTTACAGTCATTGAGGAACAACAAGATAGGTTCCATTATGGTAATGCGTGTTGGTTGTCATTTTTGTGCGTCGGTCATGGAATGGTTCTTTCATTAAAGAAGAACCCATTAATGTACTATTCCCCCCAACCTACAAATATTGGGTTCTCTTTGTATGGGTGACAAGTATATGGAAAAATGTGATATATTCCTTGTATATGGATATAAATATTTTCCTTATGTTATTTCAACATGTTAGTGATTTGAATTTTACGTGCATTGAGAGGCAATTATGTCTAGATTTAAAGTTTATAGTAGTCGAGGGCCTAAAAATGTTAACATTAATGTGAAAATGTTTTTGTGAGTTAAAACACAACACTTGGCAACTCCATTTATACCTATCATGTTTTTTATTGAAATTGGAAAATTACGCTTAAATTATAAGCAAGAGAATAGTATTAATATTAAAATCAATGAATTTTAGATCCATACAAATTGGGCAAAAATGTGGGGTCATTTTATACATTTAAGCCTTATTTTAAATTTACAATTTACATTTATGTAAACCATTATTTTATATATGAAATACATGATTATACTCACCTTCAAGTTGAGAATCCAAAATTTTATCCATGATATAGGGGTAGTCTTACATTCAAAGTTTTCAATCTAGAAATTTTATGTATGAAGTACAAGTTGAGCCTCACAATTCGGAGTTTAGTCTCAATTTACACACATTCTTGATCTGTGTTTTGTTTCTTGGCATTTGAAAATTGCTTAGGAAATATGGCTTAAATGTTACAATCTCTTGTTTAGTGGGTTGTTTCAAAATTTCATTTATATTTTTATCCAGAAAACAATGAAACATGTGTAACAAAAGTGACCACGAAAATATATAACTTTTGTTTTCTCAATAACAAACAAGTTTAACATGTCCAATGTAAGTACTATTATAATTGGTTCCAATATAGATCTCTCCTTTAAATTAAATATCTTAAGTATCACCATCACTTTCTTTTTTCTAAAAAATTATTTGAGAAAATATTTTAATCGTATCATATGATTATGGGTTACATATGCATTAGTGATTTTGGCCAATTATTGTCTGACTTACAAGTCTTTGTAAGGGACAAGTTAGAAAGAAAAAAATATTTATCCTTGTTTGATAAAATGTGAAGAGACAACCTTTGTATAAAAAATACAATGATGACACTGAGATTTAAATCATAATCCTATATATCATAAAAATACATTGAATATCTTCATATTTAAATCATTTTATAGACTCACTTTGTAGTGTGGTACTATTAAAACAAGTTTGTTCCATCCTATGAGATTATGTATATTGTAGATTAAGGTATCGAGAAGGTATACTGGATCTTAAGAGCTTCTCTTAGTTTGAGTTTTAGAGAGCAGATTACGAATGACCAATATTATTTTAGATGGATCTACTTTGAATACCTTGAGATGAAATAAAATGTCCAAGCATATTCACCTTCACTCATCATCATGGCATTTTCAGTGCCAAAGGGAGAGGTGAGCTTGTATACATCTTTTAAGTACTTTCTCAAGGTTTTGTAATGCATCTTCAAAAGACACACCATAAGGAGTAAAATCATCCATAAATATTTCATAGAATCATTGACATATCGAAAAAATTCCTATACTTGACTCTTTGAAAAGTTGTTGGTGCATTACATAGCCGAATGGAAGAACTCTATAGGCAAAAGTTCCCCGAAATTTGGTGAAAGTGGTCTTGTCTTGGTCTTAGGGTGCAATTCTTATCTGATTATACCACTAAATCCATCTAGAAAAGAAAAGAATTTCTTCCCACTGCCCGAGACTATCCAACACACGATCAATGAAGGGTAAAGGTAAGTGATCCTTTTGAGTAGCTTTGTTTAAGGCTACGTAGTCAACACATACTCTCCATTTCCCTAGTTTTTCTTAGGGACAATTACCAATGAAACCCATTCCATGTCACGATATAGAATATATAAATCCTGCATTAAGCAATTTTGAAGTTCTTCCTTAACAATTTCTCGTAAGTGGGATTCATTCGTCTTTGGGGTTGACAAAGCAGTCGGCATCCTCTTTAATGTAAATTCGATGGTACATAATTGGAAAAATACCTTTCATATCCGTGTAATCCCATGCAAATGCCTCCTTATATTTATGCAATAACTTCATTAATTGTTGTGTTGTGTCTGTTAGATCAGGATTTATGTTTAATGTCTTGCCGGAGTTCAATTTCATTGTTATGCTTTTAGATGAGATAGTGGTTAAAATAAAAGGATGAGTCTTGATTCAATCTTTTCTTGCGTATCAGTTTCAAAAATTAGAGTTAATTGATTGTGTGTTTCAGCAATAGAGAAGAAGGTTCACAAATAAAATTATTAATTATCTCATCCTACGTATTGTATTTAAGAGTTAAAAGCTTGTCGATAGTTAGAATAGGGTGAACATCATTATCATCATAATCCATCCATATAGAATCTTCATTATTAATTATTGGTGTAGCATGAGGATAAAGAGTAAATTTGTTTGTTTCATAACCATTAGAAATTGTCATTGAACGGTCTGTTGATAAAAGCATCAAATTTGTGGCCAACCATGGCCTAGAATTAAGGGGTGTCCCAGGCTTTGTTTTATTACGCAATACAACAAAAATCAGTGGGTATTTCAGGATTCAAGCCAAAATAAGTAGATCTCAACAACTCCTTGAGTTTAATTGTAGAGCAGTGACCAACTAGAATGGTGGGTGTATCTGCGATTGTGTTATTCGGGCGTAACAATTGTGAAGTTTCAAGAGTCATTATGTTAATTCACGGCACCTAAATCTACCGGAACTTGGGGAATCATTGTTTTACCAATCTGAGCCCATTTACTTGGGATGGCAGGATCACCCATATTTTACCGGGAGGGGCTTTCCGGACATTAATGAACAAGTCCCCATCACATGCTGCTGTCAGGGGTCCTTGGTTTTCACCCAAGTTTCTTGACACAAATATCCCTTAATGTTACGGCATAAATTGGTACATCTCTTAACGCTTGTAAAAGTGGAATTTTAACATAAAAATTTTGCAATTCCTAGAAGATTAAAAGCGAGGTGTTTGTTATTACGGGTTAAAAGCCAAGCATTTCGGGGAATGGTGGTTGTTTTTTCCACATTTTTGTTAGGGTGGTTTCTTTTCTTTGTATGTTTCTCGATTTCCTCTTTATCAGAATCGAAGAAGTTATGTCATCAATAATAGGCTCTACTATTTTCCGAGATCTCAAATGAATATCGTTACATTGCATATTAGGAAATGTGGCCCGATTAAATATCAATAACTTGCACAACTTTGTTATTGGGAGTGGAGATTTTAGTTTGCACGAGGTATTTGGGGTCTCATTTGGTTATTTAGCGAGGAGCATTTGATAGCGAGAGGAGTGGTTTTGGAATTGAGGCAATTGATTTGGATACGGGAGTGGTTGACTTCTCCAATTTAAATTCCAAGGGTTAAAAGATGAATGTTTGTGAGGCCAAGGAGTCCACATTGAAGGATCAACAAAGGGTGGGTTTGATTGCTGCATGGGTGGGAAATTCATTTGGTTGAAGGGTGGAGTGTGCATTTGATTAAGGGAGGGAGTAATTTGTTTGACCAAAAGCGGAATAATTGTTCAACGATTAAATGGCATACTAGAGTTCATACCTTGTCCTTTTGGTTGCCATTGTCTTCTTTGAGATTAACGAGTACTTGCTTCCAGCTTCTTCTTCCGTTGTGTATCTTTTTGCCTTTATTCTGGTAGAGATGGACATTGTTCCCGTCTCGTGATCTTTCTCACAAAGGGTACAAATTGGTATTTTATCCATTGGGCATTCCCTTAGTGGATGTTTGTCTACGCACTTCGGGCAAAGAACGACCCGAGTTGCTTCTGCTTGTTGCTTCTTCTTAACCTGCGAGTGTCAATTTGTGAAACAAGAGCTTAACATCTCGGTTTTAAATTCTTGAGAAGTAAATTACCTATTTCAGCTCTTGTTGCTCCTCCATTAGCTGATTTACGCACTCTTGAATAGTGGAATCTCTTGTTCTATTTCTTACGACTCCCCTAGAACACCTCTTAGCAAGTTCACAAATCTCATCATATGATTCCTTAGATATATCTCCCTTGTAGCGCTGTTTAACATATCTAAACAATCATCCCTTAAACCTTTAAGTAATATTGTTTTGCGAATTTCCTTACTTATATTTGGATGATCGGATCTCTGTATGTTGTCTTCTTGACCTTTCTATATAGTCCTCTAGGGCTCTCATCAAGCTTTGTGCCATATTGAATGGTTCATCCTTCTTTTCTCTCGTCAGCGATGATCTTGATATTTAAGCGAAATTCTTGTTTCTTTGCTCCCATGTTGTGATCACACGGCTTCCAAGGCTCATGAACCATCTTAAATCATTCCCTTTTAAGGTGGTGGAAGCAGTTTCAACTTTGAGCATTAGCTAACATAATCATAGCACGCAATATGTCAAATTCAAAAAGAAATTGATCAGGATCCTCGGAAGGATAAACCATGAAAGTTAGGTAAAGCGGGGCAGTGGAATATTTTTCATAGGAGTTATCCCCTGCGGGAAGATCGCGATAGGAAATCCCAAGGTAGAGAGGAATTTTCATTCCTTCCTTCTCCTTCAAGATCTACACGTCCTCCACCAAAGAAACCATCATTGTTTCCTTCCATTATTGAAGCTCTCCTCTTGCACTTGCTCGATCGTCAAGATCTTCTATTGTAGCTCTTCAATGTTTCCATGATCATTAGCACTCTCAATTCCTCAATGTGCTCGCTGATTTACTAACACTTTCTCGACTCTCCGGCTGCTTGTTGCTGGTTTTCTTCTATATTTTTCGGGACCACAACTTCATACGTTAAGCCAAAATGGATTGAAGTGCTGTTTGATTGAGAACTTCAGTCCTATGTGATGATTGACCTTTGATACCAATTAAATGATAAAGTCTTTCTTCCTCCCCTTCCTTTGCCTTTCCCTGTGGTTAGTTTTCTTAAGTTTCGCGTCCTCTCATACAATCGCACATTTAAAAGAAAAGATTAATGCTTTTGAAATCTATAATTACCTTCCCAGAAGGCAGCTTGAAATGTTAGTTTGCTTTAATTGCTTTCACAATTCAAGCTCACATAAGTGTCAACCGAGGAATCTTTTATTTCAAAGATAATCACATGTTGGATATGCTCAATTTTCAAGCGAGAAACAATGTTGTAGTAAAAAGCCACACAATTACAGTCTCTTTGGTTCACTCTCTTTGTTTAATCAAAGTGATCCAATTAGGGAGTTATAGAATTAATTTCTATGTTGCGATTCTGACCAAACCAATCTGCAAGGAAAAGTAATCACTTACAATGAGAGCAGGACCCTATTCCTTGGTGAACTTCCAGCACGATGCAACATGATCTGAAAGGTAACTTCAAGGGCAGACCCTATTCTATGAACGAGACCTTGACACTTGTTCTCTTGTTTCTAATCACATTGCGGAAAAGGAAAGCAATGAGTGAGGCGAGGACCTATTCCATATACGGAATCTTGACTTCCCTGCCTCCCAACATCATACATTCTCCCAATCAATAGAAATGGATTTCTCAACTTCCAAGAGTGAATGCATTCAACATATGCGAGCGCTGAAAGCAGTATTACTAAGCTTGTGTAACTAGTGTCCAACAACGGAATTAAGTGGAAGCGCAAACAGCATAAAGAAATAAACAAATTGCAAGAACCAAAGGGTGAATCTTGTGAGGAAGTAGACCCTTTCCCTCTCACAAGATTCCCCGAGAGAAAGAATTAAATTGGGCAGCTCAAGGAAATTTATTCATCTTTGTCAAAACGGCTTGTTATATTACGGATGGGCCCAGCTCGAGTTCTCACACAATACTTCTCTGTCAGTTAACAATTGACTCCTACTAATGATGATGTCTCCTCTTTATAAGAGGAGCATCTTTAATTTACATGAGGAGCGAATCTATATTATCTCAAATGCCCATTTCTTTCCCAAAACAAGACTATTCGTTCTTCGAGAAAAGATCTTGTTATAGAGACAATAGAATGCTATCTTCGGGATAATCCAGTAACCGTGTCTTCATGTTGTTAGCTGCTTTGTTTCCACAAAGTTCTTCAGGCCATGATCACGCATGGCGGAATTTGCGTGTTCTAAGCTTGTTTCGGCAAGCGAGGTAATTTGTTTCGACAACGGCTAGCTTGTTCCTAGCATATAACTATCTGCCGATCTTTGGTTTGTGTTAGCAACGATACACTTCAATTAATGATAAAATATAAGAGTATTATGGAATTAAATGTAAAAAGCAGTTAAACATATAATAAAGAAAGAGGATTGTATATACCTTGGGATAAAGTAGATAAGAAATGATAATGGAATCCTTTCTAATCATGGTTTAAAAAGTAAAATGGTGTCAAAGTATATAGCAAAAATAATACATAGTACAGTCCTAACAGGTAACTACTCTCGACCTTGAATTGTAGTGAAACGACAATCACTAGATTCTTCTCTTCTGCTTCAAATGTTAGGAGAGTTTTGATATGCCATCCCAACCTTCTAGGCTCATCCAACTAGGCCCTCTCACCCTTAGGCACTCCTCAAAAAACATTATGAGGGTCTGAATCAGCTGCTCCATAATGATAATTGATGACAGGGATGCCTATATTCCCTCACTTATCTCTACCTCTATCTCAATTCTTGACAATTGATGATGAATTGTGTGTCCTCTGTTTGTATGGTTTACCTTCCATATTCACCATTTCTTAAGTTATTTTCTTTGTTTATCATCATGGCACCCCCATAGTCCAATGTTGACTGGATATATTTACTGGTCCTATTGATCTATCCTTCAGTGATTTGTGGGCATTAATCGACTCATTCTACCTTCATAAACTCTTCTTGGACATTTCAATGTGAATTAGTTGATATTAGTTTATTACTATTTCTACTATCAATTTCCCTACATGACACAAATGAATTAAATTATGTTTGACTTTATAGAAATCTATTCATAATTTCAACACAATGGCATTGTTTCCTCTTTTGATCTCTTAAATAATTTGTAAATAGATCCTGCACTGAATATGAGGACTGATCAAGTTTTCTTAGTTTGCAGATACATCAAAATGCAGCCAAAGAATTTCATTACCAAGAAACAAGGTCATTTTGACATATCAAATTTAAAGCAATTCTAAAGATAGGCTAAAGCCTACCTATCTCCCATGTTTAATTTTATACCACAACAGCTTAAAATTCCTCAAGAAGCAATGTAGTCCTAGACCCCACTAACTCTATTTTCAATGTGCTTGAGACAAACATAGATCACATGGAATATCACCAAATTTTTCAACATTTATTGTGTCCACTTTTGGTGTGTGTGTGCATATGTACTCTATCTCTTTCTCCTCCATAAATGTCATTGAAACCTCTGTAACTGTCTCATTGTTTTTTGCATCATCAACAAGAGATTTAGGTGAATTCTCTTAAGGTAAGTTCACTGGTCTGGATTGCAGAAAGTCATCGAACTGTGGGAACTGCAACAAGTCTTGTGATCCGAAAAAAACTTCCAACTCAATATTGATTTCTTGTAAGTCATATTCAAGGTGATACTTCAATTCTCCAGATTTTGTATTTTTATCAACACTGCTCTTAGCCTCAGGTGGCAGTGTTTGCATAGATTTTTGCAGATCTCCACCAAATGAAGCTACCGACTGTTGGCATTCCTGTTGTCTAGCCACAAATTCATCCATATGAATAGATGATGGCCTACCACCAGTAAACCCTCCACATTGAAAATTATCAACATTGGAGCTGCTACACATACCATCATTTTTTCTCCCTCTTGCAACATAATCGTCAACATGCATAGAAGGTGGTCTAATAGTATTACATTTGCACTGCCGAAATGTGTCTCTTCTAGTTGCACCAGACGAGGAAACAATTTTACCTCATGTATCAACAAAAAATCCAGTGGATTTGGCTTCTGCCACAACTACTAAACCAATTCCATCTACTCTCTAACGCCTATTTGGGCCATCCACTGAAGACAATTTTCTTTTTAATGAAGACACATGAAATGTAGGCCTATCTAGGGTTGGCATTAAAAACCTGATTTGAAGGATTCCTGAACATAGCCATCTCTATATTGAAAAAATATCCATTGCCCAATTTCCCTTTGAGGTCCTTTGGATAAGGACTCAGGAGTCAATCTCCATGTCCAGACTATGAGTGCAGACTTCCTAATTGATTTACGGCAAAAGGAAGGATGGATCTCTGGCAGTTGCTAAGTTATTCATCTATAATGATCTTTCAAGGTCAAGATTCCAGGACTGTTTTAGGGCCACTTCATTTGGAAAATATGCAAGTTAGAAGAATTATGGAACACCGTTAAGGTTTCTTGACACCCATGTCTCAGACCTCTCGCTCCTGAAGGTATAATATTGATGCCATATGTTTCTACTCTACTCTCGGACAATGGTATGCTCCTCCATCACGGTATATACCTCAACTCGCATCTCAAAAATATTGACACTTCATCATTGGACATTCATTATCTTTTGAAGAACATCACCTGAATTAGTGCTCAAAGTACCAAAATTTTCCAGTGTATGCTTGCGGTATTTTCCCAAAATATTGGATGAAAAAAAAACCATTTATTCATGTTGTGGCCCTTGTACAGTCTTGAATATCTGTGTGGAGTCATGAAGAAAATTTGTAGGAGCTTGCAACAGTCACAACCTTGCCGATACTCAACACAACAAGCTCCAATATGTGCACAAGGTCATGACATTCTTCTAAAGTTATCTAATTAAAGTCACAGTTTATATCTTCAGAAATCTCAACTTAATTCAGAGATCATGTCTTGAAAATTTTTGGAGCTTACATGCATAGTGCCTGTTCGAAGGGTGTTTATGTTTTTTTTATTTCAATCAATCTTGGAAGATTCCCGTGACCTGCTTTCTCTTCATCTATGTTATGCATAACTCTGTGGAAATTCTTGAAAGGTTAAATTCTAAAGAAATTCGTATCACTTGAGTATCGTTGTGATATATAATTGGGTTGGTATATCTCATCTAGAATAATTCAGTTATGAGCTTGAACCTGAGGTAGCAATTTCCTAGGCTAATACACTGAGTCTACAAATTTGTAGACATATTGTATGCTCATTCAAAAATTTCTGTGGAGCACTTTAGGCTGAATCTTGAAGAATTATTTTCTAACGGTTAATGTTTTGGTGATTTTAAAGGCCATCTGTCCCTCCTTCAATAACTGATCTGTGCATCAGATATGAAGCATGCATTTCATTAAGGCAGAGTCTTCAATATTATTTGAGACAAATATGATGTATCCAGTGAACAAAATTGCACAAATTTAAGGCTAAAAATTCAGTGATCGGATCTGAAACTCACTAAGATGCAGCCCCTTCCTCAGAAGCTTATACGACAAATTTGAAATTCTGTTAATGATGTGCATTTAAGGTATGATAGTATATTTACTGAAGAAACATTTAAAGTGATTTTCTAAGGCAATCATTCATGTCAAATTCAGATTTGATTGAGATTTCCCAAGGTTCAAAATTTGAATATTGACTGTATGTTGATCTAAAGAATATCAAAGGTACTAACTTTACAATCAATATATATAGTTGAAGGTTGGTTTGAGGTCTTTAAGGCTTCTCTTCAAGGTCATCTATATCAAGCGTGTCAAAATCTGAAGTACACCTCTTACAGAAAGAAAAGTCAAAGCAAATCACTCTAAGTCAGTTTCGATGTGAATTACTTGGCACCTCCATACAGTCAGGGATATCAGTAACATTGAAGTACAATAGTGTATTCAGCCTAAGAAGCATCACCAGTAGTAGCATTTGTTTAAATGGGAAAAATTTCTGGTCCAAGTTTGAGAACTATGGTAAGGTAGATTGGTTCTGTTTTTTATTGCACACCTGAAGTATTCATACAATAGTAAGGGATTCTAACCTATTGATAGAAAGATTTTTCCCTAAAAGAATTTTATGTTCTAATACAAATGTTAGTGTGTTACTGTTATATGTTTTGTGTCAGTACAGTGACACAACAGGATCATTATAAATATTGCTAGGATTTTCACTTCAAAGATAAGACTAGCTTGAATTGTTTAATGGCAAAGAAGGTTTGCTTGGATGAGGATGGTGCAAGTCCCTTGGTATCTTCATTCAGTCAGTAATACTTATGAAATCAGTAATAAGGTTCTATTGATATAGTGTTGTAGAGGTATGTTAGTTGAACGGGCAGAACATGTGAGAGACTTTACTTGTGCATTGTTGAAGTTTGGTAATGGAAATTTTGTTGATATAGTTGCAACATGATAATGTCTCGTCTTAAATATGAGGAGAAGATTGAAAAAGGATGAATGTTCAATTGAACTAAGTCTTCAGAGGGAGCTACAGAATCCCTAGCAGAATGGCTTGTCAACTCTTCTTTCCCAATGAATTTTACAATAGAAAAACCACATCATAAGACATTGATCTACAGAAGCCGAATGACTATGGCTGAATGGACTTGATTAATAGAAGGTTGCAGATACCCCAATGGTTATGTTTTGGGCGAAGTTACTTTTCCAATCTTCAGAGGGATCTATGGTCGGTTTACAGCTATTGATGATGTTTATCCACAGATAAAGATCCTCTCGATGTGAAAGGGAGTTGTCTTAGCCTTGATGCATTTGTTCCTAAAGCTTAACATTATAATAAAATGGACAAGTTGCTGATCCAAATACATACAACTTGTGAAGGCTCTCATGCTCAATAAGATATCCATGTTAACTGTGACCTGTAGTACTCTACCAAAATTGTTGGATTGGCATAATGATAAATGGAAAGAGCACTTCTAGATCCTATATCTCTTGGGATCCACCTTTATTTTATGGACGAATGAAGGACTAAAGTTTGGTAGAACCACTGAGGCTAAACGAATGAAGCAGCTAGCATGGCCTATTATGAAGAAATTTGAGTCATGCGAGCATGTGTTGGAATCCACCGCTTAACATTAGGTGTCACTTCATTTGATATGGAACGTTGGGGAGCAATATAGCTCTATAGTTGTAGGATGGATGTACAAGTTACCAACATTCCCTCAAACCCCCTTGGTAAGGACAGATTTAACTTCCTTCAAAGAGAGAGGTTGGGTGTCCTGGAAAGACCCTACTATGAGGGTCTTGGTTGAATATTGAGCTCTAGGAGCTCCTTGGGGCATGGGGTACTTCTTTGAGCTATAAATGACCCTAAGGTGAGTGGTTCACCTTCCCCTATAAGCGCACGGTGTACAGGGTTAGTGGTTCACCTTTCCCTGTGACAGCTCACATGTGTGTAGGATAAGTGGTTCACCTTCCCCTACGTTTGCGGACACGTGTGTAGGGTGATTGGTTCACCTTCCCTTACATATGATGAGATATGCATAGGATGAGTGGTTCACCTTCCCCTACGACATATCAGCAAAATGAGTGGTTCACCTTCTCCTGTGGGTAGCCCAGTGAGAGATACATTCAGGCATCTGGTTGTGGACATGTCAGTGTGACATGGTTCATCCTTTTCCCCACATGTAGGATGCTCATTCCCTATGATTGATGGTTGACATATAGGTGGGATGTGGTCCATCCTTTCCCCACGTGTAGGATCCTTCCTACTATTGTTGGTTTGCATGCATGTAGGACGTGGTTCTTCCTTTCCCTACTCTCAGTGTTTTTCATGTGTGTAGGAGGTGGTTTATCCTTTCCCTACATGTGATTGTGATGTCTGTTTGTAGAATTTGTTTTATCCTTTCCCTACATGTGATTATGAGCAGGATGTGATATACTCTTTCCCTCCTGGTGTTTCTACATCATCTTACCCATGAAGTCTGGGACTCATGGGAAGAATCTCTCATCGGGCCAATGAGTTGGGAAATGAGGATAGAGACCATAGCATTACCGATGGACGCATCATGTATTGTCATACTCTCTATGATAGGATGCTTGGTGTTTATCTACTTGATCTGGGATCAATTGAGGTTCTACCTCTGAACTGACTTTTGTCAATGAAGAGTGGCAAGGTCTTGTGACTCACTCTCGATCAATTATTCTTTATTATTCACATCAGTTCTCATTAAATCAAAGCAAAGAAGACAAAGATGGTTCATGATGAAAAAGATGGTTCATAATGGCAAGATGGCATGATGATCTACGACAATAGATGGATTGGCAGGTGGAATTCTCCCTAGTTGAGAGGGAATGTTAAAATTGGCAACTTGGGCCAAACTATACTCGGATTTACACAGTTGATGGAGGTGATCATTCCATTGAATTCCTCTTTTCGAGAGGAAAAAAATTGACTTAAAATCACCAAATTTGGATAAGGAAAAATATTTATTTATTTAAAATAAATTCCACAAGACATAACCTTATTAAGGAGGGAAAATTGAAAATTTGAAATTCAAATTTTGCCTCCAAATGTTAAGGTCGGCTTCACCTCTATAAGGAAAAATTATTATATATATAGGGATCCCTCATCTTCATTAGAGATCATACTAAAAGAGTGCATTCAACTCTTTAATAATTCTTTCTAAGGCAGCCACAGCTTGGAGAAACAAGGAGAACGTGTTGTATTGATCTCCCATAGGTTCAAGTAAGAGCAGGCAGCTAGCCGCAGGTTTGAGGGCAGTTGTGAGTGATGCTTCGTCATGGTTTTTAGGTGTGAATATCTTCAAGAGAAGGTCGCATTATTTGTGTGGAGCCACATATCTGGACACTGGTTTAAAGGTGAATTTTGGGGTTTATTTGTTCACGCTTTGTATTCTGGTTCAGGCCACAGGAAATGATGCTAAAATAGCTAGTATGAAAGCACGTGTGGAAGGGATGCATGACCTAATATGAGTCCTTTACCCTAGATGCATTCAAGAAGAGAGGGTCGCAATGTAAACAGAGATTTTAACCCTCGTTTGTGAGCATATTCTTATTATTGTTAGCATAGGACTATTGTTGGAGGCCTTGAAAAGGAACCGCAAGTCATGTAGCATTGTTGGACGTCTTGTAAAGGACAGCAAAGGGTACAATTAATTGGAAGAAGGTTACTCAATGAATGTTAGGAACCCTAGCCAGGCAGTAATCTTCAAGACTGTTTTGAACACTAATTTAGCAAGTTTATTTTGACTCATATTATTATACTCTCTCCCTGCTGAACATTAGATATTGACAATAAGAAGAATTTATCAATGGTTTTCCCCGTCTTGGGGTTTTTCCCTGGCTTGTGCCATATCTTTGTGTTATTTTTTCTTGGTTTCTCTTCTACAATTAACATTTATGTTCTCTCTTCGGTTACTCTCAACGAGATGATAATTCATGCATGGATTAATAAATGGGCTTATTAGGAACATTGAAGTAATTGTATTATGCAAAGAACATCTTAATCAAAATTAACACAATCACACCCACAAAAATGGCAATGCTTGGGGTTTTAAAGGTTTTGGAGCAATTTTGTCAACTTCTTGAGAAATATGAAAATTCTAAGTGGGTCTCTATATTCCAATTGTCTTGCTACAATAGATAAGCTATGTCAACAATCTTCCCAGCTTTAATATTTTGATTTTTTTACTCAACTAGTTAAGTCAGATTTAATATTTTAATTTTTAAGAGTTGAGTTAGGTACTGCAGTGTCCAAGGTTCATCAAAAGTATGCTACCTATTGTACCATTATTTTTCGGTTGGCTTTGTGTGCATTACCAAATTGTCTGCTAAGAGTCGTGGAAGGTGTGAAGTTCTTTCACCAAAAACTATGCCGCTAGCCATGCAATTGTCAACACATATGCCTGCACTACTGCACAACTGTTTCCTAAATAGTTGCATGGAGAAATCAGCTACTCAGCGGACAACTAACTGTGTGACCCCATTTTTAGTCATTGTATTTATTGGAAGGGGCGAGAGACCCTAATGCTAAAAATGAGATTGAATGGCTTTCATTATGTTGCCATCTAAGGGAAAAGCTTCCGTGTCAACCTTGTATTGAAATGAGGAAAGCCAATCTCTTTTCTCCCTCGTCAAAGAGAGATTTACTTCTGTCAAAAACATGAAGTTTTGTCTTTAGTTCATTTCTAACCCTCGATATCTTTTCTCCTTCCTCTCCCAAAATTAGGTGCCACTGATGGGGCCACTAGTTCTATCCCTTCATAATCAATGACAAATAGGTTGTTGAGTGATCGCTTCCCAATTCATTGATCTATTCTAAATTTTATTCCCCATCAAGCAACCCCCTACGGCAATTGATGACCTTTTCTCTTGTCATCATGAATCCAAGAACCCCACAACCCCCTACGGCAATTGATGACCTTTTCTCTTGTCATCATGAATCCAGCAACCCCCTGCGGCAATTGATGGAATTTTTTGTTTGAGGCGTAACTCTTTTTGAGGCCCTCATGCAAATACTTATGCTCTATTTCCCTTGGAAATGGGTTGAAACAACCCGAGTCATGTCGAGCCAATCCCTAACCGAAGTGATAAGCATTTTTCCAATTTATTAACATATAGAATTGTTTTTCTCTATATTTTAACTTTTTCCGAAATGAATATTTATTCAATTTCTTTCAATTTATTTTGTAAATCGCTATCAGTTCCTCATGTAATATCAGATTTGTTTATTTAAAGGTATGGCTTAATCGACTTGTTCAACAATCCATTACATTTTTTTCAGGTTTTTACTCTCAGGAATACCTATAATTATTTTGTTTGAGGATGCTTCCGATTTGTGTAGAAATTTGATATATTTGGTTTTAAATTTTGAGAGGCTTATTTTTGTCGAAATTTACTATAACAATGATGTTAAATTGATTGTTCAACTCATTTTTGAGGCTAATACATTCTTACTTAGATTAAGTCTTCGCTGTAGAACTTGACATGCAAGTGATTTTCATTGTCCGAATTCTTAGTGATGCCACCCATTTGTCTATAAAAATTGTTCTTTATCAAGGAGCTACACCTTTTAATCCTGATGACACGAGGATCGCCCCTCATCCTTATGAGAGATGGATATCGTGATCTTTTAAAATAACTATTGGGTGGTAGGGTGTTAAAATTGGACAACTAGGTCCAAACTCCATGTTGTGATGCTCAGTTTAAGATACCAATATTTTTATTGGGTTCCTCTTTTGAAGAGGTGTAAGATCGATCTAAAATTGATCTTAATCCGATGAGCAGAACATTTATTTTGAATTTATTTTTAATAATTTCAAATATGTGCAAGTCGGCCTTAAGGTTTTACACCCCCAACAAATGTGTCACACACCTCAGTGATTGATATAAATAGAGTCAACGTTGGAGGACATTTCACTCATCTCATCCTCACACATCACCTCTCCTCTTCTGATTGGTTCAAGCTCCTTGGAGGCAGTTTCATTTCACACGTGGGAAAGAAGGACGAAGAGGAAGTTGTTGTTGTTGTTGTTGTCGTTGTTGAAAGTCCCGTGATGCGTTCTTTGTCGTTGATGCTGTTGTTTCTGTTGCCATTGTTGCTTCCATTGTTGTTGTCGTTGATGTTGTTGCCTCTGTAGTTGTTTTTGTCGTTGTTGTCTCGTTCTTGTTCTTAGTTGTTGTTGCTATTGTTGTCATTCTTGCCGTTGTTGCTATCGTACTCTCTTTGTTGAGACAACGTTGACTTTTCTGAGGTTGACTTTGATTTGGTAGTGTGGCTGCTTTGAGGGCTATTGTGACACATGTTGGGTTGGGTAAGCCAGGAGACTTTTCTTTAGTTTGGCTTGTATGTTGACCGTAAAGTAGCACCGCCACATTTTTTCTTTTTCTGGTTTGTCTTCTATAGATCCATTGGTATGTTCTATCAGCATTTTACTTGATTGTTTATGTGATTGTTGTGGTGAAAAGTAAAGTTGCATCAAGAATAGAACATCTACATAAATTTACATGGGATCAGAGCTGAGGTGAAGACAAGCCCTAATTTATAGCAATCACCGAAGAAGAAAATGGGTTCCATAAACTATGGCTTCAAGGAGGATGACAAATTGATTGGAAAGGATGACTTCCATGCTTGGAAGATGATATTGGATCTCAAATTGGAAGACCAAGATGTCATGGACTATGTGCAGGGTAAAATCCAAGAACCTCCATCCACTGCTACTTCTGCTGCCAAAACAAAGTATAAGAAGGGAGAAATCAAAGCAAAGCTGATGATCGGGGACTCAATTCATAAGAGTCTGGTTGCCTACATATCTGAGCTGGGCACATCCAAGGAAGTTGTATGATAAGTTGGTTTACATGTTCAAGGCCAACAATGTGAATAAAGTCCTATTCTTCAAGAATCAATTAAATAATCTGAAGAAAGTTAGGGATGAGTGTGTTCAATCATACTTTCTGAAGTTAACCGAGATCAGGAATAATCTGCTGGCTATTGAGGAGACAATAGCTGATCAAGAGATGGTTCTCACTGCACTTGGAGGTCTCTCATCCGAATGGCATGTGTTCAACACTACCATTCTCAATAATAATGTGATACCTGACTTTGATAAGGTACTGTCAAGATGCGTTCAAGAAGAGACAAGAATGAAGGAGTATGAAAATGAAGGGAATGCCTCCTACACTGCTCATTCTAGAAAGAAGAACTTTGGTGGTCCAAAGATCAAAGGAAGAGTAGGGGCACAAGGAAAGAAGGGCAAGTGTTACACTTGTCATAAGCCAGGTCACTATGCTAGAGAATTTCCTTTCAAGATGGATTCTCCCGATGGTGATGACAAAAAAAACAACTGAAGGAATGACAATCAAAGGAACAATAGGTTCAATGGAAAGAGGAAGGCTCCCTTCGACGGAAATGATCAACCTCTTAAAAGGTCGAGAAATTACAAGTATGAGGAATCAAATTTTGTTGATAAAAGAAATGAATTCATTCTTGTATATGCCCTCTTTCCACCCGAAACTATGGATGTCTGGTTGATAGATAGTGGTGCCTCAAGGCACATCACTGGCTTCAAGGAAGCACTCTTTGATATGGCTGAGAAGGATACCAATCTGGAAATCATCCTTGGAGATAATGCCACATATCCCGTGAAAGGGACAGGGACTGTGACCCTCCACTTGTCTCAAGGTCAAATCCTTCGCTTGCAGGATGTACTCTATGTACCTAATTAGAAGGAGAACCTTTTGTCTATATCGGCCATGGAAGACAAAGGTTTTAATGTGGCATTCACTGATGGAAAGGTGCACATGTGGAAGAAGAGCTTCAACGAAGCTATCACGTTTGGGTCTCTAGAATTGATACACTCTACCAGGTTGGAGGAATTCCACTGGGAGAAATGACATGAGATGCTATCCGACAGACCGATAATGGCACTGAATATGAGACTAATGAGTTCAAGAACTTTTGCAGAGGAACCAGCATCAAGAGGGAGACCACAATGTTTGTGGGCTACAGTGAAACTTCGAAGGCCTATATATTATATGTGCTTGGTCAAAGGGAACTGGAAATATGCCACGATGTCACCTTTGACGAAGATACTTCCCTGAGGAAAGTAGTCAATCTTCCGAGATCTGAGGAAGATCATGAAGCAAGGCCTGGAAATCAAGAAGAACCGAAGGATGAAACAATGCCTGATGTTGAAGGACCGATGGCCCGATTGATCCACCTCTTTTACTAGGAAGGAGACCATCATGGCTCAGATACACTCTTGAGGATGCTAAGGGACATGTAGCCCAAAAAGGGAGACATTCCGTGAAAGCAAGAAGTCGATTAGATACCAAGGGTATATAGCAACCATGAGTACTATTGTACAATCCGAGCCTGGATCCTTTGAAGAAGCCGTAAAGCATCAATTCTGGTAGGATGCTATGCACGAAGAGTATGAGTCCATTATGAAGAATGATTTCTGGGATGTGGTTTCAAGACTGAAGGACAAAGCAGTTCTCACCTCTAAATGGCTCTACAAGATCAAGCATGGATTTGATGGAAGTGCTGAAAAATTCAAGGCAAGATTCGTTGCCCATGGCTTCTCTCAAAAGGAAGGCATAAATTATGATGACATATTTGCACTTGTGGCCCGATACACCACCATTCAATCTATTATAGCCCTTGTTGCTACGCAAGGATGGAGACTCCTTCAGATGGATGTGAAGACCACATTTCTACATGGTGCGATAAAGGGAGAGGTCTATGTGGAGCAACCTCTGGGGTTCGAAGTCCAGGATCAAGACACCCATGTCTGCAGGTTGAAGAAAGCCCTCTATGGGCTAAAGCAAGCACCTAGAGCTTGGTATGACAGGATAGATAGCTACTTGATGAAGTTGGGCTTCACTCGAAGTAATGTTGATCCGAACCTTTACTTCTAGGTTGTCAAAGGGAAGCCTCTCATTCTGGTGTTGTATATGGATGACCTCTTCCTGACAGGTGCTGACCCTCTCATTCATCAATGCAAGAGGGAGCTTGCTGCTGAGTTCGAGATGAAGGACGTAGGACTGATGAACTATTTCCTAGGCCTAGAGGTCTGGCAGAGACCTGGAAATATTTTCCTTTCTCAAGGAAAATAGATTGTGAAGCTTCTGGAAAGATTTAGTATGGTGGACTATAAGTCCAGGTCGACACTAATGGAGCTCAAATTTAAGAAGTTGAGTGGCAGCGCTGCTGGGCCCGTGCTAGAAAATCCTACTGAGTATCTTCAACTTGTAGGGGCCCTGATGTTCTTAGTGAACACTCGTCCAAACATATCTTGTGCAGTTAACACTTTGAGTCAACACATGGTTGATCATAACATTCACTGGGTTGGTGCCAAGAAACTCTTGAGATATCTCTGGGGCACGATAGACCATGGGCTGAGATACACTGCCGGGAGCATGACACTCCTTTGATATACTGATGCCGATTGAGCTGGTAGTGTGGTGGATCACAAGAGCACATCTGGATGCTGCTTCACACGTAGATTTTATTTGGGCAGGAAACAAAAGTCGGTAGCCTTGAGCACCACTGAGGCCAAATACATTTCAGCATGTATGGCCTGTTGTGAAGTCACTTGGTTGCGAAAGCTCTTCAGTGAGAGAGCATGTGCTAGATGCCACCATTATCCTTTGTGATAACCTGAGGGGGATTCGTTTGTCATAGAATCCCATGTTCCACGAACGATCCAAGCATGTTGATGGCTGATACCACTTTATCCAGGATATGGTACAGCGAGGCACTGTAAGGCTCGATCATATAGGAACTGATGAGTAGGTCGCAGATATTCTCACAATGTCCTTGGGGAAGGTCATGTTCCTAACCTTCCGTGAGAATCTTGGAATTGTAGAATGACCCTATTCTAAGGGTCTTGTTCGACGATGAGCTCTGGGGAGCCTTGAGGATAGTTCCTCAGATCTATAAGCACAAATGGGGCTAGCCTTATCGAACCTTGTGGTGCTTCTGCCCCACCTTTATGATATTTGAGTAGGTTCACCTCTCATGATCTGTGCCCCGTATGCATCCTACCCATTGAGTTCCAAACTCATGGGAAGTTCCTCTCATTTGGCCAGAGGTGGGAAAAGCTAGAGACTAGTAGCAAATATTGATGGACGCATCAAAGATTTCCGTACTCTCTATCTAGGATGGCACGTGTCCAACCACTTGATTTGGGCTCAAGTCTAGTGAGGTTTCAGACCTCCTCCTGACTTTGGGTCAGATGAACCAACTTCATATTGGTATGTGACTCTTTGAGTCCATGTGAGGTTTCGGACCTCCAACTGACTTCGGGTCAGTGAAACTAACTTCGGGCTAGTATATATGACTCTCTTGAGTCCAAGTGAGGTTTCGGACCTCCTACTGACTTTGGGTCAAATAAACCAACTTCGGGTTGGTATGAGACTCTTTATGAGTGCTATAAAGGTTTCAGACCTCTGGGCTAAATCTATCAGCCAAGAATGATGTCTTTGTGACTAACCTATTACCGTTCCGAAATAAAGAGGCCAGCACAGCAAGTTTGGCGGGATGACGCACGATGTTTGATTGCACAGGTGGATGGAGTTCTCCCTAGTTGAGAGGGAGCATTAAAAATGGACAACTAGGTCCAAACTCCATGTTGTGATGCTCAGATGAAGATACCAATATTTTTATTGGGTTCCTCTTTCGAAGAGGTGTAAGATCGATCTAAAATTTATCTTAATCCGATGAGCAGAACATTTATTTTGAATTTATTTTTAATAATTTCAAATATGTGTAGGTCGACCTTAAGGTTTTACACCCCCAGAAAATGTGTCACACACCTCAGTGATTGATATAAATAGAGTCAACGTTGGAGGATATTTCACTCATCTCATCCTCACACATCATCTCTCCTCTTCTGATTGGTTCAAGCTCCTTGGAGGCAATTTCAGTTCACACGTGGGAAAGAAGGATGAAGAGGAAGTTGTTGTCATTTTTGTTGCCATTGTTCTTTTCTTGTTGTTGTTTCCGTTCTTTGTGGCGTTGTTGATCTTGTTGTTGCACTTTTAATTAATTTGTTGCTTCCATTGTTGTCGTTCTTGTTGTTGGGGAAGCATTGACTTTTACGGGTTGAATTTGAGTTACTGGCCGTGTGGTTTTTGGTGTGAGGTGTTGTGACACATGCTAGGTTGGGCGACCAAGGAGATTTCTTTGGTTGAAGCATCACATTGAGCCAATGCTTGCCCTCCACCACATTTTTAATGTTTAAGTTCGTCTTCTATAGATCCAGCAGTGTATTTCTCATTTTCTTGTTGATTGTTTATGTGATTGTTGTGGTGAAAAGTAAAGTTGCATCAAGCATAGAACATCTACATAAATTTACATAGGGTTTCTGATTGTGTTTTATAATTATACGCTACAGCTCTATGAGGTAGCTTCACCTTGTGCTTTTGTCTTTCTACCGGGTAATACCATTGCCACACGTTGTAATTTTGTCTTATAGAAGAAAATCTGAGTTTGTTGGTTTATTTGGAGACCTGAACAACGAATGTTACAACCTTTAAAGCTGCTTTAAAGCTACCACATCATTGTTATCCTAATAAGAGTTTATTTTTAATTTAGATGGTTTACCTGTCTTTTAATAGTGCCCATCCATGACAGAAATCATTACTTCTTGTTTAATGGCAGGGAGTAGGAGAACCCATCCATTGCATAAATTTTATGGGGAGGGTTTGACATTATTATGGATGTTTCATTTAGTGGCCTAAGTATTGCAATTATAAAGATGTATATATATTTTTGACCTTATGTGATTTTTGGTGTATTGGATAACTTTTAGTGAATTGCCAATTCTTTTTCAGATAAGGATATGAGATAGGAATATAACGTGGCACCTTGCAATTAATGTGTGTCTATTATTATATGAAACAATGGAAGGAAAATACTTGAGTTGGAGCTTGCATGCATTTCACGTGTCTGTTGAGTGCTCCATTCATTACCCCACTTGGATCATCCACCTCACTTATTGGTACAACCTTGGAAAAAAGTCCCCTGGAAGTCAGTCATATCCTTGTTGCAACTTGTTCAGAAGCAAAACACGATGACCTCGCAGTGTCAGCAATGGAGGATGAAGACAACGCTCCTTGCAGAGTAGAAAAACGACACTTGAATCATGATAACCAATGTGAATATATCAAATCTCATCGTTGCCAGTGCAATTCTGGAGGGTTTAATAGGTATATAGAGTTTTTCTACTGTGCATGTGAAGGATGGGAAATTATCATGTACATAGTTTTGGTTGTGTGGCTTTTGGCATTGTTATCTATGCGACCCTACGCGGTTACTAGCACAGGGAGAATAAAACAAATTGATTTCCGGTACATAGTGTTGGTTTTGTGGCTTTTGGCATTGCTATCTATGTGCCCCTACGCAGTTACTAGCATGGGGAGAAAAAAACAAATTGATTTCCGGTACTCTAGAGAGAAGGAAGTTGCGAGAATTGGAAGGCAAGGGAGATTTGGAAGGTCCAAACAAAATAGTTGGTTGTAGACTGAGCATTAACCCGATGTTAGAATGGGGCTAGTGGGAAAGTGACCTTTATCTTCCTCTCCACCCAGCCCATACTCCCGGAGGGAAAGTAACATTCTCACCCAGCTCAGCTATTAAGGAAAAAGCTTATTGCTGAACTCAACCCTCCCTCATCGCCGTAGAGGGGGATCCATACACCATACTTAATGTTTCCCATTGTTAGAAGGACATTCAAGCGAACTCATGTTAGAATAGGCTTTGGTGAAGTAGGTAGGATCCTTTTAGACTAGAATCGGGTTAGGCAACAAGACCCCAAGCCAAGATCTTCAGTAGGTCACACTTTTTGTGAAACAATTCATGACACTGGACAACCATTCCTATTAACGATATAACAACAAGCTTACCGCTGACAGGCCAAGCACACCCCACTCCATCATGAAATTTGTCGATTTCTGCACCGAAAGAATGCATGCACTAGCCAAATAGCAGGTAGCATGAGGTAAGGATATCAATCATTGAATAATGATAAATGGAAGCTCATACTAATGAATCTTACTTGTTGATTAAACAGAACATGTGTGTGTTGGTTTAGTTTTTCTTGATTATCCATTTCAATATTGTCAAATTGTATTCATGCCCTAATAATTGTGTTCCTGCCCAGAATATTAAATTGGCACAATTGTGTTCATGCCCAGAGTATTAAATTGTTCCAGTTCAACCATATGTCCTCCATTTAAAATCAAATATATATTCTGTAACTTCTATGTAATATTTTTTAAACTTAGAATTTAATCCTTTTTATCATGCCATTGTTGAAATTTCCTGAAATAGAAAATATGTATACTCAAATATATTCATATTTTAAAAACTGTGATAATCAATGTGATTTGGATTCCATTTGTTGGCCATTTTCACTTAGCCGCAGTTAATCTTTCCATTTGTGGAGGTGTGAACCATTTTACAGACTATAGTAATGTTCTAATAAGGGCTTATACATGGGTAAAACAAACATTTAAATGATAGTACATACCTAAAAGAAATTTTTGCTTCAAATGTTTTGTGCTCCATATGATTCAAGCAATTTTTGCTTCATCTGTTCTGTGCTCCATGTGATTCAAAAGATTCAAAGTAATTTTCTATAGTGACTGAAGAATTCAATTTCACTGAGTCCATGTTGGATGCAGCAGTATGGGAGCAGCTTAGTGCTTCCTTATCCGAGAATACATCCTCTACGAGAATGTATCCTCTACAGTAAGTAGAGGTCAAGATAGAAAAAGGCTCCGGCTTATGGAAAACTAATTAGGAAGCATGCATGACCTTCACAACAACCAACAACGAGCAATACAAAGAGATATATCATCACAACCAAGATATCCATAGCCTACAACAACAGCAATAAATGAGGAAGTATAAGTCAAGCAATGTCAGTAGATGAAGAAGATAAGCAATGTTAGTAGATGAAGACAGTCAAGCGGGTGACAATACATGTAGATAGTGACAATTTTGTCTTGACAGGTGGTCAAGCGGTGCCAGTGCATCAGTTTTGTCTTGACGGGTGGTCACGCGGTGCCAGTGCATGGAGATATTTGGCTCTCCTTTGTTATTTTGCCTCATTCACATTAATACCTTGACATAATGCTCCCATTATTACTAGTTCCGTCACTAGTTAAAGTTAGCCACATCAATGTAGAACGATCCATTCATCAATGCCTCGGAGCACCATGACTACAATGAGCGAAATTCTAAGAGCATGGATGCCATGGATCAAAAGTTATGAGTGGCTTTCCAAGGAAAATTTAGAAAATGGACACCTAATAAGCATGGAATTAGGTTTGAGCCCAAAGTTTCCCCAGCTCCAAATATAAAAGCCACTTCAGGAGTGTCTTGCTCTTCTACTTTGTTGCTAGGAATAGCTCCAAACATTTGGCATATTACAATAATTGTGTGCAGAAGTCTGGCATGTCAGCATAATTGGCAACAAAAGCTTTAGATACCTGGGAAAGGTAAGACATTTTCCATGTTAATGCTCTTGAAATTATTTTCATATATCGAGGTTTTGGCAGATGGATATCTTAAAAACAAATTTAAAAACAATAACATGGAAAATGTCTTACCTTTTTGAGGGGTTGGGTTGTTGGGAAATTTTGCCTCTGATAGTGTAAAATAATTTTGCAATGATGAATTGGTACATTATTATTATGAGGAAAATTTACCATTCACCATATAAAACTTGGCACATTATGATTAAGAAATTCATCTAAACATAACCAGCTGTAGAACTTCTAAGGTAATTCCCACCAACTATTATGTTGGGAAAAATTCAGATTACATAATATAACAGATGACTAATTCAAAATGTTATTGAAATTTAGATGGGCATTTATCGAGGCCACTTCAAAAAGGGATTTGAACCGACATTAAAAAAGCAACAAAATTGGGTTCTTGCATACTTACCTGTTCTAGAGAGATTCTCCACTCGGCACAGGAATTGGGCTCTTTGGAAGGATTTGATGGAACGGAACCCAGCGGTGGTCCTGATGGAACCGCTCCATTCTGTGCCTAATTCCTGCCACAAGTTTCCGTTACGAATCCATTGGAAAGCGGTGTTGGGTCTACTTCAAGGGATTCTTTTCCCTGCATTTGACTTCGGGGCAATCCGACTTGATTATAATTTTTTGATAATCTAATCCTGCTGCCTCTTCGTCCTGCTACCTCTTCATCCATGGTTTATGTATTTTTGTTCAGGGAAAATGGGGGGGCCGTCTTGCCTCTAAATTTGGCGGGGAAGAAGCTCCAAGGCAGTCCTGGATCGCGGCAGTCGACAAGGAGAATATGGAGGAAAATTTGACAATAATGGGGCTCCGGAAATTTGTTGCGCTCTTTTTGTTCTCTTCTTTGTGTTTGTATATTTTATTCTCGCTCTCTTTTTTGTCTTTGTATTTTTTTCTTCTCACCCATTGTGGTCTTTCATATGGGCTGGAATTGAGTGGGTTGCGTTGTTGGGTTTGGAAGGAAGAGACTGTACACAGTAGGAGAGACAACACCTTTTGGGAAGTTTATGTAAAGTTTGTGTTCCATTGGTTTTAAATATTTAGTTTATATATTTATATATATAATTTAATTTTTTTTATTGTAAGAAAAATTATATATAAAAGATATAAGTAATTTTAAATAATTAGAGTTGTGATGAATTAATAAGTTAAAATAATGGTAGTTTGAATTGTGATTTAATGTGGGTGTTTATAGGACATTTCAAGAGAAAGTAATATTGTTATCTCTCTTGGTGTCATAAAGATGACAAATTTTTTCAACCCATAATATTTTAGGAGTTGTCCAATTCGTTATTAGTCTCTACCAAGGGAAGGCTCTAGAAATCAATTTTTTTGTTGACAACTATTAGTTTAGTATTGACCACTGCAACTTGTAATGTTCAACTATGAAAAATAAATATCTATTTTTCAATATTATTAGGAAAATTTTCAAACATTTGATTGGACAGATACTCGTGTTATTTTTATATATTTTTGTAGTGAATTTTCATTCTTAAGCTTTGAAGGAAGTAAATAACATATTTACCATCAGTTACTTCCCATCATTTAAGCAATTCTTTGCATAAAAAATGGATAGGAATAATATGTAAATAAACATATTTACTAAGACTTATCAACACTTGTGTACGAGTAAAATTGTAAATGTGTAGACTTACTAATGGTTGCTACCAACCAAAATTTATGCAAGTCCATGTGTCTGAGGAGCATGCAGAGTAGATGGCAACATTGGACCAAATGCACTATTTAAAGTGCCAAGTTCGGAAGAAACTGGTAGTGATTTGCCAAGGCCAAAATTAACTCACTCGTGAGAAAGTAAAAAATATGGAGACTTAGACGTTGTTGCACTTTTAAGGGCATGTTCAGTGTTAGTTTTGTCCTCTACCACCTCTAGGGACAGTCCCAGACAACCCTCCATCCATTGCATTGGATGACTAGTATGCTATCTGGTGTTCTTTATGTTTTATCTATGTTTTGTTGCCTCTAGCCCAACCATTTATGGAATATGTCCTTAGTCTCTCTTTTGTATTTTTGTCATCTAGTGCAAATTTTGGTCAATATACCTGGTCGAGGTGAGACCACCTGTTTTGTAAGCGGCTATATGTAGTTCTTTTTTCCTACATCAATAGAACATTGACTTGCAAAAAAACAAAGGTTCATACAACATTAAAAAAATTAATTAAGATTCATACCTAATTAAATTAATAAAGGCTCATACTTATTTACTAAATAAATCTATAAATATATATTTTAGGTTTGTCTATTTAGTATTTATGTAATGCAAATATGAAAATTTAATACTAGATTTAAATGAACTCACACTTTTAACATAAATCAATGAAGTTTAAAAATTAAACTAATTTATGGCCAAAGTAGATTAAACATAAATACAAATATTAATTTGGCTATCTAAATATTACCTTTACTAAAATTATAATGAAGGCATTAGTGTAAAGTAGATAGATGATACATGCAATTATGTTAATTGTAGATGAATCCATCTGCAGTGTTAAACTTTAGAGACAAAAGGGTATTCAGAATTTTAACACTGTAAATTCAGAGACCCCTTTGTCTCTAAATTTTAACACGACAAATGGATTCAGAGACCCCTGTAGTGAAATGTAACACTTCAGTATCAAAATTGCAATTTTCTATTTATAGAGTGACACAACTAAAAATTATTGACATAAATGACTAATTCATATACTTGTTGTACTTGTTATTTGGTCATATTTTTATTCATATTTTTATTCTTAGACTATAATAGTCATTTACATTAATCATTATTAATTTTTTCACTTATTATCTAGTCATATATTTTAATCCTAGACTAAATTAGTCATTTAAGTTAGTCACTTTTAGTTTAGTCACTTATTATCTAGTCATATATGTTATCCCTAAACTAAATTAGTCATTTAGGTTAGTCGTTTTTAGTTTAGTCACTTATTATCTAGTCATATATGTTATCCCTAAACTAAATTAGTCATTTAAGTTAGTCGTTTTTAGTTTAGTCACTTATTATCTAGTCGTATATTTTATTCCTAGACTAAATTAGTCATTTAAGTTAGTAATTTTTAGTTCGGTCACTTAAAATTGCTCAAATTTAGTAGTAATTCACTTGAAATAATTGCAGTGACTAACTTTTTTAGTCACCTAGTCATTAATTTCATCATTTTTTACTAGTGTTATAACGGTCAAATAAATGACTTGGGAAGATGGCCATGTTTATATACAGGTCAATGTACTTGAAACATGGATATTAATCCCTATACAGGTCAAAGTGCAAGACAATAAAAGGTGCTCACAGGATCATTCTCACTTTACATATCAATGTACAAGACACAAGGTAATAACCCTATATAGGTCATTGTACAAGACACAGGGAAAATTAATTTCCATGATTTTGATAAATATATTAGACCATTCTTCCTATATAGATCACATTGACATAGGGACTACAAACCTACCCAGGTCAGTGTGACACAAGAAGAATAACATAATATAAGAAGATCACTGCTCTTTCTCATCTAGAGAGGCAATCTCCAAAAGTCACAACACATCTCTGAAATACACAAAAATTCCTCTAGGGAGAAGTTTTTAGTTGTTTTCTCATTAGTGGAGATATAATCAAGCTTCACTGCTCCTTTTTGTACCATTTAATGAAAGTAACAATAATATGTGTCATCATGATTTGACTTTCCATGATACACTAGATTATTATACAAGTTCATAGAATATCATTGTGGTATCTAGTATCAAACCAAACAAATTAGTAAGCAAATTCTAAAGCCAAATTGCTTCATGAGTCACTAAACATGTTTCCATACATCCTACATTAGCATAAATTCATGGTACAAAAGACTAATTTATGCTCATTATAATAGAACCCAAAAAACCTTTAGCTTTTCATTTCTTATCGTCGATACTTTTGGCATAGTCAAAGAATCCTAGTAACTGAATATTACCATCGATATAACACTTCAAGCAGCAGTCAACAATACAAAAAAGGAATATAAGCACATTCTTAGCTATAACCCAAAGATAATTTTTGGGTTCCATCTAACTTAGGGTGTTTACTACAAATAAAAACTCATATCCAATATTGACCAAGACTGTTAATGAATAAATTAGTTACCTAAACATTACAGAGAATAAGATTATTTCCTCTTCATCATGTTCACTTATTTCCTCTTCCTCATGTTCGTTACCATGGTAGTTTTCATGGGATAACATTTCAACTATCCAAACTTTTGTAGGATCTTGATAACATCCTTACCTTTCCCAAGGGAAACTACATCAGGTTTCTACTTGATTACAATGACATAAAAGTTGGAGCCAACTTCACCGAGCCTTGTTAGATAAGAATTAAATAATTTGATGAACTAATTAATGGATTTCATCAATTCAGAAATGAAGCTTCTTCAGGTTCCTCATCATGAAAATTTCCATGGAAATACAATTCACGAGATTCTTCATCCATCTCTTAACGAAGTTAGGCGATGATTTCATAGAAGGATCCTCTTGAAAAACATTCTTCAGAAATATTTTGCATATTATGGAAGTCACAGTAGAGTATGTAGTTTTAATCTTGTTGATTATGCCTATTCCCTCTGAGTCCAATGCTCATCAATCATAAGTATTCTTTCCATATTGTTCTTCCATTGATTTCCAAGTCTAAGGAAATACTTATTATGTGCTTGCAATTATCATTGAGGGGTCAAGGAAGGAAAAATAAAGATAAGAAATATATTCAAAGACAAGATATAAAAATGAAAAAATAGTAGAAATAATCAACAAGGTACTTGTCTCTTGAGAGTGTATCAACTCCCTCTTGAGAGGGTATCAGCTCCCTCTTGATCTTGGTATTATTTCGCCCAATCATCATCAGGGAGTTATAGTTTCTTATTTCAATGGTAGAATTCCATCCTATATTTTCTCCAACCATATTGTCTGGTTGAGAAATTGGAGAGCTTGACTCCTTGAACTCTTTCAAATCAATCTGCTCTTATGCATTTAGATATTAGAACCCTTTCCACACCAGTTGAACAAGGTTGTCCATGAACATTTGATCAAGTTTCCTCATGACTTTTTAATCTTCATAGAAGATGAAACATATCAAGTTGTTTCAATTTATGTCACAGTACATGGTTGTCTTTCCTTCTTCTTGGCATCAATTTACATAACCTACAAGTCATATCTATCACTAGCATCAAACAAATGAACTTTGTTCTTGATATCAATCCAACTATATCATGGCTCTATGATGCAGGAGCATTAGCTCCGAAAAACACCTTGTATTTTACCTAAGCTAGGGGGTTTCCTGTTTTGAAGAAATATTAAAATTTCATGTAAATATTAATAGTATTTTGAGTGATTAATTAATTATTTGTGAGAAATTGTATATGTGAGAGAAATTAGTTTCTAGATTATTTAGAAATAATGATGGAGCCTAAGTTGGAATTAGTTTCTAAGTCTTAGGGATAAGAATCTCTCTTTTAGGGATGTTGAGAGATTTAGGGGTTTGTTGAGGAATTGAAGGGATAAAGCATTAAATTAGATTACTTTTAAAATTGTATAAATAGAAGGGGGTTTGAGAGAAAAACATATTGAGAGGGTGAGTTAGTGTGAGTAGAGAGTGAGGGAGTTTTCTGCTTGGATGCCTTCGGGCAGTTTGTAAAGGGCCATCAGTGTCGAATATCAGGCCAAAGATAAGTTTGTAAGTAGTGTCCTTTTGTTTATATGAAAACAATGTTTCAGATTTATATATAAATCATTAATGGATTGAAAGTATATGTATGGATGGATGTATCGGTGGATTTGAATATAATGCCAACATGAAAGAATTTGTAAGTGTAAGTTAGAAGAGTTAAATTTAATATGGCAATGTTAAATCCATATCTTTGAATATCGACCTGTAGTTTGATTGAATTGTAAAGAGAAGAGCTCCAGTAATTTGGAAAATCGTTATGCATGAAAGGTGTTAACACTCTGCATAAAAGGAGTATTTTGAATCTGCAGATTGTGGGAAATTCTATGGTAAAATTTTGTCAGACTTGTGTAATTATAAGTGCGTTCGATAGCAGAAATTGATATTTGTTTAATGCGTTGAAATCGAATCTGGGCCTTGAAGTTTCTGTTTGGGGTTGATTACTTGCAGAATACGTGGCATAATAGTCGACTAAAGTCTAGTTATTAAAAATTGGTGAATCAATCATCTATTTCACAAAGCCCAAGTAAAATTGATGTTATATTGATATCATTTAAAAGAGGTGGTGATTTAACATATATTGACAGCGCAGGTTGGAATTCAATCCAGCAGAACATATATTGACAGCGCAGGTTGGAATTCAATCCAGCAGAAACAAAATCTGGGTTGAATTCTAATGTTAATCTGAATAGTTTTATGATAAATCTCAGGCGCAGAAGATCTGGCAAGAGGGTGCAGGATGGTGTTTAAAATCTCTGTTTGGGAATTCAATTAAATGCAATTTTAAATTCCTGTGGGGTTCTGAACAAAGCAGTGATGAATTTTCTTACATAGAGGCGCAAAATTCACTGTTTATTTGAATTCATGTTATGCTCTGTTTAATTTGAACAAACAGTGGATCGATTAGTGATTGAATTGATTTTATGAAAATGACCTGTTTGTAATTGAAATGTTTGCAGTTCAGTACACTGAATAGTGAAAAGGCGCAGATGTATATTGTAACCATAGGTTCGAGAAATGAATGTAAGCGCATGGGGTTTGCTGTATTGGGTTTATGATTGGATATGCGTGCTAGCCAGTAAATGCAATGAGAATTCGATAAGGTCATTTGTTTGTTGAGAATTGCAGATAAAGCTTTGGATAACGCCTCTCAGGAGACAGAGGAAGCCTGACTACGAATGGTAAGAATTGATGAGTTGAACCATGGAATTGTTTCATGACAGATATGAATGTCGATGTGGGAGAACGTGATAACTAAATTTTGAGGTAAATTTCTCCAATTGTTTGGACTGAGCGCTTTAAGGGAGGATGAGGTCCAAGTTCTTAGTTATTGAAGCATGCGAAAATTCATTGGATTGGAAATAAAGTGTTTTGAATGGTATTGACATCATAACCACAAATGTGCTGAGTTGAGATTCTTTTGGGCAAACTATGAATTTGTAGAAGCATTTGTTGAGGTAAGCACTTTTATAGCATATGAAGATTTATGTAATGAATGGGCTGATCCTTTATGCAGTTGAACCAATTGTGACATGTGGAAATTGCAGATATAATAAATAATTGCAATGGTAACAGAGTTTTGTATTGGAATCCGATTTTATGAAGAGTTGAATTCATATGTGGTTGAATTAAGATTTAAAGCATGGGTACATAAGTTTTATTGATTTTAAATATAGCCATATGTGAATGTTTGAAATAAATGGGAATTGAGAATGGAAGAATTTGATTATGGATTCAGATTTTTAAATCCTATGAGCTTCTGAAATTTGAAAAGTTGAGATTGCCAGATTGAGTTTTGTTGGGGAAATAGTTGAGATGCATTCTCATATGCACAAGAGGTAAAGATCTGGACCACGGGCTTGACATAGTCATTTGGTATCGAGCCGGGGGTGTTGGTTGAATAAGTTTGTTTTCTGAATGAAGTTTAGTATCAGATTACAGCAGTGAGGAAATCCATTCAAAACACAGGTGACAGCATCAGAAAGAGTGAAGACTGCAGCAATATAAATCAAGAGAAGCTGTGAGAGAAGAACCAGATGCGTTCTTAAAAGCAGAAGTGGCAGTGAACCTGTAGAATCCAACAAGAGATTGGATAGAGAGGACAATTGAAGTGTCTTCGAAAGAGAGAGTGAGAGATTGTAGAAGCCTAGAGAGAGCAAAGGTGTTGCTCAGGAGAAGATTCCAGATAGGGGATCGTGCTTACCAAAAGACTGAGTGAGGAGAGCTTAGTGAGGTAAGATTGCAGTAAGGAGGACTTACTGTTGCAGAGGCTTGATGCAGAGGTGCGAAGAGCTCATGGAAAGAGAGGAGAAGAAAATGACTACAGATAGTCATAGCAGAAGTTCACAAGGAAGCCACAGCAGAAGGGAAGATGCCAAAGCAAATGGCATGAGGATGAGTCAAGAAGAGTTTGACCGAGAGAAAGCTGAGATAGATTTCTAGATTGGAATATTGATGAAGATGCTGCAAAAAAGTGTTTGGACCATGAGGAAAAGAGTAAAGTGGCCAAGGCTACGAGGAAGAAGAAATCAGCAAGTGAAGTCAGAGCTAGTAGAAGAATTGAGAAAGATTGAGCAGATATTGAGTGCTCAAAAGGAATCAGAGAAACTCAGAGAAGCAAAGGTAGAATTGGAAGTTAACATTTGCAGACCAGAACAGGGTGAGATGTTGGGAGAAGAGGATAATGAGAGGTTAGCTGAAGATCTCATGGATTATTGGCAGAGTTCAGAACAATTCGAAGATATGTTGACCAAGGAAGCAGATGAGGCAATGAAGCCTTGTGATTTTGATTCTTACAGTTTGTGTATGTTTGCAGGATATGCAGAGGATGATGAACAGCTTGATGAAATTGTCACAACCAGGAATGAAGCTCTTGAGGTAAAGTATGATGGTGAATCCTTTTTAGAGGAAGAAGGCGTTGATCATTTGCAACAGAAGGAGTTCATAGATGAAATCCTGTTTGGTGTGAAACAGTCAGATGAGGTTGATATAGACCAACAGTCGAATGACAATTCTATAGTGGGACTACAAGAAGGTAAACCAATGAATTTATTTAATGGAATTAATGAAAGATGTTTGCAATATGATAATGTGGAAAACAGGGTAACTCAGGAGGATTGCCAGGAAAAGAATGAAGCTGAGAATGGAAATTGTGATGATCTGCTGGAGAGATTTCACAAGGAAATAGAATTCTTGGAGAGATTACTCAAGGAACCCAAAGGAGAAACAAAGCTTACAGAACCTGATGGAGGAAAAGGTGTGAGAGACAGCATTAATAAATATGATGCTGAAATCAGAGAAATTGAGCAGCGATTATATGAAGGTGAGATGAAAGATCAGGGGCAACAAGGGAGTTATGTCCTCGGAGGCATAAAAGAGACATAAATATTGAATCGGCAAGATGAAGATGGAAGTAACCAGAAATTTGGAAGGAATGATCAAATACATGAGAGTGAATTTGAGGAAGGTATCAATTTGCAGAAGTATAGAAGCTGGCAGCAGAATGAAGAAACAAAAATTGATCTGGCAGTACAAATAAAGATAAGTGAGGACCAAAGATACAGATGGAGACTGAAGAAAAGGGTGAAGTGGAAGCTATTGCAATGGAGGTCGAATGGCAAACTGATGAACGAATTCAGGAAACTAGAAAAAATTCATATTGATTTGAAGTCACCGCAAGAAGGATCCGCTGAAATCCAAAAGATCTATGGTGGAGGATTGGTGCTTGAAGCATCAAAACAAAATGGAAGGTATTGTATTTTGAAAACTGAAGGTTGTTTTGTGTTTGCAGGTCATATCAACTTGAAGAAAGACAAACAGTTACTGGAGACTGTTGAATTAACAGATGAAGAGATGACTACTCATAGTCATATGCAGAATAAGGAGGATGGCAAAAGAATTATTGAATTCAAAGGATACACTGAGTCATTAAGGATCATTGACCTTGAAGAAATCCAGAGTAAAGAAAGATTAAAGACAGATATTTCATATTGTGCAGATAGTGGAGCATTACAACACAAAATATGGAAACCTGGAGGACAACAGCAGATAACAACAGCAATAAAGCAATTGACAAGCAAGGAAAGATTACAAAATAAGATTTGAGATCCAGGAGGAAATAATGATCCAGACTTATGACCAGGTGGTCATGAATTTTCTTACATGGGGAGTCTGATGCAGGAGCATTAGCTCTGAAAAACACCTTGTATTTTACCTAAGCTAGGGGGTTTCCTGTTTTGAAGAAATATTAAAATTTCATGTAAATATTAATATTATTTTGAGTGATTAATTAATTATTTGTGAGAAATTGTATATGTGAGAGAAATTAGTTTCTAGATTATTTAGAATTAATGATGGAGCCTAAGTTGGAATTAGTTTCTAAGTCTTAGGGATAAGAATCTCTCTTTTAGGGATGTTGAGAGATTTAGGGGTTTTGTTGAGGAATTGAAGGGATAAAGCATTAAATTAGATTACTTTTAAAATTTTATAAATAGGAGGAGGTTTTGAGAGGAAAATACATTGAGTGTGAGTAGAGTGTGAGAAGTTTTCTGCTTGGACGCCTTCGGGCAGTTTGTAGAGGGCCATCGGTGTTACATATCAGGCCAAAGATAATTTTAAGTAGTGTCCTTTTGTTTATATGAAAACAATGTTTCAGATTTATATATAAATCATTAATGGATTGAAAGTATATGTATGGATGGATGTATCGGTGGATTTGAATATAATGCCAACATGAAAGAATTTGTAAGTGTAATTTACAAGAGTTAAATTTAATATGGCAATGTTAAATCCATATCTTTGAATATCGACCTGTAGTTTGATTGAATTGTAAAGAGAAGAGCTCCAGTAATTTGGAAAATCGTTATGCATGAAAGGTGTTAACACTCTGCATAAAAGGAGTATTTTGAATCTGCAGATTGTGGGAAATTCTATGGTAAAATTCTGTCAGACTTGTGTAATTCTAAGTGTGTTCGATAACAGAAATTGCTATTTGTTTAATGCGTTGAAATCGAATCTCGGCCTTGAAGTTTCTGTTTGGGGTTGATTACTTGCAGACTACGTGGCATAATAGTCGACTGAAGTCTAGTTATTAAAAATTTGTGAATCAATCATCTATTTCACACAGCGCAAGTAAAATTGATGTTATATTGATAGCATTTAAAAGAGGTGGTGATTTAACATATATTGACAACGCAGGTTGGAATTCAATCCAGCAGAACATATATTGACAGCGCAGGTTGGAATTCAATCCAGCAGAAACAAAATCTGGGTTGAATTCTAATGTTAATCTGAATAGTTTTATGATAAATCTCAGGCGCAGAAGATCTGGCAAGAGGGCGCAGGATGGTGTTTAAAATCTCTGTTTGGGAATTCAATTAAATGCAATTTTAAATTGCTGTGGGGTTCTGAACAAAGCAGTAATGAATTTTCTTACATAGAGGCGCAAAATTCACTGTTATTTGAATTCATGTTATGCTCTGTCTAATTTGAACAAACAGTGGATCGATTAGTGATTGAATTGCTTTTATGAAAATGACCTGTTTGTAATTGAAATGTTTGCAGTTCAGTACACTGAATAGTGAAAAGGCGCAGATGTATATTGTAACCATAGGTTCGAGAAATGAATGTAAGTGCATGGGGTTTGCTGTATTGGGCTTATGATTGGATATGCGTGCTAGCCAGTAAATGCAATGAGAATTCGATAAGGTCATTTGTTTGTTGAGAATTGCAGATAAAGCTTTGGATAACGCCTCTCAGGAGACAGAGGAAGCCTGACTACGAATGGTAAGAATTGATGAGTTGAACCATGGAATTGTTTCATGACAGATATGAATGTCGATGTGGGAGAACCTGATAACTAAATTTTGAGGTAAATTTCTCCAATTGTTTGGACTGAGCGCTTTAAGGGAGGACGAGGTCCAAGTTCTTAGTTATTGAAGCATGCGAAAATTCA
Organism: Pinus albicaulis; assembly: GCA_034641835.2. Lineage (NCBI taxonomy): Eukaryota > Viridiplantae > Streptophyta > Pinopsida > Pinales > Pinaceae > Pinus > Pinus albicaulis. The sequence goes on along the minus strand of MU968551.1, from coordinate 455,373 downwards.
TTGGATTGGAAATAAAGTGTTTTGAATGGTATTGACATCATAACCACGAATGTGTTGAGTTGAGATTCTTTTGGGGAAACTATGAATTTGCAGAAGCATTTGTTGAGGTAAGCACTTTTATAGCGTATGAAGATTTATGTAATGAATGGGCTGATCCTTTATGCAGTTGAACCAATTGTGACATGTGGAAATTGCAGATATAATAAATAATTGCAATGGTAACAGAGTTTTGTATTGGAATCCGATTTTATGAAGAGTTGAATTCATATGTGGTTGAATTAAGATTTAAAGCATGGGTACATAAGTTTTATTGATTTTAAATATAGCCATATGTGAATGTTTGAAATAAATGGGAATTGAGAATGGAAGAATTTGATTATGGATTCAGATTTTTAAATCCTATGAGCTTCTGAAATTTGAAAAGTTGAGATTGCCAGATTGAGCTTTGTTGGGGAAATAGTTGAGATGCATTCTCATATGCACAAGAGGTAAAGATCCTGGATATTGCAGGCTTGACCTGCGTCATTTGGTATCAGAGCCAGGGTCTGTTGAATTTGAATAAGTTTGTTTTTCTGAATGAAGATTACAACAGTGAGGAAATCCATTCAAAACACAGGTGACAGCAAAAGAAAGAGTGAAGACTGCAGCAATATAAATCAAGAGAAGCTGTGAGAGAAGAACTAGATGCATTCTTAAAAGCAGAAGTGGCAGTGAACCTGTAGAATCCAACAAGAGATTGGACAGAGAGGACAATTGAAGTGTCGTCGAAAGAGAGAATGAGAGATTGCAGAAGCCTAGAGAGAGCAAAGGTGTTGCTCAGGAGAAGATTCCAGATAGGGGATCGTGCTTACCAAAAGATTGAGTGAGGAGAGCTTAGTGAGGTAAGATTGCAGTAAGGAGGACTTACTGTTGCAGAGGCTTGTTGCAGAGGTTCGAGGAGCTCATGGAAAGAGAGGAGCAGAAAATGACTACAGATAGTCATAGCAGAAGTTCACAGAGAAGCCACAGCAGAAGGAAAGATGCCAAAGCAATTGGCATGAGGATGAGTCAAAAAGAATTTGACCGAGAGAAAGCTGAGATAGATTTCTAGATTGGAATATTGATGAAGATGCTGCAGAAAAGTGTTTGGACCATGAGGAAAAGAGTAAAGTGGCCAAGGCTACGAGAAAAGAGAAATCAGCAAGTAAATTCAGAGATAGTAGAAGAATTGAGAAAGATTGAGCAGATATTGAGTGCTCAAGAGGAATCAGAGAAACTCAGAGAAGCAAAGGTAGAATTGGAAGTTTCCATTTGCAGACCAGAACAAGGTGAAATGTTGGGGGAAGAGGATAATGAGAGGTCAGCTGAAGATCTCATGGACTATTGGCAGAGTTCTGAACAATTCGAAGACATGTTGACCAAGGAAGCAGATGAGGCAATGAAGCCTTGTGATTTTGATTCTTACAGTTTGTGTATGTTTGCAGGATATGCAGAGGATGATGAACAGCTTGATGAAATTGTCACAACCAGGAATGAAGCTCTTGAGGTAAAGTATGATGGTGAATCCCTTTTAGAGGAAGAAGGCGTTGATCTATTGAAACAGAAGGAGTTCATAGATGAAATCCTGTTTGGTGTGAAACAGTCAGATGAGGTTGATATAGACCAGCAGTTTGAAGACAATTCCATAGTGGGGCTACAAAAAGGTAAACCAATGAATTTATTTAATGGAATTGATGAAAGATGCTTGCAATATGATAATGTGGAAAACAAGTCAACTCAGGAGGTTTGCCAAGAAAACAATGAAGCTGAGAAGGAAAATTGTGATGATCTGCTGGAGAGATTTCACAAGGAGATAGAATTCTTGGAAAGATTACTCGAAGAACCCAAAGGAGAAATAAAGCTTACAGAACTTGATGGAGGAAAAGGTGCGGAAGACAGCATTAATAAATATGATGCTGAAATCAGAGAAATTGAGCAGCGATTATTCGAAGGTGAGATGAAAGATCAGGAGCAACCAAGAAGTTATGTCCTCAGAGGCATAAAGGAGATAGAAACATTAACTCAGCAAGCTGAATATGGAAGTAACCAGAAATTTGGAAAGAATGATCAGCTACATGAGAATGAATTTGAGGAAGACATTAAATTGCAGGAGTATAGAAGCTGGCAGCAGAATGAAGAACCAGAAATTGGTCCGGCAGTACAAAGAAGGACAAGCGAAAACCGAAGATACAGATGGAGATTGAAGAAAAGGGTAAAGTGGAAGCTATTGCAATAGAGGTGGAATGGCAAGCTGATGAACGAGTTCAGGAAACTAGAACAAATTCATATTGATTTGAGGACACTGCAAGAAGGATCCGCTGAAATCCAAAAGATCTATGGTGGAGGATTGGTGCTTGAAGCATCAAAACAAAATGGAAGGTATTGTATTTTAAAAACTGAAGGTTGTTTTGTGTTTGCAGGTCATATCAACTTGAAGAAAGACAAACAGTTACTGGAGACTGTTGTATTAACAGATGAAGATATGACTACTCATAGTCATATGCAGAATAAGGAGGATGGCAAAATAATTTTTGAATACACTGAGTCATTGAAGATCATTGATCTTGAAGAAAGCCAGAATGAAGGAGGATTAAAGACAACAGCAAGAAAGAAAAGGAGAGACAACAAGAGAAAGACTGTAGCAGACTTGGAAGGCAGAGCAAGTGGAGCAATACAACACAAAATATGGAAACCTGGAGGACAACAGCAGATAGCAACAGCATTAAAGAAATTGACAAGCACAGGAAGATTAGAAAATAAAATTTGGGATCCAGGTGGAAATATGACCAGGTGGTCATAAATTTTCTTACATGGGGAGTCTGATGCAGGAGCATCAACTCCGAAAAACACATTGTATTTTATCTAAGCTAGGGGGTTTCATGTTTTGAAGAAATATTAAAATTTCATGTAAATATTAATATTATTTTGAGTGATTAATTAATTATTTGTGAGAAATTGTATATGTGAGAGAAATTAGTTTCTGGTGTTAGAAATAATGAGGGGGCCTAAGTTGGAATTAGTTTCTAAGTCTTAGGGATAAGAATCTCTCTTTTAGGGATGTTGAGAGATTTAGGGGTTTGTTGAGGAATTGAAGGGATAAAGCATTAAATTAGATTAATTTTAAAATTGTATAAATAGAAGGGGGTTTGAGAGAAAAACATATTGTGAGGGTGAGTTAGTGTGAGTAGAGAGTGAGGGAGTTTTCTGCTTGGATGCCTTCGGGCAGTTTGTAAAGGGCCATCAGTGTCGAATATCAGGCCAAAGATAAGATTGTAAGTAGTGTCCTTTTGTTTATATGAAAACGATGTTTCAGATTTATATATAAATCATTAATGGATTGAAAGTATATGTATGGATGGATGTATCGGTGGATTTGAATATAATGCCAACATGAAAGAATTTGTAAGTATAAGTTAGAAGAGTTAAATTTAATATGGCAATGTTAAATCCATATCTTTGAATATCGACCTGTAGTTTGATTGAATTGTAAAGAGAAGAGCTCCAGTAATTTGGAAAATCGTTATGCATGAAAGGTGTTAACACTCTGCATAAAAGGAGTATTTTGAATCTGTAGATTGTGGGAAATTCTATGGTAAAATTCTGTCAGACTTGTGTAATTCTAAGTGCATTCGATAGCAGAAATTGCTATTTGTTTAATGTGTTGAAATCGAATCTGGGCCTTGAAGTTTATGTTTGGGGTTGATTATTTGCAGACTACGTGGCATAATAGTCGACTGAAGTCTAGTTATTAAAAATTGGTGAATCAATCATCTATTTCACACAGCGCAAGTAAAATTGATGTTCTATTGATAGAATTTAAAAGAGGTGGTGATTTAACATATATTGACAGCGCAGGTTGGAATTCAATCCAGCAGAACATATATTGACAGCGCAGGTTGGAATTCAATCCAGCAGAAACAAAATCTGGGTTGAATTCTAATGTTAATCTGAATAGTTTTATGATAAATCTCAGGCACAGAAGATCTGGCAAGAGGGCGCAGGATGGTGTTTAAAATCTCTGTTTGGGAATTCAATTAAATGTAATTTTAAATTGTTGTGGGGTTCTGAACAAAGCAGTGATGAATTTTCTTACATAGAGGCGCAGAATTCACTGTTTATTTGAATTCATGTTATGTTCTGTCTAATTTGAACAAACAGTGGATCGATTAGTGATTGAATTGCTTTTATGAAAACGACCTGTTTGTAATTGAAATGTTTGCAGTTCAGTACACTGAATAGTGAAAAGGCGCAGATGTATATTGTAACCATAGGTTCGAGAAATGAATGTAAGCGCATGGGGTTTGCTGTATTGGGTTTATGATTGGATATGCGTGCTAGCCAGTAAATGTAATGAGAATTCGATAAGGTCATTTGTTTGTTGAGAATTGCAGATAAAGCTTTGGATAACACCTCTCAGGAGACAGAGGAAGCCTAACTACGAATGGTAAGAATTGATGAGTTGAACCATGGAATTGTTTCATGATAGATATGAATGTCGATGTGGGAGAACGTGATAACTAAATTTTGAGGTAAATTTCTCCAATTGTTTGGACTGAGCGCTTTAAGGGAGGACGAGGTCCAAGTTCTTAGTTATTGAAGCATGCGAAAATTCATTGGATTGGAAATAAAGTGTTTTGAATGGTATTGACATCATAACCACGAATGTGCTGAGTTGAGATTCTTTTGGGCAAACTATGAATTTGCAGAAGCATTTGTTGAGGTAAGCACTTTTATAGCGTATGAATATTTATGTAATGAATGGGCTGATCCTTTATGCAGTTGAACCAATTGTGACATGTGGAAATTGCAGATATAATAAATAATTGCAATGGTAACAGAGTTTTGTATTGGAATCCGATTTTATGAAGAGTTGAATTCATATGTGGTTGAATTAAGATTTAAAGCATGGGTACATAAGTTTTATTGATTTTAAATATAGCCATATGTGAATGTTTGAAATAAATGGGAATTGAGAATGGAAGAATTTGATTATGGATTCAGATTTTTAAATCCTATGAGCTTCTGAAATTTGAAAAGTTGAGATTTCCAGATTGAGTTTTGTTGGGGAAATAGTTGAGATGCATTCTCATATGCACAAGAGGTAAAGATCCTGGATATTGCAGGCTTGACCTGCGTCACTCTATCTCTTTCCACATGCTAGCAATAGCATAGATGATAGAAAATGCCACGTATGTAGTAGAATTATGTGGTTCCAAGTTGATAATATATATTTTTTTCCATCTTCCTAACTTTGTATAGTTATGGATTCAAAAAAAACCAATAAATATTTACCAAACAAAAGAACTAGGTAAAAATGGAATTGCATTGATCAAATTCTCTGCCTCATCCAATTTACCAATACCATGCAAGCATAATATTACATTCTTGGAGATATGCATACTTTTTACTCATGAGATCAAGGTACCTTGAGTCGTCGTCAAGATTACCTACATGATTACATGCAGATAAGAGTGCAATAACTATGATATCATCGAGCTTTGTGTCTTCCTCTTGCATTTGTTCATAGCATGCAATTGAATCGATGTCGTGTCCATGTTGAGTGTATCCTTGTTTGAATACTAACAAATATCCAACCTTAACTAGTAATAGTCTAAAAGAGAAAAAAATCAAATTTGTCACCACCAGACTAGAATTAATGCCACAGAGATTGGATTTGATACCATATCGATCATATCTACCATGACCAAATTCGTATCTTCCCTCATGAATCTCATATCTATCACAATGCTTGGATCTATGTCACATAATTTGAATCTAGTATAAGGCTAGGATATTTCAACATAGAACATAGAATAATGTCATGAAACTTGATTTTGATACCACATAGCTAGGATTTTCTACCAAATAACTAAAATATATGTAATAAATTTTATATCTCACATCACAAATTTTGGATTAGCCAACAAATAACTCGATACATGTCAGAAAATTTAGATTTTTCACCAAAAATCTTGGATCTACCAACAAGGAACTCATATTTGTTGCTATAGAATTCAGATATGAGATAAATATACCAGTGACTTGTATAATCATTAATTATCTTTGACATTTTATGCAGAATACATATAGATGTTATAGAGTTCAAATTAAACTTTCAATTAACTCATAAATATATATCAAGCTTTGAGTAGTTGCTCAAATAAATACCACAAACAAAATAATTTGATGTAGAATTCAATGAGAATAGAGAGAAGATTTTTTTTTTTTTTGGTAGTTTAGAATAATCCTAATCTTTCCATTTTTTCTCCTCACATCCCACCCATGGTTTTTGAACCGGTGACCTTTTAGTCGGAGTGCCTTAACAGTGCACCCCATCACTAACAGCTCTACACTTCATGGGCTAGAATAGAGAGAAGATATTTATCCTTCAAATCCGAATGAATATACTTGTGAGGTGAATTACCTTTTATGTATGGATACATATTCTAATACATGATTCCTTTAGCCAAGTACTATAAAATAAGAATAATTACATCACCACATTCTTCTCAAGAGATTTGTGAATATTGTAATACATGATTCAAGTAGATACATACTTGTATAAATTGATGGAGATACATTTCAAATTTTCATATCTTCATATAGTAGACCTGTGGGAATCGAATGCTTAATATTTTAGGTTTTCTCAAGGACTTTATAGTATCTTGTTTCAAGAGTATCTCCAAAGAGGTGATCCACAACATTTTTCATTTACTCTTGCTCTGATACCATGTTGAAAAACCAAGTGAAAGAGAATTTATGAACTAATGGTAACTACTTGTGAATGTATTAGGTATTATTTTCAATTTAATTCACTTCATCAAGTGCTTTCACTTTATAAATTAAATGAATAGTAAGTATAAAGGAGAGACCACAGTGCACAATAACAAGAGATGCCAAGATTAGGTCAAAGACCAGGGAAAAAACCCACAAGGGGGAAAACCAAATCAAATATTTCTTAGAGAGATCCTTCAACGATACATCAAGACAAAGATTATGCCGACCCAAGAAGGCTTCCACAAGTGCTAATTCTCCACAATATAATGCCCAACCAGGATCACTAAGGAGAGGTTGATCCTCTCATCATATCACATAAAGTCAAATTAGAACTCAGATCTAGGTTCATATCTCAGACCTAGACTTCAGCTCACTATAATAATAACCATGTCTTGGATGCCAAACTTCATATCACAATGGTAATAAACATATCTTGAATGCGAGACTTTAGATATCAATGATAATAAGTAGATCTATAATACCAAACTTCGGATCTTGATGGTAATAAGAAGATCTTGAATACTAGAGTTCAATTCTGAATGATAATAAGAAAAAATTGAATACCAGACTTCAAATATCAATGATAATAATAATATCTTGAATACCAAACTATGCAGTGATATGAAGATGATTTTGAATACTAGACCTCAAATCTCAATGGGAAAAAGAAAATCTTGAACCTATAACCTCATATCATAATTATAATGAGTAGAAATTGAACCTCTGAATTCTTATCATAAGTATGATTATTTTATCTCTAATCACTTATTTCATATCATAAATGTAATGCACAGACCTACGAATTTTAGATCACTTCACATAAGAGACTGGACGAGTAAAGTATGTGTGTTCTAATAGCATACAAAGGAGAGTGAATTAAAATTTCTATTTAGCCATAGTGTGATACAAATGAGTGATTTTCTAGGCAATCCAACTAGTCATCATGTGATTTGAATGAGAGAGTTTCAAGGAAATCCAACTATCCATCATGTGATTTGACTTAGCACTTGTGGAGCCATTTGAAAATATAAATAAAATAATAATTTTGTTATTTCCAAAAATACATTTTGACCAAATAAAGAGCATGTTATAAACAATAATAATTTTGTTCTTCTCAAGTACAATGATAATTATCAATACCGGCCATAACTACACATTCTTCAATAAGGGTTTCCTAGGTTATATCATGTGCCAAATGTGTTTGTGATTTTTTGTTTCATTTTTCTCTATTTTCTACATAAATCCTAATTTTCATGCATACAAAATTAACAATAATACATAAGTCCATAAATTACAAGAAATAAACCATAAGAGTGTAGATTTCTGATTTTTAAATATAATTTTATCAAATATGTTATGACGAACTATCTAGTGGAATATCCACATCAGTTTACGAATCACTCGCCCATGTCTCCATTAATTTATGAAGGAACCTCTCAACTACTACCTAGCCTCCATTAAATTTCAAGGTGGCTTCCTCTCTACCTCACTCAATGATTTTTCAACATTAGGGAAAAAATCAAAGGAATTATTCAATTTTTAGTTTCTCTTCATGGCTCTCACAAATTTAATAGTGGAAATTGTCAAAAATCCCCACCAGTTTTCACTCATTCCCACTCACATCATCTTAACTCGTATGTTCTCAATATGTTCTGGTGGCATATTTTTTAATCACACATTTAAATTACATAACATTTTTCCTGGATCATCTAGTTAATCATGTTGTAGTAGTGACATATTCACACCAGCACAATTAATTCAAATAGAATTAATACAATTACAATTAAATGAGGGGGTAAAAATGGGGATGTTATAATGCACCTCTACATTGGTTTCAAATACCACATATTTATATCATGTATTCCACCATGGTGAGTTGGAAAATCAACGCCTCAACACATCATGTGGAATATTCCATATTACTTGCTTTGTCATTTGGATACCTTGTCAATCCATACAACTATGAATATCATCCTTTGTTTCTCTATCATGGTAAATATGTGGTAGTCCAAAAATTTATTATAGGTATAAATATCATTGGACACTTCTGTAACGCTATAAATTTTCCATATCCAATCACATTATGGCCTCACACATAGGAATATGTCTCCCAAGCACCTTATTTATGAACTCATAATCAATATGACAAGAGATGTTATTAAAGTTTATGTGATTGCATTGAAGCATTATACAGTCTTTATATATTTAATTCCCTCTACCTTTACCACATCTATTGAAGTTCCATGCTCATATCAATTCAAATGTTGGATATTATTAAAGGATTCTTAACATAGTTACCTCCATCATTAATGTAGCATAAGCTACCAAATTCATACTATCATGGTTGTTATTAATTTACTTGAGACTACCTGATGAACTAATAGCTTATAGAGGCTCACATGCTTCAACATTTTACCATCCTCATTTTATTTATATGGATGGCTACCATATGTAGTGGAAACATCATCAACACTTTCAACCATGCAATAAATTATTATCGTGGATATGTAATCCATCATTGGTCACATTAAATTATTATCATTATTTCATATATAACAACAGTCTACTCTTAGTCCACATGTATGCCTAAGCATGTCAATATGCACTAATGCACATATATATGGACCAAAAATTATTTATCATCATGCCAACTATTGCACATGCATTCTTATTTTTCTATATCCATCATGCATTTCTTTTAAATTCTTTCTAAACACTTGATTTTTGTTACTTCTTATGCTATACTTAACTTTCCCTTGAATCCCCTTGGACCCTTGAAGCCTTATGTACTCATTCTGCTTATTTATGTGCTAGTTCTCCTTTGAACACATACCATCCATGTCAAAGGCTTGGCCATTTTGTAATTCTAACCAATATATCATATTGGCACTATAACCCCCATTAGCAACTACCTTTACTTCGACAATCTTGTCCAATTTTATTTTTCTAGAACTTGTTAGGAAATTGAAATGATGTACTTTATATCATTCCATCTTTTTGATGTTGTAATCTCTCCCATCATGGTGTCCCTTTCCATTAATAATAACTTTCCATTGGTTTTGTAGGTTTTTTTAATACTTTTTTTCACTTCATTGAGTAATTCCTTCTGAAGCCCTTCTCTATCCACTCAAGACCAATTTTCTCCCCATCGAATGTTGTATTCATCCATTGGCCCTTTCAAAGTGAATGAAACCTCATTCTATTCTATGAGTGTTTTCCATTCGTACTTATGCTATTTCCACTACACACTTTAATAACATTTATCCAATAGTAGGTTGTATATTTTTAGACATTTGTGAAACAGAAGAAATTAACTAAATCATATGTCTTTAAAAATACCATACCAAATAATTTTTATAGTTAAAGAAAAAAAAGGTAAAATTAAAATTAAGATTATTAATATCTATTAAACAGTCAAATTAAAATTGTACACATACAATAAAAACCATTTACCAATTGTCCATGGGATATTGGATACACGATGACTTGATGCTCCATTAAGGCACTCCTTGATGTGAAGTCACTGGTTCAATTTGGTGATAATCACATTAGAACTCCTTAATGTGAAGTCACTAGTTCAATTAGGTGATAATCAAATCAGAACTAATTTGACAACATTTTTCCAACAAATCAATGTGGTTCATCGTTAGTGCATGATGGAGAATCAGGCCTTGGCATTAGATTAAGTAGCTAGCGTGTGATGTAGAGAAAATTAATTCTAATGGCTAGAAAGTAATGACTAATTCTAACTGTTAGAAACAAACACTTACTTTTGAATGGAGGGAAATAATTAATTAAGGGATATTTTAATAAATTAAATTAAAATAATTATGGTGAAAAATATTTTTCGATGACACCTTTGTCATTTGACCTCAAGGGAAGGAAAAAATAGAAATTTTCAAACAACACGTCAACAGTCTGTCTAACTCAATCAAGTTCACCATGGAAACTAAGATTGATGTCATCCTTCCTTTTTTAGACATTCTCCTCTCTCGAAACCCTAATGGAACCTTGTCCCACCAAGTCTATAGAAAGAAGATTCATACGTAACAATATCTCCATGCCACCTCTCACCATCATCTAGCCCAAAAGATTGGAGTCCTCACACCTTAACTACCAGAGCTATAAGAATTTTTTTGACAAAGATCACCTAGAATCAGAAAAATTCCATTTTATTGGAGTATTCTCGAGAATTGGGTATGGTAAATATCAAGCCATCAAGGCTTTCCGCAATTTCAACAAACCCAAGAATAATGATTAAAAAAAAGCAAATATAACATTGTTGGGAAGGTTAACTTACCTTACATCCTAGGTTTCACTTATAAGATTGCCAATATTTTAAGGGAAAAAACATTTTTTCCACTTTCAAACCTATAAACACTATTTGTAGTAACCTAAAATCTGTAAAAGACACCATTGACCCTAAATTTCAAAAAGGAGTTTATCTCATCCCTTGCTCTTGTGGCAAGCCATACATTGGGGAAACTGGTCATTCCATCAAAACTAGAATCCAAGAACACTCTATTGATATAAAACATAACCGCTAAAAAACATCTACTTAGTTGATCATTCAAACAACTCCAAAAATCACATTTGTATTGAAAACTCCCACATTATTGCCAAAATCGACCACTATTTTCACAGGAAATTTAGAGAGGCTCTAGAAATCAACAAACATCCAAATAACCTCAACTAGGACAAAGGATAGAACATCAATAAGAATTTGATTACCACATTAATTTTGAGGACAACCCCTCTCAACATTAATAACAAAATTTCTTTTAATATCCTAATTTTAATGATTAACATAGTTTCTTAACCTAACACACCCTTAAAATCTACCCCTACCCTTAAAACTAACCTTCATCCTAACCTCCACCTTAAAGCCACAATCTTATCCAATATCCTAAACTCATTACCATTTTTATAACAATCTCGAATCCTATTATAACTCGCCTCTTAAAAATAACCTCTTCCTAATTATTAACACTCCTTCCATTAAATAATCATAGATTCCCTATTTTATTCACTTCATTTCATTGAATTTTTAAATTCCATTTTTAATTAACAACGTTTATTTGACATATTTTCACTTTATGAAGAAATATTTCAGTAATAATCACATTAAAATGAACATTGTTGACACGTTTCGAACCAACCAGTGTGGCGTTAGGATATTGTCAACAATATCCTAAACTCATTACCATTGTTGACACATTTATAACACCTCTCTTTCATATTAAAATTCACCTCTAAGCATAATAATTGGTGAAATGCTTATTCGTGAAGTGTAAATTAATTAGGTTGTGCAAAGAGAGGTGTTATATATATATATATATATATATATATATATATATTCTTAATTTATTTATTTATTTATTTTTTTGCTAGATTTTAGATTGAGACATGTCATTTTAAAATAAAAAATAAATTAAAAACAATATAGGTTATAATAAAAATATAAATGAAAATACATATATTTTGTTAATTTTATTAAAAGTATGATAAAATGTTGTTAGACATGTACTTATTTATATATATATATATTATAATCTAATAAAAGAGATGATAAACATATTTTACTTTCACTCTTAACTATAAATAAAATATTTAGATGTCTATGTGAAGTACCATAACTTTATATAAATTTTGAAATGATCAACTCTAACTTATTTTTTAAATATCATTCATATATGTGCATATAGCGAGAGAAAATATATATATGTGTATGTGAGAACCATAATAAAATATTTCAATGCTAGAATGGAGTAAATAGACAGCAAAAAAATCAATTACTTCCTAATAAAAGTAATAAGAAAGAAATGTGTAATTCATTTAATTTTTAACATAAAATTAATATATGGTATTTTAAAAATATTAATAATATTAAAAATATCAATGTGAATAAAAAATAAAATATTCCCATATAAGAAGATTAAATTATACTGACATATATTTTAAGGTATTTAGAAGAAAAAGTGCACAAGTTAATTAAAAATATTTTAATGTCAATTATGTATATATTATATATGGTTAAACAAAAGTATTATGTGTGTGGGTGTAAATTGTATTTCCTCTAAATATCAAGTAAAAGTTACACATCTATTAAGATATTCTTCACAACTGTCACTAGGTAGGTGGTATCAATTTTCCCAACAAGAAATTAGATAATTTTGACCACCTCCCAATAGAGTAATTAGCCTAAAACTCGGGAAGATACAATGAGACTAGTCTAACTAAGCTATATATAGATGTACTATAAAAAAAAAACTAAAAAATTCATGCTAACTCAATAGTTAGAAATCACGAAAACGTGGGCGGCCAACTGATCTACAAAGGCTCATCATATTGGGAGATCAACTAGTGGAATCTGGCAGATATCCCAACTTGACGAAATTTTTCAAATTTCTGAAACCCACAGGCTTATAATGAAGCTCACATCATGGAACATTCGAGGGATCAACAACCCCTCTAAATTTCATATGATAAAAAATAGTATTCGCCGCAACAAACCTTCCATCTTCTTCATGCAGGAAATAAAATGTACTAGTATTATGTTTCATTCCATTTTATCCCGCCTTTGGCTGGGATGTGACATTGTAGCTGTAGATTCAGATGGAGCCTCTGGAGGCTTGGCCATTGCTTGGAACCCTGCCATCATCTCCCTCTCGCATTTTCATGCATCCCACCACTTTCTTCAAGCCTCCTTTCACCTCATTGGCACCCATCTCAAAGATCTCCTTACCAATGTCTATTTCCTTCAGATGATCGCCAACAAGATCCATGCACTGGATGATATATCGGCTTTGTATGCGCAGAATCCCTATCCCCACTGGATCCTGGGTGGGGACTTCAATATGATAACTAGCATGCAAGAAAATCCAGGAGGCTAACCAATCCTTGAAGTGAAATCCCTCCACTTCAAATCCTTCATCTCCCAAAATTGACTCATTAACATAGCCACTACTAATGGATGCCACACTTGGAACAATCGCAGAATCGGATCCAATTTCATAGCCTCAAGATTGGATCGATTCCTTGTTTCTAAGACAGTCATTCATGCTCAAGGAGAAATATTCTCCTCCATCCTCCCGGTGACAGGATCAAACCATTGGCCCATCCAGCTCCAATGGGAAAGGCCAAATTAGAACGGTCACAAACCCTTTCATTTTGAACAATTCTGGCTTCCTCATCTAGGCTTTCGAGACATGGTGATGCATTGGTAGAACTCCATCCCCCCTCTCAATGGATCTTGTATGTATAACATTCAACAGAAGCTCAAAATTATCAAATCCAAATTGAAGCAATGGAATCAGACTACTTTTGGCAACATCTTCCAAGCGCATAAAGATCTAGTCGATCAAATGGAGAAGCTCCAGCAAGAGATCATTGCCTCTGGGCGCTCTGAAGACTGGGCCATTCAGGAGAAGATTCTAAAAGCAAGGATCGAAGAAAGGGAACTCGAAGAAGAGATGCTCTGGAAACAGAAGTCTCAAATTTGATGGTTTAAAGAAGGTGAGAAGAATACCACCTTCTTCCATCGATCCACCATACAAGGAAGAATGACCAACCGCATTTCCATCCTCCATAGTGAGCAAGGGGAATGCCTAGAAACTCATGAAGAAATACAACAGGAACTCCAAAATCACTTCAAATCCATGCTCATGGAGCCCCCTCTTGAGCGTCAAGCGGCCATAGACAGAATTACCTGTCATATTCCCATGCTGATCATGGAGGAACACAACAAGATGTTGCTCAGGCCAGTCGCTCTCCAAGAAGTAGATCAATCCATGGCTCAACTTAAAGCGGGGAAGGCCATGGGGCTAGATGGTTTTACTACTAATTTCTTTCATTTCTTTTGGCTGGACCTAAGGCAAGAAATTTGGGAAATGGTTGAGGAATCTAGATCCATGCACTGGATGCTACCTTCTCTTAATGCCTCTTTCATCACCCTTATTCCCAAAGAAGATCGGGCCTCCACCCCCAGCAAATTCTGACCCATCGCTCTATGTAGTATCCTCTATAAATTGGTCTCCAAAGTCATAGCCAATCATCTTAAGCCTCTCCTTCCCCTCCTAATCTCCTCTGAGAAAACCGGTTATGTCGAAGGGAGACACATCCTTGATGGCATAACCCTCACGCACGAGGTGGCGCACTCCCTAAGAACCTTTAAGATTCCAGGAATGATGCTCAAGATAGATCTTTCAAAGGCCTTCAAAAAGCTTAGTTGGAGCTACAAACAGCAAATGCTAGCTACCTTTGGGTTAGTCAAACTTGGATCAGATGGATTCCAACCTCATCTCCTCTCCCCTTTACTCCATTCTCCTCAATGGCGCCCACTCCCTGCCCTTCTCTTCCTCGCGAGGCATCCGGTAAGGTGACCCTATGTCCCCTTTCCTCTTTGTTATCATGGCCGAGGGTTTGGGTAGGCTCCTCAAAGCTAGCATTCAAAGTCACACTCTGCGTGGGCTATGTCTCCATCAACGGCCTCCCATCTTGCACCAACAATTCATTGATGACAACATGTTTTTTGGTCACCCTTCGGTCCAAGAAGCCTCTGCCCTCAAATCCATCCTTGAATGTTTCTCTCTGACAACTGGGCCATCAGTTAATAATTCCAAATCCCAAATATTCTTTTTCAACACCCCTCTGATCACCCAGCGGAATATAGCCAAAATCCTATGTTTCTCCATTGCTTCACTACCTTCCAAATACCTAGGTTCTCCTCTTACGGACTCGGTACTTAAACACTCTTCTTGGTGGGATTACAGATTGGAAGCACGTTTATCTCTATGGACCCATCGTGCCCTAAACTTGGATAGCAAGCTCATCTTGGTCAAATTTGTCTTGCAATCTATGCCCCTCTACCTCTTCTCCATTCTCGCTACTCCTAACTAGGTACTCAAAGCTTTCCGTGACCTCCAACGCACCTTTTTATGGGGAGGAAGCAAAGTGAAAAGGAAGTGGCCGTTGGTGAAATGGTAGGAGGTTTGCATGCCCAAGAATGCTGGTGGCCTTGGGCTGTGTGATCCTCACCTCAGCAACAAGGTCATGGGGGCTAAAATTTGGTGGCAATGGGTCTCCAACAGCAACATCCCATGGGCGTGGATGTGGGTGGCGAAATATGCCAGGAACTGGCCCCTCAGGAATCTAGTCCGCTATGAAGGTGATCAAGCGGGATCTCTCATTTGGAAATCTATCAGCCAATATCGCACTCTCATATGTGACCAAAGTTTTTGGGAGGTCAAGTCCGGCGGCTCTGCAAACTTCTGGCACGACTCTTGCCAACAAATGCTGAAGTTGGTGGAATATTTTTCCTAATTCAGACTGGCTTGGCACCCTAGAGCAACTCACCTAGCTTAGCGTTAACACCTTCTGGAGCCACTCAGACACTACCAACAACCAGTTTCGTCAGTGGTTATCAGCTGAGCATTTGAGCTATCAGTTGGGCCTTACTCCTACACTCGAGATAGCAGAGGAACTCAACAGGCGGTGAGTTCGAATCTCGACAGATCCTGATAAGATTCGATGGGGCTACACCTCATTGAGCATGTTCTCCACCAAAGAGGCCTACAGTCTCCTGCTCCCTCCTCTTCAACCTGATAGCATCTGGGACAAAGTCTGGCACTATAGAAATTGGCCAAAGAACTCCACTTTTCTTTGGCTCCTGAGTAAGTGTCGCTTACTCACTTGGGACAATCATCATCGTAGAGGATTCACTAGCCCCTCTCAATGCCCCCTTTGCGAGATCAAGGAAGAAACCACAGAACATCTCTTCAATGAATGTCTGATAGCCACGGATCTCTGGAACAAAGTGACTCTCCTTAGTAGACGATAAGACCAAATAGCACGAAACATCATTAAGACTTTACATAACTACCCTGCTTCTCCTTTTCATTGCAGCATCCTCAACGCTCTCTGAACCATACTCCTAGGGCACCTCAAATGGGCGATATGGAAAGAGCACAATCATTGGATATTCAAGGATGTTTGCACCTCCACTGAGACTCTTTGGAACATGATTTGCAGCCATCTATAGGAGACACTCACCCTTCGTTCTTGGACGAGTGAGGTTCTCCCTTCTCTCAAAACAGAGGAGATTATTTGGGCCAGTTGAAACCTTTGTCTGCAAATCTCCCCCCCCCTCAGAGCTCCCGTCAGTCCATGTGGCACCCACCCCAGATCACTGGTCTCCCCCTCCCTCTGTCCTCTACAAGTTAAACTTTGACGATGCCTCCAAAGGGAACCCAGGTTCTGCTGGATTCGGAGGCATATTGAGAACTTCCCATGGTCAGGCACACTTGATCTACTATGTATCTCTTGGATGGGAAACAAAAAACTCAGCAGAGCTGGAAGGCCTCATCCAAGGGCTCATCATAGCTAGGAATTATCACTTGTATCCCCTCCTCATCGAAGTCGATTCTCATATTTTGATTGATATGGCTAAGTGGATCCAGGCAGGTTCTTCAGCCTCCAAAATCAACAAGAGTTGGTGAATAGCTACCAGGATCACCATGCTCAAGCATCATATCCGAATAGACTCTACAATAGACTTCCACCATGTGCAATGTTCTGCTAACAAGGTTGCAAACTTTCTGGCAAACAAAGGAGTCCACCATGTCAAGCCCATTTGGACTGGCTCTCTCAACTCCATTGAAGATGAAGTCCTTCTCCAACAGTATACACAACTAGTCCTTAACTATTTCCAGCCCCCAGATGCGGGTGCTATATGATATCTTGGGAGTACACAGGGCGGCCATGTGTTCTACCACTCGACACGCCCATGTGAAGAGGCCTGGGGAAATCCAGCGCCATAACTCCCCGCGTGGGCTAAACTTTGAAACCCCATGTGCCACCCACTACTTGACATACTCCACGTTACTGGTATTTACCCTCCTCAGCACTATGCCACTCACCATTCTTGCTTCTCCCTTGGCTCCCCTGCCCGCTCTGCATACCTTCCCTGCACTAGTGTGGTGTTTACACCCCTCGACTCTGTGGCAACGATTCTGGTTCTTGCCGCCCGTTTGGTCTCCATCTAGCTTCCGAGCTTTGATTCTGGGTCTTGCCTCCTGCTTTGTCTCCGCAAATATGTCGCAATGCCAAAGGCAACGCTGCAGAAGAGTGGGGGGTAGAGGCAATCATTTGCGTCCCCCTTTGCCAATGGCTCTCCATCTGGATTTGAACTCACCTGTAGATTGGGACATAGCAGCTCTGGCTTCCTCCTTCCCAATTCTTGCTTCTGCTCCCGCTATGTTTTATGATCCTCCCATATCACTCCAACTCGCCCCTGGATCCTTCGCCTCACCTTCCTCCTCCCATGGTAAGAAACGGGCCCGTAAATCCACCATTGACGCCACTCCAGCCCTTCCCCCCCACAAGTTGAAAGCGTTGCCTGTGCAGCCGACCTCAAGATTTGCTTCTGAAGATAATGATGGTGAACCCAGAGAGGAGCCGAAGCTCTTGGGTCTGCTCCATATGGGCTCCCCCACATCAAAGGATGAGAGCATCTTAATGGTTGCTTAGGAAAACTCGACCTTCATGTAGATTGGAGCAGCTCAGGACACTCCAGTTGAATGTCGTGGGCATCCTTCTTCTCCGTTGGGACCGCTTCTGGATGAGGACCTGGGTTCAGGCGCTCTCGACTATGTCTACATATGTAGGATCCTATAGGATTTGCCTCCCCCTAGAGACCAGAATGAAGACTCGCCTTAGAATTCGACTTTTGAAATCCATCAATCTCTGGTTTTTTTGCCATCTTTTCTTAGACTCGTTTATATACTTTTATGTTGTTATGAAGGTTGGTTTCCCATTTTGGGCAGCCTGTCATGGGTGGACTCAAGAGGCTGGTTTTCCCTTTCGGGACAACCTTGTTTTGGATAGTAATACTCTTCCGATTCCCTCAGCTTTGGATTTATCCAAGCGTGAGGATGTGAATTGTATCTCTATTTTGAATGCTTAACAAAAATAGTTTAACTTAGAAAAAAAAAAAAAACTCAATAGTTAGAAGAAGTGCCTAGAGTTAGGTCTCTGGTTCTTGCTCCTAGATGAGAGATTGAATCAGGTATACACTAAAATTGGAGCTCAATATATGAAACTCTCCTTCATCCTTTTTAACCAAAATGTTTGGTTGCACAATTCCCTTTTGACATGCCTAAAGCTAGCAAATATGTTATATCTCTTTACATGCTTATCGATTACTATATTACCAAGAAATGTCTTCATCCTCTAGTATAATGTTAAGGCTGCAAAATAATGCTTCCTTCATTCCCGAGCATGCCCAAAGTCAGGAATATAGGAGGAAATGTCGAAATTTCTTCCAAAATCTTAGACTCTGAGGATACATATCTCTCATGGACAACATAGGACTCCAAATTATGGATTTCCTCCTGTGTATCGAGGTGGAACTACTACTTGATAATATTCAACGACTTCTTGGGCCTATTGATGGGCTCTACTGTGGCTTTATGGGCCATTTCCTCCTCCTCTGCACTTGTTGTGCATGTAATCGCATTGCATTGTCAACCAATACTCAGATGCCCAAGAATTTTGGCTCGCAATAAACCACACTAAAACCGTTGCTACTTGAATTCCAAACTATACTTGGAGGTGCAAACCCCTTTTAGAGTGAAAAAAATAAAAAGTTTTGACCTCAAGAAATATTATTTCTCTAGGTACATGATAGATTCATGGTTAATATGCACTCTAAAAGGGGTTTTCACCTTAATATAGTTGATCTCTCTCAAAAATTTCTAGATTTGTGGTTAACCTAGATCCATACTAGTGGTTGTAAAATCATTTTTTCAATAATATTGGGAATGAGGCACCATCACATGCACTTGACATTGACACCCTTGATCTCATGGTTCACACATGCACTAAAACCTATTACCAGTGGAGAAAATATACTCGACCAAAGTCAAGTTATCTCACCAAAAACTTGGTGTCTTATTATATAGATTTCAATAAATTAAACCCACACACACTATGGAAATCCCTTAATTATCTAGCTTTAGAAGGCCTATGTGTGGAGCATGATCCTAGCGAGACATATAGATGTTACCTTTTATTCACTTAGTAAGGAGGTCTTTCATACCGAGAGTGAATTGAATTCCCCACTAGATAATAGGTGATTCATTAGTATATTACGACTATGGTATTCAAGAAACTATTGAAAGGGAGTATTCCATCCCTATGATACCTAGTAGGCTTTATCTAATTATAAATATTATCCCTAATGGCTATAATCTAAGAAGAAGCTTTAGGTATCTATTTATTGAAATTGTAGCTCATAACTACCATTTAAGTTTAGATACCTAGAAGGGATTGCATTTCACATATGATTTTATTTGGGTTTCTCGTTTAGATTTTCAATGAAAACTAAATACCTTAGTCTTATATATGAAGCCCAATGCATTTTTTGAGTTCTCCTTCTTTCTAAAAGAAAAATATGGGACCCTATTGGCCCACATACAATCTTATGAATTGTTTCAACATATATTATGCAACATCTCCAACATATATAAAATCATGAATCTATTCCACTTAATTGGTGACATAAGTTATAAGAATCCCATAAGCTAACGTAGGTTTTCCATAGAGTGTGGGAAGCACATAGTAAATATTTCCATCATAGAATAGGATGGTGTGTATTTTTTCACCTAATTGATGTTGTGCAAGCTGCTAAGAGAGTGCATAAATGACAAATGTCCAGCAGACACAGTTCTAACTTCCGCAAAGTGTGTGGAAGGGGACCATATGAAGTGGGTCACATTCCTACTGAACCAATTCACACAAGATTGTATCAATGTGCAGGAAAGGAACAATAACTTTCATACTAATAGATGTTGATCCTTCATGCCCTTACCATGTGGAAAATTCCAAAGGATGTCAATTTCCCTTCTCTATACAAACCAAAATTCATCGCACCCAGGTTGGGTTGTTTATGATATGTTGAAGAATGTAACTATCGTTGGTCTTCATAACTATATTAGTCATAAGAAAATTTATTGTAAAAGAAATTAACTTATTAAAGCATGGTTTTCATGATTGGGTCAAGTCATCCATGTCTTGGAGAAGTCGTCGCTATTGGAGGAAATTTGACCTCATGGAAACAATGTAAATAGAGAGAGATCAATTCATTTGGAGACACTCTCACACAAGTTTGATCTACAAAAGGAAAGAGAATGAAAAGGAGAGTGAAGCACGGGAGAAAGAGACCTAATCCAATAGACAAGAAAAATCAAAGTTGATAGGAATCTCTCTCAAACGTGCGAAGTTTTTTAGGGTTTCAAGACTGAATTTGGGGGCCAAAATTTATGAATTAGTTGTAGGTCTGAAATTATGAAGTTGGAGGTCGAAATTCTGGATTGAAGCTACATTTGAGGAGCTAATACTTGAAACTTTTACATAGATCATCTACTAGAATGAAGGTATGACCTGGTTTTTGGAGGAGGTCTATGTTTAGGTCTAAAGGGTCTTGGATTTTCTTATATTGAATTATTGGTGGGAGATTTGGATTGGGTTTCTCCCCTAGATAGGGATTTTTCCCTAGATGAGTGCCTATATCTTGTGTCCCTTGTTGTGATCTTCATTGTTTGACAATTTTCTTGATGAAAGGAATATAATAAACTGAAAGAAGAACTAATAAGAAGAAAATATAAATCATAAGAAAATGTCAAAGTCTAAGATAAATCTACCTAAAGAACCTAATCCATATGATTCCCAAGATTTCTCAACATGATATCATAGCTTTGTTCACTTATATAAGGGAAAAAATAAGGTCACATGAACTACAAAACTAGCAAGAAACATAGTCACCTAGGACCAAACTCCTATATTAATGAGATTTTGAATTATAGGCACATGGAATAATCAATATCTTTGTTGTTAGGGCCACATACTTGAGAAAAAGGAGAAAATTTTTCCAGTAAATAAATATCACTTTGAATATTTGAGAGGATATATTAATATCCCTTTCAAGACCGAATCCCTTGTTGAAAAGATAAAATACTTGGGCATAAATGCTATGACCTGAAATCTCTATTGGAAAAATATTTGAAATCCAAATTTTGTGAATTTTTATGGATGACCAAAGTTACAAGTCAACATGTGTTTTGATAGGAAGGTCCTAAATCTATAAGGAAACTACCTTAAAGTTCTGGAAGTAAGAATCTACAAAATAATTTGAGACCCCGTGCATAGAAAAAGAACTCAAAGTCGAATCTACATGTTTGGTCTATCACCCTTACACATTCATCACATTTGGAGTTAATTCATAGCCCTATATCTATCCTAAACAATTGTATAAAAATAAATATATCTGAGACAAGTATTGTTAGTCTTGTAACATATATACATAAAATACAAGCTTGAACAGACACATTTGAATTTGAATTTGTAATCCTTGTTCTTAGCATATATAATATTCAAAATCTAAACAATGGAGTTAAAATATGATTTTGAATCCTCCTTAGTATTTGGCAGTCAAGGTGTTTTTGGAGAATCCCTATCCAAGGGTCATTACAAACAAAATATGAATTTTATCTCTTATATGCATCATTGGAAAGGCGAAGAATTATCTAGAAAATCTACATAAGAAATAATTTTATATTTAGTTCGTGATAAGAAGAGAAGTAGCATCTGAAATACATGAAGTAGAGAAACAACATTGTTATTTGACTCGGGCATTTTGAAGAAAGCATCTCTCAAGTAAGTATTTTTCTTCATATTTTAGTTAAATAACAATTTGTCTTCAATTTTAAAGAAAAAGGAAGCAATATCATAGGAATATCAATATTTCAATCATAAAAGATAAAGGTATGAAATCTCGAGGTAAGTAGAACTTGATCATTTTTTAGAATCTAGTATGAAAAGTCTTTAGGGTTTAGTTGCTTCTAGAGTTTGTGATATTTTATCATAATGAAGACTATTAATATAGAAGGATTAAAAAATTCATATAAATTCTAATTCATGATATTTAGGATTGGGAGGTACTCAAATGATTTATACTCAAAATCCTTTAGAATTCATTCTCTAAGAGATAATGAAAACCCTAGATAAATATTATGTTATTGTACTTGTATATTTTGTTGTGCTTGTAAATAATTATTGCATGTGTGTTGACTTGATAAATCATATTGGATCCTTGGACACAATTTTATTCATGAGGAAATGAACCATGAAAATTTTGTCATAATTTAGAGGGAGCACTTGAAGATTTGTAAAAATAACAACTCCGGCTATGTCTTTGACTACAAGTTGTGTTGCAAGGTTTTCTTCATACAAAAGGTATGATAATTTTATTTTGAAATTTTCTTTACATTACTAACATATTTATGTCTATGGTTTTGAATCATAAATATTATTGTTAGGTTTATTAATCATTATATTGAATCTACCCTTGCTACACTATCTCTTGTCATTTGAACATTCTTCTGAAACCCTAACCCTTAGGGATCACTATAAAACCCTAGTATCTTGATGCTAAGGGTATGTAAATGTCAATAATGAAACCTTGGATTTTTTTGGGTTTGGTGAATTAGGGTTTATAAACGAAACCCTTTTAATAAATAAAGTAACATCCTAGGAATGAAGCCCTGGGTGTATATTCGTTCGTAGGATTGAAATCCCAACCTGGTCAAAATTGTTGTAGATATAAATTCGATGTATTGATTTTTGTATCTTTGGTTTACCTAGTAGATATTGATATGAGATGCTAGTGCATGATAATGAAATCCTAGATATGTATATGTGGCTATGCTAACTTGATTTTTCATTAATGAAATATAGTGTTTGTAACAAAACCCTAGTAGAATATGTTATGAATTCTAGGACATAATATTGAAGCCCTAAACATATAGTGCTATGATTGGGTTGATATCTTGATTGAGTTTATTTTATTTTTGATGATGGAGTCTAGGGTTTGTGACAAAACCCTAGCAAGTTGTTCAAGTCTAGAATATAAAAAAATGTGACCCTTACTAAATATGAATCTAACTAGGTTTAGGTATTTGATTTCTAAAGCTTAAATTTTTTGATGCTTCCATTGTAATGACATGATTTTGATATAGTTAAATTCATTCTTATATTTGTATTTGGTTGTACTTACTATTAAATTTTTGTATGTACATAATCTTAAAGATGTTGAATATGTATAAATATCACTTGGATACCATGTATAAATTATATATAAACTGTATACCAATGTATTCAATCTGATCATGGAATGTACTAAAACAATATATTGAATCCTTCTACTATATTTGCGGAATATAAAACATGATCTCTCAATCACATGCAATTAAGTGAAAGAAATAATAAATCACACAAAACAAGATGTATTTGGGGAAAGCACCTGCTCGAAACTCCTCTATCATATACTATACATAGTCAAAGAATCATGAAACAATGCAATGCTTTCTCACACTGATAAAATATGACACTCTACTGATTGTCTCACACTTATCCTCTTCAATACTGACTAGAAATTATGAGGCAAAATTGACCAACACTTGGCCAATTCTCAGCCCCTTCTTAGCCTAACCTCACTCACGCAATCCCTAGGAAATTAATCCCTATTAAATAAGATAATAAACCTTCCTTGACTTCACAATACTGCCTTCCTGTGACTTTATAATTGCGCCCAGGCAATTTTCTAATAATACAACTGATATTTATCTTCCCTTTAACCTCTATCTCAGCTGGGTCTTCATTAGAATTGACATGCATGCAACTATTAATAGTGAATCATCAATTATATTATTGATCACTACTTGTGAATTAATTATAATTTAATTCATTGAACCTCTCACTAATTCATCACTCAATTAGAACTAGTTAAAATGATTTTAACTTAATTAAATTTAGTTAAATGATTAGACTCACACAACACTAGTGCTACAACTGGAAATGGACCCCCAAAATAATACAATCACTATACATGCCTCACCTTTGACCCTCAACTTAGATTTCTTGGGCTAACTCAGTCTTACTGACTTGTTTAACTGATACAAGTTGTTATGAGATGAAATTACAATTTAATTTCCAATTTATTTAAGGGATAAATAAATTAGATGCCCACATTTAATGCTAGTGTGTAACTGAATTCCTCAGTCATGTGTGACTGGAATCTCGCACTAGTTATGTGGTAAATTTTTGTCCTTTCTGGATGCCAATTTCTTTGTTTCTTGTTGCAAATTTCGACATAATATGTTCATAAGTGAAGATGATAATGATGATGATAATTATGAAGGAAGATATAATAATGATGATAATAAATATGACCTTGATGACATGAGAAATAATGAAGCCTCAAAATATTGAATTTTATCCAATGTTGTTGTTCTCCCTAAGTTGAGAGGGAGCTTGGTTAGAAGAAAGGGCATATCTCCCCAGTTAAGAGGGAGGGAATATTATGACATTCATAATGAGTAACTTGAAGAGAGAATGAAACCAAAGAAAGAATAAAAGTGACTATAGATATATTTTACAAACATGTGACTTGAGAAGTACTGAGGTTGTATTCGATGCTACTATATAAGTAAAAGAATAAATCTTATGACAAGTTGTACTTGGATAAATTAATAATAATATAAGTAGCATCAAAATGATCGAGGAACCCAAATGTTTGTATTTAATTGTATGCATACTCAAAAGTTTATTGCTGATTGGGGTTGTGGTTGTACAGGATCTCTCCATAAAAAGATTGAATGCTTGAATCATGCTTGGATTGGTGGATATATATCTTATTAGGATAGATAAGGCATCTTGTGGTGACAAGATGGTTAGGAGGACATCTTGGCAACCTATGTTTTAATTTCTAGAATAGGTCATCTGGCCAACATTTGTAAAATAAATTGACTCATTAAAGCATGGGTTTAATGCTAGGGTCACTGGTTAATAGGTCAAATCCTCCATTAGAGGCTTCTAGGTTTTTTCAAGAGTCAAAAGAGTCATTGTCACATTTATTAAAAATTTCTTGGGATTTTGCATCATGTAAAGAAAATTATGTTTTAGAAAAAGAAATCATTTTTTCCCTCCTCACCAATTCGGCCATGTCCTAGAGAAGTTGTTCATATTGGAGGCAATTAAACCTCATGGAAGTAGTATAAATAGAGCGAGATCGATTCATTTGGAGACAATCTCACACAATTTTGATCTACAAAAAGAAAGAGGATGAAAAGGAGAGTGGAGTGTAATAGAAGGAGACATAATCCAAGAAATAAGAAAAAATCAAAGTTTCCAGGCATGTCTCTCACACGTGCGAAGTTTTCTACAGTTTCACAATTAAAGCTGGGAGCCAAAATTTCTGAATTAGTTCCAGGTTTGAAATTGAAGTTGGAGATCAAAATTTTGGATTGAAGTTACATTTGAAGAGCTAACACTTGAAAACTTTGACAAATATCATCTACTAGAATGAAGGGTTGACTTGTTGATTGGAGGAGGTATGTGTCTAGGTCTAAAGGGTCTTGGATTGTCTCTTCTTGATTTACTAATGGAAGATTTGGACTGGGTTTTTCCCCTAGATAGGGGTTTTTCCCTGACTGAGTGCCTACACATTGTGTCCCTTGTTGTGATATTCATTGTTTGTAATTTTTCATGATGAAAGGAATATAATAAATTGAAAAAATAACTAATAAGAAGGAAAGAGCAATCAAAATAAAATGTCGAAGTGTAAGAGAAATCTACCTAACGAACCTAATCTATATGATGCCATAGATTTCTCAACATGATATACGATGAAGAAGAAGCAACAATTGGATAATAATGTTGTTTTCTATATGTGGAAGGAACAAGTTCATCATTTTGTTAAGAAAGCACCACACATATTGGTATAAATTGTGATTACTTATGGCCTAGTGGTGTGATTTTTCACCACCCTACACTTCATATATAATCAACCCAAACATGACATAGATTAACAATGGTTACATAGCTATTATAAGCTCGTTGAGTTTATTATGTCATAGATGCTAAATGAATGACTAGAGGAATGGAGGGTACCATCTCTCGACGTATTAGTTCCTGAAATTAGCCACATATCAAGAACATTGAATCAAAAACAAAGATAGATCTACATATATAATGAAAGAATGGTCAATAGGTAGGGTATATTATGCCCCATACTAAGACACGTCTAGAGCCCCCACCACAGGAACTAGAGCAAGAGGGTAATAGCATGCCACCATGGGACCTATAGGAAGAGGAACTGCACCAAAAAAGTAGAAAAGGCCACTGTCATTCCAACCGAAGGGCACGTGGAAAAAAATGAAATCTATAAATACAATGTGAATTGAACATAGTTGATTAGAAGAGGATTTACAGAAGGTAGTAACACAACTAAAGGAAGAGATGGAACAAGGGATAGTGCCCTTTATCACAACCATAGAGAAGGTTTCACAAGAGAAAAGGGAGTTGTAGAGCCAAATATAGTAGAAATTGGAGTAGATGTTCCTGATCATATAGGCTTCTAAGGTAGAAGATCCTACATCCAACACACCAGAGCCGATAATAGAAATAGAGGAAACCATCTCACACCTTGTGCTAGATATCTAGCAAGAGTTGTTGTAACCATCTATGACCTCCTTACAACCTCACACTTTATTCATGACAATAGTCACATTACATTTTGTAGACATTGATGTCCAACAAAAAGCCAAGTATTACCTTAGGTAGACTTGATTATTTTGAAATTTCCAATTTCTATTTTACATTATTTACAACATTCAATTCCCCGTGACATATAATTTTAGGCGCAATTAGCTTTCACGAACCTAGTCCAATAAATTTCCAAGCATGAGGATCTGCAGTAAGTACATGCAGAACTTGAAGAGGAAAGGAAACAAGTAGAGGAGAGAGAAGGGGAACTTTGATGAGCTATCAAGGCCATGCACAAAAAAAATCTTGGGGTCCCCATGGAAGTTGATGTTCCTCTAAAATAAAAACTGTTGAAAATAGAAGAGGTCCTTTAGGGCCTAGAAGTGAAGGTGGACGAGTTACAACTACAAATTAATCCTACTAACCCACAAGAGGAAATCTACAAGAGGGGAAATGTGTAAACAACTTCTAGGTCTTTTGAGAGAACGAAAAATTTGGAATAAGAGTGTGCCAAACTCTATGAAGTTGGCATAAATATCTAGAACAAGATATCACATAGTGGTGATCTCAAGGAAACTGGCTCCAATATTCAGACAATAAAGCAACATAGTGAAGTGATACGTAGTAGCTTGATATGCTGACCTGCCTTATAACGCTGAGCTACAATGCTTGAGAGTACCACCTTAGGAAGACAAGTGAACTAATGGAGAGAAGAGTAACAATAGTTGGAAAAGATGATCAAGATATTCTAGGATGAGGCTTTGTAGCTCACTGATGATATTGTAGCAGCACAAAATATAGTGCATAACCTTATTTCCAAAACTAAGCCCCTACTCCAAGTTACCCCAATGCCTACAGAGGTTGTTGTGAACATTGTTGGAATCAGGGAGATAGGAAAAGCCACTACACATAAAGCCAAATAATCATTCATAAAATATATGGAAAATACTATCAAAGTTCTCACATCCCTCGAAGCACAACAACAAAAAAGTGGCTTGGGGTTGAACCAAAAATAGTGTTGGGGGAATTTTGGGGTAAATAAGAAATGGTGGAATTTTTTTTATTTTTTCCTAAGTATGGGGATACCACATAGAAGGGAAATTGATACTATGCATAGGAGACCATGCACATGTGTGATAGAGGCCAAATATTACTATGCAACAACTAAAATATTCATTAGTCAACAAGGTATCTGCTATCGATATAGGTTATTTAGATATGGGATAAGGTGGCAATTTGGATCGGTACGGTCTAATAATGTGATGGGTATCTCAAACAGATAGAACATAAGGCCCATATAACCACTCGTAGGAATGTAAAGGCTACATTAAACCTTTTTTTTCCACTTAATAACACTTTTCTAGATTAATGTATTCTTAGGAGGGTCGAGGATATTTTTCATCGTTTATGTGACTAACATGATTTTTTTGTAGTATATTAGGATTTTTACACATTTTTTGAGGATATGTAGGCAGATATATTCATCGGGTATACTCCTTTCTACACAGGACTTCCATCTCATCTATTTGAGGGTAATATATACACATTCCTTCTATTGAGTAGTGACCTAGGAGACATGATATAGTTTTTTAGGGATTTTGGAGGGAAATCGATCCTCTACTCAAGGAGGCTAGTCACTACCCATTTTAATTAAATAGAGGGCTCAAGAAACCCATAAGAACAAGTAGAATGAATATATAGAATAACAAAATAAGAGCATTAAGAGGAGTTTAGTATAGTTATGTAAGTTTTTCCATGTATAAGAAACTTTTTTTATTAATGTAAATAATCTCTAGCTCCATTTATTAGTTTTGTTCTCCTTCAATATTATGAGTATCCTTGGGTTAGGGCCCACCTTAGGTGCTCAAGGCCCCTTTTGTAGCATTTCTATTTATACATTTATCTATTTTTGCAGTTTATTTCTTACTATTAATTTTATGGATGGTTAATTAGATGATTTATGAATAACCTTTATTTACAAAGCATCTGATAATTAGATGGTAGTGTTAATAGTGGTTACATAGATCAAGTATAATTTGTGTTTATTAAATTAAGTTCATTTTGGTTGCTACTATTTATTTTTTGTCCATAATTCATTATTTCACTATTTGTGCAGTCCCCTATTTACAACTATAGGAAATCTTACAGCCATGTATCTTATTGAATAAACCCTGCCATCACTAATATCATGACTTGGAGATGTGTTCCTTGTCATTTCTTATCCCTTATTTAGTTTCTT
This sequence comes from Pinus albicaulis, assembly GCA_034641835.2. Classification (NCBI taxonomy): domain Eukaryota; kingdom Viridiplantae; phylum Streptophyta; class Pinopsida; order Pinales; family Pinaceae; genus Pinus; species Pinus albicaulis. The sequence continues at coordinate 425,741 of MU968551.1, read as the reverse complement.
TCACTTTCAAACATTTCCTTTAGCACATTTTGTTGCTCGCTAGATTGTCTCCTATAACATAACATAGATTCATGCAACAGTTCACAATTTACCTTTGAAACTCACCCATATTTGCATCTAACTCTTGATTCACCCTATTTATTGTGTTACAACATCCATGGAACCCTAATAATTTAATTTATAAGTATAGATAAAAATCATATTCATTGACTTAGATTGTTGTATAAATTGCTCCTTTCATGCAAAATTAGAGTTTACTAGTTGCAAGCTTTTACTTCCGCGGTGTTTTTTCTTTCCTTGCATAGTGGAATAAGTATGCTTTCATTTAATTACAATTAATATGGTTTTTCTTCCTTCATAGTTAGCATAGGTTTTCTTATTTTTTTCCATTCTGCAATTTCAAGTATTTCCTATAACATAGAATAGTTAGAATGGTCTCTGTATAACCAAATTTCAACTTAGTACTTCCACCTATATAAAATTTAACGAAAGAAATAGATAATGCTTACTGCACATATAGTGTTGAACACTCTTAGGTTTTTACAAACCTCTGGTTGAAAATGAAAATTAAGATCCTTGGGATTTATAACATTGTTGCTACAATACTGAGGGTCGTCACTCTTTGGTGTCGTTGTTAGGGAGGTGTAAAATTATGTACAACCACTTGGTCTACTCTCACTCATTTCATTTCTTGCAAAAATAAAAAATTATATTAACATTTTCATTTCAAAAAAATCACAAAAATATATTTATTTATTTTATGCCTTGAAGTGTTAGGGATAGAACTAGGAAATTCCTACCAAAACACCCACTTCCACTAGTATCCAACCTCTTTTTGTTGATTGTGAGTCTCCTACCCTATCCAAAGGAACTATTCAAGCCCTCTTTAATGAGAGAGTGAGTATATATGAGGATATTTTATAAGAAGAAAGACCTTCACAACCCATAAACACCATGGTTGAAAATAGACAACCAAAACTGCTCACATTCCCCATTAGAGAAACAGATGCAGAGGCAAAAATTAAAAACATTAATCCATATATCCTCCTACACTTCTATTGTCTAATAGCATACGATCCTAACACTTTCATGTTTGTGTTTATTGTAGTATACAATATTTATGACTACAAAATTGATGAGTAGGAGATCAAATTTTTCCCTTCCACTCTTAAGGATGTAGCCCTTCAATGGTTCACAAGCATATAAGGGGATAACATCACTTCATGGTAGAAAATGTAACAAGCCTTCAACAAAAAGTAATGGGATTATTGTAGACCAAAGGATACATGAGATGAGATATTCAGAATGATCCAAGGAGTATATGAATCTGCAATATTTGGAGGAAGATTTTAGTTGAGTTACAAAAGGGTGCACAATTGCACCTTGGATCTAGACTCCTTGATGCTACTTATACTATGAGGATTTGGGGAAGAACTGATGGAAACACTCAACCTACTAGCCAATGGAGACATATATAATCTCAGTCTTGAACAACTTAATCTTATTCCCTGTATGATTTTCCACTATAGCCTTAAATTATTTAGACTTGTCAAAGACTTCATATTTCTTCCTAAGGAAATAGATTCATGTATTCCTAGAGAATTCATCTATAAATGAGACATAGTACAAAGAATTGCCTAGTGATGGAACTAACATAGGTCCAAACACATCATTTTTCACAAGCTATAATATCCATTTTTCCCTCTTAGCACCAGAGGGGAAGCTCACACAATTCTTCTTCCCATATACACAATGTTCAAAGAAATCAAAATCTAGAGATAAAATTTGCATACCTTCTACCATACCAATACCATGCAATATTCAAAGACCATTCTCTCTAGTTTGTCCCATTATTTGATGCCATAACATATACTTTTCTCCAGATACCACTAGATTCTCTGCTCCACCTCCAAGAACCACAAAATTGTTGCACCCATCAATAACAATGCTACCCAGTAGCTAGTATACAGTTCCAATATGAATTGCTCGCATCAATACCAGTGCTCCTTGAACCATCTTGCAGGTATATTTCTCAAACATCTGCATCATCCATCTTGGTTACATAAATTAAATTTTTGGCCAATGTAGGAACGCAGAGAACACCATGAAGTGTTATAATCCTTCCACCTTAAAACTTCATCTTGAATTTTATGTTTCCTATGATTCTAGCCTTCCTGTCATCCCCTAGGAATACATCACCACCATCATATTTCTCGTACTCACAAAACCACTCCTTATGGGAGTGAAGTGAAAGGATGCACCTAAGTCAATCAACCATGCCTCATGATCTAGGTGTGTACTTGAAGAAGAAGCCAAGTACACATCCCCACCTTTAAATTAGGTGGTTTTTTCCATTGCAAAAGGAGCATCATCATATCCTTTCCTTTCTCAAGATTTTTAGATATATAGTCCTTTTTGTAGTACCTCCTCTTTCCACATTTCCACAATACCTTTACAAATTTTCCTAGATATTTAGATCTCCATCTATATTTAGATATCTCACTTGAGGACTTTTTTTTGTTTATTTTATTGGATTTTCCCCTTAGAGATGTGGCATATCCATTCTAGCCCTCCATATGCTTCCATCTCATCTCCTCTAACAACAAGGATTATACTATTTCATGAAAATTCAAGGTACTTGTATTGCTAGATATTGCAACAACTAGACTATCCCACAAGTACGGTAGAGAACACAACATACGTTTTCACTTATCTGCATCTAAAATTTTAATATCAATAGATAAGAACCGACTACCAAAGTATTAAAGGAATTTATATGCTCTATCACCGTTTTTCTATCCTTCATCCTTCTTTTATATAGGTTTTTCCATAGGAAAAATTTGTTCACCAGAGACTTAGATTGATGTAAAGTCCCTAACTTGTCCCACAAAGCCTTTACTATAACTTCCCATTATACATTCAAAAATATTGAATTTGAGAGACACAATCATATTGTGCTCTTATACTTCTGATCTAACTTCTCCCAGTCCTTTTTCGACGTTATTTTTGGTGTCGTACATGGATTTATAATGACCCATTGATCTCTATCCACCAAAAAATCCTCCATCTTAAGCTTCCACAACTCAAAACTCTATCAATTGAATTTCTCGATATCTATCTTTCCACTTTTTTCCATCTTCTTTCAATGTAAGAATTGATCCTTTAGATCTCCCATTGTAATAGGGTATACCATAGGCATGAGAAAAACCCCTATGTAGCAAAGGCATACCCTTGAAGATGAAATATATCTCATACCAAATGAAGGTTTTAACCCTATACATAAATTACCTGCAAAAGAATTCTTAAAAACAAAAAAAATATGAAATGGCGAGAACATAAAACAAATATACACAAATATTTTCCCCTGTTCACAAAACTCTAAATACCAGATTTATTTTTCATTATATTCCTTTCTATGTTATAATACATGTATATACATGTTGAAGCATTCATAAACCCCAATCCACTAACTTTGTATTAGTACATAATCGTAGTTCCCTTGACCGAATCTAGACATACCATGGGAAAAAAAACATTGTGCCCAAAACATCATGAGTGAAGACCATGCGCAAAACCATGGATAGGTTTTCCCACCATCCTTGGATATGCCTAAATATTACTGGGTCCCCATGACGCGTGAAAAGAATATAACACACACCCATAAAAAAAATTGTGTCAATATCCCTCTCCTTCAAGACATCAAATATTTTCTTATTTACAAAATTTAATTAAGGAATAATGTATTAAAATCCCTAGGAGGAAGGAGGAGGATGCCCCAAATATTAGTGTGATATGGTCGCTAGATGATATTATGTAGGGGAGAGTAATAATCCCCAAGTACTTAGATATTGGGAGCTCAATAGTGGATGTGTTGTGCACGTCAAAGGAATTGCATTTCCTAACACTCTCATTGATCTAGAAGATGCAATAAACATCATGACCAAGGAAATAATTCTCAAGCTTAACCTCTGAGGATCTTCATGAAATTCCTTTATTTTTCTACAATTTATTGATAGATACATGGTGGCACTTGAAAGTATCATAAAGGATTTAATAGTCTCCATTTATTCTTTGGAGTATCCAAAAAATTTCCTTATCCTTCATCCAAAGTCCAAGTTTAATGGCTATCCTACCATCTTAGGAAGAAGACCCTGATTAGCCACTTATGATGCATACTTCATTTGTAGGGCTAGGAACATGACCATCACCAATGGGTAATCAATAAATTAACTTTTATTATACCCACTAGCTCAACCTCTTGTTGAGGATGATTTTCTAACATGGGTAAAGAAATAAGAAGAGTACTTTTTCCTCTGATCATCTTATCTTGTATGTGTATTAGAAACCATCATTAGCAGTAGTAAAATTGATGAATATAATCTAATTGATAATTTATGGAAGACAAATACCCTTCTACCATGAATATTGATGACTTGAAAGAAGATTTTCCCATAATGTAGGCTAGTTATTCTTAAGAAAATTCATGGGAAGATTCGATAATTGTTGGTTCTAACCAAAATAATGTGAAAATTTTATAAATCAGCACTCCAAAACTTTGAAAATCAACCCCTTTCTCTCAATTGATCAAGAAGAACAATTTCTCAGTCACTTGAAACAAAATCTTGATGCATTTGCATGGGTATGTAAAGAAATTAAGGGAGTTCATATTTTTATGTGAACTCCCCCCATATGTCTGTGTGTGTGTGTGTCAAGGTGAATCATAAACCTATTTTCCAACCATAAATTCGGAATGAGCCCTACATTAAAAGATATTGTGAAATATGAGCTGCATAAACTATTAGATGAAGGATTCATCCATCTGATCTTCGATTATTAAAGGGTGTCTCCCCTAGTCATTGTCCCTAGGAAGAATGGAAAATTGTGAATCTATGTTGATTATAGAGAACTGAATAAAGCCACTAGAAAGGATCATTCTCCCTTTCCCTTTATTAACCAAGTTCTTGATGTCCTTGTAGGGAAAAAGTTCTTCTTTTTGAGTAGGCTCAATGGGTACAACCAAATCCAAATCAACCCTAAATATTAGGATAAAACCACCTTCGCCTGTTCATGGGGAACTTTTTCTTATAGTGTTCTCCCATTTCGTCTGTGTAATTCCCCTACCACCATCCATAGGGCTGCATTGAGTATATTCTATAACCTTGTGCATGATTCAATTGAAATATACATGGATGCTTTTTACACCCTATGCGTACGATTTACAAGAGGCTATCTTAAACCTATGCAAAGTCTTTCATATATGTCAATATGAACCTCTCCTTGAGCCATGAGAAATTCTTGTTTCTTATGAAGGAGGGGATTGTCTTAGGGAACTTTCTCTCTTCAAAAGGAATCCAAGTGAACCCTAACATAATAGCCATCATAAAAAAATTTCTTGTTCTTCAAAAGCAAAAAGATGTTAGAAATTTTATAGGACTTGTTGGATATTATTGAATATTCATCAAATATTTTATCAAAAGACAATCTCATTTATTTTCATTATTGAAAAAATATGTTGAGTTTCTATGGATAGATATATTTCAAAATTCATTTGAGGAAATTTAATAAAAACTAATGATAACATATGTCCTAAAAGGTGTGAATTATACCTTGACCTTCCATATCCATACAAATGCCTTAGATATGGTGATTGGGGAATTTTTGGGGTAGATTGAAGGTAAAATCCAATATAAAATTTATTTTATTAGCAAGAATATGTCAAAAGATGAGCTCAACTACACCATAACTGAAAAACAATTTCTTTCCATCAGCGTTACATGATGGTGCTGAAATTTTCAACAAGAAATAGTGAGTCTGGCATCCAAAAACAACATGATAGCACTTACACTATTGTGGAACCATAGGTAATGTGATGATGGGTCCTAGTGATACATTATGTGCAATTCAATTTATTTAATAAATTGGAAATGTGTCTAATTTAATTATCCCTTAATTAAATTTGACAATATTAAAATGTAATCTTATCTCATAATCACGTATAATAGTTAACTGAGTGTGATAAACTCAGTTAGCTCATGAATTTCGAGTTGAGGGTGGTTGGTGAGGCATGCAGAGTGATTCTATGTGTTTTAGAATTCAAGTTTCAGTTAAGTGCATGAGTTTAATGCATGAGAAATTAGTTAACTCGTTTAAGTGAGTTAAGGTCAGTTGAACTAGTTGCAATTATTTTTTGCACTAGTGAGAAATCAAGTGAATTAAATAATATTTAATTTACATGCAATGATCTTCCATGAAAATTATGATTTACTATTAATAGTTGCATTCATCTCAATTCGAGTGGAGACCCAGTTGAGACAAAGGTTACAGGGAAGTTGACTATCAGTTGTGTTATTAGAAAAATTCCCAGATGCAATTAAACACCACAGGATTGCCCATGATACTAGCGTAGTTGAGAAAGGATAAAATTCCTAACGAATAGGGATTACATTTCTCATGAATTGTGTGAGCAAGGAGGGTTGAAGATAGGCTGAGAATTGGCTAAGTGTTGGCCCAATTTTGTCTGGATTAGTGTGAGAAGATAAGAAGAGTGCAGGAGACTCTTGTGAGAAGAGTGCATTGTAATTGTTTCATGATTCATTGGTTGAATATAAAATATAGATAAAGGGGTTTTGAGAAGCAATAATTCCCCATGAAAAACACCTGCGTTGTGGTTTTGATTGGCTTATTTCTTTACTTGTTGTGATTAGCGATCATGTTTATTTTTCCGCAATCGATTTTTAGAAGGATTCAGTATCTAGCTTTAGTAAATTTCTTGATTGGATTGAATCCATTGATATAAATATGTTTGTATAATTTCTACATCATATAAGATCACAAGAAATCACAATAGTGGAGAAGAAATTTAGTTTGTGACTGAATAGAATTTGAATTTGAAAAAGTATTCTTGGTGCGACAGGTGGATGAGGATCGAAATGGCTTTCAATGGCTTGATATTGGAGTATTCACTCAAGGTTAGTTCCAATTATATTGAATGGAAAGACATGATGGAGGCAGTACTGGAGTACAATGGGTTGAAATAATTCATTGATAACGGCATTCCCAAACCCGCTACAACAGATGCTGCAAATATTGATGTTTGGCAAAGAAGGTTGCAAGGGAAAGGAGGATCTTACTGGAGGGAGTACGAGACCACATTGTCTCAAATATGCATGGTAAATTGAATCCATATGCAATGCAGAAGGCTTTGAAATATTTGTTTCAGAGTAGTAGTCATCTTAGAAAATTGGCACTGAAGGACAAGCTCAGGAAAATCAAAATGGAGAAAGGAAACACTATTCTGAAATATTTAACCAAGTTTTTCCAATGTCAAAATGAGATTTGGAGTGTCATAATTACTATCATGGATGATGAATTGGTGAGCCTAGCTCTTCTAGGCCTTCCCAAGAGTTGGCATAGTTATCAGGACTCTGTCAATGGGAGGGAGAAGCTGCCAGATTGGAAAGGACTTTGGTTAGATTTGGTGGAAGAAGAAATCGGGAAGAATACTAGATATTGATCTTCATCTAAGATAGATGATGAAGAAAATTGTTCCTTGGCTGGTAAGGTGAAGAAGGGGAAGGGAAAGAAATCCTATTCCAAATTTGAGATCGATGAAGAATGCAAGGATCTTGACATGTCCAGAGTGAAATGTTTTTACTATCACGGACATGGAAATTATGCCACTAATTTTCAACAAAATAAGAATAAAAAGAAGGCTTCAGGATCTGTATTTTGTGAGGCTTTGGCCTCACAATTTGAGTATGACTTCTCACTCATTGCATGCATAGTTTCAAGTGCAATGGGATCAGTGTGGTACTTGGATAGTGGTGCATATTTCCACATGATGGGAGACAAAGAAATTTTTAGTAGCTTGGAGGAGAAGGACCTTCGGATGCATATTGAAATGGGTGATGACGGGTGGTACAATGCTGCAAATATTGGTATAGTTACCTTCCATAGACAATCAGGTAAAACCTTCTTATTAAAATATATAATGCATGTATGAGGCTTGAAAAATAATTTAGTTTCAATCGCAATGTTGGAGGATAGAAGCTGTGATGTGGGCTTTTGTGAAGGGAAAGCTTTCCATCGACACAAAGTCATAGGACAAGCCATGATGATTGGGATTCGTTTGAATAAACTCTACAAACTTGATGTGGATGGTTGTGTAGCATTGATGGGTAAATCAGACAAAGTGGTGAGTTGCAATGAGGGCGAGTTATGGCACAAGAGATTGGGCCATCTACACCACGGAGCCTTGAAGGTCATGCAACAAATTTCTATGGGGCTTCCAAAAGGTACTCTTGCCTAGATAGACACATGCAAGGGATGTACCATGGGGAAGTGTGAGAAATCCATGCGATTTTCCCTTGAGAGGGAGATCAATTTTCATGCAGATGATGAACTATTGGTTCCAAAATATGAATCTCAAGATGTGGAGAAACCACAAGATGAGGATCATGGAGTGGCAGAAACCACTCATGCAAGGACCTCTAAGAGGGGTAAATTTTGAGCCAGAAGGGTAGAGGGAGTACATGCAGTTATACCTCCAGGTGTGAGGTGGGGCGATGTGCAAGATTAATCCCAAGAAGAAATTTGTGCAGGGTCCTAGAGATTGTGTGTCTCATTGATCAAACCTGGCTATGAGGATTCCATAGTACAATAGTAACAGGATTGGTTAGATTGATGCATTCAAATTTCACGAAGACATAAATCAGAGTGACAAGTGTTGCATACTGGAACGCAGATCAGAGTTGGTAGTAGTGCAAAGTGCATGGATGTAAATGTCAATAGTGTAGAGAGTCCAATAGAAATGTGCAGTAGCTAGTAGCAGTCAAAAGACTCTGATGATAGATTCATTATATTGATTCAGATGTTTGGAAGCTATTCAATTTCAGAAGTGTTGCATGCAAAAGTCACATGTTCGAGAAACACTAGAGAAGTGTTGCATGCAAGAGTTGCATGTGCGTGAAACACTAGAGAAGTGTTGCATGCAAGAGTTGCATGTAACATGAAATATTTTCATGATGGATGCAAGAGGTGCATGTGCGCATGCAAGGACATTCCAAGGTACCATATTGGGATATATTGATTCTTTTCTTGTTGAGAGGGAGTGTTAAAATTTGCAACAAGAAACAGTGAAATTGGCATCCATAAACAACATGACAACACCTACACTAATGTGGGACCACAGGTCATGTAATGATGGGTCCTAACGATACATTAGTATGCAATTAAATTTATTTAATAAATTGGAAATGTGTCTAATTTAATTATCCCTTAATTGAATTGGAGAATAGAATGTAATATTGTCTCTAATAACTTGTAATAGTTAACTGAGTGTGATAAACTCAGTTAGCTCATGAATTTCAAGTTGAGGGTGGTTGGTGAGGCATGCAGATTGATTCTATGTGTTTAGTTCAAGTTTCAGGTAAGTGCATGAGTTTAATACATGAGAAATCAGTTAACTCAGTTAAGTGAGTTAAAGTTAGCTGAACTAGTTGTAACTGTTTGATGCATTAGTGAGAGATCAAGTGAGTTAAATCATATTTAATTCACATGCAGTGATCTGCCATGAAACTGATGATTTAATATTAATAGATGCATGCATTTCAGTTCTAGTGGAGACCCAATTGAGAGAAAGGTTATAGGGAAGTTGACTATCAGTTGTGTTATTAGCAAACTGACCAAATGTAGTTAAAACACCACAGAATTTCCCATGATACTAGTGCAGTTGAGAAAGTATGAAATTACTAAGGAATAGGGATTTCATTCATCATGAATTACATGAAAAATGCAGGCCGAAGATAAGTTGAATATTGGCTAAGTGTTGGCTTGATTTTGTCTAGATTAGTGTGAGATGATAGGAAGAGTGCATGAGACTCGTGTGAGAAGAGTGCATTGTTATTTTTTCATGATTCCTTGGTTGAATATACAATACAGATAGGGAGGTTTTGAGAAGCAATATTTCCCCAGGAAAAACATATGTGTTTTGGTTTTGATTGGCCTCTTTCTTTACTTGTTGTGATTGGCGATTGTGTTTATTTTCCACAATTTGTTTGTATAAGGATTCGATATCTAGATTTAGTACATTTCTTGATCAGATTGAATCCATTCATCTACATATTTTTGTATAATTTTTACATCATATTAGAGTATAGGAAATCACTATTGTGGAGAAGAAATTGAGTTTATGACTAAATAGAATTCAAAATTTGAAAAGTATTCTTGGTGCGACAGGTGGATCAGGATCGAAATGGCTCTCAATGGCTTGATATTGGAATATGCACTCGAGTGAAGTTCCAATTATTTTGCATGGAAATATAGGATGGAGGTATAAATGGAGGACAATGGGTTGAAATAATTAATTGATAGTGACATTCCCATCCCCGCTACAGCAAATGCCAAAAATCTTGATGCTGTGAAAAATAAGGTTGCAAGGGCAAGGAGGATCTTACTGGAGGGAGTATGAGACCACATTATCTCAAGTATCCATGGAAAATTGACTCCATATGCAATGTGGAATGCTTTGACATATCTATTTCAGAGTAGCAATGGTCATATAAAATTGGCACTGAAGGACAAGCTCAAGAAAATCAAAATGGAGAAAGGCAACACTATTTCAAAACATTTAACCAAGCTTGTCCAATGTTGAGATGATCTTGGGAGCATCAGGATTAATGTTATAGATGATGACTTGGTGAGCCTAACTCTTTTAGGCCTTCCCAAGAGTTGGCATAGTTATCAGTTTTCTATGGGAGGGACAAGCTCCTAGATTGGGAACGACTTTGGTTAGATTTGGTTCAAGAAGTATTCAGGTGGAATACTAGGGATGGATCTTCATCTAAGAAAACCGATGAAGAAAATTGCACCTTAGTGGTAAGGCAAAGAAGGGAAAGGGAAAGAAATCCTATTCCAAATCTGAGATCGGTGAAGAAGGAAAGGAGCGTGACATGTGCAGAGTGAAATGTTTTCACTGTCACGAGTATTGACATCATGCCGCTAATTGTCCACAAAAGAAGAAGAAAATAAAGGCTTCAGGATCTGCAGCTAGTGAGGCTTTGGCCTCACAATTTGAGTTGGACTTCTTGCTCATTGCATGCATGGTGTCAAGTGAAATGGGATCAGTGTGGTACTTGGATAGTGGTGCATTTTTCCACATGACGGGAGACAAAGAAATTTTCAGTAGCTTGGAGGAGAAGGACCTCCAGATGCATATCGAAATGGGTGATGATGGGCAGTACAGTGCTACCGAGATTGGTACAGTTACCTTCCAGAGATAGTTAGGTGAACCCTTCTTATTAAAATATCTAATGCATGTACTAGGCTTGAAAAATAATCTAGTTTTAGTTTGAATTTTGGAGGATAGAGGTTAAGTTGTGGCTTTCTGTGAAGGGAAATATTTCCTTTGACACAAAGCCACATGAAAAGCCAAGATGATTGAGATTCGTGTGAATAATCTCTACAAACCTGATGTAGATAGTTACGCAACATTGATGGGTAAAGCAGAAAAAGTGGTGAGCCGGGATGAGGGTGAGTTATGGCACAAGAGATTGGGCCATCTACACCATGGAGCCTTGAAGGTCATGCAATAGATTTCTACGGGCTTCCAAAGGGTACTCTTGTGCAGATAAAAAAAATCAAGGGATGTACCATGGGGAAGTGTAAGAAAGTCATGCGATTGTTCCTTAAGAGGGAGCTGGATTTGCAGGAAGATGAGGAACTCTTGGTTCTATAGGATGAACCTGAAGATGTGGAGCAACCACAAGATGAGGATCATGGAGTTGTAGAAACCACTCATGCAAAGACCTCCAGGAAGGGGAAATTTTGAGCCAGAAGGGAAGAGGGAGTACATGAAGCTATACCTCCACATGTGAGGTGGGGCGATGTGCAAGATTAATCCCAAGAAGAAATTTGGGCAGGATCCTAGAGAGGGTGTGTCTTATGGATCGAACATGGTTACGAGGAGCCCACAGTACAGCAGTAGCAGGATCAACTATATTGATGTAGTCAGATGTGAGGAAGACATAAATCAGAGTGACAGGTGTCGCATTCTTGAGTGTAGATCAGAGTTGGCAGCAGTGCAGAGTGCATGGATGCAGATGTTAACAACAAAGAGAGTCTAGTAGTCATGTGCAGTAGCTAGCAATAGTGATAAGACTCTCATGAGAGATGAATTATAATGATTCAGTTGTTTGGAGGCTATTCATTTTCAGAATTGTTTCATGTAAAAGTCACATGTTCAAGAAACAGTAGAGAAGTGTTGCATGCAAGAGTTGCATGTGCGAGAAACACTAGAGCAGTGTTGCATGCAAGAGTTTCATGTGCGAGAAACACTAGATAAGTGATGCATGCAAGAGTTTCATGTCACATGAAAGAGATTAATGCGCACATGCAAGTACATTCCAAGGTATCGGATCGAGACAAACTGATTCCTTTCTTGTTGAGAGGGAGCGTTGAAATTCGCAACAATAAATAGTGAAAATTTCATCCAGAAACAACATGACATCACCTACACTAGAGTGGGACCACAGGTCATGTAATGATGGGTCCTAGAAATACATTAGTGTGCAATTCAATTTATTTAATAATTGGGAAATGTGCCTAATTTAATTATCCCTTAATTAATTTGGACAATAAAATGTAATCTTATCTCATAATCACTTGTAATAGTTAACTAAGTGTGATAAACTCAGTTAGCTCATGAATTTCGAGTTGAGGGTGGTTGGCGAGGCATGTGGAGTGATGCTATGTGTTTTAGAGTTCAAGTTTTAGTTAAGTGCATGAGTTTAATGCATGAGAAATCAGTTAACTCAGTTAAGTGAGTTAAAGTCAGTTGAACTATTTGTAACTGTTTGTTACACTAGTGAAAGATCAATTGAATTAAATCAGATTTAATTCACATGCATTGATCTGCCATGAAACTGATGATTTACTATTAATAGCTCCATGCATGTCAATTCCAGTGGATACCCAGTTGAGACAAAGGTTATAGGGAAGTTGACTATCAGTTGTGTTATTAGCAAATTGCCCAGATGCAGTTGAAACACCACAGGATTTCCCATGATACTAGCGCAATTGAGAAAGGTTGAAATTCCTAAAGAATATGGATTACATTCCTCATGAATTACATGAGAAAGGCAGGCTGAAGACAGGCTGATAATTGGCTAAGTGTTGGCCTGATGTTGTTTGGATCAATGTGAGATGATAGGCAAAGTGCATGAGACTCTTGTGAGAAGAGTGCATTATAATTGTTTCATGATTCCTTGGTTTAATATACAATATAGATAGAGGGGTTTTGAGCAGCAATATTTCCCGAGAGAAAACATTTGTGTTGTGGTTTTTATTTTCTTCTTTCTTTACCTTTTATGATTGGCGATCGTGTTTATTTTCCGCAATTGATTTGTAGAAGGATTCATTATCTAGATTTATTACATTGCTTGATCCTATTTAATCCATTGATATACATATGTTTGTATAATTTATACAAATGAACCTTGTGGGTAACATTTTGTTGCAATGAGGACAACCTAGAAAATCCTGCAAGTAAGGTACTTCTAGCCAAATCTTCACAATGATGCCCAAATATATGCTTCCTAGTGTTATGTTTACAAAAGGATGGTAAACATACTTGGAAGGATGTGATTCCCCTCTAACATTAGTTGTCCTTTGAACCATTTGAGAAGTGGGGCATGAACTTTATTGGTCTCATTGATCCCCCTTCCAAGAAGAATAAGTACATCATTGTTTGCACAAACTACTTGACCAAGTGGAATGAAGTGAAGGTAGTAAAAGTAGCAATAGATCAAAAGGTAATTTAGATTCTAATAGAAAACATCTTCTACAAGTTTGGTTTTCCAAGAGGATTGGTGATCAACTAAGGCTCCTAGTTCAGGTCCAATATAATTGAGGAGATGATGAAGCAACACAAAATGCAACACCAAAGGTATACTCCGTATCACCCTCAAGCAAATGGAAAAGTGGAGGTTACCAAAAAATAATTGGAAAGAACTCTAACCAAGGTTATCAGCAACATCAATAATAATTAGGTAGAGAGACTTGTTGAGGCCACTTGGGCTTACAACACTACCTAGAGGACCACTACTGGATTTACCCCCTATGAGCTAGTCTGTGGTAAGAAAGATTTGATTTCAATTGAATTTTAATATAACACATTAAGGGTGGAATTCCAACTTGATATCAATCTAACTAAATCATATGATGAAATATTGCAATAGTTGCATATAGTACATGAATACATAATGCATTCCTTATTGCACACTTAAGTAGTCAAATTGCAAATAAAATCCTAGCATGACAAGAACATCAAAACTAGAACCTTCCAAGAGGGTGATTGGGCCCTCTTCTATGACTCCAAGTTTAAATATTTCAAGGGTAAGCTCGTGACCAAATGCTTGGGGCCCTGTTTGAATGCTTGTTATACCTGAATTGATATTGTTTTAAGGGGTGCAAGATTGGTTGTACTCGACACCCCAAATTATTGGTCCAATATTATTTCCCTAGGCGTGTTTTACACCCTATTGTGACATGCATCCAATGTTTATCTCTCTGAGGTAGAGAGATAATGTGGCATCAAGTTGTGGAATTAACCACTATGTAGGTACAAGAATGGAAAGTGTATTGTACTTGTATCTAAGCTTGATGTGTAATTGAAAAGTAAATATGAGATGGAGTCATAATGTAAGGGACCAAGCCAAAGAGAGTTTAATATGATTTGTGGACAATGTAGGTGAAATAGATTCCTTGAGAACTAGAAAGTACAACAAAAGGTACCCATGTACCTTGATAGATGGATTTATTTATTTTACATCAATAACCCATTGTATGTAGGTACAAGAGAGAAAAGACGAATTCCCATTATAAATAAATCCGAAGGGAAAATAAGAAAAACTCATGAAAATGCTTTTGGAGGCACTATACCAACAAAGGTTGGAGTAGTAGCTAATATTGGATGGTGGAAAAATGTAGGTAAAGGTTTTTTTAATACATGACAAACCTACGATTATGTGTAACATATATGTTTGTAAGAAAACCTACAAAGTTATGTTTGAATTAACAAATTTTGTAACTGTGTTTGAGTCATACCCCCATAAATTACTTCCAAGTGTAGGTTGGTGGTTACACAAAAACCACTCAAGGGAGAGTCATCTGAGAAGACGCTAATCATTGCTAAGGGTCAACCGAGAAAACCTTGAGCGTGGTTTCAAAACTCAAGATGGTGATAATGTGGAAGGGGGAGGTATATGTATAAATACATGTTTTTTGAATGAACCATGTACAATAAGATACATCCTAGTAGATGAACGATTGCAACGGTTGGGTAACCGTGCATTTTGGTCGATGGTTGTTTCTTTATATGGACATAAACATTATGATGTTATTTGTAAACACAAGATTGTACTAGAGGTAGGCTTTGTTCTAATAGACATTGAAACAAGTATTCATTAAGGGGGAGTGTTAGAATATTAAATTAGTGTGTCGTTGATATATTTTCTCAACCAAGTGATTATGTGTCTATGTTAGTTTGTCTATATTTAGACAACACTTTTTATATTTATATGTAAATTCATTTGATCAATGTGAAGTGGTTTCTGTTTTGTATTTTTGTATAAACTCTATACAAAAACATATGAAGTCAAATATTTCCTTTTAAGTACACATGGATACTTGAAAACAAGTTATTGCAATGAACAAAAACCCTATCTTCTATCTTCAACCAAATTTAAATGAGAGTGTTATGGGTAAAATTTTTCTCTTACAGAAATATATGAAAACGTATTAAATACATAAATACAAATATATTCAATATATTTATATAAACAAAAATTTAATAATGCTAAGAATATGGATATAAAAAAAAAATTATAGGCATTCCATGATAAATAAATATTGAAAAGAGAAAACAATAAAAAATGAATTTAAATAAATGACATTGTAAAATACTTCGAATATAAAACTATAAAAAAATCCATATATAATGTATTATTCTATTTGAGGCGTTGTTTACCGATGCTAGAAATTAGCGTGGATGACAAATTTCTTGCCGGAATCAAGTAAAAAATATTTAAAAAAAATAGAATGTTAGAGTGTTTGAATCATTTTTTTAATGGTGGAAATGGACTCAACACCATCAAGAACCCCTAGAGTACCCAAAATCCTAAACTCTGAAAGTTGTAACCCATATTTTTAAAAATTTCTGCCATATTTTATCATAATCTTGCCTAAATTTCCATTATTTTCTGGGCTAATTTTTGGTCCCTTTAGAATATTCTTATAAAAAATCCTAAACCCTATCTCATCAAATCCATATGCATTTAATATATTTTTATAAGCCTCGTTTAGTCAATTCCAATGACATTTAATATTGTTTTATGTAGAAATCCAAATAAACCCTTCAAGTAACCACTACCAAGAGGAATCTTTATTCTGTATTGAATGTTATTGCAAAATTAATTTGATTGTTTCATTAATGTCAATTATTTACTTGCAAAAGTGGGCTTCTTTCATGCTTAGGTAGTTTCTAATAAAATTTCGTATCATTTCCCAATCCTTATGGAATTAGTGATTGATATTTCTAGCTAAAATTATCCATTCATTTCAACAAGGGATGGATAAACTTTACATAGCTAAATCATATTATTAGATCTAAGTGGAAACATATTCACCTTTATAAGCCTAAATCTGTGGTGCAACATTTTGTGGAGAATCTCATTGACATTAAAAAATAGTTTTTTTCTAGTTCACAATAGGAAGGAAATGGAAGAAAAAATTTGTTTGATTTAAATCTTAAAATATATAGAATATTCAAATCTAATCCAAGTGGTTTACTTTCATATTTCAAAAACTATAAGCTATAAGTGTATAAAAAGAAGAAATTTGAGACATTATTGAAGGAGGAAACAAATCTTAGGCTAAAAAGCAAGGCAGTTTGGATTGCTGAAGGTGATTGAAGTTCAATTTTTTACACAAATTTATGAATCTCAGGAGATCGATGAACCACATCTAGCACATTAAGGATGAAGAGGAGAATTGGGTTAATTCTCATGAGGACATGGATAAAATTGGTAAATATTTCTTCCAAAATATTTATAATAATCCAAGGGTTTTTAATATGGATTATTAGATATATATATTATCAATTTGTATACTTGTTTCTTCAACGTAGATTCCACTAATGGTTTAGAGTGCCCAAATAGTTTAAAATAAATTTAGACTATCCTCCAAAATTTTCTCAAGGACAAAATCCCAAGCCCTGATGGTTGGGCTGCTAAAGTGTTTATCAAGTTTTTTCATTTAATGGGGGAAGACATCCTTAAGGTGGTAGAGTTTTCTTGATCTGAAGGTTTAATCTCAAGTATAATAATGAAACCTTTATTTCCCTCATTCTAAATAATTATAATCCTGAGTTTTTTAGTGATTTAAAGCCTATTTTCTTGTGCAATGTGGTTTACAATATTATCAAAAATATTATAGTAATGAGATTGAAGGATGGGATATATATAATTATGTCACGAAATCAATTTGCGTTCTTATCCAATAGATTGATTTTTGATGTTATTTGCATCACTCAGGAGGTTTTCCATATAGTCATTTCAACAAAAATACAACGATGGTCATGAAAATTAATATTTAGAAAACATATGATAGGGTGGATTGGTCTTATCTGCAACTTATACTTCATACAATTGGTTTGGAGGCTTGGATGGTTGGATAATGATGTGTGTTTCTTTGGTCGGTTTCATAGTCATTATTAATGGACCTCCTATTATTTTTTTTCAAAGAAACCAGAGTACTAAGACATGGGTGTCCTCTTTCGTTGTATATTTTACTATTGTTCATTGAAGGATTGAGAATGGATTTTATTGAAGCCAACACTATGTTGATTTTCCATGATCTTGGGTCTAGGTTATAATCTTAGAATCACTGACACTACCAAACCAAGGATCTCAACAAGAACTACTTTGCATAGTGGAAAAAATAAAGCAGTAAATCACACATGCACAAGTGTAGATTTTTTTTTAACAAATATTGTACAATAATGTACAACCCAATCTTTGTTAGATTAAACCAATCTAAATAATACAACAGCCTATGGTATATAATGAAAAACTTCGTTATGCAGACTCGATGTCGTATTTTTTCCTACCGCTCCTTTGCTTCCATACTGCTCTCTATTCACCCCTTACTCCTTCAAAGGAAAACACATAGACATTCCAGGAGGGCTTCCACCTAACACTATTGCAATTCACTTATGTTGCATGTACACAGTCTGATCCAATCTTCTCTTCCAGGATGGCCAATACTTGAGCTCCAATTCACCAATCTAGAAGTCACTTTTTTCCATCAAAGTGTTGCACTTTAGGCACAAAACTTCACCCAATCACGCTGAAACCAAAGTCCTTCTTGTTTGTTGCTCTAGGAATAATTTGGTCTATCAACACATTTCCCTCCAACAAGCCACTGATGCCCAATACATATACTATGAAATATTATCCTAGTTGGAGTATTCAACAATCCAAGTCAACCACAAAAAATGTCTCCCATGGGCTGCTATAACTCTATTCACACTAGGATACAATTGAAAAAATCAAATCAAGCAAAATATTCATCAATACATACATTTTTTGAGGTTCTATTTTCTACTGTAAGAGTATGTTGTTGGTTAGGGAACTTGTCACTAGGTAACAACCCTACCAAAATTTCCAAAACAATCTCCTATTAAATTTCACCTCACCCCCACACTTGGTTGTCCAACTCGCTATAGGATAGGGCTTAAAACAACCCTCAAACATGCCCAAAACACCTCCCTATACCCTCTATGGCTAACTATGGTAACAATTACACCCTCGACCCTCTTGTGTAGAGGAGTACAACCTACTCCAAATTTATAGCTAGGGCTATAGCCTAGCAAGGAGAGAACACCCACATCAAAACAAACTTAAAATAGCCTCCAAGCCCACTCTTCAATGTGACCTTCCTCCCTGCACTAATTCGGACCTGTGATGAGATAAAAAAATGCCCAAAAAAACTCTTCTCTTGCATGTCATGTCCTCCTTAAGTCTGTGGCCAATTCAAAGATGTATGGATGAGATTTTATTCTCTTGGATGATTAAAATGACTCTCCATTGCATGATTTTTATACACATAAGAGGGCTCCATTAATTTTTTGAATAGACATGACATTGGACTAAGTCGACATGACTTGTCCATCCAAAAATTAATTTTCAACATCAAAAATTCATAACTCAAGTTCTAGAGCTTCGAATTGAGTGAGCTTCGAAGAATTGGAATCACCATGTCAAGCTATATCACCTTAAATTTTCTCATTCTCAAATTCTTCATGGTTTTGGCCCGAATATCGATGGGTGAAAAACCCCTAACTTGGGTTCCATATGCACAAGTGACTCTTATGGCGCTTTTTCCTCCAATCCTCGAACCCTAGGGCTTGGAGTACCTCCCAAGCTACTAAAAAATCACCACTCGCTCTTAGTGAGGGAGGTACTTTCAAGACTTGGAAGTAACTTACCATCATCATCATTAATTGAAAAACTCGCCAAAATATCGGCACTCACCACTGTAGTGATCCCTGAAGCATGAAATACACCTCTCTTAGAAGTGTCACTATCACTAGAAGCATTTTGCTTCTATTTCTCCTATATCACTTTCCAATATATACATGATTCCTTCTTGGGAGTTGTAGGAGCACCATTTCTCCCCACTAAACACGTGCTCTTCTTGGTGTTGAAAATGCAACAAGATGATGGAGCTTAGTGAAATGAAGTCGCCTTCACTAAGTGGGCCCGCAGGCTATTTTTGGCGCAAAGTCTATTTTTAGACTATGTCTATTTTTAGACATAGGGATCATGGTCTATGAGTTGCAGAATGCTATTTATGGATGATTGGTCGAGTTGGTAAAAATATATGGACCTCAATTTCTAGACATTGGGCGGAATCTATTTTTAGACTGCCGAGCTAAAAATAGAACAGTCAAATATTATTAACCCTTAATAATATTTAGACTATAAACATTATCTTTTCCTCTTGGAGCACTTCAGTTTGATGCTTGGATGTGGCACATGCAGCTGACAGAAGGAAATACACTTTTCCTAAGGGTTAGTTGAGCTATTTCATGGTTTACTTCAGTTAGAACTCATGTGGCAGAGTTTGGTGGAGTTGATGAGACAGTTGGTGGAGTTGTGTTCGGTTTAACTTAGTTGAACTAGTTGTATTTAGTCTAACTGATAAATACACTAGTGATGAAGTGGTGTGAATTAATTATTAATTAATTCACTAATTATTAACTCATAAATCAACTAAAGAATACATCAGTTAACTGCAGTGCATGGACAGTTCAGTGGAGACCAGTGTTAGAGGTGGGTGAAAGGGTGAGTGTGGCTATTAGTTGTGACTATACTTGTGCATGAGATTTTCACACACATTGATTGAGATTGCCAATGAGGATTGCGCAGTACAAGCCAAGGGGATTCAAACTTGGATCTCATCATTACTCATCTTGGATTGCGCAGTAGAGGTAGGCAGACTTGTGGAGGATATTTGAACCTGTGACTTGTTCAAATCTGAGCTAGTTTTGTGTGTAACTTTTGGAGATAGTACTGAGTACTTGTGAGGAGTATTGTAATATGTATTGTTACATGTTCTCTATCATTATAATATACAGATAGTTGGGGGTTTTCAGCTGTATGATTTCCCCATTACATACTGTGTTATATGTGTGCTTGATTATGTTTTAATGTGCGCATGCGACTGCTTCTATTTCCACATATTCATGATCAATTGTAGAAGAGGTTATGTATTATGCATGAAGCTTAAATAGTGTGTAATCAGGATAATCTCGATGAATAATTCAGCTATTATTCAAATTTCTACATGGTATCGGAGCAAAATTGATCATCGGATCTATTACAGTGATTACAATTTATTTCGGTAGACAGAGTCTGTAAGCGGGCCAGGTAGCCTCTGGATCCATCCTTTCTCTAAAAGGTGATATATCCAGTAAATTCCCCTACATTAGATCTTTGTGCTAGAAATACTTTGTTCTCACAGATCGGAAGCGGTTGAGTTTTGAGCTGGTGGAATTCGAATTTGCAACAATTTTCTTGGTGCCAGAGTTGAAATGTCTTTCAACGGATTGCGACTAGAGTATGCCCTTGAGGGAAATTCGAATTATGTTGCATGGAAGGATAGAATGGAGGTGGTATTAGATGATAACAGGCTGAAGGAGTTCATAGATGCTGAGATCCCAAAGCCTACTAATGCTACTCAAGTTGAAGCTTGGCAAAATAAGATGGCGAAATGTCGAAGGATTCTGTTGGAGGGCGTGAAGCATCACATTGTATCCAGCCTGCATGGAAAGGCTTCTCCATACTTGATGTGGAAAGCATTGACAGATATATTCCAAAGCAATAGCGACAAGAGGAATTTTCCGATCAAGGATAAACTCAAAATCATTAAGATGGAGAAAGGCGACAGTATCGCCAAGTACCTCACGAAGTTCACCCAATGCAGGGATGAGATGGGAAGTGTGGGGGTGACTTTCGATGATGAGGAATTTGTGGACTTGGCTCTCCTTGGTCTTCCGAAGATTTGGCATTCCTATCAGGACTCTGTCAATGGTCGGGAGAAATTGCCAGGATGGGAGCGACTTTGGTCGGATCTCATGCAAGAGGAGATAAGGTGGACTACCAGGGACGGATCTTCATCAAAGGTATCTGATGAAGAAAATTGCACTTTGGCTACCAAAGCAAAGAAGGGGAAGAGCAAGAAAGCTTCTTAGTCTGGTGCGAAAGGCAAGAAGCAAGACATGTCCAAGGTGAAGTGCTTTCACTGTCACCAACACGGACATTATGCCACAAATTGTCCGCAGAAGAAGAAAAATAAGCATGTTGTTGGATCTGCAGCGGGAGAGGCCTTAGCCTCGCAGTTTGAGCTAGATTTTTCACTAATCGCATGCTTGCTCTCAAGTGTGATGGGATCAGTATGGTTCTTGGATAGTGGTGCGTCTTTTCACATGACTGGAGATCGAGATCTGTTTTCAGACTGGATGAGAAAGATCTTGGAGAGCACATCGAGATGGGCGATGATGGTAGATACAGTGCGACCGGTATCGGTACCATTTCCTTTGAGAGGGAGTCTGGTAAACCCTTCGTATTGAAGGAAGTGATGCA
The DNA here is from genome assembly GCA_034641835.2 of Pinus albicaulis. Taxonomy (NCBI): domain Eukaryota; kingdom Viridiplantae; phylum Streptophyta; class Pinopsida; order Pinales; family Pinaceae; genus Pinus; species Pinus albicaulis. Next base: position 403,539 of record MU968551.1, on the reverse strand, counting down.
TGTTCCAGGATTGAAGAAGAATCTGATCTCTGTGGCGATGTTGGAAGACAAGGGGTACGATGTTGTCTTCAGCGAGGGAAAAGCCTTCCTGCGCAGTAAGACAACTGGAGAAACCCGGAAGATAGGGGTTCGAGTCAAGAACCTTTATCAGTTGCAAGTAGATGGCTGCGCAGCAATGGGATGCAAGGCGGAAGGAGTGGTGAGCCAGGATGATGGCGAGCTGTGGCACCGGAGATTAGGTCACCTTCACCATGGCACTTTGAAGATACTGCAGTAGATTTCTACTGGGCTTCATTTGTGAAAGCCACCTTTCATGAGAAGGATAGTCGCGCCATGACGATCCTTGAGAGAACTCACACAGACGTGTGTGGACCTTTCTCAGTAGCTTCGACAGCAAAGCACAAGTACTATGTGATCTTTGTTGATGATTTTTCTCGGAAGTTTTGGATCTTCTTCATACAGAAGAAGAGCGAGACATACTCAAATTTCTGTGAGTTCAAGGCACTGGTTGAGAAGGAATCGGGGAAGCATGTGAAGGCTCTAAGGAGAAAAAATGGTGGTGAATTAATCTTTGTTGAATTCAAGGACTTTTGCAGCGTAGAAGGAATTCGGAGAGAGCTCATAGCACCTCATAACCCACAGCAGAACGGGGTTGCTGAGCGGAAGAACAGAATGATCGTGGGTGTTGCACGGGCGATGTTGCATGATCAGGACCTACCCCTTCACTTGTGGGCGGAGGCATGCAATACTGCATTATATGTGCAGAACCGTTGTCCTCACAAGATACTTGGCATGAGTACACCCGAGATACAAGCTCGCAGGCCTGATATTTCCCATTTGAGGATTTTTGGTTCACCTGTCTACATGCATGTGACGAAGGATGCCAGGAAGAAGCTGGAGCCGATCGCAGAGGTTGGGATATTTGTGGGGTACAATGATACACCCCACAACTATCGTGTGTATTTTCCAGATAGTCGCAAGACTGTTGTGCGACGGGATATTAAATTTCAGGAGGAGAAAGCCATGAAGTGTTCGCTTGAGAGGGAGCCACACTTGCATGCAAATGAGGAGTTATTAGTTCCTAAGGATGAGCTTCCGGATGTGGATCAGCCACAAGAGGAAGTTGATGGAGTGGAAGAGACCACTCATGCAGCGCCAACCATCAGAGGGAGGAAGCGCACTACAGAAGCTGAGCGACTGGCTCAAGATGCAGGAAGGTTGTAGGACCACCTACAACACAGCGCAGGCAAAGACAGTCACCAGACCGGTACACTGGATACATGGCTCTTGTGAGCAAATGTGTCGTGACAAAGCCATCCTCTTTCGAGGAAGCTGTGGAGGACCTCGCATGGGTAGATGCCATGGTGGAAGAGTATGATTCGATTGTCAGAAACAGTGCATGGGAGATTGTCCCAAGACCGGAGGGGAAATCAATGGTGGGTTCGAGATGGATCTACAAAGTGAAGCAGGTGGCTGACGGGAGTGTGGAGAAGTACAAGTCAAGATTTTTTGCCCGAGGCTTCTCACAGATAGAGGGGATCGATTATGAGGAGACCTTTGCACCTGTCGCAAGGTATTCTTCCATACGGACGATCCTAGCTCTCTCAGCGTAGATGGGGTGGCACATCCATCAGATGGATGTGAAGACTGCGTTCCTCAACGGAGTCATTGAGGAGGAGGTGTAAATAGAGCAGCCCGAAGGTTTCGATATCTTCAGCAGTGATTCACATGTGTGCAGACTCAAGAGAGCACTGTATGGGTTGAAACAAGCACCTCGTGCTTGGTACACACGGATAGACAGTTATTTCACCGGACTTGGATTCTCCAAGAGTGAGCCGTATCCTAACCTGTACCAGATTGTGGTGGAGGGGAAGTTGCTGATCATTGTACTTTATGTAGATGATATGATTTTGACGGGTGATGAGCTATTGATACTTTCATGCAAGGAGGATCTTGCTAGAGAGTTTGAGATGAAGGACTTGGGCCTCCTTCATTATTTCCTGGGATTGGAAATCTGGCAGCGCAGTGATGGACTGTTTGTTTCTCAGGGTAAGTATGCCTGGGAGATACTGGAGAAGTTCAACATGCATGGTTGCAAGCTTGTTGATACTCCTCTTCTTGGAGGTTGGAGGAAGGAGGATGCTACTTCGGCGGAGGTAGTGGATGCCACTGTTTATCGACAGTTGGTGGGGTCGCTTATGTATCTGGTCAATACACGACCCGATATATGCTATGCTGTTAACCAGCTTTCGAAAGCTATGGTTAAGCCTACCAAGCTCTTCTGGAAGGCAAGCAAGCATGTATTGCGTTATATTAGAGGCACATCGGGATATGGCTTGTGGTACATATAGGAGGATGAGGTGAAGCTATGTGGCTTCACGGATGCAGATTGGGTAGGGAGCCCAACGGACAGAAAGAGCACATCTGGAGGGATCTTCAGTATCAGGTCGACAATAGTTTCTTGGTACAGTAGGAAGCAGAGATCCGTGGCACTCATTTCAGCAGAGGCTGAGTATATGGCAACAAGTTTGGCTGCATGCGAGGCCATATGGATGAGGAAGATCCTGGTCGGATTGTTCGGGTCACACTTGGAGCCCTCATGATTTGACGATAACGATTTGCATTAAGCTCTCGGCTAATCAAGTGTTTCAGATAGATCCAAACACATTGTTGACATCGGAGTACCATCATATCAGATATTGTGTGCGGCGGAGAATCGTGTTAACTTTCATATATTCCCGGAAGGGATCGGGGGATCAGTATCTTCAGCGAAGGCATACCGGAAAATTCGAATACCACGGAAAGGCAAGGATAGGGTTTAAAAATAATCCATATCTTGTTGAGAAAGTGTTGGTAACAAAATGATGGGCGGATGAAATGAAGTGTACTTCACCTAAGTGAGCCCTTGTTTATTTTTGGCACAAAGTCTATTTTTAGACTATGTCTATTTTTAGACATATGGAGCATGATCTGAGTTCGAGAATGCTTTCATTTGTATTAAGGATGATTTTTTCGAGTTGGTAAAAATATATGGACCTCTGTTACCAGACATTGGGCAGAATCTATTTTTTAGCTGCAAGGCTAAAAATAGAGCAGTCGAAATATTATTAACATTATATGTTGGGCACCTATTAAATTATCTTTTCCTCTCTTGGAGCACTTAGGTTTGATGCTTGGATGTGGCACATGCAACTGACAGAAGGAAATACGCTTTTCCTATGGGTTAGTTGAGCTATTGCATGGTTGACTTCAGTTAGAACTCATGTGGCAGAGTTTGGTGGAGTTGATGAGACAGTTGGTCGAGTTGTGTTCGGTTTAACTTAATTGAACTAGTTGTATTTAGTCTAGCTGATAAATACACTAGTGATGAGTGGTGTGAATTAATTATTAATTAATTCACTAATTATTAACTCATAAATCAACTGAAGAATACATCAGTTAACTGCAATGCATGGACAATTCAGTGGAGACCAGTGTTAGAGGTGGGTGAAAAGGTGAGTCTAGTATCAGTTGTGACTATAGCTGTGCATGGGATTTACACACACATTGATTGAGATTGCCAATGAGGATTGCGCAGTACAAGCCAGTGGGATTCGAACTTGGATCTCATCATTATTCATCTTGGATTGTTGTGATAGAAAGTGACAGAACTGTGGGAGGGGAATTTGAACACAGCAACATTTAAAGCCATTACATTGTGTGCTTAACTTTTGGAGATAATCTTGAGTACTTGGCAAGGGGAAGTATTGTACTATGTATTGTTACATGTTATCTATCATTATAATATACAGATAGTTGGGGGTTTTCAGCTGTATGCTTTCCCCATTACATGCTGTGTTATATGTGTGCTTGATTATGTTTTAATGTGCGCATGCGACTGCTTCTATTTCCGCATATTGATGATCAATTGTAGAAGAGGTTATGTATTATGCATGAAGCTTAAATAGTGTGTAATCAGGATAATCTCGGTGAATAATTCAAATATTATTCAAATTTCTACACTTGGGCTGAAAATTCTCTCTGTGAACCTGCACGAAATATCTATAAATCGACTCCCTTCGAGCCTCTGGAAAATGGACCTTCTTCGTTGGAACCTGTACCTTCCCTTCTAAAGCTTGCACCTACACCTTCTTCTCTGGAACTTGCACCTGATCCACCTACTTCTTCTTCTTTCCATTATCCTTAGGCTTTCTCGTCAACCTGTAAATACCATGCTCTGTAAATCCAATAAAATCCCCATCGGAGCTAGATCCTCTAGGTTTGAGTCTTGCCTTCCCATCCTGGAACAAGAACTCAAACCCCTTATTCTCGATCATCAAGATAAAAATCATGCCATATCTAAGTCTTGGTACAATCAGTACATCCTAGACCTGCATCACTCGTCATGTATCCATATTTACTGGCACAACACCGAAGCCTCAGATATCCAACTAACTCTTGTTGCCCAACACCATGTGCAACTTTGACTCCCATTCAACTAGAGTCTCAAAAAACTCATGTGACCCTATTATATGTTTCGTCGCACCACAATCCACGTATCATCCATCCCCATTTCCAATACCCTTCGATAAATCAGAGATCATAGAAAAGTCCTCCTCCTCCAATTTCCTGGTGAGATCATCTATCTCAATTGAAGTGGAAACACCGATGACCTACTTCTCTTTACTATTCTTTTCACATTCATTCTTCTTCATCATACATCTCAAAGAAAAGTAACCCATCTTGCTATAGTTGAAACACTTGACTTTACTCAGGTCCTTCTTCTTCTTACCCTTCATTCGTGCTACAAGTGCCATGTCCTCATCTTCCCTCTTCATTGGATGAAAATCATCATCTCTCAACTCTTCCTGAATGAATTTGTCGCATAGCGTATTCCAATCTAGAAATTTATTTCTTAAAATGATCCCTTTGATGAAGGGCTTCCATTCCTCGGTGAACCCTTTCAAGGCAATCCTCACCATATCACTATCTGAAATAGTCATACTTGTGCCAACAAGATCATCTATGACCTAAGACAATATCATCGTGTACGAAGTCACTCCTTCACCCTTTATCATTCTGGTGGACTTCAGCTTATCCTCCAATACCAGTACTTGGTTCTCGTTCTTATTCTGGAACAAACTCTAAAGATCCATTCACATCTCATGTTTATATTTATTCCTAGATAAATGAGGTATCAGGGGATCCCTCACTCCATATAGGATGATCAATCTCGCCCTCATATCCAAATCCATGTACACTTCCAACTCCTTTGGGTTTTTTGGCTTCTTGATGGCTTTCTCATAAAATTCCTAGATCTTGTTGACCTGCAAGACCAACTTGATCCTTTCCTTCCATGGACTATAGTTAGACAACCCCTCCGACATGTCCTCATATCAGAGACCTACCTGCAACTTCGACATTGTCACCTACAATGTGAACAACTCCCTCTTAATCTGTACTTTGTTGTGCACAACTCTAATTCACTGACTTCCAAACTAGCTCAGACACGCTCTGATACAATGTTGATTTTCCAAGATCTTGGGTATAATTTAGAACCTTAGAATCACTGGCACTACCAAACCAAGAATTGAAACAAGAACTACTTTTCACATCAGAAAATATAAAGAAATAAATCACACATGCACAAGTGTAAACATTGTTTTAACAAATATTGTGCACTAATGTAAAAACCAATATTATTTTATATTAAACCAATATGAATAATACAACAGTCTATGGTATACAAGATATAATGACAAACTTCCCCACACAAGCTTAATGTCGTATCTTATCATTTCACTCCTTCACTTATATATTGCTATCTAGTCACTACTTACTCCTTCAAAGGACAACACATAGAGAACTCCAAGAGGGCTTCCACCTAACACTGCTACAAGTCACTTTTTCTACATGTACACATGTTGATCCAATATTCTCTTCTAGGCTGGGCAATCCTTGAGCTCCAGTTCACCAATCTAACAGTCAATTTTTTCCATCAAAGTGCTACACTTTAGGCAAAAAACTTCACCGAATCACGTTGCGACCAAATTCATTATCATTTTCTTCTCTAGGGATACTTTGGGCTATCAACACGTTGCCCTCCAACAATCCAATGATTCCTAATACATACACTGCGAAATATGCTCCTAGTTGGGGTATTCCGATAATCCAAGTCAACCCCAACAAATGACTCCCACAGGCTACTATAACTTTGTCCACACTAGGACATGATCCCCAACATCAAATCAACTAAACTCTTCATCAATACATACCTTTTTTGAGGTTTTGTTTCTTTTTTTTGCAGGGTTCTGCTACTGATTAGGGTACTTGTCACTAGGTAACAACCCTACCAAACATGGCGAAACAATCTCCTATTAAATGCAACCTCCCTTCCACACTTGGTTGTCCAAATCATTGTAGGATAGGGTTTAAAATAACCCTCAAAAAATCCAAAAAAACCTCCCTATACCCTATGCTATTGACTATGGTTACAACTGCACCACCGACACTCTTTTATAGAGCAATTCAGGCTTGCAACCTACTCACAATTTATAGCTATAGTTACATCCTAGTACGTAGAGAACACCCACATAAAATCACACTTAAAACAGTCTCCAAGGTCACTCTAAAATGTGGCATTCCTCCCTCCAATAACTTGGACCTATGGTGAGATAAGAACATTTCCCAGAACAATCCTTCTCGTCCACCTCTTATCCTGCTTAAGTCTGTGGCCAATTCAGAGATGTATGGATGAGATTTGATGCTCTTATATGATTAAAATGATTCTCGATCGTCTTATTTTTATACACATAAGAGGGCTCCATGAATTTTTTGAAGAGACATGACTTTTGTACCAAGATGAAATGACTTGTCCATCCAACAATTAATTTTCAACTTCAAAAATTCATAACTCAAGTTCTAGAGCTCTAATTTGAATGATCTTCGAAGCGTTGGAATTGGCACACCAATATATATCACCTAAAATTTTCTTGTGCTAAAATTATTCATGGTTTTGGCCCAAATATCGATGGCTGAAAAACCCCTACCTTGAGTTCCAAGCCCACAAGTGATGCTTGTGGCTTTTGTCCTCCAATCCTCGAACTCTAGGGCTTGGAGTACCTCCCAAGCTACTCAAAAATCAACACACTAAGGGTCTTCTTTCAAGTATTCATATCACTCCTACCAAGGTTATCACTCATTTATTGTTCATTGATGATGTGATTTGTTTTGGGAAGGGAACGACTTCTAAATGGAATAGCTTTTTAGAAAATTTAAAAAAAAATTGTAATGCTTCAAGGATGGTTACCAGTATAGAAATATCCCTTCAACTTACTAACAATTTGGAGGAAAAGGATGAAGCTTCTATCAAGTAGTATTTTCCTTACAAGTTTGATACTTTGGATAAAGGGCTAAAATAATTTTTATATTGTATCAAACCTAATTGTTATAAAGTGAATGATTGGAAATGGAATATAAATAAAGCGGAAAATCACATTAATGTTTGGTGTAATTTTTGGTTGTCTCAAGGTGGGAGGATAATTCTCGTTAAGGTAATTTTTAGAGTCCATTCTAGTTTACTAGATGGCCCTTACTAAAATTCCTAAGAGCATTCTAAAATTTATTCATAAAATAAGTTTTCAATTTATGTGGGCCCAAAAAAATACCCTTGCTCATATGGGAAGAAATAACCCTTGCTAAAAAGAAGGGTGGTTAGGGTATTCACAATATTTTTATTTTTGTTGATCCCATGGCAAAAAAAATTAGTTCGTGTATGTTCTTCGAAGGGGATCTATGGAGAAACATCATGATGACTAAGTACCTTAAAGGTACTACAATGGAGGATTGGTTTAGGTACACTAATAAGATCCCTTCTAAAGGCTCTTTAATCTAGAAAAAAATTGGTTGGGGCTTTTCTCAAATTGAAAGAGTGGATGGCTTAAAAGGCGGGTTTGAATCAAGAGGTGAGATTGGGTTTAGAACCATAGATTGGATGTGACGGTTCCTATTATTTATCACAAAATTTAAGAGATTACTTGACTCGACAAGGGATGAAGACTCTATAAAGTTTGGGATATTGTAGGAATAATGATAATACTCAAGTATATATGGACTCTAATCATTTACATATTTCAGATCCTTTGGTTGAGGAATGACACTCTTTCACTTGTGGCCTCAGAAAAGCCTACATTGTTTTACAATAGGAATGCATTGATCAATTGGTCTGGTCTCTTAATGGATACGATGGTACCATTATAGCCAAATTTGTGTATGACACATTTCTAGATCAAAGATTTGACTATATTGGTCACTAGTGGGATAGATTTCTTTAGAGAAGCAATGGACAATTGAACATTTAGTTGTTTTTGTGACTTGTTTTCAAAGGTAAAGCTTTTAACATGGGAAGCCTTTAAAAGGAGGGGTTGGCAAGGTCCTAGATTTTTTTTTTATGGATGGATGAAGAATGGGCCAATGATTTTTTTATTAATTTTTCATTTAGAGTGTAAATTTGGCAACTTGTTATTGATTTTTTCAATTGAAATTAGATTGGTCTGGTTTGTCTTTAGATTCTTGTTTATGGAACTAGGTTAAAAGTAATTCTTGTTCTAGATTCCATTACTTGTCAGCCTATGTTTTATGGGGGATATGGAATCATATGAATAAGGTTCTTTTTTAAAACTTTCAAATTAATCCCTTTATGACCACCTTCAACAATAAAAATGCTTTTAATGAACAAGTTCCTAATCAGATTTCAGCTAAGAAAAAATTAGACAAAAGTGGTAATTAATACAGATGTCTATTCGAGAGGCTTCTTTGATGGAGCTTGTGTCAGTGGAAACTATGGAGGTGGTATGCTGATTGATATCAACCTTTATTATAATATGAAAATGAAGTTAGAAATTGGGCCTGGTATGTTGCTAAGTCTGAATTATTGGCCTGTTGACCCTTCTTAAGATTGTTGCTCATGAGAATTTTTTACAGTTTTTCACTTTTGGGGATTCTAAAAACACTATTGACTGGATTAATAGGAAGGCTATTATGTGTGGAATTAATTTTGGATGTTGGTAGAGGAAGATAAGGGAATTACAAGAACAATATGATGATTTACATTCCATATGTATCTGCTGAGATTCTAATAATATTGTTGATATGCTATCTAAAGAACCAATGTTCTTAGATGTTATTGAATGCCATCTAAATTTTTATTATATGGGCACATGTAGGTCAAGCACTAGTTTTTCCATGTTTTGACAAGTGTACCTTAAGGTTCACTATTAGATTATGTTTTAATGATATTTGAATAGTACAGTGACTAGTTGTGTCTAGAAAAGTGTATATGCACTATTTTTGAAAGTTACAAGTGTTTATATCTTTTGATTTTATGATTAAAAAAATACTTTTTTGTTGAGAAACCCAATTGAAATAAGCATTCCTTATTTGATGAATAAAAAATATAAAATAAATAAATTATAAATTTCAAAAAGTAAGGTGTTATTTTATTTTACTTCACTTTTGCAATAGGATTTTAACCCAAAAATAACTTCAGTCAGATCTAACAGATGCCATCATGCATTTTTCTTGGTTTTTGTTACTCTTAAATCTTAATAGAACTTTAATGTGAAATACTACACTTTCATAAGCTACCTTCAATATTTCCTTTTAACCATGCCTTCTAAGAAGGGAAATGCCAATTTAACAAATTCTCTTATATTTTCCAAAAAAATAACATTGAGCAATGGTGTATTGAAGCCTAGGAATTACCGACACCTAAATAAGGAGAAAATCAAAATCAAAGATAAGATCACCAGATTCAAAATATTTTATTTTTTATTTTTCCTTGAACTCATCCTATGGCTTCTTAATGAGTCCATGCATTTTAGTAGTGACACCATAGAGATTAAAAACCATACCATTGTCATGAAACAAAAAAATAAAAAAAGACCTTGGATTTTTGGGGCGGTCTATTCGCTAACTCATCTCTCCCTAAACATATAATCATAGCAAAATACAAATTTGAAAAAATATGTGCTAATGAGAGGTATTCTTAAAACTTATCATACTAAGTGTTATTAAATAAATTTATTAGTTATTTTGTTTTAAAAAAAAAATTCACTAAATCCTATGTGATAGTATGAGCAAAAATAAGATTGAGAAATATCAATGGAACTTTTGAATGTGGATAATTTTAAATTTAAAGTGGTTTAATACTCTTATACTCTTAAGTCACGATCCACCTATCAATTTTTAGATATAACCAAATTATATGAGATTTTGTTTGAGAAGATGAATCACACTATATAGTTAAAAACACACAAACTAAAAGTTTTTTTATATAATTTTTTATCAAAAATATCTTAACATTCTTAATAAAAATTTATTCAAAAATTAAAATATTTTCATATTTATAAGATGTATATTAATTGGTTTAAACAGAATTTAGTTTCTACCCAGTATTCAAACTTCATAGGAAAGGTTATAATAAAAGTTAATTTGGAAAAATTAAACCTCCCAAGAGGGACCATCTTAATCAGAACCCTTAGTCAAAATTCTGAATGATTGTCCTTCGGGAAAAACGTCATCAACTTTTAACTGAAATGTTGATGCCGATGGGAAAGCATTCAGTTGGATAATCGATGTCAATGAAAGAAAAATCAACCTATTCTGCCGATAGTGATGGAAATACGTTTGGGCAATTCGCTGTTGACCGACGCCGCTGACGGAAAACACAATGGGTCCATTCGGGTGACTATTACAGAAAAACGTCCAACTCACAAATTGACGTTGATGAGAAATACAACCAACCCATTTGGTCAATGAGTCATAGTTCGGATATTTTCCTACTTATCCAGGGCACAAAACTTTCCTATCTTACGTTGAGGGAAGAGAAATTAGACGCCAAAGCTCTGAGGAACGATTCTAGGACAACTCCATGACTCCCATGTCTGACCAACTTGAAATATATCTTCCAATTGCTCAAATATTTAAGGTATGTCATGCATGGGTACCGTTTGATATAATTCCCTCGTCCTTTGGTGTGGGTACCCATCATAACGATTTGGTGGCAACAATCATCACTCGGTCTCTTATCATTGGAGCATTTCCCACTTCCCATTACGATTATCTAGTCAGTCTCCCGTGTAATTGTGATTATGGTTTAGATGTTTAGAGAAGACTAAATACCTTATTATTCTTAGATAAAACCCAATGTATTTCTTCAATTATCTTTCTTTTTCGGACAAAAAGATGGGACCTTATTAGCACACATGGAATCTTGTGAATGGTGTCAACATCTACTGTGAAACACCTCTAACATTTATCAACTCATGAATCTATTCCACATAATTGGTGATATATATTCTAATAAGTTCATAAGCCAACGAAGTTGTCCACAATGTAATTCACTTGATTCATATGACCAATAAACTAGGCCTAATGTCCATCAAATTGAGATCTTTATTCATATTGGCCACCTCAACACAACAAAACACTATTTAATCATTAGTTATACACATTCAATGCTGACACCACAACTCAACATATAGATGGGAGATTAAGTTTGTGAAGACAAATTCACGTAGAAAAGGCTTAGAATTCCATGAAGGTGCATTCCTTAATGCACTGTGGATTTACCATCATAATCAAGAATCTTGCTCCTTTTAGGAACCACATATCAACATGCCAAATTCATTTGAATACAAAAACATTTAAAATTACTTTACCATTAATCTTAACATGCCCATTTACATATACTTGCAAGTAGGTATTAGCCATGGAACTTATGCAGATAGATTTATCCATAAGTTACATCTTTACATGAAAGAACATGCAAGTATATGTTACTCATCCAAAACATATATAATTGCAGATACATGTCATTAAAATATAACCAAAGGGAAATAAGAGTAAACACAGACATGATTACATGCATACACGCATAATGTGAAGTAAAATACTTATTTTAATCTTGAACAACCAAATTGATTGGAACAAACCATTTTCCATAGTTGGCCTTCTTGAGCTGGGTTATGATACCACAAGGGGAACTATCAATTCTCAGGAAGAGTTATCCAAAAAAAAAGGAACTCTGTCCTTTGAAAACATAAAAAATTAGAGAACTCTTCTTCCCTACTGAGTCTAGGGTCTCTACAATATCTAGAGGTGTCCCAGTTGGCTAGAAAACAAATGAGGAAGCCCCTTCACTTCTTAGTAGTACGCTAATGGTTCTCTTGCCTCTTACTTCTCATGATTGTCGAAGAAACATCAAATTATGAACGCCTTAGTTTGGCTATGTTCTAGGACTTATACAAGTATTTAGAAAATAGAAATAAATCTTTGTAAGCCCAAAATTATACAACACTTACCCAATCCACAAATGGAACTTTTCATGATGTCTTTGGGAAAACATAATGAGTTCTAATCACCAAACATTTTATAGCACTAATCCAATTTGTGAATTTCATTGCTTCAGACATGTTTTGGAAACTAATTCAAGTTATACTCCGCTAGAATGCTACAACCTCCATTCCACATGGGACCAAAAAAATTCTAACATGGAAATCACTTATGTAGGTACTCATGCAACCCTTGCTAACTTTGGACACATTTTTCCACTCATGGGTCTCTACTAGATTGTATCTTTTCACATCAATATCACTAATTTGAAAATGGGTTGGATAACCTATTATGCTTTTCCAAAACCTCCCACTCAGTTAATCAAATTAAGATCTAGCTTATTCTTGACTTGTTCGGAAATGAATACTTGAAACAGGTATATATTTTTTTAAATTGTTTAAGCTCTTAAGAAAATTTGTTTTCCCTTATATTAAGCATGTTTAGAAACCATAAAATGCATCGAATAAGCATCAACACATAACAACAAATTTAATAAAGGATTTCACCCAAATATCGCGGGCTACGTCTCCTTGAGCTCTTGTCAAATGACTTGGCTCTTTGGGATTAGGATGGAAAATTTCCATTACAAGCTACAAAATCAACTCCAATGGTTATCTCAATTGCACCAATGGTTTTAGAATACCATTTATATCCCTGGTATGGTTGAAAATTCTCTGAAGATGAACCTCAGCTCCCTTAGATCGGTTTCCTTGAGTCGGTGCGCTTATGCTTCCCTGAGCTTCTTTGTTGCACTAACTGCCTCAGAAATCCTTTTTTGTCCCTAAAACATTTTCTATAGTCTCCAACATACATCAGACATCCAAAATAGGCTATTTATTTGCTCAAAATGAGCACTAGCTCCACAATCTAGGCCTCCATCCATTGTTGGCCCTGGGCTGCCCAAAACTTCCCTGTGGCTCTTCGACCTTCAAAAATATTCAAATGAATCCTGAAATCCTCTGATTGTATTAAAAATTTCCAAAATAGTTATAATATACTATTCACTTGAAGAAATTGGCTTTCGACTTCGTCGGTTTCACCTCCAACACCTCGTGGCACCCCCTGGCTCTTGGTTCACTCAAAACTTCTCTGAAGCATCTCGGCCTTCAAAATCCTTCAAAATATTCTGAAAATACCTCCAGGATTCATAAGGTTCAAAATAGTCAAAGTAGACTATTTTTTTGCTGAGAATGGATATTGGCTGCTCTGGATAGGCCTCATTCTCTTGCTGCCACCTGGTGGCCCTAGTGACCCTTGAAACTTCTCTAAAGCATCTTGGCCTTCAGAAGTCCTCTATAGGCTCTAAAACCCTCACCATTAGTTTCATAATTTCTAAAACATCCAAAATTGACTATTTTATCCCTGAGTAAAGCCTCTAGTTGCCCTCGCTAGGTCTCAAATTGATGCTGGCCCCTGGTGGCCCTAGTGGCCTCTAGAACTTCTCTGAAGCCAAACCATACTTATAAGTCCTCTGATGGATCCAAAACCCTCACAATGAGTTTAGAATTTCTGGGAGAGTCAAATTTGACTATTCACACTCTCATAATGAACAATCTAGTTGAATATAAAGACTATTCAATTTTTGTCTAGTGACCCCTAATTCAGCTCCACTAAAAATGGAGCAACTTCAGTTAAACCAACCAAAATAGCATATCCGCCCTAAATTTGGAGTGCACTCAAAATTCTCCGCCAGCACTAACCGCGCATTAAAATTTGGTGGGGGGGTTGGGCATATGACCCTCACCCCACAATCTTGAAACCATAACCACCGGCAGGTTAACGACGAGGTTCTGTGCATGTGAGAAGGCCTCATCATTTAACGAGCAGAGGTTTTAACTGTTGGGCTGAACATTTTATGCATCAGTTTATAACAATATGTGACCACCATCCATAAACAACTGGTGGTTGCGTTGACTGTCGGGAGGATAAGGCGATTGGTTCTGAGGCTAAGGTCCTATGGGGAGGGGTTGGCCCCTCTGCTCCACCATATTCAAAACCATTCAACGTTAAATTAAATGTGAAAACATTATGGTTAAGAACTAACCATATGAGAGTCGGTAATACCCCCACATTTTTTGCAGGAGGTCTCGCAATCGATCTCGCATACTCCAAGGGACACGTGGCAGCCTCTGGGTTGGCCACGTGTCGCCCTATAATTGGCCCTTCATAAGCCATACATCCAGTCGGATTGCACCAATTGTCCTTCTGCAATTGGATGGAAGGGAATATTATGAGGAATATTCCAGTAATATTTCCTAGAATATATTTTTTTTAATTTCCAAAAACCCAGTCAAATCTGGTCAAAGGTCGAAAATTACAATTTACTGGACTTTTCAAATCGCGATAACTTCATTATACGATGTTAGTTTTTCAAACTGTTCACGGTGCTAGAATTAGGAAGACGAGATCTATCTGGTCACTTAGGTTCAACACACTTTCGAACACTTTGAAATTTGAGCTATCACTTAGGTACTTGATCCAAATTTGGTCACACCTCCCCATTGGGAATCATTTGGACCCAAAAATATTGATTAACTGATCTGTTCAGTAGATGAGAGTACAACACCCTCACTTTTTCAGCCTCCATACACTTTTCCTTGCTTGGCTTAGTGCCTTTGAACCCGAACTTGAAGATAGTCAACACTTCCCTTCTTGGATGCGGTTGCCCTCCTGTCAAGAATTGTCTTCCTTAAACTCACCCAGAAATTTCTGGCGAGAAATTTTCCATAGAAGGTAGCTAAACATCATGTCCTTGATCATCGATCCAAGGTGGCTCAAACAAGCATAAGTTTCCAACATAAATGAATACATAACTGAAATTTTCATATGTACAAATGAATGTGTCTTACTGAGTTAAGAAGTCAAACCACTTCTTACTAAGTCACTTCCATGGTGGCTTTTGCTGCTAAAAATATCATTCATGTGAAACATTTGTTCTCACATCAACGATGGAATATTTTGTTCCACTTTTGCCAATATTTTTATCCTCTTGCTTCAAATGCTTGGGATGATTAGTTGGACGCAATGTCCAACATTGGGAAAACAAATGTCCTTTCTTTTGGCAACATGTGCAAGTATTTTTCACGTTCTTTTCAATTTTCCTTCACTTCAACTGTTTCATGTATGCCTTCATCCTCTTCCACCATTTTGAAACACCATGGTTACATAGACCACAATATGAAGAAAAACTCTTTCTTCCATTCATGCAAGGAGATTTGCCATGCTTTACAAAAACATAATCAACTTGACTATGGGAAGAATTATACCTCACATGTTGCTTTGGATGTCCATCTTTTTTATCTTCTTGAGGAGATGAACTTGTATAGTTTCCAAATTTATTTTGAAGACTAACATCATTGTTCATGTCATGATAGCTATCATAAATCTCTTGTTCACCATCAGCTGCACATATACAAACATATTGCTACAACATAGGCTTCAAATAATGGAAATCAACTTGAAAACAAACTCGACATGTTTGTGGTTTAGAACTTGGAACAAAAGTTCTTCTTTGAGTTATCTCACATGCCTTCATGGCTATAGAGTTTTTTCCATAAGATTGAACATAGCCTAGACCAAACTTCTTAGGTATTTCCTCAACCAAAATAGGATCAATCATGCCTTTCACATGTTTTCCTAGGCCCTTGCCTTCATAGCCCATTTTAAACATCAACTTGGACCCTATACCTCTACTGTGCTTTTCAAATGAACCTACACATCTTTTTGAAGAGGAATTCGAAGACAAATTTAAGTGTGTTACCTTTGTTTCAAGAATGTTCTTGGTTAAGGCCTCTTGGGCTTGATGGAGCTGCTTCTCCATCCCATGCAACCTTTGAAGAAGTCCTTCTTTATCTTGCTTCATAGCAACCAATTTCTCATGAAGTCTAGTGATTTCTCTTCCATCTTCATACAAAATTTGCACCATATCCTTCAAGATGTAGAAGTCTCGCTTCATGTCTTCATCGAAAAATCTCGTGAAGGAGGAGGATTTTGAAACCTCACTTGAAGAAGTTGTCATCATCATGTAAATTAACTAAATAACTTCAATCAAACATTCACAAAACCTTCAAAAAACAATTGATAAAGCTTCTGAACAAAATGGCTCTAGACTCAAGCTCTTCTTCAAGCAGCCTTTTTCAAACGAACCCTCTTGTTCTTCAAGGGTTGCCCTGAGGTCCTTTGGGTAAGGAGAATGCTTTCAACCTTCTTCCTTCTTGTCCTCTTATAAAATTAGTTATCATTATCTTTCCCTTCAACACAAGCAAACTCAAATCAGTCAATTTGCAAGCAATAAAATTATTTGCACTGTTAAACACCTTTGAAGTCAACAAGCAATCTAGTGTTCTTTCAAGCAAGAAACTATGCTATGATAAGAAAGAAACCTAGTTCTATAATACCAACCTGATCTAAAAATGGGTTGGATAACTTGTTATTCTTTTCAAGAACCTCCCACTCAGTTAAACAAATTAATATCTAGCTTATTCTTGACTTGTGTGGAAATGAATACTTGAAACAGGTGTATGTTTTTTTTTTAACTGTTTAAGTGCTTTAAGAACATTTGTTTTTGCTGATATTAAGCATGTTCAAAAACCATAAAATGCATCAAATAAGCATCAATGCATAATAGAAACTTTAATAAAGGATTTCACCCAAATATCGTGGGCTACCTCTACTTGAGCTCTTGTCAACTGACTTGGCTCTTTGGGATTAGGATGGAAAATTTATTTTACAAGTTACAAACTAAAATCCAATGGTTATATGAACTAAACCAATGGGTTTAGAATACCATTTATATCCATGGTATGGCTGAAATATCTCTGAAGATGAACCTCATCTCCCTTAGACTCGTCTCCTTGAGTCGGTGCCCTTACGCATCCCTGAGCATCTCTGTGGCACTAACTCCCTCAGAAGTCCTTTTCTATTCCTGACACATTTTCTAAATTCTCCATCATACATCAAAAATCCAAAATAGGCTATTCATTTGCTCAAAATGAGCATTGGCTCCCCAATCTAGTCCCCCACCCAGTGTTGGCCCTAGGCTACCCAAAACTTCCCTGTGGATATTCAACCTTTAGAAGTCTTCAAATTACTCTAAAAATAATTTCATGGGATTCAAAATGTACAAAATAGTCATAATAGACTATTCACTTGTAGAAATTGGCCCCCATCTTCTCTGGTTTAGCCTCCAACACCTCGTGGCACCCCGTGGCTCTTGGTTCACTGAAAAATTATCTGAAGCATATCGGCCTTCAAAATTATTTGAAATATTCCAAAAATCCCTCCAATGGATTAAAAAGGCTCAAAATAGTCAGAATAGACTATTGGTTTGCTGAGAATGGATACTGGCTACTCTAGATAGGCCTCATTCTTCTGCTGGCACCTGGTGGCGCTTGTGACCGTTGGAACTTCTTTGAAGCATCTCAGCCTTCAAAAGTCCTATATAGGCTCTAAAAACCTCACCATTAGTTAAATAATTTCTGAAACATTCCAAATTGACTTTTGGATTCCTGAGTAAGGCCTCTAGCTGCCCTGGCTAGGCCTCAAATTGTTGTTGGCCCCTGGTGATCCTAGTGGCTCCTAGAACTTCTATGAAGCTAAAAAATTCTCATAAGTCCTCTTATGGCTTGGAAACCCTCACCAATGAGTTTGGAATGTATGAGATAGTAAAAATTGACTATTCACACTCTAAGAATGGACCAATCTAGCTCAAGATAGCGCCAATTCAATTTTTGTCCAGTGACCCCTAAATCAACTCCACTAAAAATGGAGCAACTGCAGTTAAAGCAACCAAAATAGCATATCCGCCCTAAATTTTGGGCACGCTCCAAATTTTCTGCCAACACTAACCGTGCATTAAAATTTTATAAGGGGGTTGGGCACATGGCCTTAACCCCGCAGTCTTCAAACCATAATCGTCGACGAGTTAATCGCTTGGTTCTGCACATCTGACATTAAGGCCTCAAAATATAAAGGGAAGAAGTTTTAACTGTTGGGTTAAATATTTTATGCGCCAGTTTATAACAACATGTGACCACCATCCACAAACAATTGTAGGTTGTGTTGACTGTTAGGAGGATAAGGCACTTGGTTTCGAGGCTTAGGTCCTATGGGGAGGGGTTGGCTCGAGGGGCTGGCCCCTCTGCTCCACCATATTCAAAACCATTCAATGTTAAATTAAACATCAAAACATTATGGTTAAGAAATAACCATAAGAGAGTCGGTAAAACCTCCATGTGTTGCACAAGAGTTCTCACGATCGATACCGCGGACTCCAAACAAACTTTTATTATGTAGTCCTAGGACACGTGATGGCCTCAAGGAAATACAAGGAAAAGAACCTATAGAGGATGTTTTTGAGGAACCCCTTATAAAAATAGCCTAGTCATCTATTTCTAGCGGAGGTTACTAGAGGAGGTTGGCGGGCGGAGGGTTTTATGGATATTTTCTGCTTGGTGCGCTTATCATCCAAAACCACACCAGTGGGCTAAAAAAGAGAACACACCAGTGCACACAAAACATTGGCACACCAGACACCATGCACTCTGTACACACCCTCCTGGTGCATCATATTACTATAGAGCACCATTGCTTTACAACTGTTCTACACCGGTGCATCATAAAACATCGTGCCAAAAAAGAAATTTCTTGGTGTGGTATTAAGAAACTGCACTGGTGCGTCATAGAACATTGTGCCAAAATAGAGACCGCCTGGTGCGGTATTAAGAAACTACACCAGTGCCCGTATAAAACCTCGCGCACTGGAACAAGGTTAAATAAAAAAAAATACTGCCAAAAAACCACATTTTTCACTTTTCTCAGTGTTCCAGAGCTCTCAAGCACCGGTGTAATTTATCCTTGTCTGAGCCGCCCTGACATCGGTGCTCCCATTGCACCCATTGCACGCACTACTACTGTGCATTCCCCACCACTCTCCAACTTTCATTTTTCAAAACAGTGGGCAAATTTTCTTTTGAAAATTTTACAGCCAATATGCCTCCTTGACGGCCAAATGTACATGTATTTTTCTTGTTTTTCCACAATTAAGCTTTTTAGCAGATTAGAATTTCAAATAAATTTAACCATTTAAAAGTTTTTTTTTTTTTGTCATGTGGTGCACTCGAGCCATTTGGCTCGCATTAGTAAGTGGTGCTGCCTGTAAAATTTACAGGCCGCACTGCAACTGGTGCTAACGATATCCACACCGTTTCCGGGGTAGTATCAAAAGGCACACCACATTAATTTAAAATTTAAAAAAAAAGTGCGGTGAGGTTATTTAGCCGGCCGCACCATGGACCATGTGGAATAGTGGCGATGCGGTGCATTGACGGAAATATACGCCCCTATGTTTGTCAACACACTGCATTCGGCATTCCGACAGGGTAAACGATGCGGCCTGGTAAACAACCACACCTTTGACTATGTAATGAAGTCAAGAGGTCGGTGCGCTAACAGAAATATGTGCGTCGGGGTGTATATTTTAGTCAACGCACTGCACTCTTCACACTGTACATAGTCAACGATGCTCTAAAAATTTTCAGGTGCACCACCTATGGTGCATTGAATGTCATCTAGGGCACCACCCCAGTGTGTGACAAACAAAAGACGTATCAAAACTGGTGCATGAGTGTTTCTTGTGGCACACCGAATTTTTTGTTTTTTTTCCAAAAAAATCAATATATATATATATATATATATATATATTCCTAAATACATGTCTCATTTAATGAAAAAACATTATTTAATATGTCAATCATTCAAAGAGAAGAGGGGGAACATCAACAACAACAGGTGGAGCAGTATGACATGGTTCACCTCTGGGAGGCACGAGAGAGGGAGAGAGATGCGCACCCTCACCCTATTATAGCAACTAACCAGGGGCTCCTAAGGCAGGTAGGCCTCCTCAAGTTCTATGAGGAGGCTACTTCCCTAAATGGCCATGGTGTGTTTTTGAGACATATTATCCGTAGGTGGAATGCCCACCGACAGGATTTCCAGGTTGTTCCTAACCAGTGGTACACACCCACTGAGGAGGATATATATTTCATTACAGGGCTATCAAGGAGAGGGGTGGATTTTACCTCATTCCCAGATGTTCAAGCTGGCTATGTAGCAGGGAGTCAGTTAATGTACTCCCAGAGATACATTAGAGCAGATGTATTGTTTCCTTCAAATTTTCAGGTCGCTGGAGGTCAGTTACGTATTGGTGCATTTGGTAGTGAGGAGGTGAGGTGCCTCTCACTTTTTATTTCGACCATTTCACACAACACCAGTGACGAAAACGCATTAGTTGCTTGTTTCTATATTATGTTGATTCTTTAGTACATGAGCCACGACTTGTCAGGTCATCTACCTTTTTTTTGGAGCAATTTTGTACAGCCTTGGATAGATTTCCTGCTCATGCACAAGGGATGGTCAACTGCCCCTTTGCTTCAGACATTTTTTGTTTATTTTTTGAGAGGTTTCCAGAGACAAGTCCTAATTTTTTTTGGCAGCTTCGTAGGCCGATGTTCGAGGCACAGATGCACATGTGGGGGCAGATGATGCCCAAGAGGGGCGAGACTATGTTTCCAGTGAGGATATCGCATGATGCACTGGAGTTGCTAGCCAGTGTTGACGATATGCATCCCTTCATTATGGTCCCCTGTCCTTATGCTATATTGGATTAGCAAGGGTGTGCCAACATCCTCTTCATAGATGACGAGCCACCAGATGATAGAGGTAATATTATTGTTTTATTTAAATTTATTCTAACATATTCTTTAACTTGTTTTTATTAAATTGTGTAATGAAATTATCTAATTATTGTCATGTAATTGTATATATTTTGTAGACATTGGGTCTTTTTATGGTGAGGACATTCTGGCACCACCACATGATCCAGGTGTGGATCCTTATGATGATTAGGGCATGCCAAATGCCGATGATCATCAGGAGGCCAGTGCAGAGAAACCTGCTCCTGCTGGTGCATCGGTACCGACTTTTTCTAGGCACAATCAACTTGATACTAGATACAGGATGGAGTTGGGTGACCAACTCACTACATTGATTGTTGAGGCAGGCATCATGCATGCTCATATTAGAGACATACAGGCCGATGGTAAGCTGTTACAGATGTGGAGATGCATGTCGCGTGACATGTATAGGTTGATGCAGCATGTCATAGGAGCTACGACCTTAGTTACATGGCTGAGGAGGATCGTTGCACGTTATAGGCATGGTCGAGACACAAAAAGTGATCGACAGTCCGCGAGCATCAACTCATCATATCCTGATCGTTCACCTCGCGTCGTGCCAAATGAGCATCTTCCACTAGTATCTAGCAACAATCATCATCGAGATGAGGCTGGACCATCGGCCACGTCCAGTCAGCAGCCTGCAACATCCAGAAGTATTAATGATCATGAGCAGGCTAGAGCATCGACTGTCAAGGTTGCACCATTGACTGAGCAGGCCTCGACTAGTACTGCTATTGATGTTGTACCACCTTCTGATCCATGAAATTTATATTACAGTTGTATATTTTTAACATTATATATATATATAGATATAGATATAGATATATAGTCCATGTATTTTACGTTCATGTTGCATTTGTACTTAATTTACATGTTGGTGATCAACATGATGTGTGTATTGTTAAGTCATGTTAGATATGTTCATTTAATGTGCAGCTTGTAGATAGATGTGTATGTGATAGTTGTTGAGATTCAAGAAGATGATGAGCTTAGTGAAAATTAAGCACCTTCATAAAGTGGGGCCCGCAGGCTATTTTTAGGTGTATCTCTATTTTTAGACATGGTGAGAATATTCTATAACTTGCAGGATGCTATTTGTAGATGGTTGATCAAGTTGGAAAAATAGATGAAATTCTATTTTTAGAAGAATGGGTGAAGTCTATTTATAGATCGCTAATCTAAAAATAGATGCATGTCGATTATTATTAGCCCTTAATAATAATCCAACAATAAATATCAACTTATTCTCTTGGAGTACTTTATTTTAGTGAACAGATTTGCAAAATCGGTGGGCTAAAGGAATTACGCAATTCCTAGGGTGGTTGGTGACTCATGCATGGAGGACTCAGTTAGAACTGAAGTGGTAGAGTTGTGACAGAGTTGGAAGAGTAGGTATGGGAGTTGTTATCTAGTTTAACTCAATTAAGTGAGTTAAAATCAATTGTGCTAGTTGTATCTATTTCTAACTAAATATACACTAGTGAGAGTTTAGTGAATTAAATACTTAATTAATTCACAACTAATAACTCACTTGCAACTGAACAAATACAACAGTTAACTACTTGCATGTCATTTCCGGTGGAGAGATAGGTGAAAGGGTGAGACGGACTATCTGTTGTGACTATAGTGATGCATTCAATGCATCTGACACACATTGGAGATTCCAATGAGGATTGAGTAGTCAAGGAAAGGTCAATTTGAATTCATTCAGGGGTCTTCTTCAGCAGGGATTGTGCAGTGGAGGCAGGCTGTCAGGAGGCAAGAAATTGGTGCATAGATATGCAAATTTCTGCATGACAGTGTGTAATGATTTTTGATTGTACTGAGAGCTTGATTAACTAAGCTTTGTATGATATTATTACATGATTCCATTTATATACATAATATATGATAGTTGGGGTTTTTAGCTTTAAGCTTTCTTGTTAAACAATTGTGTTTATGTGTGATTTATTTTCTTCATGTGTTTGCAATTGGTGATTTATTTTACGCAAAGAATTAAGTGGAAGGATTCTATATTTAACATAAGATTAATTTTTTAGATCAGAATAATTTGGTAAAACTATTAGTATTAATAAATTTATACATGGTATCAGAGCATGTTAATCACTGGAGATTGAAATAGTGAAGCGGTCCTAAGTTTTGTGTTGGTGCACAATTTGAATTTGCTGCAGAAATTTCTTGGTGCGACAGTTGAGTATTCATTGAAATGGATTTCAATGGGTTGCGGTTGGATTATCCTCTTGAAAGTAGCTCGAACTACATAGCTTGGAAGGACAGGATGGAGGCAGTTCTTGAAGATAATGGACTGAATAAGTTCATCGATAGTGATGTTTCTAGACCTACTTCTAGCGACGATGCATTACTTGATGCATGGCAAAAGAAGGTAGCGAAGACAAGAAGAATTCTATTGGAAGGTGTGAAAGACCATATTGTGTCAAGCCTTCATAGGAAATACACTCCATTCGCAATGTGGAAGGCTTTGATAGATATTTTCCAAACCAGCAGCGACCATAGGAAGTTGGCGTTGAAAGATAAGCTCAGAAAAATCAAAATGGAGAAGGGCGACAGTATTCCAAAATATCTCATGAAGTTTTTCCAATGTAGGGATGTGCTGTGGAGTGTGGGAATTATAGTTTCAGATGATGGACTGGTGAGCTTGGCTCTCCTTGGGCTTCTGAAGGGTTGGCACAACTATTAAGACTCTATCAATGGATGGGAGAAACTGTCGGATTGGGAGCGACTTTGGTCGGATATTGTGTAGGAGGAGATAAGGCGGAATACTAGTGATGGCTCTTCATCAAAGAATTATGATGAAGAGGATTATGCTTTGGCTGCCAAAGCAAGGAAAGGGAAGGGGAAGAAGTCCCATCCAAAATCTGAGGCTAAAGGCAAGAAGTTGTATTTGTCCAAGGTGAAGTGTTTTCACTGTCATGAACATGGGCATCTCACCACTAACTGCCCACAGAAAAACAAGAACAAGAAGGTTGTTGGAGCTATAGCGGGTGAGGCCTTAGCCTCACAATTTGAAATTAAGTTCTCTTTGATCGCATGCTTGGTTTCAAGCGCAATGGGATCGGTGTGGTATCTTGATAGCAGTGATTCCTTCCATATGATGGGAGAGAAGGAGTTGTTTAGAGACTTGGAGAAGAAGGATCTCCAAATGCATATAGAGATGGGTGACGATGGTAGATACAGTGTGACTGGCATTAGAAATATTACCTTTGAGAGGGATTTAGGTAAACCACTTCTATTGAAAGATGTTATGCATGTTCCAGGTCTAAAGAAGAACTTGGTCTCGGTCGCTATGTTGGAGGACAAATGTTATGACGTTGTTTTCAGCGAGGGAAAAGATTTCCTGTGACATAAAACAATGGTTCAAACCAAGAGGATAGGGATTCAAGTTAAGAATATCTACAATATGGAGGTATATGTCTGCACTGCAATGATGGGCAAAGCAGAAGAAGTGGTCAGTCGAGATGAGGGGGAATTATGGCACAGGATATTGGGCCATCTTCACCATGGTGCCTTGAAGATTTTGCAGTAGATTTCTACTGGACTTCCCAAGGGTACTTTTGTGCACTCAAATCAGTGCAAGGGATGTACTATGGATAATTTTTTGAAGAACACCTTTCATGAGAAGGATAACCGTGCTTCAATGATCCTAGAGAGAATTCACACAGACGTGTGTGGACCTTTCTCGGTTTCTTCAACAAAAAAACATAGGTATTATGTTATATTTTTTGATGAATATTCTCGTAGATGCTGGATCTTCTTCATGCAGAAGAAGAGTGAAACATTCTCAAATTTATGTGAGTTTAAAGCATTGGTGGAGAAGGAGTCGGGGAAGCAAGTGAAGGCTCTGCAAAGTGATAATGGTGGTGAATATATCTATAACGAATTCAAAGACTTCTATAGCAAAGAAGGAATTTGAAGAGAATCCATAGAGTCTCATAACCCACAACATAATGGGGTCGCAGAGAGGAAGAATAGAATGATCATGGGTGATACACGAGCTATGCAGCATGACCAGGGCCTACTGATGCACTTGTGGGCGGAAGCAAGCAACATTGCACTTTATGTGCAAAACCATTGTCCTCATAGAGTACTTGGCATGAGTACACCTAAAGAATTTTTTACTAGTAAGAAGCTTGATATTTCTCATTTGAATATTTTTGGCTCATCTTTTTACATTCATGTGACAAGGGATGCCAAGAAGAAGCTGGAGCTAACTATAGAATTTGGGATATTTGTGGGGTACACAGAAACACCCCATAATTATCATGTGTATTTTCCAAATATTCAGATGATTTTGGTGCGACAGGATATAAAATTCAATGAGTTGAAGGCCATGAAATTGTCGCTTGAGGGGGAGGTACACTTGCATGTAGAGGACGAGCTAGTTTCTCCCAAAGATGAGACTCTAGATGTGGATCACCCACAGGAGGATATTCATGGAGTGGAGGAGTCCACTCATCTAGAACCACACATTAGAACAGGCAGAAAGCGTACCACAGAAGTTGAAATACTGAAGCTTGATGCGACACAGAATGTAGGAGTCCCTACATCATAGTGCAGAGAGAGACAAACACCTTACCGAGTTACTGGATACATGGCTCTTATGAGAAAGTCTATCGTTATAGAGCCATCATATTTTGAAGAAGCAGCACAGGAGCCCACATGGGTAGATGCCATGGTGGAGGAGTATGACTCCATTGTCAGAAACATTGATTGGGAGATTGTTCCAAGGCTGATCAGTAAATCAATGTTAGGTTCAAGATGGATCTACAAGGTAAAGCAAGCTGCTGATGGGAGCATCGAGAAGTATAAGGCAATATTTTTTTCCCGAGGCTTCTCATAGATCAAGGGGATTGATTATGAATAATCCTTTTCACCTATTGCACAATATTCTTCCATAAGGACCATCCTTTCTCTCTCAACACATATGGGTTGGCACATTCATCAGATGGATGTGAAGACTGCATTCCTTAATGGGATCATTGAGGAAGAATTATACATTGAGGAGCCTTAAGGATTTGAGATCTTCAACAACGAGTCGCATGTGTGCAGACTCAAAAGCGAATTGTATGGGATGAAGTAAGAACCATGTGCTTGGTACACTTGCTTCAACAACTATTTCACTGGACTTGGCTTCACCAAGAGTGAGGCAGATGCAAACTTGTATCAAATTGTGGTGGAGGGTAAGATTTTAATCATTGTTCTTTATGTTGATGATTTAATACTAACGGGAGATGAGAAGTTGATACACTCATGCGAGGTAGATCTTGCAAAGGAGTTTGAGATGAAGGATTTGGGCCTCCTTCATTATTTCCTTAGATTGGAAATATGGAAGCGAGAAGGTGAACGGTTTGTGTCTCAAGGAAATTATGCTCGAGAGATACTTGGTAAGTTTCATGTGGAGGACTGCAAGCCCATAGATACTCCTCTTCTAGGAAATTGAAGGAAAGAGGATGCTACATCAGGAGAGGTAGTGGATGCCACTGTTTATCAATAGTTGGTGGGTTTGCTCATGTATTTAGTTATTACAAGACCAGACATATGCTATGTGGTGAACCAGCTTAGTCAAGTGATGGTTAAGCCTACCAAGCTCTTTTGGAAGGCAAGAAAGCATGTCTTGAGGTATCTCAGGGGCACATATGAGTATGGCTTATGGTATAGACAGATGGATGAGGTGAAGTTTTATGGCTTCATGGATGATGATTGGGCAGGAAACCCAACGGAACGAAAGAGCACATCAAGAGGGGTTTTTAGTCTCAGATCTACAATATTTTCTTGGTACAGCAAGAAACGAATATCCGTGGCACTTAGTTCAACGGAAGCAGAATACATGGCAGCAAGTCAAGCTGCATGTGAGGCTATCTAGATGAGGAAGATCCTAGCCGGTTTGTTTAGTTCTCATTTAGATCCTATAGTGATACGTTGTGATAATTATAGTTTCATTAAACTCCCGATTAATCTTGTGTTTCATGATAGGTATAAGCATATAGATATCCAGTATCATCATATCAGAGATTGTGTGCAGCAGAAGGTCATGTTGCTTTAGTACATTCCTACGGAAGATCAAGATGAAGATATTCTGATGGAGGCACTCAACAGGAGAAAATTCGAATACCATAGAGGCAGGACCGGGGTGAAGGATAATCCCTATCTTCTTGAGAGGGAGTGTTGAGATTCAAAAAGATGATGAGCTTAGTGAAAATTAAGCACCTTCACTAAGTGGGGCCCGCAGGCTATTTTCAGGTGTATGTCTATTTTTAGACATGGTCAGCATATTCTATAACTTGGAGGATGCTATTTGTAGATGGTTGATCAAGTTTGAAAAAAATATGAAATTCTGTTTTTAGAATATTGGGCAAATTCTATTTATAGATAGCTAATATAAAAATATATGCATGTCGATTATTATTAGCCCTTAATAATAATCCGATAATAAATATCAACTTATTCTCATGGAGCACTTTATTTTAGTGAAGAGATTTGGAAAATCAATGGGATGAAGGAATTATGCAATTCCTAGGGTGGTTGGTGACTCATGCATGGAGGACTCAGTTGGAACTGAAGTGGCAAAGTTGTGACAAAGTTGGAAGAGTAGGTATGGGAGTTTTTATTTAGTTTAACTCAGTTAAGTGAGTTAAACTCAGTTGTGATAGTTGTATCTAGTTCTAACTGAAGATAGACTAGTGAGAGTTTAGTGAATTAATTACTTAATTAATTCACAACTAATAACTCACTTTCAACTGAAAAAATACAACAATTAACTACTTGCATGTCAGTTCTAGTGGAGACCCAGTGGAGAGATAGGTGAAATGGTGAGATGGACTATCTGTTGTGACTATAGTGATGCATTCAATGCATATGTCACACATTGGAGATGCTAATGAGGATTGCGCAGTCAAGGAAAGGCAAATTCCAATTCATTCAGGGTTCTTCTTCAGCAGGGATTGCATAGTGGAGGCAGGCTGTCAAGAGGCAAGAAATTGGTGCATAGATACACAAATTTCTGCATGACAGTGTGTAATGATTGTCATTATACTGAGAGCTTGATGTACTAATATTTGTAAGAGACTATTACATGATTCCATTGATATGCATAATATATGATAGTTGGGTTTTTAGCTTTAAGCTTTCCCGTTAAACAATTGTGTTTATGTGCGATTGATTTTCTTCATGTGTTTGCAATTGGCAATTTTATTTCCGCAAAGAATTAAGTGGAAGGATTATGTATTTAACACAAGATTAATTTGTTAGATCAGGAGAATCCGGTAATAATATTGGTATTAATAAATCTCTATAATAGTATGAGTTATTTGACATGAGATGTATATTTGATGTTTGTGTTGTGATGATGTTATACAACGCTAACTGTGTTTTGTTAGACGATCATGATCACGATGATGTTAGTGAACTTGAATGTGTTTTTTAATCAAATATGATGTTCGTACAATGGTTATCATGGTCATGATGTTTAACTAATTTAATAATAAATGACGATGATATTTATTAAATATTATGTCATGATTGTAATTGAAATTTAAGTTTTAATTGTATGTAAAATTGTAAAATTGTATTTGTATTTGTATTTTTAATTTTAACTGTAGTTGTATGTAAAATATTTAATGTAAAAATTTAATTGTAATTGTAATATTTAATTTATTGTGAAATGATTACAATTGTATATATGACAAATTGTAAAATTGTAATTGTAATTATAATTGTATGTAAAATTCCAAAATTGTAATTGTATTTGTAATTGTAATTTTAATTGTAATTGTATGTAAAATATTTGTAAAATTGTAATTGTAATTTTAATTGTAATTTTTTCCCGCGATTCGAACCCTCCGCTACTCCAATATCTGTAAAGTGCAGTATTGGAGCAGCGGAGGGTTCGAATCACTGGCAAGAATTTTTCTGAGGAGATGAGGGTTTGAAAATACGAGAGTTCAAATTTTGGCTAAGAAGTTTATAGCAGAGAAAATGAGTGATTCAAATAGAAAGACAGACAAAGACATTTACAGGGATGTAGACAACTACAGATTTTGACAAAGTACAAAAGGAGAAAATATTTATCAAAAATCTGAGAAGGGTGGTCAAGAAAGCTCGGTTGAGACCGGCAGAGAGCATTTGGTTGAGGCCAAAGATAAGGTTAAGAGGTCCCATGATGGAGAAATGGAGAGAAAAGTTGATGAAACAGAAATACCTGTCGATGTTATGGCAGCTAGCAAGGTGAAATAGTCCTTCGAAAGCAAGGAGACCTATTCGCTAAGGGATGTCAGAGAGAGATCAATTGAGTCCCTTGAACATGCTAAGAGATCACATGAAGGTAACGATTCCTATTCTTACAAGGATGGCAAGGAAATATTGGAAAGTAGAGAAAGATCAATTGAGGCAGTTGATAAAGCCAAGAGGCACCATGAAGGGAAGGATTCTCATTCCTTTAAGGACAACAAAGAAAGATCAATTGACATTGTTGATTGGGTTGGTAGGTCCCATGAAGGTAAATATTCTCCAAAATGTGTTTAAAAGCAGCTGGGAGTATTGTCCGAGCTTCGGTTGGCTTACATAAACTTTTACTGTCAAAGTTGACATCGCATAAAATCACATCTTCAGCTTTCAATTGAACCTAATTGGCATCCCTAACTTTTCTGAGCTGTGGTCCTGTGAATAACAAGGAATATCACATGGAAGGTACCCAAAAATCCAAATTTTTGAAAGTATAGGTGAATTAGCACTTATCAAAAAATGAAATGTCGAACAAAATGTGAACGGGATAAAGTTAAAGATTCCCTGGTTCCATTTTTTATTGAAAATGATGATCTCTCTGGATGAAACTACTAAAAATTATGCTTGTATTATAAATGGAAATCCAGTGACCATTTCTGTGGGAAGAAAAGCATAGATACCTACAGCTACCATATTTCCACTTGCAAATCATTTTCCCATTGGAAAAGCTAATCTAATAGCCCATTTTGCAATGTTTTTCCTCTTCTCAACCCTATACTCATTTTCTACAGGAAACCATTTCCTCCACATGTAATAACTACATCATCTAGTCGAAAATTGGTCTTCTTCTACTAGAAAATGTAGAATGAAGGACTCGTTGTCATTGCTCCCAGAACATTCAAGGTCAGTTTCTCGTCAAACAAGGATTGTATAAATTTTGTTAAGATCAAGATAGAAAGTACAAAGGAGAAAAGAGGAAATTGGATGCCAAGATGGAGGAGTAAGTTACAAATGAGCAAGCAGATCATGGGTCAACAAACAGATCATGGGGCACCTTTTCTTATTGCAGGTTATAGAAAGATTCAATTTTCTTTTTCTGAAAGAAGAAGAGGTGTAGTTTTGAAAAGAAATGGCCCAAATATTTTCATAGAAAAATGTACATTTCCAACATGTCTAATTTTGGTGTAGACACGTAAAATTAATTTCAGTGCCTCAACCGCAAATCAGTGATAATGTACAGATAACCGCACCAGTGCATTCTAGTCACTGCACACTGGTGTGTTTTAGTTACTACGCATCGGTGCCATGTTACCAATGGACGCATCGGTGTGGGGCTATGAAGTGACGCACTGATGACGAATAAAAGCAAATAAAAAAAGCGCAACTCTATTTTATTTAAGTGAAAAAAAACGGCAAATTGAAAAATGGGTAGCAAAATATTTTTGAAAATATAATTTCATAAAACAATTCTTTAAATACTAAACACTTTTCATTATTTCGCTATTTTTGCTAAAATTTTCAGCCAAATATTTGTAGGAGACATACCTGGAGCAAGAGAGCACGAGAGCACTTTGGAACAGCGAAATATGTTCGAGCAGAAGTATTCAGACGATAAAAATCCAAACCTCTGGTGATTCAAACCCTGTAGCATTAAAATTTCAAATGATCTAATGATTAAAATTGATTTTTTTTTTACATTTTCTACATGTTTTTTACATTTTCTGTAGTTCTACCCATTTTTACGCTAAACCCTTCAATTTTTTTGTTTATGCCCTTTCTTCTCCTCATTTCTGTGAATTCAAAATTAGGGCTTATAATTTTAGATTGACATCCAACCCAAAGGATGACTTGCATAGTCAGATCCCAACCCATGTCGGCCCTTGCGTGAATTTTTGAAAAAAATGGTTCTTTTGTATTGGTGCACCCTATGTAACATAGTGCATCGGTCTGCATATTATATAGCGCATCACACAAGTACTTTGTAACAAAAAATTCATTTTTTTTTTTTTTAATGAGTGTGCCATATCTAAAATAGGGCACCGATGCACTATGTTACGATGCTAGCACCATACGGTCTATTATACTATTTTTGTGGTGCGTTTATAATACCCCCATGCACTGAGGTCGGTGTGTACATCATGAAAGGTGCATCGATTTCTTGAGATTTAATTTTTACCTGAAAAGTTGACAATTTATTTACAAATATATTAATGAATGATATGTTACAAGTTTCAAATTGATAAAGAAATGACTGACAAGAGATCAAGTAACAAAAATGCTAATAACACATCAAGAAAAGAAAAAAAGGCAAGTTCTTTGTAAATTATTTACAAAAAATATTATTTTTGAACTATATGTAAGTTTAACTAATATGTATTGTTTACTGTGTATCATGCAGAGCCACAAAATGACGAAGCTCGATAATATTATTTCTTATCTAGCACCAGAAGAGCATAAAATCTTGATGGAAAAATTGCAAAAGGATGAATCAGCTGAATGTAAAAATACTATCAATCCAATATGAGATTGTTTTTTTAATTTTCATTAATAATATACTTAGGGACCAACAACTTAGAAAAGAAATGTTGTTTTAGGAAAAGAAAAAAAATAGAACATGCAAATGAAAATGAATTGCTCCTTAGCTCATCTGGAGTGGTGTTGGAGGTTAACGAAAGGGGGAAAAACTTTTACAAAAGTTTGAGGGATCTAGTGGAATGAATTTATAGACATTCTTTCCAATTACAATACAAAAAAAAATCTAATGATTTCAAGAACCGAATTTTATCCAAACTATGGGAAGATTTTCCAGAGAATTGGTCAATGAGACATGTCAGAATTTTAATAGCAAAAATGTACAACAAAAAAATAGAAGGAATGAAAAAGTAATATTCCTTTAAATTTTTGTTTAGAATTATTTATAAATATCACTTTTGTTATATTTAATTTTCATATATCTATATAAAAATTAGATAGTTTATTGTCATGTTACATTTTCAGGAAGATTATGAAAATCTGAAAAGATG
Source organism: Pinus albicaulis (assembly GCA_034641835.2). Taxonomy (NCBI): domain Eukaryota; kingdom Viridiplantae; phylum Streptophyta; class Pinopsida; order Pinales; family Pinaceae; genus Pinus; species Pinus albicaulis. The sequence continues at coordinate 371,171 of MU968551.1, read as the reverse complement.
AATGAGCTGATATCAGAAATATGCCAGTAGGAATGTCTAAAAAGGTGTACAAGGAGATGGTAAATGAAATGGATAAAATTGCATCGTAGGAGGAGCCATCTCAACAACAATGTGCTTCAAATGTAATATGTAATCATTCAATTTTTTGATCATTAGGTACAATAAATAAAAAATTTAGCATTAAATATTAATTTTCAAGAATTTTCCTGCAGAAAAGAAAATAAAATGGAACCTATTCAGCACATAAAACAGGATGAAAAGGAAGAAAAGGGTTGATATCTAAGTTTGTGAGTAATTTTTACTTCCTTACAAAAACTTAACTAGGTCTATTTTTTTTATTTTTTAAGTTGTTTTACAAAAATCGTCATTGAATGTCTTCAAACATGTGGTAGCATACAAAGAGGAACCATCTGAGGAATTGATTGAAATTGGGTTAAATATGGGTTGTGAGTATATGATGGCATATCAAAAATTAATTGTGGAATTTGTAAGCATCTATCGATCTTGTTTTACTTGGCTCTGTCTATAATTAATAGAACAAAAAAATATTTTGTATTAAATATATGATTTTTTATGGGGTATAAAACTTGCAGGAAGCAAAGTATGCAACTGTGCCAACAGATGAAATTTTGAAAGATGGCATGGTACTTGGTCTTGAAATAATGTGTATAGTTTATGAGTCAATTGGTGCTATGGTACATCATTTTTCTTTTCAATTTAGATTGATGTATATTTTTTAATATTGCAATTTTCATTATTCTCACCAATGTATATACACTCATTTCAGTTTATTTTTATGTTTGTAGATGGAAGGTGAAGAAGAAGAAAACAATCAACACCGTGAACAAAACATTCCTAAAAATAACCCAAGTCATGGAAGTAGCTCTAGCAATGACAACAGTCCAAGCAAAGAATGATGATCACTATGTTTGGATATTAAAGCAAAGCATTGTATTTTTTGAAATATTTGTTTGTGAAATCATACATTTTGTTTAATGTAATGGACACAGTGTCCCAATTGAAAGACAAAGGGATACCAATAACTGCCCCATTTTCTATGAAAAAGATTGTCTTATTCATATATATATATATATATATATATATAATGTGTTTTAATTTATTCTATTGCGTTCTTGATTTTCATTCTGAAATGAGCTAATAAAAATTTAATTCATATGAATATTATTATAAGATATATATGTGTCGAATTTTGATGAATAATGAATTTTAAAAAATCACAATAATTATGATATGATATAACAAATTAATCCAAACATCACATTCAAATGCATTAATAAAAATTTAATTAATATGAATATTGTTATAAGATGTGTCGAATTTTTATGAATAATTAATTTAGAAAAATCACAATAATTTCACTATCACAGGTCGATGTTTCTAAAAAAATACAAAATGAACACTGGTGTGTGTCATTTACTGTACACTGGTACATTTGTATGCTTCAGTGCACCGGTGCATTTCTAAGACCTATGGGCACCGCAGAAATACTAAAACCAGTTAAAAATCTCGGTGTATTTGTGCAATACTGCACAATGGTGCTTTTATGTGAGACTACGCACTGGTGCATTTGTACGACACATGGGCACTACACAAATACCAATACCAATTATAAATGTCAGTGTGCTTGTTTGATATGACGCACTGGTGTGTTTCTATAAGTCTAGGTACTGGTGTGTTGAGACGACCTATGGGAACCGCACAAATCCCAAGACCAATTCGTACAGCCCCATGCGTTGTATCACCAACTTTACGGCCGGTGTGGTTTTATACCTTGATGGCCCAGTGCAGGAACTTTTGACCACCCCGAGGCCACTATCTAGATGACACGCACTGGTGTGTTGAAACCTTAGTAGCGCACCAATGAAAAAAACATCCGTAATAACCTCCGGCCGCCCAGTTTTTTTAGTTGTGTTGAATTTTCATTAAAAGCTCTGCCAAAATCTCCATAACCATAAACGAAGGTTGTAGCAATTTTTTTTTGACAATTTTGGCTAATTTTATAACACTAAAAACCTCCTTTATAACCTCTTCTATAGGGTCTTTTCCTTGTAGTGGGGTTGGCCACATGTCGCCTTGTAATTGGCCCTTCATAAACCATACACCCAGTCGGATTGCGCCACTTGTCCATCTGCAATTGGCCCAGAAGGGAATATTTTGAGGAATATTATAGGAATATTCCCTAGAATATTCTTTTTTTAATTCCCAAAAACCCAATCAAACCTTGTCAAAGGTCAAAAATTGCAGTGTACTGGACTTTTCAAATCACGATAACTTCATCATACGGCGTCTGTTTTTCAAACCATTAGTGGCGCCGAAATCAGGAAGATGAGATCTATCTGGTAGCTCAGGTTTGACACACTTTTAAACAATTTCAAATTTGTGCTATCTCTTAGGTCCTTCATCCAAATCTGATCACTCATGCCCATGCCTTCTCCCTCATACTACTGGTATGCTATCTACCACTACTAGAACTTTTGCAATGTTCCATAATTCTCAAGGCAGACCTTGGTCATTCAAAAATTTCTCCAAACTAAATACTCTCACCCATGCTTTCAACCTCTAAACTACCACCTAGCTTACATTAAATTGGAATGTGGCTTCATCACTACCTCATTTAATGATTTTTAAACATGACGGAAAAAGGAAAATGAAATATTAAATTTGAGTTTCTCTTCATGGCTCTCACAAAATTTCCCAAGGAAATTCTAAACAGTACCCTCACTAGTTTTCATTCATTCCCACTCATAATATCATAGGCGAAGTGGATGATCTAAGAAAGATGTTATATAGTCTTAGATCATCCACTTCATCTATTATATTAGTGACATATTCACACCAACATAGGAAATATAAATACAAATAACATAATTACAATTAAATGAGAGGGCCAAAATGCATATTTTATAATGCACCTCGACATTAGTTTCAAAGTACCACACACACACACACACACATATATATCATGTATTCCACCATGGAAAATTGGGAAGTCGATGCCTCAACACATCATGCATAATCTTCCATATTACATGCTCGATCATTTGGATACCTTCCTTTTCCAACACATACAAAACACTAGGAATATTATACTTGATCCCCCTTCAATGGAAAAGAGGTTGCCGCTCCAAACATTGACTATAAGTATAAATTTCATTGGAAACTTGTGTAACACTATAGCCTTTCCATATCCAATCACATTATGGTCTCACACATAGCTAGCTATATTGCCTCCATTTCTATAATAGGAATATAAAACCCAAGCACCTTAGTTATCAAATAATAACCAATATGACATAAGATGCTATTAAAGTTTACATCATTGCATTGAACCATTGTATAACCTTTATATATTCAAGTCCCTCTACATTTACCTATAATATCCCATTTATTAATTTTTTAGAAATTTCAAGGGTTTAATTCAAAAATTGTCATGACAATTTTATCTCAAAAATTTCATAGACCAAAATAGAAAAACATCAACAATTAAAGAAATGTTCAAACTGAGAAATAAAAGGACGCAAGACCAATAATATTTTATTGAAGGAACTGGAGGAATTTTAGATAAATATTTGATATTAATCTTCGAAATCATTCGTCCCTTCTACTGATAACTCATCCATGTAATATGGTCCAAATTTTGGCTCATCTGTTGTAGCCCAGAAGGAGCAACTCATACTCTAATTTGGCCACTTACAACCCAAAAATTCATTCTCTAATTAGCTTAGAAAATTTTTCCTCAATCAACTAGGTAATATGCCCTTTGAGAGAGATGTGTTTTACACAAGGAAAATTTTAGGGGTAATATTCGCAAGTGGCATAATATTCTATGATATTTCTAAAAAAAAGATTCGCGAATTTATATTTTGCTAAAAAATAATTTTCCAAAATTTAATAATATAAAATTATTTTACCTTAAAAATCACCAATATTATATATAGTCCAATATCAAATAATTATAAATCTAAACATTTTTACAAAATTATCATCAAAAATTTTAAAATTTGGATATTAGGGACTAGTAAGATTCGTCGCAGTTGCTAAACTTTAAGATAAACTTCCATTCTTAAAATTTTCCTTGGTTTTGTGTTTGGAAAATGTTGAACTTGACCCTATGCTATATTATGGTAAATGGAAATTTGACACAACAATTATCAAATTCAACCTCCCTTCTTATACTCTCAAAAATAGGAAAATCACTTCAGATAAATTCAACTTCTCTGTGTTGCTCAATTTGCTTCTTTGGCAACTTACCCCTAGAAAAATTTGAAATTCAACCAAGTGAAAGAACCCATGATCTCAGTATTGAAATTCATCAATTCGGTCACAACAATCATAATAATTAAGACCATGCAAATGGATAAACTTGGCCTACAAGATAAGATGATCTTCGCCTACGATAAACATGTGCTCAACTCCCACAATAGAATAAATTTGACCCTTGAAAAGAAATGAGCTTGAACCACACCATGGATGGTGAAATAATCCTCCATTTTAATATTCTTGGCCATGAGAACAACTCACAACCCAATAATTGGCTAATAAGTGTCTTTCAACATTGAAACCAACAATGTTTAGCTAGGGTGTGTCTTTCAACACCAAAACTAGAAATACTAGGACTTCCTTTTTTCTCAATAGGTCCTAGAGCTCCTTGTAAATTTCCTAATAATTATTCTCATGTCCTCATTCAATCCTATTTTCATATTTAATAATAATTACCTCCTTCGAAAACCATGGGTAATACCACGGGTCACTTAATTTCCCGAAACTCACTTTTTACCCATTTTATTTAATTATTATCTATATTATTATGGCGGCCCTTTTATTTTTTATGTCAATATCCCATGGGGTATAAATAGGCTAAGAATCAACCTATTTTTTATTCTAAGATTTGGAAAGGGAAATTACAGTCCTCCCTTTCCAAATTTTGATTCTCCTAGAAAAAATTTCATCCAATACCAGGATCCCAAACAAGTCAACTGAAAGCTTTGGAAACAATTTGCTACATGATATCAAGGTTTCTCAATTCAATATAGTTTATATATGTCATTATGCCATAAATAAACCCTTGTTAGCCTTCTCCCATAAAAAATCTTGGAAAATTTGAAGAACATAACTCTTCATGATGTCCCATCTGCTTCACTATTTTGCTATATTTTTGTTGGATAACCTGTTCTTATTTTATAAAGAATGACTTTGTTGTCTTGGGAAACCAATTCTCCTCATAGATATTAATGATTGTATTGCATCAAATATGGTGGTTTGGTGATGTATACATCTCCCAATACCCTTCCTCCACTATTTCATCACTTTCATAAGATCCTCCTTGTCCCACAATTGTTGTTTGGCTCTACTACTAACTCCTGTTAATTATGGATGTCCCTCTTATTTGTTATAGCACCACCTTCTCGAGTGCTCCTGATTTACTGCTACTAGCCTCTCAACATGGTTAGGTTTTACTTTATGCATCACACATGCCCTTTCTCATGAATTCCCCATTTCATTTGTATTGGACTGGGGGCTAATATGTTGATTATCTTCTAATGACACCAATTGCTCCTTTCTATTTTTTCCTTCCATTTGTTTGAGTGGAGCAATATTTGGGGGATCCTGAGACATGCCTCTCAAGAATACCCTCCAACATCCCCTCATATTCAATCCCATCTCCATGGTCCGATAGTTTTTCCAATTTTTCCTATAGTGATAAGTCATTGGACACCTAGCACTACGTTAGAATTCGGCAACTTCACCATTTTGAAATCGCTGACCATAGTATAGTTTCCCATCTTTGAATCTTCCCTTGGGACTTTATTATTGCATTGCATGATGAAATTACCATCCATATACACATTAAATTCTACACATTCCTTTATTTTGATTCCCCTTATAACTATTAATGCATATTCAATAAAGTTGTGGGTTGACCCATCATCAATTAGGGAAGTGACCCAGTGCCCCTGTATGGTAACTTTGAATTTAAAAGTGGTGTATATATGGACTCCTAAAAGTGTGTCTATGGTTCTAATTAGTACTTTTTCCCTTGGATACTCCTCCTCTGAACTAGTATGCCCATCATTCTACACTATTCATGATTCTTCTTATCCCTCACTTTTAGAGAGCACCTCAATGTAATGTACTTTTCCCTTCCTCTTGCATCTGTGCCCTAGCTCCCAAGGCTCCTTGCAAATATAACATAGTTTCATTCTTCATAAATCATCTTGAAGTCTATGGTCCAACCTAATTATTTTGATCTCATCTCGCCAAGAAGGTAGTTTATCTGTATCCAGTTAAAGAGGTGGGGTTTCATAGATGCTTTATTTTTAGGTTTTTCATCCTGCATATCCCTCCTCTTGGAAATGACCTCCTATATTGTGTTGGGCTTAAAATAATTGACCCAGGAACACAATGGTTCAATTAACCCCTTTTTGAAAAAATTTAGCAACCACACCTTAGAGATATTTGCAATCATCACAACTAATATCTGAAATTTTGAAATAAAAGTATCTAGATTCCATGTATACATGAGTTTGCAAGGTACCTAAAATGTGGCTCTAGGTCCCTCTTATCAAACCTCTAGATTAATCTCTCTGTAAACTCCAAGTAAAAGGTGATATGGACATGACCCAATGTGATTAGACCATGGTACTACCACTCATGTGCCTGACCATCTAGATGTAGTGTAGCATATTGAATGTCCTCATATTCCCCCATCGGGTTTATTTGGAAATAAGTATCTTGGAGCGACATAACATTTCAGATATCTTCTCCCATTTCCCCATACTCCCTTATATATTCCAGGAATATTTTTTCATTATTCTGTTGGTTACCTATTGACTCCTTTATAGACTTTGGCATGAGAGGCTTTTACGAGGTCAATTTTACCAGTGAGGGTACTGGATTGACAGAGTTACTAGTTTTAGCATGATGATTATCATCTTCTCCCAACAGGTTGTAGCCTTTTATTGATACCTTTTCTTCATTATTGGATTGGTTTTCACAAATAATTGTTGTGGACTAGGAAAATTCCTTTAGAGCTTCAGCCACCTCTTGTTACCCATTTTTCACCATTAGATCCATTTCATGCAGTCCTTGGTCTAATTCCTGGAGTAACTCTTGTTTCCCTCTGGCTAAATCATTCAACACAATTTCAAACACTTTGAAATTTGAGCTATCACTTAGGTCCTTGATCCAAATTTCATCACACTTCCCCATTGGGAATATTTTGAACCCCAAATACTAATTACCTGGTATGTTCAGTAAATGAGCGTACAACACCCTCACTTTTTCAGCCTCCATACACTTTGCCCTGGTTGCCTTAGTGCCTTTGAACCTGAACTTGAAGGTAATCAACACTTTCGTTCTTGGATGCGCTTGTCCTCCTGTTAAGAATTGTCTTTCCTTGAACTCACCCAGAATTTTTTTGCGAGAAATTTTCCATATAAGGTAGTTGAACATCATGTCCTTGATCAACGATCCAAGGTGGCTTAAACAAACATAATTTTCCAACAAAAATGCATACATAACTAAAATTTTCATATGTACAAATGAATGCGTCTTACTAAGTTAAGAAGTCAAACCACTTCTTACCAAGCCACTTCCATGGAAATTTTTGCTGATGAAAATATCCTTCATGTGAAACATCTATTCTCTCATGAACGATGGAATATTTGGTTCCACTTTTGCCAGTATTTTTATCCTCTTGCTTCAAATGCTTGGGATGATTAGTTGGATGCAATGTCCAACATTGGGAAACAAAATGTCCCTTCTTATGGCAACGTGTGAAAGACTTTTGCACCTTATTTTAAATTATCCTTCACTTCAAATGTTTCATGTATGCCTTCAACCCCTTCTAGCATTTTGAAACATCATGGTTACATAGACCACAATGGAAACAACAACTCTTTCTTCCATTCATGCAAGCAGATTTGCCATGTTTTATAGAAACATAATCAACTTGACTATGGGAATAATTATACCTCACATGTTTCTTTGCATGTCCATCTTTTTTACCTTCTTAAGGAGATGAACTTGTAGAGGTTCCAAATTTGTTTTGAAGACTAACATCATTTTTCATGTCATGATAGCTGTCAGAAATCTCTTGCTAACCATCAACTGCATGTCTACAAACATCTTGCTGCAACATAGGCTTCAAACAATGGCAATAAACTTGAAAACAAACTTGACATGTTTGCGGTTTAGAACTTGGAACAAAAGTTCTTCTTTGAATCATCTCACATGCCTTCATGGTTGTAGAGTTTTAGCCACAAGATCGAACATAACCTAGACCAAAATTCTTAGGTATTTCCTCAACCAAAATAGGATCAATCATGCCTTGTGCACTTTTTCCTAGACCCTTGCCTTCATAGCCCATTTTAAACATCAACTTGGACCTTATACCTCTAGTGTGATTTTCAAATGAATCTACACATCTTTCTGAAGAGGAATTAGAAGACAAATTTGATTGTGTTACCTTTGTTTCAAGAATGTTCTTGGTTAAGGCCTCTTAGGCTTGATGGAGCTACTGCTCCATCCCATTCAATCTTTTGAAGAAGTACTTCTTTCTATTACTTCATAGCAACCAATTTCTCATGAAGTCTAGTGCTTTCTCTTCCATCTTCATAAATAATTTGCACCATATCCTTCAGGATGTAGAAGTCTCACTTCATGTCTTCATCGAAGAATCTCATGAAGGAGGAGGATTTTGAAACCTCACTTGAAGAAGTTGTCATAATAATGTCAATTAACTAAAGAACTTCAATAAAAAATTCACAAAGCTTTCAAAAAACAATTGATAAAGCTTCTGAACAAAATGGCTCTAGAGTCAAGCTCTTCTTCAAGCAACCTTTTTCAAACAAACCCTCTTATGCTTAATGGGTTGCCATGAGGTACCTTGGGTGAGGAGAATGCTTTCAACCTTCTTCCTTCTGGTCCTATTATGGAATTAGCTATCATTATCTTTCCCTTCACCTCTAGCAAACTCAAATCAATCAATTTGCAAGCAGTAAAATTATTTGCACTATTAAAGACCTTTGAAGTCAACAAGCAACCTAGTGCTTTGTTAAGCAAGAAACAATGCTATGATAAGAAAGAAACCTAGTGCCATGATACCAACCTGATCTGAAAATGGGTTGGATAGCTTGTTATTCTTTTCAAGAACCTCTCACTTAGATAAACAAATTAAGATCTAGCTTATTCTTGACTTGTACGGAAATGAATACTTGAAATAGGTGTATGTTTTTTTTTTAAATTATTTAACTGTTTAAGTGCTTTAAGAACATTTGTTTTTGCTGAAATTAAGCATGTTCAGCAACCATAAAATGTATCAAAAAATAATCAAAACATAATAGAAAATTTAATAAATGATTTCACCCGAATATCGTGGGCTACCTCCCCTTGAGGTCGTGTCAACTGACTTGGCTCTTTGGGATTAGGATGGAAAATTTATTTTACAAGTTACAAACTCAAGTAAAATGGTTATATGAATTGAACCAATGTGTTTAGAATACCATTTATATCCTTGGTATGTCTGAAATATCTCTGAAGATGAACCTCAGCTCCCTTAGACTGGTCTCCTTGAGTCGGTGCCCTTACGCTTCCCTGAGCTTCTCTGTGGCACTAACTCCCTTAGAAAACCTTTTCTATCCCTGAAAAATTTTCTACAGTCTAAAACATATATCAAACATCCAAGATAGGCTATTCATTTTCTCAAAATGAGCATTGGCTCCCCAATCTAGGCCTCCATCCACTGTTTTCCCTAGGCTGCCGAAAACTTCCATGTGGCTCTCCAACCTTCAGAAGTCTTCAAATAACTCTAAAAATAATTTAATTGGATTAAAAATTTCCAAAATATTCATAATAGAATATTTACTTGCAGAAATTGGCCTTTGGCTGCTCTGGTTTCACCTCCAACACGTCGTGGCACCCCCTAGCTCTCGGTTCACTGAAAACTTATCTGAAGCATCTCAGCCTTAAAAAGTTTTCAAAATATTCTAAAAGTCCCTGTAATTGATTCAAAAGGCCCAAAATAGTTATAATAGACTATTGGTTTGTTGAGAATGGATACTGGCTACTCTGGATAGGCCTCATTCTCCTGCTGGCACTTGGTGGCCCTCGTGACCGTTGGAACTTCTCTGAAGCATATTGGCCTTTAGAAGTCCTATATAGGCTATAAAAACCTCACCATTAGTTACATAATGTTTGAAACATCCAAAATTGACTATTGGATTCCTGAGTAAGGCCTCTAGCTACCCTGGCTAGGTCTCAAACTGCTGCTGGCCCCTGGTGGCCCTAAATATGCTTAGAAGTTATCTTATGGCTCTACAACCCTCACCAATGATTTTATAATGCCTGAGATGGTATAAATTAACTATGCACACTCTCATAATGGACCATTCTAGCTCAAGATAGAGCCTATTCAATTTTTGTCTTATGACCCCTAAATCAGCTCCATTAAAAATGTAGCAACTATAGTTAAACCAACCAAAATAGCATATCAACCTTAAATTTGGGTCATGCTCCAAATTCTCTACTAACACTAACCGCGCATTAGAAGTTTATAAGGGGGTTGGGCACATGGCCCTAACCCCGCAATATTCAAACCGTAACCGTCGACGGGTTAATCGCGCGGTTCTGCACATCTGACATTAAGGCTTAATCATATAACAAGAAGAGGTTTTAACTACTGGGTTAAATATTTTATTCGCCAGTTTATAACAACATGTGACCACCATCCATAAACAATTGCAGGTTGCGTTGACTTTCAGGAGGATAAGGCACCTGGTTCCGGGGCTAATGTCCTATGGGGAGGGGCTGGCCCCTCCGCTCCAACATATTCAAAACTATTCAATGTTAAATTAAATGTGAAAACATTATGGTTAAGAACTAACCATAAGAGATTCGGTAATACCCTCGTTTGTTGTGCAGAAGGTCTCACGATTGATCCCGCGGACTCCAAACAAACTTTTATTACACAGTCCTGGGGACACATGGTGGCCTCAAGACACTACAAAGATAAGACCCTCTAGCAAATTTTTTTGAGGAACCCCTTATAAAAATACCCCATACATACGTTTCTAGCAGATGTTACTAGAGGAGGTCAGCGGGCGAAGGGTTTTGCAGATGTTTTCTGCTCGGTGTGCTTGTCATCCAAAACCACACCGATGCGCTCAACAAGAGAAAGCACTGGTGTGCACAAAAAATTGGCACACCAGATACCATGCATTCTGTACACACCTACCCAATGCATCGTATTACTGTAGAGCACTGGTGCTTTACAACTCTTCCACAACGGTGCGTCATAAAACACCGCGCCAAAACAGAAACCGCTTAGTGCAGTATTAAGAAACTGTACCGGTGCGTCATAAAACACCGCGGAGTAGTATGACATGGTTTTCCAGTGGTAGTCATGAGAGAGGGCGTGAGATGCGTACCTTCACCCTATTACAACAGATACCCAGGGGCTCCTAAGATAGGTAGGCCTCCTCATGTTCTATGAGGAGGCTACTTCCCTAAAGGGCCATGGTATGTTTTTGAGACATCTTATCTGTAGGTGGTATGCTCATCGACAGAATTTATAGGCTGTTCCTAACTAGTGGTACACGCCCACTAAGGATGATATATATTTCATTAGAGGGCTATCCAGGAGAGGGATGGATTTTCCCTCGTTCCCAGAGGTTCGAGTTGGCTATGTAGCAAGGAGTCAATTATTGTACTCCCAAAGATACATTGGAGTAGATGTACTGTATCCTTCAAATTTTCAGGTCGCTGGAGGTTAGTTACATATTGGTGCATTTCGTAGTGACGAGGTGAGGTTCCACTAACATTTGATTTTGACCATTTCACACAACACTAGTGACGGGGAACACTTTAGTTGCTCGCTTCTATATTATGTTGATTCCTTAGTACATGAGCCATGACTTGTCAGGTTGTCTGCCATTTTTTTGCAGTAGTTCTATACAACCTTAGATAGATGTCGTGTTCATGCACAAAGGAGGGTCAACTTCCCTTTTTCTTTAGATATTTTTTGTTTATTTTTTGAGATTTTTCCAGAGACGAGGCCTACTTTTGTTCGGTAGCCTCGTAGGCCGATGTTCGAGGCACAGATGCACATGTGGGGGTAGATGATGCCCAAGAGGAGTGAGACTGTGTTTCCAGTGAGGATATCGCATGATGCACTGGAGTTGCTAGCTAGTGTTGACGAGCTGCATCCCTTCATTATGGTCCCGTGTCCTTATGATAGATTGGATTAGCGAGGGTGTGCCAACATCCTCTTCAAAGATGATGAGCCGCCAGATGATAAAGATAACATTACTCTTTTATTTAAATTTATTTTAACATGTTCTTTAACTTGTTTTTATTAAATTGTGTAATGAAATTGTCTAATTATTGTTGTGTACTTATATATATTTTTCATACACTGGGTCTTTGTATGGAGAGGACATGCCGACACCACCACATAATCTAGGTGTGGATCCTCATGAAGATCAGGGAATAACAGATGTCGAGGATCATTAGGAGGCCGGTGTAAAGAAAACCTACTCCTGCTGGTGTGCGAGTATCGCCTTTTTCTAGGCACGGTCAACTTGATACTTGATGCAGGATGGAGTGGGGCGACCAAATCACTCCATTGATTGTTGAGGTGGGCATCAGGCCCGCTCATATGAGAGACATATAGGCTAATGGTAGGTTGTTACATATGTGGAGAGGCATGTCGCGTGACATGTACAAGCTAATGTGGCATGTCGTATGAGATACGGCCTTAGTTACGCAGCTGAGGAGGATCGTTGCACGTTATAGGTGTGGTCGAGATGGAAGACGTGATAGACAATCCATGAGTAGTGACTCATCATCTCACGATCGTTCACCTCGCGCCACGCCAGATGAGCAGCCTCCACTAGCATCTAGCAGTAGTCATCATGGAGATGAGGCTGGACCGTCAGCCACGTCTAGTTAGTAGCCTGCAACATCCAACAATACTCATGATCATGAGAAGGCTGGACCATCGACCGTTGAGGCTGCACCATTGACTGAGAAAGCCTCAACTAGTACTACTATTGATGTTGTACCACCACCTAATCCATGACATTTATATTACAATTGTATATTTTTAACATTATATATATATATGGTCCATGTATTTTATGTTCATGTTGCAGTTGTACTTAATTTACATATTGGTGATCATCATGATGTGTATATTGTTAGGTCATGTTAGATATGTTCATTTAAAGTGCAACTTACAGATAGATGTGTATGTGATAGCATGAGTTATTTGACATGAGATGTATATTTTATGTTTGTGTTGTGATGATGTTATACAATGCTAATTATGTTTTGTTAGATGATCATGATCACAATGATGTTAGCGAATTTGAATGTGTTTTTTAGCTGAATATGATGTTTGTACGATGGTTATCATGATCGTGATGTTTATTCATTAATTTAATATTAAATGACCATGATATTTATTAAATATTATGTCATGATTGTAATTGAAATTTACATTTTAATTGTATGTAAAACTGTAAAATTGTATTTGTATTTATAATTGTAATTTTAACTGTAATTGTATGTAAAATATTTAATGTAAAATTTTAATTGTAATTGTAATATTTAATTTATTGTGAAATGATTGTAATTTTAATTTTAATTGTAATTGTATATATGACAAATTGTAAAATTGTAATTGTAATTCTAATTGTATGTAAAATTCTAAAATTGTAATTATCTTTGTAATTGTAATTTTAATTGTAATTGTACGTAAAATATTTGTAAAATTGTAATTGTAATTGGAAATGTAATTCTAATTCTAGTCCTAATTCTAATTCTAATTGTATGTAAACTATTTATAAAATTTTAAGTGTAATTTTAATTGTATGTAAAATTCTAAAATTGTAATTATAATTCTAATCGTAATTCTATGTGAAATTGTAAAATTGTAATTGTAATCGTAATTCTAATTTTAATTTTAATTGTAATTGTAATTCTAATTCTAATTCTAATTCTAATTAAAATTGTAATTGTAATTCTTGCCCGCGATTCGAACCCTCCGCTGCTCCAATATCTGTAAAGTGCAGTATTAGAGCAGCAAAGGGTTCGAATAGTGGGCAAGAATTTTTCTGAGGTGAGGGTTTGAAAAAAAGAGATTTCGAATTTCGGATGAGAATTTTATAGCAGAGAAAATGAGTGATTCAAATAGAAAGACATGCAATGATGCTTACAGGGATGCAGACGGCTATAGAGCTCGACAGAGTACAAAAGGAGAAAATATTTATGAAAAAACTGAGAAGGGAAGACTAGAAAGCTTAGTTAAGACTGGAAGAAAGCATTCAGTTGACGCTGGAAATAGGGTTAAGAGGTCCCATGATGGAGAAAGGTAGAGCAGAGTTGATGGCATAGAAATACCTGTCGACGCTGTGGTGACTAGCAAGGTGAAACGGTCATTCGAAAACAAGGAGTCCTATTCGCTAAGGGATGTCAGAGAGAGATCAGTTGAGTCTCTTGAACGAGATAAGAGATCACATGAAGGTAACGATTATCATTCTCACAAGGATGGAAGGGAAATATTGGACAATAGCGAAATATCAATCGAGGCAGTCGATAAAGCCAAGAGGCACCATGAAGGGAAGGATTCTCATTCCCTCAAGGACAAAAGAGAAAGATCAATTGACATTTTTTATCGGGTTGGTAGGTCCCATGAAGGGAAATATTCTCCAGAATGCATTTAAAATCAGCTGGGAGTATTGTCCAAGCTTCGGTTGGGTTACATAAACTTTTACCGGCAAAGCTGAGGTATCATAAAATCACATCTTCGAATTTCAATTGAACCTGAATGGCATCTCTAACTTGTATGAGTTGTGGTCCTGTGGATAAAGAGGAATATCACATGGAAGGTACCCAAAAATCCAAATTTTTGAAAGTATAAGTGAATTATCACTTATCAAAGAACAAATGCCACAAAAAATGCGAACGGGGTAAACTTAAGGATTCCCTGGTTCCATTTTTTATTGAAAATGATGATCTCTCTGGATGAAACCAGTAAAAATTATGCATGTATTCTAAAAGGAAATCCAATGACCATTTCTATGGGAAGAATATCTTAGATACCTACAACTACCATATTTGCACCTGCAAATCGGTTTCCCATTGGAAAAGCTAATGTAATAGCCCATTTTGCAATGTCTTTCCTCTGCTCAACCCTATACTCATTTTCTACGAGAAACCATTGCATCCACATGTAATAATTGCATCGTCTAATCGAAAATTGGTCTTCTTCTACTAAAAAATGTAGAATGAAGGACTCGTTGTCATTGCTTCTAGAACATTCAAGGTTAGTTCCTTGTAAAACAGAGATTGTATAAATTTTGTTAAGATTAAGATAGAAAGCACAAAGGACAAAAGAGCAAATAGGATGCCAAGATGGAGGAGGAACTTACAAATGAGCAAAGAGATCATGGGTCAGCAAGTAGATCATGGGGCACCTTTTCTTATTGCAGGTTATGGAAAGGTTCAAGTTTCTTTTTCTAAAAGAATAAGAGATGTAGTTTTGAAAAGAAATGGCCCAAAGATTTTCATAGCAAAATGTACATTTCCAACCAGTCTAATTTTGGTGTACACACGTAAAAGTAATTTCTGTGCCTTAACCATAAATCGGTTCTAATGTATAGATAACCGCACCAGTGCCTTCTAGTCACTGCGTGGCGGTACATTTTAGTTACTATACATCGGTTCCATGTTACCAATGGACGCACTAGTGCAGGGCTATTAAGTGACGCACCAATGATGAATAAACACAAATAAAAAAGTGCAACTCTATTTTATTTAAGTGAAAAAAAGCGGAAAATTGAAGAATGGGAGGCAAAATATTTTCGACAATCTAATTTCATAAAACAATTATTTAAATACTAAACACTTTTCATTATTTCACTATTTTTGCTATAAAAAAATTCCAGAGATTTGTAATAGACATACTTGGAGCAAGAGAGCACGAGAGCACTATGGATCAGATAAATACGTTCGAATGGAAGTATTCAGACAATCAAAAACCAAATATCTGGTGATTCAAACCCTGTAGCATAGAATTTCAAACGATCTCATGATTAAATTTGATTATTATTTTTTTTACATTTTTTCTGCAGTTTTATCCATTTTTACCCTAAACCCTTCATTTTTTTTGTTTCTACCCTTTCTTCTCCCTGTTTCTGTGATTTTAGAATTAGGGATTTCCATTTTAGATTGACATCCAACCCACAGGATGACTTGCATAGTCGGATCCCAATCCATGTTGGCCCTTGGGTGAATTTTTGAAAAAAATGGATTTTTTTTTATCGGTGCGCCCTGTGTAACATAGCGCACCGCGTAGGTACTGTGTAATAAAAAATTTAAAAACAGTTTTTTTTAATCAGTGCACCATATCTAAAATAGGGCACTGGTGCACTATGTTTCAAGGATAGAACCATACATTCTATTATACTATTTTTGTGGTGTGTTTATAATACCCTCATGCACCGAGGTCAGTGCGTACATCATGAAAGGCACATCGGTTTCTTGAGATTTATTTTTTACCAGAAAATTTGACAATTTCTTTATAAATATATTAATGAATGATATGGTATAGGTTTCAGATTGATAAACAAATGGATGACAAGAGATCAAGTAAAAAAAATACTGATAACACATAAATAAAAGCAAAAAAGGCAAGTTCTTTGTAAATTGTTTACAAAAAATATTTTTTTTGAAATATATGTAAGTTTAACTAATATATATTGTTTACTGTGTATCATGCAGAGCCACAAAATGACGAAGCTCGATAAGATTATTTCTGATCTAGGACCAGAAGAGTGTAAAATCTTGATGGAAAAATTGCAAAAGGATGAATCAGGTGAATGAAAAAATACTATCTATCCAATATGAGTTTCTTTTTCTAATTTTCACTAATAATATACTTAAAATTATTAGATAACATGTGTCAAAGAGTCTATTAATTTAGATCTATTTAGACCAAAAACTCAGAAAAGGAATGTTGTTCTAAGAAAAGAATAAAATAGAACATGCAAATGAAAATGAATTGCTCCTTAGCTCATCTGGAGTGGTACTGGAGGTTAACGAAAGGGGGAAAATTTTTACAAAATTTTGACGGATCTAGTGGAACGAATGTATAGACGTTCTTTCCACTTACAATACAAAAGCCAATCCAATGATTCCACGAACCAAATTTTATCTAAACTACAAGAAGATATTCCAGAGAATTGGTCAATGAGAAATGTCAGAATTTTAAGAGAAAAAACATACAACAACAAATAAGAAGGAACGTAAAAGTAATATTCCTTTAAATGTTTGTCTAGAATTATTTATAAATGTCACTTTTGTTATATTTACTTTTCATATATCAATATAAAAATTAAATAGTTTATTTTCATGTTACATTTTCTGGAAGATTCTAAAAATCTCAAAATACGAACGAGATGATATCAAAAATATGTCAGTAGGAATGTCCAAAAAGGTGTGCAGGGAGATGGTAAATGAAATGGACAAAATTGCATCGCAGGAGGAGCCATCTCAACAACAACGTGCTTTAAATGTAATATGTAATCATTGAATTTTTCGATCATTAGGTACAATAAATAAAAAATTGAGCATTAAATATTAATTTTCAAAAATTTTATTACAGAAAAGAAAAGAAAATGGAACCTATTCAGCACATAAAACAGGACGACAAGGAAGAAAAGCGTTGATATCTATGTTTTTTAGTAATTGTTACTTCCTTATAACAACTTAACTAGATTTCATTTTTGTATTTTTTAAGTTTCTTTACAAAAATAATCATTGAATATCTTCAAACAAGTGCTAACATACAAAGAAGAACCATCAGAAGAATTGACTGAAATTGCATTAAATATGGGTTGTGAGCATATGTTGGCATATCAAAAATTAATTGTGGAATTTGTAAGCATCTATTGATTTTGTTTTACTTAGCTCCATCTATAATTAATAGAACAAAAAAATATTTTATATTAAATATATGATTTGTTATGGGGTATAGAACTTGTAGGAAAAAAAGTATGGAACTGCGCCAACAGATGAAATTTTGAAAGATGGCATGGTACTTAGTTTTGAAAGAATGTGTATAGTTTATGAGTCAATTGTTTCTATGGTACACCATTTTTATTTTCGATTTACATTGATGTATATTATTTAATATTTCAATTTTCATTATTCTCACCAATGTATATACACTCATTTCAGTTTATTTTTATGTTTGTAGATGGAAGGTGAAGAAGAAGAAAACAATCATGCAAATGAACAAAACATTCTAGAAAATAGCCAAAGTAGTCAAGTGCAATCATGACAGTAGCAGAGGGAAAAGAATGACAGTCATATGTTTGGGATATAGAAAAAGATTATGTTTTTTTAAATATTTGTATGTGAAATCATACATTTTATTTAATGTAATGGACATAGTGTCCCAATTAAAAGACAAAGGGATACCAATAATTGTCCCATTTTGTATGACAAAGACTATCTTATATATATATATATATATATATATATATATATATATATATATATATATATATATATATATATATATATAATAAAATATGTTTTTAATTTATTCTATGTTGTCCATTTTCATTCTCAAATGCACTAATACAAATTTAATTCATATGAATATTGTTATAAGATATATATGTGTCGACTTTTGATGAATAATGAATTTTAAAAAATCACAATAATTATGATATGATATAACAAATTAATCCAAACATCACATTAAAATGCATTAATAAAAATTTAATTAATATGCATATTGTTATAAGATGTGTCGACTTTTGATCAATAAGAATTTAGAAAAATCACAATAATTGCACTATCACAGGTCGATGTTTCTAAAAAAATACAAAATGAACATTAATGCGTGTTAGTTACTATACACCGGTGCGTTTGTATGATTCAGCACACCGGTGCGTTAATATGACCTATGCACACTGCACAAATACTGAAACCAATTAAAAATCTCAGTGCGTTACTGCGATACTGTGCACCGGTGCTTTTATGTGAGACTACGCACTAATGCATTTGTACGACATATGGGCACCGCTCAAATACCAATACCAATTATAAATATCGGTGTGTTTGTCTGATATGGCACACTGGTACATTTCTATAAGTCTATGTACCGGTGCATTGAGACGACCTACGGGCACCACACAAAACCCAAGACCAATTGGTACAGCCCCGTGCGTTGTATAACCAACACTGCGCCCGAAGCATTTTTATACCTTGACAACCCAATGCAGGAACCTTCGTCTACCCCAAGGCCACTATCTAGATGACACACACTGGTGCATTGAAACCTTAGTAGCGCACTGATGAAAAAAAAATCCGTAATAACCTCTGACCACCCAGTTTTTTTAGTAGTGTTGAATTTCCGTTAAAAGCTCCGCCAAAACCTCCGTAACCATAAACGAAGGTTGTAGCAAACTTTTTTTCGAACATTTTGGCCAATTTTATAACACTAAAAACCTCCTTTATAACCTCCACTAGTGGGTCTTTTCCTTGTAGTGGGGTTGGCCACATGTCGCCCTGTAATTGGCACTTCATAAGCCATACATCCAGTCGAATTTCGCCACTTGTCCTTCTGCAATTGGCCCAGAAGGGAATATTTCAAGGAATATTCCCTAGAATATTATTTTTTTGAATTCCAAAAAACCTAGTCAAACCTAGTCAAAGGTAAAAAATTGCAGTTTATTGGACTTTTCAAATTGCGATAACTTCATCATACGGCGTCAGTTTTTTGAACCCTTCATGGCACCAGAATCAGGAAGATGAGATCTATTTGGTCGCTCAAGTTTGACACACTTTCGAACAATTGAAATTTGAGCTATCACTTAGGTCCTTGATCCAAATCTGATCACTCATGTCCATGCCTTCTCCCTCATGCTACTGGTCTGCTATCTACCACTACCAGAAATTTTGCAATGTTCCATATTTCTCAAGTAATTCCTTGGTCATTAAAAAATTTATCCAAACTAAATACTCTCACCCATGCCTCCAACCTCTCAAATACTACCTAGCCTACATTAAATTGGAATGTGGCTTCCTCACTACCTCATTTAATGATTTTTAAACATGACGGAAAAAGGAAAATGAAATATGAAATTTGAGTTTCTCTTCATGGCTCTCACAAAATTTCCCAAGGAAATTCTCCACAGTACCCTTACCATTTTTCATTCATTCCAACTCATAATATCGTAGGCTATATGTTCTCAATAAGTTATGTCAACATATTATTTAATCCAGAAATTAGATTATATAACATCTTTCTTAGATCATCCACTTCATCTATTATATTAGTGACATATTCACACCAACATAGGAAATATAAATACAATTAGCATAATTACAATTAAATGAGAGGGCCAAAATGCAGATTTTATAATGCACCTCTACATTAGTTTCAAAATAGCACATATATATATATCATGTATTCCACCATGGAAAATTGGGAAGTTGCGCCTCAACATATCATGCATAATCTTCCATATTACTTGCTCGATCATTTGGATACCTTCCTTTTCCAACCCATACAAAACACTAGGAATATTATATTTTATCCCCTTTCAATGGAAAATAGGTTGCTGCTCCAAACATTGATTATAAGCATAAAGGTCATAGGACACTCGTGTAACACTATATCCTTTCCATATCCAATCACATTATGGTCTCACACATAGCTAGCTCTCTTTGCCTTCATTTCTTTACTAGGAATATAACACCCAAGCACCTTGCTTATCAAAAAATAACCAATATGACATAAGATGCTATTAAAGTTTACATTATTGCATTGAACCATTGTATAACCTTTATATATTCAAGTCTCTCTACATTTACCTATAATATCCCGTTTATTATTTTTTTAGAAATTTCAATGGTTTAATTCAAAAATTGTCATGACAATTTTATCTCAAAAATTTCATAAACCAAAATAGAAAAACACCAACATTTAAAGAAATGTTCAAACTGAGAAATAAAAGGATCCAAGACCAGAAATATTTTATTGAAGTAACTGGAGGAATGTTAGATAAATCTTTGATATTAATCTTGGAAATCATTCGTCCCTTCTACTGATAATTCATCCAGGTAATATGGTCCAAATTTTGGCTCATCTATTGTAGCCCAGGAGGAGCAACTCAAACTCTAATTTGGCCTCTTACAACCCAACAATTCATTCTCCAATTAGTTTAGAAAAATTTTCCCCAATGAACTAGGTAATATGCCCCTTGAGAGAGATGTGTTTTACACAGGGAAAATTTAGGGGTAATATTCGCAGGTAGCCTAATATTCCATGATGTTTCTAAAAAAACGAGTCGCCAATTTCTATTTTATAAAAAATAATATGCCCAAATTTAATAATATAAATTATTTTACCCTAAAAATCGCCAATATTATATATTTTCTAATATCAAATAATTAGAAATATAAACATTTTTACAATTTTATCATCAAAAATTTTAAAATTTGGATATTAGGGACTAGTAAGATTTGCCAGGGTTGCTAAACTTTAAGATAAACTTCCATCCTAAAATTTTCCCTAGTTTTGCATTTGGAAAATGTTGAACTTGACCCTATCCTATATTATGGTAAATGGAAATTTGACACAACAATTATCAAATTCAACCTCCCTTCTTCTACTCTCGGAAATAGGAAAATCACTTCAGATAAATTTAATTCGATCCCAACAATCATAATAAATTAAGCCCATGTAAATGGATAAACTTGGCCTGCGAGATAAGATGATCTTGGCCTACGATAAACATGTGCTCAACTCCCACAATAGAATAAACTTGACCCTTGAAAAGCAATGAGCTTGAACCACACCATGGATGGTGAAATTTTCCTCCATTTTAATCTTCTTGGCCATGAGAACAACTTGCAACCTAGTAATTGGCTAAGGTGTGTCTTTCAACATTGAAACAACAATGTTTAGCTAGGGTGTGTCTTTCAACATTGAAACCAACAATGTTGATCTTGGGTGTGTCTTTAAACACTGAAACTAGAAATAATAGGGCTTCCTTTTTTCTCAGTAGGTCCCAGAGCTCCTTGTAAATTTCCTAATAATTCTTCTCATGTCCTGATTCAATCCCCTTTTCCCATTTAATAATAGTTACCTCCTTCCAAAACCATGGGTAATACCATGGGTCACTTAATTTCCCGAAATTGACTTTTTACCCATTTTATTTAATTATGATCTATATTATTATGGTGGCCCCTTTATTTTTTCCATCAATACCCCGTGGAATCCAACTAGGCTAAGAATCAACCTCATTTTCATTCTAAGAGTTATAAAGGGAAATTACAGTCCTCCCTTTCCAAATTTTGATTTTCCTCAAAAAAATTTCATCCAATACTAGGATCCCAAACAAGTTGACTGAAAGCTTTGGAAATAATTTGCTGCATGATATCAAGGTTGCTCAATTCAATATAGTTTATATACGTCATCATGCCATGAATAAACCCATGTAACCCTTATCGCATAAAACTCTTGGCAAAGTTGAACATAATTGTTCATGATGTCCCATCTACTTCACTATTTTTCCATATTTTTGTTGGATATCCTGTTGTTATTTTATAAAGAATGACTTTGTTGTCTTGCAAAACCAATTCTCCTCACAGATATGAATGAGTGTATTGCATCAAATATGGTATTTTTGTGATATATACTTCTCCCAATACACTTCCTCCACTATTTCATCGTTTTTCATCAGATCCTCCTTATCCCACCATTGTTGTTTGGCTCTACTACTGACTCCTCTTAATTATGGATGTCCCTCTTATTTGTTTTCACACCACCTTCCCGAGTACTCTTGATTTACTGTTACTAGCCTCTCAACATGGTTAGGATTTATTTTATGCATCACACCTACCCTTGCTCATGAATTTCCCCCTTCATTTGTATTGGACTGGGGGCTAATATGTTGATTATATTCTAATGACACCATTTTCTCCTTTCTAATTTTTCCTTCCATTTGTTTGAGTGGAGCAATATTTGGGGGATCCTAAGTCATGCCTCTCAAGAATACCCTCCATCATCCCCTCATACTGAATCCCATCTCCATGTTCTAGTATTTTTTCCAATGTTTCCTATACTGATAAGTCATTGGACACCTAGCATTACATTAGAATTCAACAACTTCACCATGTTGAAATCACTGACCATAGTATAGTTTCCCATATTTGAATCTTCCCTTGGGAATAGATTATTACATTCCATGACGAAATTACCATCCATATCCACATTAAATTCTCCATAGTCCTTTGTTTTGATGCCCCTTATAACTTTTAAAGCAGATTCAATAAAGTTGTGGGTTGACCCATCATCAATTACGGCAGTGACCCAGTGCCCCTGTATGGTAAATTTGAATTTAAAAGTGGTGTATATATGGACTCTTAAAAGTGTGTCTATGGTTCCAATTACTACGTTTTCCCTTGGATACTCCTCCTTTAAATCATTATTCCCATCACCCTGCACTAGTCATGATTCTTCTTATCCCTCACTTTCAGAGAGCTCCTCAATGTAATGTACTTTTCCCTTCCTCTTGCATATGTGCCCTAGCTCCCAAGGCTCCTTGAAAATATAACATAGTTTAATTCTTCATAAATCATCTTGAATTATAAGGTCCAACCTAATTATTTTGATCTCCTCCCACCAAGAAGGTTGTTTATCTGTATCCAGTTAAAGAGGTGGGGTTTCAGAGATGATTTATTTTTAGGTTTTTCATCCTCCATATCCTTCCTCTTGGATATGACCTCCTATATTGTGTTGGGCTTAAAATCCTTGACCCAGGAACACAATGGTCCAACTAAGCCCTTTTTGAAAAACATCACCAACCACACCTGTGAGATATTTGCAACCATCACAACTAATATCTAGAATTTTGAAATAAAAGTATCTGGATTCCATGTCTACATCAGTTTGAAAGGTACCTAAAATGTGGCTCTGGGTCCCTCTTATCAAACCTCTGGATTAATATCTTTGTAAACTCTAAATAAGAGGTGATATGGACATGACCCAATGTGACTAGACCATGGTACCACCACTCATGTGCCTGACCATCTAGATGTAGTGCAGCATATTGAATGGCCTCATATTCCCGCATGGAATTTATTTGGAAATAAGTATCTTGGAGCGACATAGAATTTCAGATATCTTCTCCCATTGCCCCATACTTCCTTATATATTCTAGGAATATTTTTTCCTTCTTCTGTTGGTTACCTATTGGCTCCTCTATGGACTTTGGCATGAGAGGTTTTTACAAGGTCAATTTTACCAGTGAGGGTACCAAATTGGCAGAGTTACTAGCTTTAGCATGATGATTATCATCTTCTCCCAATAGGCTATAGCCTTTTCTTGATCCCTTTGCTTCATTATTGGATTGGTTTTCACAAATAATTGTTCTTATTTCTATTCATTATGTACCCCTAATCTCTTGGAATCATCAAATTTTAACCCTTCAAAACCTAAAGATGGTAGGAAAGCCAACTTAGATACCAGTATAATATCCCTTTTATTAATTTTTCAAGAATTTGAAGTGTTTTTATTCAAAAATTATGTCATGAGAATTTTATCTCAAAAATTACATAGATCCACACAAAAACACTTGAGCAATGAAATAAATGTGCAAACCCAGAAATAAAATGATGCAATACCAACACTATTTTATTGAAGGAACTAGAGAAATATTACATAAATATTTGAGATTAAACCAAGCAATCAATTTGGCCCTTATACTGATAACTCGACCAAGTAATATGTTCAAAAATTTGGCTCATCTATTATAGCCCAAGAGGAGAAACTTGGCCTCTGATTCGACCTATTCTAACCTCACAATTTATCCTTGAATTAGCGTAAAAAAATCAACCCAAATCAACCAGGTAATTTTCCCCTTGAGGGAGATGTGTTTTTCCTTTGAAAAATGTTGAAAAAAATGCTTCGGTATAATACAATAAATGGAAATTTGACCTAGCTATTATCAAAATCAATCTCCCTTCTTCTGCTCCCGAAAATAGGAAAATCACTTCATATAAATTTGGCTTCTCCTTGCTACTCTATTTTCTTATGACTTTGGAAACTCAGCCCTAGAAAAATGTGAAATTCGGGCGAGTGGAAGAAACCACAAACTCAACCTTGCAATTCACCAATTCAACCCAAGAAATCATAATAAATTTTTCCCATGCAAATGCATAAATTTGGCTTGCAAGATAAGACAATCTCGTCCAAATAATCTCGTGAACTTAGCCTCTTCTAAACACGAACTCAAATCTTGCAATAGTTTCCCTCGAAAAGAAATGGGCTCAACCTACACAATGGATGGAAAAATTGTCCTCCATTTTAATATTCTTGGCTATGACAACAACCTGCAACACAATAATTGGATAGGTTATGTCTTACAACACCAAAGTGAATGATCTTCAACTAGGGTGTGTCTTTCAACATTGAAACTAGAAATACTAGGGTATCTCCTCTTCTCGGAAACTCCTAAATATCCCTGTCAATTTCCTCAGTAATTCTTCTAATGTCATAATTCAATCTCCTTCTCCCTTTTAATAATAATTTTCTCCTAACCTACTACGAGAGAATGCGCGCTCTGCTATGGTTTTTCATTCTCTCACTTTGTAGAAACCCTAGCGATCTCTGCAACTCGGTTAAGCACTGATGACACTTTCTTCCTCAAACAGCGTAGCTCTGGACACAAGTATGGTGACTGCAACCGGGGGGGCAGTCAACCTCCCCCTGCAAATGAAGGCGGAAATGAAGCAATGTCCGATTTGTGAAAATATGATTCTGACAACAAGCAGGAGACTGATGCGACTCAGAAGTCGACCTCTAGAAAAAAAATAGATATGTCGCAGGCCACTTCTTCCACCTGCAATCCCATAGCTCCAGATAGACCCAAAATTGACTTGCCAAGTCATCGTATCAATGCCAGAATTCAGTACATGAGGGATCACGCCCTCATTGGGAAATTTATTGGGTTTTGGCCAACTGAAAAAGCCTTACAAGGATGGATTGCGTCCAAATGGAATCCCAAGGGACACGTTACTCTGCAACTGAGTTCGAAAGGCTTCTTCACAGCTATTTTTAACTGCATCGAGGACAGAAACAAGGTAATGGATGAGGACCCCTATTTTTTCAATTCGGCAGGGTTATATCTTAGAAACTGGGTTGAAAGATTCAACCCAGACCAAGAAAATTTCAACTGGGCACCTGTATGGATTCGTCTATACTCCCTGCCACTTGAATATTGGGATGAGGAATCACTTTAGGAGATTGGAAGAGGGTTAGGAGAGTTCATAAAGATAGCAGAAGAAACTAAGCTACGAAGGTACACCTCCTATGCCCGAATATGTGTCTACATGCATCTGGACAACGCCCTACCAGACGCGGTAAGTTTATTTCATGATGATTTTGAATGGATTCAACTGCTATATTACGAACATGTTCCATTTCGCTGCAGAAGGTGCCATGCCCATGGACATCTCTTCGAAGATTTCCCTCTAATTGCTCAGACCAAGAGTCAAGAAGCTGGAGACAAAACAGAAGCAGATGGGTTTACTAAAGTTCCATCCAGAAGAAGACATAACAAGAAATCCACTCCTTCTGGGAAAAAACCTAGCACTTCTGCTACTGCCCCATCCACCAGCAATAGCTTTGCCATTCTTGCTCAATCTGACCCACAGAGCGATTCCACCCCTACCTCTCTCAATCCCTTAGCCCCTTCTGCCACCCCCTCGAATCATCCCAACCCTACATCCTCGGCGCCCTCACATTCAGAGCCGCAAACTGTTGCCCTCTCAGATTCCAACCCCTCTTCAAAGGAAAAGCAGGTGACTTGGGACCCTAATCTCATGGACCTAGATGGGAATTCTTCTAACCCCAGTCAGGAAAGTAAAGATTCTCCAGAAAATGTTCAGTTTACCCACATGGAGGAGGATTCAGAAGGCTTTGATCTAGGAGAACTGGATCTCTTAGGCCTAGAAGATGCTTGCAGAAGAAAAGAATTTGACAAGATCAATCCTCGACAAATAGAATCACTCGAGGCAGCCCTCTCTAAAGTTCAATAGCAAAAGAAACTGGGTATTCAGCCAGGCAGTCATTGGGATAGCCTGAAAGTGATGAAGGAAACCAAGAAGAGAAGTCAAAAACCAGATTGGAAACGTACCATCACTCTTGGGGAGATGCTGGTGGATTCAGGGCGATATCCCAAGTTAACTCGGTTCTTCAAACTGCTAGCAAATAGTTCCCCATGAAGCTAGTCTCATGGAATGTAAGAGGGCTCAATAGCCCAGGAAAGTACAGAATGATTAAGAACATGATTCAGAAAGAGAAGCCTCAAATACTCTTTCTTCAGGAAACCAAATGTAACAGTAAAATGTTGGGCTCAATCTTATCAAAATCATGGCCTAGTAGTAGTTTGGTCGCAGTGGATGCCTCAGGTTTCTCCGGAGGACTTGCAATAGCCTGGGATACACAATCCATGTTGGTAGCCGACTTTAATGCAGCGCACAACCTCATCCAGGCTACCTTCCATCCTATTGGAACTAACATACACGGGCATCTGTCCAATGCTTATTTTCCTCAAGATCAGGCTAGTAAGATAACACTTTTAAACACTTTGGAGAATCTCAATTCGAATAGATCCCATCCCCTTTGGATCATTGGAGGAGATTTCAATATGATCACTAGAATGGATGAAAAATCTGGAGGAAGGTCTAGACTCGATTCGGAAAGCACCCACTTCAAAAATTTCATCAATAACAACTGGCTCATTGATATACCTTTCTCTAATGGCATGTTCACCTGGAACAACAGAAGAGCGGGAGGTCAGCAAATAGCTTCAAAATTAGATCGATTCCTCATATCGGACAACGCCATACATGTGGGTGGGGACATCACAGGCTCAATTCTTCCCCTTGCTGGCTCGGACCACTAGCCCATTCTTCTTCAATGGCAAAACATAGGGTCCCATCCAAAGTGGCCATTTAGATTTGAAGCTTTCTGGCTTACTCATCCATCCTTCAAAGAAATGATACATGCTGCTTGGAGGATTTTTGTACCGCCAAAGGGTTCCAAAATGTACCACTTTCAGCAAAAGCTCAAGTTCCTCAAAATTCATATCAAAAATTGGAATCAGACAGTCTTTAGGAATATATTTTTGGAAAAGAAGATCCTTGAGCAGAAAATGAATGAAGTGCAACAAGAAATCATCACTAAAGGAAGATCAGAGACTCTCGCTTCTAAGGAGCTAGACCTTCAAAAAAAGTTGGAGGATAGATAAAAACAAGAGGAGATCCTCTGGACGCAAAAATCAAGAATTCGTTGGCTAAAGGAAGGTGAAAGAAACACCAAATTCTTTCACAGCTCAACTATCCAAAGAAGAATGCAAAATCGAATCAGCCACATCACCAATCAGCAAGGAGAGCAGATGGAGAAGCATGAAGACATGGAACAGGAACTCATGGATTATTTTAAGGGCATCCAACAAGAACTTCAGGTTAACAGACAACCAGCTATAGACCAAATCAAGAAGCTTATACCCAACTTGATTACGGATGAGCATAATCAAATGCTTCTACGCCTTGTCTCTCCCCAAGAAGTGGATACAGCTATGCACAGTTCAAGGATGGTAAGGCTCTGGGACCGGACGAATTTACTTCTAATTTCTTTCACTATTTTTGGGATCTAATCAAACATGAAGTTTGTCAACTTGTTCAGGAATCATGAACCATGCATTGGCTCTTGTCCTCCCTCAATGCCACATTCATTTCGCTGGTACCAAAATAGGAGCAACCCAGCAAACCGGAAAAATTTAGACCTATTGCTCTTTGTAACGTGATTTACAAAGCCATCTCCAAAGTTATTGCCAATAGGCTCAAGCCACTCCTACCGCTTCTCATCTCGCCGGAGCAAATAGGATATGTGGAAGGACGACAAATTTTGGATGGTATAATTTTAACTCATGAGATTATACACTCCTTAAAATTCTACAAGAAGCCAGGTATGCTCCTCAAGATCGATCTATCCAAAGCCTTTGGCAAACTGAATTGGAATTATATACAACAAATTTTAAGTGCTTTTGGTTTCGATCAAATGTGGATCAGATGGATAATGAGCCTCATCACTTCTTCTTTTCTCTCTATTCTTATTAATGGGATTCCTTCTCCCCCCATATTTCCTTCCAGAGGAATCAGGCAGGGGTATCCTCTCTCCCCCTTCCTCTTTGTTCTCATGCTTAAAGGCCTTGGCATATTAATTCACAACGAGGTTCGCAATCATCATTTGCGAGGCATCTCTCTTCATGGAGCCCCTGTCACTACTCACTAGAAATTTGTGGATGATAATATGCTCTTTGGCCACCCTTTAGTTCAAGAAGCTCGTTCTTTCAAATCCATTCTCAACCTTTTTTCTAAAGCCTCTGGGTTATCTATTAATGATTCTAATTCTCAGGTTATTTTCTTCAATACTCTCCCTCTCACCCAAGCCAATATTGCTCGCATTCTTGGTTTTTCTGTTTCTTCTCTCCCTGAAAAATACCTTAGCACTCCTCTTATTGATTCTGCTATCAGGCATTCTTCCTGGAACCGTCTCCTCGAAAAAATAGAATCTCGGTTATCGTCTTGGACCTTCGGAGCTCTTAACATGGTCAGCAGACTCACTCTCATTAAAGTAGTGCAGCAATCAATGCCCCTTTACCTGTTTTCTATTCTTGCTACCCCAAAATGGGTTCTCAAACAAATAAAATCTCTGCATAGCAACTTCCTTTGGGGATCCTCTGGTCGGAATCGAAAATGGGCCTTGGTCAATTGGAATACTGTATGTACTCCCAAGGAAGCAGGCGGTCTTGGCCTTAGAAACACCATGCACAGCAACGAGGTCATGGGAGCTCGTGTTTGGTGGAAATGGATTTCAAACCCACACACTCCCTGGGCTAAAATTTGGACAGCAAAATACGCCAACAACAGATCTACGACAGACTTAATAAGGCTCGCTCCTGAGCAATCAGGTTCTCTTGTTTGGAATGTAGCCAAGCAGCACCACACGCTCATACAGCAACATAGTTTCTGGGAAATTCGCAATGGAAACTTGGCTAGGTTCTGGTCTGACTCCTGGCAGCAAAACCCAAAGCTCCTTGAAACTTACTCTCAAATCAATTTGGGAAACAACAACGATGCAATAGAAGACAAGGTATGCAATCAGTGGATTCCCTCAAATCGTAATGGGTTCAGGTAATGGAAGCCCTCACACCACATAACGCCACAAGCTCAAGGTACTGATTGGGAAGCTCTCAGCAATGAGCTACAGCGACGGCAAATCAGAAGCTCGGAGGACCCAAACATTCTCAGATGGGGTTATACAATGAAAGGTATGTTCACAATGAAATACGCCTATTCTCTGATGCACCCCTCTCCGCTCCCTCGTGATTCTCTCTAGAAACTGATTTGGAGCCCAAACACCTGGCCCAATATCTCTACCTTCCTCTGGCTCCTTAGCCATAGAAGAATACTCACTTGGGACAATTTGGTCAAACAGGGTTTCATAGGACCTTCTCAATGTCCTAACTACAATCAAAGCACTGAAACTATCCAGCATCTCATGTTGCTCTGCCCTTTAGCCAACACCTTATGGGAAAAGTGCAGCTTTCGCTGCCAAAGGAAAAAACGCACGGGAGACATAACAAAAATTCTTCAAAATTGGCCAAAATTCCCTTACAAATCCTCCCTTCTTAACACCCTCTACCAGCTTCTTCCCGGCCTGCTTTTCTGGTCTCTTTGGAAAGAAAGAAATAAACGAATTTTTAAAAACCAAGCTTCAAATCAGGACACCATTTGGAGCTCCATTAGCAACAATCTCCAGGAATCTTTGGCTCTCCACTCCTGGCAGGAAGATGATTATCCAAAACAACCCAAAGAAATCTCCATTTGGCAAAATTGGAATCTCAAAATTGTGTTTACACCAACTATCAGGAACAGGGCGGCCCCTGATACTCCTATGCAATGGTCTCCACCCCCTTATGGGGTATTCAAATTAAATTTTGACGGAGCTTCTAGAGGAAATCCCGGTCAAGCAGGTTTTGGTGCCCTTTTTAGAAACTCAAAGGGAGAAATTCAAATTATCTATTATGGATCAATTGGATGGGATACTAATAACTCGGCTGAATTAGAAGGCCTCTGGCAAGGCCTCTGCCTCACTCATCATTACAACTTCTTTCCAATTATCATTGAAGGGGACTCTCAAGTTCTAATCACTATGGTTAACCAGCTCCTATGGGGTTCCAATTCAGCAAAGGTAGCCCACAGTTGGCGTTTGGCTGCTAGAATTTACAGGATTAGCAACTAGCTGAAAAGAAATAGGGAAATCTCCTTCACTCATGTAAAACGAGAAGGCAACAAAGTTGCAGATCTCTTGGCCAATTTTGGAACAGATAGCACAAACACACTCACTCATGGCCCCCTCACCATTATCCATGAAGGAGAAATTCTTTAGAATTTCACCATGCTGGTGCACAAAGACTGTTCTTTTCTGGATGCGGATGCCTGAGTTGTTTGATGGGACATGGGTCCCTACGCAGCTCCTAAAGGAGCTCGCATGGGAAGCCCATATGGCTCCCTGTACCAACATTTATGAACACATTAACTCGCCAGCTCAAGCAAGCATTAATTCTCTTGATCGGCTCACTATTCCATTTCATATGGTGGTTCTCTTGGTCATGGCGCTCATTCTGGATGGTGCGAATGGTTGTGCATGATGTGGCGGATCTCCGTCTCCCCTCCATGGTGAATGCCCTCCTATTTTTGCAGATTCCAGTGCGATAACGCATACTGGATGTCGTTGCACCCTACTTGCATGTTTTGAGCCACTTCCCAGGTATCACTTCTCTCACAGTCCCCTTTGTAGTGTTAATCCTCTTCACAGAGTTTCGGAAGATCATCTCGGTGGTCTTGACTCTCCTTTCCGTGCTTAGTCAGAAATCTTCAGCGGTGTCAACTCCCCTCTCAGGGCTCCTGAGTTCTCAGTCCATCCATTCTGCTCTAGTCTCCATCTCCCCGCCCCTGTCTCCATGCCTCGACTCTGCCAGAGAATGCGGTGTTGGCGAGGAATCAGTCGAGGCCTTGCCACTTATCACCACCCTTCTCTCAGCTCCGCCTCGGGATCTTCCTCTACTAATGAGAAGCATGTTCAGCCACAAGCTACGCGAAGCTGTAGAGGAAGAGGATGAGGGCGCCTCCCAGAAAATGTTCGTGCTACTCCGTCTACCCCTCCCACAGCTTCTGTTCCTTCCAGAAGTGCTCTCCCTCCTATCTCTCTTGATAATGCTAGTCCCTCCATTGGGCAATCCTCCCAGTGCACTGAATTCCGATTCGAATGCTCCTCGAATAAACCCATTATTACTGCATTTATCACTTTTACTCTCCATGAAGAGATACCCAACCTCGCTCGGACCTCTACAGCCACTCCCCTGCCCCCTCAGGTCTCAAGCTTCCCCGGCAGAGAGGTTCTACCTGTAGCTTCCAATCTCCCTCCCCTGAACGCGCTGAGCAAGGAGGTTGAACACACCGACATGGAAGACGCTCTCAAAGCAGGAATGGATGACAACAGCAATGATTATGGATGCAGGATTGTGGAAGAACCTCTGTCTCCGGTACATTAAAATTAAAAGTGACACTCTCATCTCTCAAACTCTCCAGGTTTTTCTGTTCAATTATTGTTGGAATTTTTTACTTCCTGGCCTCAAGGCTCAGCTGGAATGGCTGATTGTTAATTTCATTACATATTTCTATGTTACCTTGTTATGTATGAACTTAAGGTCGGTTTCCCTTTCAAGGGCGGCCAAGACATTTTTGTTAAAAGGACTGGTTTCCCAACTAGGGCGGTCTAGACTCTCTTTGACTAGCTTTTTCATCAAGCCCAGTGGTCAGGCTCTCACAGATGACACTGTGGTAGTTTTGTAGCAGTAACTTTTATACATAATAGAATTAGTTTTACATAGAAAAAAAAAAAAAAATTCTCCTTTGAAAACCATGGGTAATACCATGGGTCACTTAATTTCCCCAAAGTGACTTTTAACCCATTTTATTTAATTATTATTTATCTTATCATGGTGACTCCTTTATTTTTTCTATCAATATCCCATGGGATATAGATATGATACTAATCAACCTCCTTTTTATTTTAAGGGTTAGAAAGGGTCATTGCATTACTACATTTAGTGAAGTTTCATGCTCATATCAACTCAAACATTGGATTTTACTAAAGGAATCTTACATTAATTACCTTCATCATTATTCCAAAATAAAATACCAAATTTTTACTTTCATGGATTTTATTGATTTAATTAAGACTACTTGATTAACTAGTAGCTTATAGAGGCTCACGTCCCTCTTCTACCAACCTCTTCTTCAACATTTTACTATCCTCATTGTTTTCATATTGATGGCTATCATATGTGGTGGAAATATCATCAACACTTTCAACCATGCTATAATTTTTATCATGGATATGTAATCCATCATTGGTCACATTCAATTATCATCATTATTTCATATATAATAACATTTTACTCTTAGTCTACAAGAATGCTACATGTATGCCCAAACTTGTCCATATTCACTAATGCACATATATATGAACCAAAATTTCTTTCTTAGCAAGCATATTATTGCTTAGGAATTCTATCTTTTATATATGTGTTATTCATTTCTTTCAATATCATCTCCAACGCTTATTTTTTGTTACTTCTTGTGATATCCTTGACTACTCTTGAATCTCTCTGGTTCCTTGTGTTGAAAAATTGTAACTAGGTTTGGTCTTTGTAATGACCTAGTTGTAATCATGAAATTTTATATTAATTATAAAGAAATAAAAACAAGGAAAGAAAAATTATATTTTATTTTTGGAGTATGGATTTCATACTCAAGTTTGAGTCAAAATCATGTTCTTCACGCTTTTAGTTTTTTTAGGTATTTCTAGGTCTTTCTAGTTCTTTCTAGGATAAATAATAATAGTGGTCATGTCACATAGTCCCATTTGGAATCATTTCAATAGATAAAGATATTTATTTTATGAAGAAAATCCATTTTATATCGCAAAACCTAATCAACCCAAGAGCAAATCATGTCAGCCTAAGGGAGCATTATTCGACCCCTCAAGAAGGTCAGAAATACAATGAGCCTGACCTCATTTGAGACACTTACTCATCTCAAGTTTGATCTGCAATAGAAAACAAGAGAAAGAGTGGTTAGGAGGACGAAGAAGAGAAGAAAAATTAAAAATATTTGTAAAGTTATCTTTTCTTTTCCACACGTGTGAAGCTGATAGGGTTTGTGAGGTTGCAAAACTGCAGGAGGCCAAAATTGCAGGGTTGAAAATATGATTAGCAATTGCAGGGATGAAAATATGAGGAGAAATTGTAGTATCAAAATTCTGGGATGAAGTTGCAATAGGTCAAAGTTCGGAAGATGCCTTGGAGAAGATCTTGTTGGGGCCTGACTTGGTGCTTGGTGTTGAGAAATCTAGGGGCAACTAGATTATCTTATCTACCTTACTTTGATAACTACTTGTGATGTGTTTTTACTTATGTCGATTATCTTATTCTTTGACTTGATCATTAATTT
This sequence comes from Pinus albicaulis, assembly GCA_034641835.2. Taxonomy (NCBI): domain Eukaryota; kingdom Viridiplantae; phylum Streptophyta; class Pinopsida; order Pinales; family Pinaceae; genus Pinus; species Pinus albicaulis. Next base: position 336,482 of record MU968551.1, on the reverse strand, counting down.
GTTTTCTATCATAAGATAAACTACAAAAGAACGTGGATCAAAGAGACAAGAGGACACAAAATGTAGGCTACTAACCAGGGCCAAAACTTTTCCTTTGGAGAAGAAAATCCACAAGAATTCTTCTCTTGTTATAGAATCTTCAAATGAAGAATTCCAAGACCTAAGACCCTTGAAAAATACCCCTAAAATACCAATTCAACCTTCCCTCTTGATGATATTAACAACGTTACCGATGAAACGGGAACTATTACCTCGAAACGGGAACTCTAGCCCAAAAAGACTCAAAAAACATGAAAAAACGCCCCAAAAGCAAAAAGTGTGTATTCCATAATGCATTTGTTTTTTTCTCAAGGTCAAATTTTACCTTTTTATAAAATTATGCTAAAAACGAAATTGTTTCCTGAAAAAATGATTGAAAAAACACCCTCAAAACAAAATGAGTTGATGTTGGAATAACAAAAAAAAAAACATTGTGTCACACTTCTGACACATTGTAACAATGGAATTAAAGACAATATATTATTGAAAAATCGTAAAATTCTAAATTTTTTGATAGATGATGTTAAATATAAACAAAATCATGTATGAAGGGCTTATCATTTCAAACAATTTTTATCCATGTTGTTAAACATAAAATATCTTCATTCTAACAACCCTAAAATTGTAATTATTTTCAACCATAACATTAAAGGTAAAATTTTGTACTGCATAAAAACCTTAATGACAAGTTGTAAATCTCATGTTTTTAAATCTTAAGTTTTCAAGATACTTGAACCATGAAATTATGGATAAATTATATGACTTAAACAATTTTTAAAAATGAACAAGTGAATGAAAAATTTATTATTCATATATTTGTTTATTTATATATTAAAACATATTTTTAAATTTTTTTTATTGCTTTTCTATATTTTAAATTATAACTGTTTTAGTTTTAAGAAAATAAAAATCAAAAATAAAAATCTTCCTATATATGTTTGTTTATATTTTAAAACATATTTTATTTTTATTTTTTTAATTGTTTTTTTATATTATAAATAATAATTGTTTTAATTTAAAAAAAAAAATTTAAATTTTTATTTTATTTTATATTTGTTTGTTTATTTTTTAAAACATATTTTTTATTTTTTATTTTTTATTTTTATTTTTATATTTTAAAATTTTAATTGATTATTTTTTTTTATATTAAACAATACATTTTGTTTTTATTATAATACTTTTTGTTTAAAAAAAAAAAAAAAATTATATAGTTTGTGTTTGAAAAATAAAATAAAATAAAATAAATAATTTGCCGCCCGTCGGGGGCCGGAGGGAGGCTGGGCAGCTCTTCATGGCGCCGCCCAGCCGGCCTCCGGCCCCCGGCTGGGCGAAGGACGATTCCAAAAATCGCCCTCCGCCCAGTCGGGGCCGGTCGGGCAGCACTATCGAGGGGTGCCCAGCCTGCCTCTGACCCCTGGCTGGGCGGAGGGCGATTCCAAGAATTTTCGTCTACCCAGTAGGGGGCCAGAGGCATGCTAGGTGGCCCTCGATGATGCTGCCTGGCTAGCATCTGACCCTCAACTGGGCTAAGGGCGATTCTCGGAATCACCCTCTGCCCAGCCGGGGGTTGGAGGCCAGACAAGCAGCACCGTCGAGGGATGTTCAGCCTGCCTCCGACCCCTGGCTGGGTGGAGGGCGATTCCGACAATCGCCTCCAACTGGGTGGAGGGTGATTCCGAGAATCGCACTGTGCCCAGCGGGGGCCAGAGCCAGGTAGGGAAGCACCGTCGAGGGATGTCGAGCTTGCCTCCGACCCGTAGCTAGGTGGACAACAATTCTCAAAATCACCCTCTGCCAAATCGGGGGCCAGAGGCAGGTTGGGTAGCCCTCGATGGTGTCGCCCGACTGGGCTTTGGCCCCCGGCAGGGTGGAGGGTGATTCCGAGAATCTCCCTCTTCCTATCCAGGGACTGGAGGCCATCTAGGTGGCACCATAGAGGGCTACCTGGCCTGCCTTTGGCCCCCGGCTAGGTGGAGGGAAATTCTGAGAATCGTCCTCCACCCAGCCGGGGGTCGGAGGCAAGTTGGGCAACCCTCGATGGCATTGCCCGGCCTGCATCCAGCCTCCAGCTGGGCGGAGGGTGATTCCAAGAATCACCCCCAGCTGGGCGGAGGGTGATTTTGAGAATCGTCCCCGAATGGGTGGAGGGCGATTCAGAGGGTGATTATGAGAATCACCCCCGACTGGGCGGAGGGCGATTCCAAGAATCTCCCCTGGCTGTGCGGAGGGTGATTCCTAGAATCGCCCTCCGCCCATCCAGGGGCGATTCTCAGAATCATCATCCACCTATCCAGGGGCCAGATGCAGGCTAGGCAGCCCTCAACGACTCCACTCGGCCAGCCTCAGGCCCTCGGCTGGGTAAAGGGAAATTCTCAGAATCACGCTCAGCTCAGCCAAGGGCCAGAGGACAGCCAAGCGACACCATCGAGGGCTTTTTAGCTTGCACCCTCCACCCAGCCGGGGGTTTGAGGCAGGTTGGGCATCCCTCTATGGCTCTTCCCAGCTTGCCTTCGGCCCTCGGCTAGGCAGAGGGTCATTCCAAGAACTGCCCTCGACTGGGCAGAGGGTGATTCCAAGAATCACCCCTGCCTGGGTAGAGGGCGATTCTGAGAATCGCCCTCTACCTAGCCAGGGACGATTCTTGGAATCACCCTCTGCCCAACCAGGGGACGAAGGCAGGCCGGACGGCATCATCGAGGGCTGCCCAACCTGCCTCCATCCCATGGTTGGGTGGGCCAGAGGCAGGCTGGGCAGCCCTCGACGGTGCTGCTCGGCTTGCCTCCGACCCCCGGCTGGGTGGAGGGTGATTTCGAGAATCACCCCTGGCTGGGCGGAGGTTGATTCTTGGAATTTCCCTCCACCTAGCCGGGGGTGATTCTCAAAATCACCCTCTGCCCAGCCATGGGTGATTCTTGGAATCGCCCATCACTGAGCCACAAGCCGGAGGCAGGCTGGGAAGCCCTCGACGACGCTGGCCGACCTGCCTCCATTCCCTGGCTAAGCGGAGGGTGATTCCGACAATCACCTCCTGCTGGGCGGAGGGTGATTCTTAGAATCGCCCTCTGCCCAGTTGGGGGTGATTCCTGGAATCACCCACCACCCAACCAGGGGTGATTGTCATAATTTCCCTCTGCCTAGCTGGGGGTGATTCTTAGAATTTCCCTCTGCCCAGCCGAGGGTGATTCTCGGAAGTTATGCTTGATGATCTTTAAGTTATGCTTGCAAACAGAGTTCATTTTTGAGATCTATTAATCCGTTTTACTTGTAATGTTTAGACTTTGATATTTTATGAGAAGAATCCTTATTTTTTGCAAAAAACATGTGATTACTATTATTTTTTGACATAAAATTCAATAAAAATGCTATTTTCTTCAATTTTTTTGTTAAGATTTTCCCAAAAAATAGTTTATTTAACAGGTATTTTTAACAAAAAGTCTTTAAAAGTGTATTTTTTGCATTCTATTTGTATTGAAAATTTGTATTTTTTTGTCATATCATTCAAAATATTGGTCTTTTAGCGACAATTATTTGATGTGCATTGAAAAATTAATTAGCAATACATAGACTTGTAGAAAATATAAACTTTATAATATTGACCCTTTTTTCATTTTTTATCTATGTGAAAAAGTGAAGATATCATTACAACTTTTTATTTAAACAAAAAAAATATTTTTTTATTTTTAAAACACAGGTACATAAAATGCACTTAAAAATAAACATCTCACGGAAGATGAAGACATTAGAAAATGTATAGTGTCAAAATCAATGCTCTAAAAAAACGTTGGTGATGATATGCCACCACTATTCAAAATTGACATAAAAAGCATCACAGAAAAAAAATTAAAAAAAATTCAAGTGCCAAAAACATGTTCAATTTTTTTTTTTGATTCTGCATCACCACCTTTCAAAATCGAGTGTTTTTCTTGCTACGTCAAAAATTAGGTACCAGTGCAGTTACCTATTTCATCGATAACTGTGTTTATTTCCTTACACATCTTACAACAACAAAATTTTACTTTCCAGCAACAACTTTGACCCCAACAACATTTCCAACAACTTTGACCTACCCAGTAACTTCCAAAAGATTTGACTTTCCCGACAACTTCCAACAACTTTGACTTGCACAACAACTTCTAGCAACTTCAAATTTCCCAACAACTTCCAGTAAGTTCGGCTTGCTCAACAAATTCCAACAATTTCGACTTTCCCAACAAGTTCTACTTTCCCAACAACTACAACTTTCCCATCAACTTCCAACAACTTTGACTTTCCCATCAACTTTAGAAACCCTTAACAAAAGAGAGAGAGTGGTCCAAAACTTAATTTTTTCTTCTTTTCTTCTTATCCTTAATTTTCATCCTTTTCTTCTAGTCTTGTTGCTTCTTTTTTCTGGAGATTGAACTTTCCACTTTTTGTGTCCAAATGAGGTTGATTTCCTTCTTATATATATACTTTGTAGGGTACAAATTTCTTACATTAGGTCGAATTGATCTTTCATGTAGGTCGACTTTCTTGACAAGGTCTTGGAGGGTCTTTATGACATTTTTTACTCTACAAAAATTTTCTTTACAAGATACAACATGCCCAAAGGGGTCTTACATGTATGATAATGAATCTTTTGACTTCATAATTCTATGAAAAACATAGAAGCAATCAATTGGTGTTTGACCTATAAATAATTTTTTCTTGAGAATGAAACCCATGCATCAAGAATGACAATAATATTACTTTTCTTGTTTCAACAAATACATAAAATCATGATTACAATAGACATTACGAAGACCTAACATAGTTATATATTTCAATATTCCCACTTAACTAGGGAGGTATTTATAATCCATACATGGTACTTAAACATTCTCATACTAAAGAATTATCATAAAGAGATTCAGATTGGTAAGTCATCTATAAGCTATTATTTCAACTTATCTCATTGTATAACATCATACCTACCAGCATTGTCACATATCAAGGCCTTTACTAACAACCCTATCTGTCCAAAATATCAAAGCACAATTTTGGCGAAATAATGACTAGTAGACATTAGCATCATTGTCTCTTAAGGAACATACCCCACCCAGATGTTCAAAATATATGTCCTTTTAGGACAATTCCTACCTTGGAATAAAAAATCCTCAAGGAATTTCCTCTTCAAATACTCTACCTATTGGATGCCCAACCTAGGGAGCTCTTACATAGGGACTTGTTCCCAATAGTAGCTATCTACTATTTGGTGGAGATCATGGTACTATCAACTGCTTTTAGGGCTCCTCTTTGTGAATATTTTCATGAAATTCATATTTTTATTCAAGGAGCATTATTCACCATTAGTTTATCGTAGGGCATCGACCATATTATCTAGCACTTTCCCTTCAATGAACCATAGTGTTGAACCAATAGTCATGTCATCCTTTTCTTCATCGGAAAGCGATCTTCTAGTTCACATCTAGATTTTCTTCATACAACTACCTCCTCTAATTGATGTTTATTTTAGGATCTTCCATCCAATTACATGATTACTAGTTGTAGGTGACTTCTACAACATTCTTTTGGTAGCCTTGTAACAACCCATATAGATGTTTATCAAAAATCAAAATGAACATAAAATCAAAGTTACCTTTAATGATGGAATTTTTTAATGAAATAAGATTCTTGCAACATAAACATCCTACACATGTATGAATCCATCTCCAAGCCATTCATTACCAAGGTTCTCTTTCTCCAACATACCTATCAAGGTCTTCATACCTTCTTCATGGAGGTGTCATAGTTAATCCTTCTTGTTATCAGATGTTGATCACTTATCTTATCTTACATTACTATAGTTGCATATTTCATGAATTTTCCTTTGTTTCTTCACTGTCAAGCCAACAAAATTACCTATAAAAAGAGAAAATTCCACTGTTAGGCCAACAAAAGGACACAATGAAAAATATTAAATCTAGCAAGATGATGGGAATTGAACCCAAACTGTCAAAAAATTATTTTGAGAAGGTAGAAACACAATTGAAGGGATTGATAAAACACAGGACTATTCCCCTTATCAGAACTATAAACAAGGGTGACCAATAGCAAAGTGAGTTGTATAGCCAAATGAAATAGAAATTGGCATATATTTGTCTCATCATAGAGGATTCTAAGACAACAACGCATGCACCCAACACACTAGAGTTGGTAATATAAATAGAAGCAACCATCTGACACCATGTTCCAATATCTAGCAGAAGTTTCCACAACCATCTATGAATTCCTTAGAACCTTCCACTTTAGTCATGCCATTAGTCACATTACATTTTGTAGACATTGATGTCCAGCAACAAGCCAAGTCTTACCTTAGGTAGACTTGATTATTTTTCAATTACCAATCTCTATTTTACATTATTTACTGTTAGGGTCCTGTGATTTGGCAGATTGGCATACCAAATGACAAGGTAACATGGAATCAATCTTTAGAGCTCTAGGACCTAGCCTTCCTAGACTTAGAGAGGGATCTCTCAGGTTATTTGCAAAGGATGTGTGCTTGTTTGCTTTTAAGAGCTGCTTTTAGGCTAGTTATTAAGTGCAAGGTTTGTTTGATTGTTTTGGTTGGGCATAATGATCAAAGAGCATAGATAGAATGGGAAATCTCTAAGATATTGGGCAATGGAGTCATATGGAAGTCATGATAAGTTTATAAAAGGATCAGGGAGTATCATAGGGAAAATATAAGTTTCCCAGTGGATCTTCAAAGTTTTTGGAATAATGAGATGAACATTAAGGATGAGAATGAAAAGTAGGACAAAGAGAAATTAAGAATTCTTTATCATGTACTTTAAACAAGAAAAATCTTTCAAGGAATCTGTTTTGAAGCAAGCCAAAGGACAGGGAAAACCATATACTTCTTTGGACAAACTTTTAATCAAGAAAACCTTTTAGACAACAATCCAGCAATCAAAAGACTACTTTCAGATAAGAAAACATATAAGAAAATAGTAAGAGCAGCCTAAGATCAAACATAAATAATCTAATCCACTTTTGACAAACTCTCTAGGATGTTTAAAGAAAATTTTTAAAGGTAGAATAGAGGACAGGGCACACCATAGACTTCCCTATTTTAGACTTTATTAAGCATACTTTAAAGAAGTTTCAGAAACAATTCTCAAGTTGTACCCAAAGGAGCATGGACTTACCACTTAATTTCCTGGTTTCACTCTATTGAAATTATTCCTTAAAACAACCTCTCAAGCCGTCCTCAAAGGAACATGGACTTACCCAAAGAGAAACTCCTTGGTTATACTCTATTGAATTATTTCTAAAATAACAAGCTAGATGGAACTACAGGGAAATTAAGAATCCTCCAATCAGACCTTGCAGAAGAAAACATTTAGACAGTGAAGAGTAAAAAGAACTAAGGTGCTTTCAAAAGACATTTCTTAGCCTAAAACCTTTACTCTACTGTAACAAAGAAAGATGCAAACATAATTAAAAAAGGAAATAACAATAACAGATAGAAGCACTTCACCAACAACCAAGCTCAGGGATCCAGTGATCTAGCCTCCTCCATCAACAAAGAAATCAGGGCATCCACAAGATCCAAGACATCAATTTTCCTTCAACTTCCAAGAGACTATGTATTACTTCAAAGAGTCATCAAATGACAACAATATAATGAGTTCAAATGCAACATTTATGCTACAAATGAGGAGGTGAGGTTAAGATAGGGTTTGGGTATCATTAATTACAGATTAAATGCATTCCTGATCTTGAAAACCATGCAAGGTTTAAGGCAAGAATATCTGCAGCTACTTCTCTTTTTTAATAACTCTGCCTTAACTTTCTAAGGAAAAATAGGTGAAAATTTTCACTTTAAGGCTTATCCTTCACTATTACAATAACTGCCTTGACAGATAAAAATATCTTGACTGTGTAATAACTGCCCAGATGCCTTTGTGTAAAGGAAACATGCTATAGGTGGCAGTTTTATCTTTTGGAGGAGTAACTGCTTCTTTGTTGAGTTTCTCGAGGTTGTCTTTGGGTAATCTGCCTTGTTTTAGTCATCAATATTCTATATTAGGCCTTTATCCTTGATTTATTTCTCATAAACTGCCTTATTGTCTTTTATCCTTTGTTCTTTTTTATAACTATTTTGTCCATCCGTCTTCATCTATAAACGTTTGACTTTTATCTTTAATTATTGTTTCTTAGGCTAATATTTCTCTTATTCTTTAATCCTTGGATTAAGCCTTTATCCTCTATTCTTCATTCTTTCATCATTGATCTAACATTTTTTCTTTGACTGTCTGTGTGCAAGGATTTTTCTGTGTATCGAAGGGTTTCTTTGAGTTTAATCGATGGTCATGAATCATCAAATTATCATTTAGTTTTAACCCTGGGTCCCTTTTCTTCATGTTTTTTTCCTCTTGGATCGTCATCCAAAGGCCTCTACCAATTAATTTTGACTGTGGGATGGCATCTTCGGCTCGGGCAACCATTAAACATGAAACAAATACAAACAAAACATTAATTTAAATCCAACATTTTTTGGGTTAAAAATTCTTTCAGGGTCCTGGAGGCATCAGAGGAGCTTTGCAGAGGAAGGGGAGAAACAGAGGGTAGGTGTTACATAGGTGGAACAAGTGGAAAGAGGGAAAATTTTGAATGTTGGCGCAAACAGGAGGTCGGGCGGTTTGTGGAAACCGACGGTTTTATCACATGGATAATGGCTGGTAAGCAGTTTCGGGGTAAATGGACATGATACCACACGTTTCTTGATGCGTGTCCAAGGAAAAACCACCCATTTCACGTAGAAATGGGGCGTTAAACCTTAAAACCAAATCGTATTCAATATGGCACAAGGGCCGTTGGATTTGAAGGAGTCAGATCAAAGGTATGGGTTACTCCCAATGGGAGAAACTGATCGATCGGGTGTGGTAGTGGAAGATAGGTGTTAGGTGGAGATTGGCCAGCTAGATAGTAGTGGAAGGTGGGCCAGAGAGGTGACGTAGATTATTTGTCGGGTAGCAGGATGTATATGAGTGGGGTTGAGTGAAGTGGTGGCCGTTGGATTAGGGAGATCAACGGTTGGGATTTGTTTGGAGGGATGAGCAGGCAGTGTGTCAGGAAAAATGAAGAAGGGCCTTAAGGAAAGGGCGAAGGCATGGTCCTATGGGGGGTAGATAGGACCAAGAGTTAGGAAGAAAAAGGGGCTTAGAAAAGTAGCGGAGGGTTGGGGTTAGGGTCACATGGGTAGAAAGGGCTGGGTCTTTAAGTGAATGAGGACTTAAGGCCTATTATGTGCAAAGGGTGGGTTTTAACATAAAAATAGGGTTTTTGTGATATTTTCCAGAGTTCTGATAGGGTAGAAAGTTAGGATAAAATAATGAAAAATGGGTTTTTGCAATTTTTTAAGGGTTTTTATGAGAAAATGATGTATGAGGGGGTTTTTTGAGGGTTTTCAAAGGAAAGGAAGAATGGATTTTTATAGGGAAAAAGGATGAGTGTGTAATGTTCCAAAATTTGCATGCAGCAAATTGGAATATTAATTTTTGCTGATTTCACTCAGGAGAAGAACAAATGTGTAAGGAGCCCCATGCATAATAAAAATCTAAATAAAATCCCTCATAGTATGGAAGGGGATCATCATTGGAGCTGGATTTCACATGCTGAAGTGTGAAAGAGGACATTTGCATGGAGACAAGGTCAAGTTTGACTAAGTCAACAGCGCTGGGATAGGAGGTGGAGAACACTTTGATAGACATCGCAGTATGAATGGGAAGAGGGTTATTTGGTAGAGGAAACCCTAATGAGTAGGACCCATGGAGAGAGGGCTTTCACTTGTTTAAAATGAGCGCAAGGCAGCCATTATGAGTCATGTTGATGATTATTGATTCCTTTGTTTGTTTAGACTTTGTGCATTCTTCTATTGTTTAGCAGAGTTGCAGTGCTGCTTAGCACAAGGCATTCTTGTTTAGGAATTCCTTCTCCTTTCAATAGAGGCCTCCTAAGGAAGATTTCTCTTGATTTCTCCACATTCAAGCTTGACGCCAAGCATCCTCCTTCAGCTACAGCGTTATTCCTGTAGCAGGAAACGTTGTGTTGCAGGGTGTTGTAGTGGAGGTTACTGAAAACCACTTCCTGTGCTTATTTTTCAGAGGGGGAAGCCTTATTTCCTTTGGAGGATCAGTTAGGAATATCTCTGAGCATATTTCACCATATTTGGCACTAGGCCAACCATTTCCATGATCAAAAACGCATTCCCTCTCTTAGACTGCATTATTTTCAATGTGTATATGTAGTGAGGGTTTGCAGTATCGTTTGGAGGGTCAGATCTTCAGTGTTAGGATCAGACTTTCACTGGAAAGATCTATTGGAGGAGTTTTATTCATCTTGTGCGTCATCTACATCCATCTCCATTCAGTTCTTGAGTTGTAGCTGCTACTCAACCGTACTACTCCGACATTTTTTCCATTTTGTATATTTCAGGAAATCCTTCTAGGATTGTCTTGAGATTGTTTCCAGGGGTTTAGAGCTTTGCTCCCCCACTTATTTGAGCTATAAATTTCCATATCCATGTATTGAAATTATTTCTATAGTAGTACCTCCTATAAACTGTGCAGTCATAGCCTTGGGCTTTCTATATATAGCAGTGTCCTTCATTTCCTTGTACATGTTCTATTGAGGCTTGCACTGCCTAGCTTGAGTGATCATTACCTCAAGGGATTGTATACATTTTTTGCTATAAGATGAATTTTATGGATATTTGGATCTTCTCATGATGTATGTATTGAAATAACGCTGCTACTCCAATATGTGTTTTTACATTGCTGCATCTCCAACTTTGGAACATCTTAAGATGTTCTTATTGTTGTAGAAATTCACTCTTTTGGGATATTACAGTGGTATCAAAGCATCATCTTGGCACAACATGTGAGTTTTAGCCAAATAATATAGAAGAATATTAGAATATTGGAGAGGATGGGTTTTGTCTCATCATCTTTTAGATCTATGAAGAACCTCCCCAAAGAGGATGAGAAAATAGAGAAGGAAGAACCATGCACTTCCTATTATAATCAAGAAGAAGAGAATGAGCATGGAAGATACTTGGATCATTTGATTCTAAGTGAGTACATTTTTTAGTACAAATCTCAACCTACAGCCTTCAAGGGGACTCCAGCTCTTCCACAGTTCATTCAGTTGAAGGAAGAGAGGAGGTCCTGCAACAAGAGAGGAATCAGAGGTAATAGGTTTCTATTTCCTACATATGATTGAACTTCTACAACAAGAGCTTGGGCAAAGAAGCTTGAGGCATTCTTCCTACTATATCTAGTGGTAGAGAGGGAGGCAGTAGAAGTTGTAGTGCTGCACTTGGAGGGTGAAGCCAAAGTTTGGTGGTTCAGCCACTTGAGCCATGCAAGGGTGAATACTTTTACAGAGTTCACTCAAATGTTGATTAGAACCTTTGATAGATAAATATCATAGGAGAAAGAGCCCACACCACCATGGGAGGAGACTTGTGCCAGTGCTGTCACAGCCTTGGAAGAGCAGCCTTCTACATTTGCAAATGGGGAAGCCATTTCATTGGGGGAAAGAACTATTGCAGCCATACAAGGAAATCCCAAGTTCCATCAAGGTATGAATGAAGTTCCACTTTCTATTTCAGCAAATATTTTTGAGGATTGTGGAAACTCATATTTCAATGACCAACAATCAACATACATTTCTAACATAGAGCAGTACGATTGCACTATGTTGTGCAACATGGAAACATTCAAGGAAGAAATAAACCATCATCCTCATGAGCCATTGTTGGATTGAATATCACACTTGAGGTTGGGATTTGAAGACTTGAAGGGAAGGATGAGAGATATTAGACATCTTGAAGTGAGAAACCCTTTCTCCCTTCTAGATGACCCTTTCTCAATGAGCTCCTCTCAGCTCAAAGAGAAAATTCTACTTTCAGCAAATCCAAGACCTCATTGGTTTTGGAGGACTATTTTTGAGAGGGAAATTCATGGAGATATTTCATTAGAGGTGCACTTCAAAACATCATGGAGTGCAATGTTTTTCTTCCCTTCTCACACTTAGATCTTCATGGATTCAAGGAGCAGCAGATAGATGATGGAGGACATCTTAGGATGGATAACATATCCCATGCGTGTGTTGGACATTTCCTGAGCCATACACATCATGATGGGAGGCTTTTTCCTACCACCTATTTGGGTCCTTATGGGCTCAAATTGATCCTTGAGAAGATTGCATTTCAAAATCCCATGAAATGAAAAGACAGGAATCTGATTTGGGATGATGGTAGCTCTCATGGGAGGAGTACCAAGATGGAGGATGGAAGGAGACATCCACAATTGGTTGAGTGGATGTGGATGGAGATCAAGAGGCTGGTGAGCCACTTTCAAATTTATGATACCGGGCAGCAGGAGGCTTGGCTGTGCTGGTTACTCTTGAAAGAGTTTGGTCATCATCCTCTTTCTAAGGGTATGTGGCAGGATACTTGCATCTTTGAGCAGCAAAGAGTATGGATGCATGGTGTTGATATGATCTCCATATCATTCATTATGTTTTCATCACATGATTTTTATGATGAAAGTATGAGGAGGCAGCAAAATATTTTGTTGCTTTGCTTGTTCTTGGGAGAGCAAGAGCATATTTTCTTTGACACTTTGCATGATGTTGTAGGAGGAGGACATGGAATTATCTCTTTGGCCTTAGATGATCAAGAGGTACTTCCACCATGGGAGAAACTTATTATGTGTGGCAGCATTATGGGAGATGTCTTTGACAAGGAGCATGTCAAATAATGGAGCTATGAGTTGGCAAGAGCTTATTTGTGGGGGCCAACAACACTGTCACTTGAGAGCTTGGGGTTATTGATGGAGTGTCCCCAGGATCACTTCACATTTGATGCACTTGGTGGAAAAGGAGGAGGTGAGAATGATGGAGTAGTGGATTGGAACATATATTACATTGGTATGATATTCTTTGCTATGATCTTATTGACTTGGATTCCCAAGTATAAGAAGGGTGATCTTCATGCAGCATATGGTTCATTCCTCTTCATGGGAGTGTGTCATACCAATATGGAGGAGTCATTCATATACATATGCATCATTTTACTCTCAACACATCGTAATAATATTGTTTTTGCATCCATGGATTATCTAACACAACATTTGGATACTCTTACCATTCATATTCAGTGCATTTATCCACAAGAGGGAAATCTTTTCATTGAGCTCCATGGTCAACATTGGGCCAAATTATTTGATGGAGACAACCATCTCCTATATGGCCTTGGGCAAGTGTTTTCTTTCATGTATTTTCAGTTGATGTACTCAGCCATTTTCTATTTATCAGTAGATGTCATGACATACATAATTATCCATGTAACAAAAAACAACTTACCATGTAATTTTCTGAAGCAGCAGTTTGGGAAACTGCGCTGTCACTATTGGGAAAATTGTTGGTACCTTCTTGACCTCCATAAGACCTTTAGAATTTTCATCATGTTAATGATGATCATGATTTCATTTTTTGATATTTATCTTATTTGTATTGGAAGCATGATTGGGAGAGAGACACATGAGTTGGGTGTGTCCTTTGGGGGAGAGGATTCCCACACTTTTTGCATTGCATGTTCTAATGGGAGCATGAGAGGAGATATGGCCATCACTACCAAACACTTGTTTCCTTTTGTTGAGGTGGGCCATATGATTTTTGGGATTCCATATGGTGATGTTTTCCTATCCATCACATATGGGTTGATTTGGGCCAGCTTGATTCATAGCGTTGGAGGAGAGATCTTTGGGGATCTAGTCTTCATTTGCCACTTGAGGGAAATTATTTTGCAGCCCAGGATCACCATCTTCTCTACACTTATCATAAGTGGAGAGGAGGACAGCATGGGGTAGGCTCCTATGTCTACCATGTTGAGATTTTCAGCCCACCTACATTGCATGAGCTCAAGGTGGAGGAGAATTTTCAGAAGTTGCCATGTTGGGAGGTGACTCATTTTGTATGGATGATTACTTCGGGATGGAGGATCCACTTGGGGAAGATGTTTTCCAAATACTTTTCAGTATCCATGCCTTGGAAGGCAACTTCTCAGTTCTATCCTTGTAGTTGCTTGAGGACAAGAAACATTTGGGAGGGGAGGACTGTAATATTCCAAAATTTGCATGTAGCAAATTGGAATATTAATTTTTTCTAATTTCACCCAGGAGAAGAATAAATGGGTAAGGAGGCCCATGCATAATAAAAATATAAATAAAATCCCTCATAGTATGAAAGGGGATCATCATTGGAGCTGGATTTCACACCCTCAAGTGTGAAAGAGGACATTTGCATCGAGACAAGGTCAAGTTTGACCAAGTCAACAGCGCTGGGATAGGAGGTGGTGAACACTTTGATAGACAGCGCAGTATGAATGGCAAGAGGGTTATTTGGTGGAGGAAACCCTAATGAGTGGGACGCATGGAGGGAGGCCTTTCACTTGTTTAAAAGGAGGGAAAGGCAACCATTGTGAGTCATGTTGATGATTATTGATTTCTTGGTCCATTTAGACTTGATGCATTCTCCTATTGTTTAGCAGAGTTGCAGTGCTGCTTAGCACAAGGCATTCCTATTTAGGAATTACTTATCCTTTCAAGAGAGGCCTCTTGAGGGAGATTTCTCTTCATTTCTCCACATTCCAGCTTGAGGCCAAGCATCATCCTTCAGCTACAGCATTATTCCTATAGCAGGAAACGTTGTGTTGCAGGCTGTTGCAATGGAGGTTACTGAACACCACTTCCTGTCCTTATTTTTCAGAGAGGGAAGTCTTCTTTCCTTTGGAGGATCAGTTAGGAAGACCTATAAGCATATTTCACCATCTTTGGCACTAGGCCAACCATTTCCATGATCTATAGCACAGTCCCTCTCTCAGACTGTGTTATTTTTTGTGTGTATCTGCAGTGAAGGTTTGCAGTATCGTTTGGAGGGTCAAATCTTCAATGTTAGGATCAACCTTTCACTGGGAAGATCCATTAGAGGAGGTCTATTCAGCTTGTGCACCATCTATAGCCATATCCATCCAGTTCTTGAGTTGCAGCTGCTACTCAGCTCTGCCACTCTGTTATTTTTTCCATTTTGTATATTTCAGGAAATCCTTATAGGATTGTCTTGAGATTGTTTCCAAGGGTTTAGAGCTTTTCTCCCCCACTAATTTGAGCTATACATTTCCATATCAATGTATTGAAATTATTTTTGTAGCAGTACCTCCTATAAATTACGCTATCATAGCCTTGGGCTTTTTATATATAGCAATGTCCTTCATTTTCTTGTACATGTTCTATTGAGGCTTGCATTGCCTAGCTTGAGTGATCATTACCTCAAGGGATTGTATACATTTGCTACTATAAGATCAATTTTCTAGCTATTTGGATCTTCTCATGATGTATGTATCAAAACAACACTGCTACTCCAATATGTGTTTTTACATTGTTGCATCTCCAACTTTGGAACATCTTAAGATGTTCTTGTTGTTGTAGAAATTCCCTCTTTTTGGATATTATAGAGTGAGGGTGTAAGTGAGGTAATGAAAATGAGGCAAATCAAGCCTAGAACATGTAGTTTCCTTTGCAGTAGGACAGGCTTTGAGAAGACAGAAGATAATGTTTATAGTAAAATAGTTAGGAGTAGGATAATAAAGGCATTGATATTTCTAGAACTCACAATGTCTCTTGAAATTTTGTTTCTAGAAATCTAGGCTTTACAATCTAGTCATCCCTTGATATCAACAAAATTACTAATGACTAACAATGGCTCCACTTGGGGAGGGAAAATTTCCTTTCGAGGTGTCCAAAACCTCATTTTATCAAATCTCTGGGTTTCAGTAGATCAGTACCTTATTCATTGGGCATATTTCTCTTCTTTTTCACTTGCTGATATTGTTTTGAAGTGGAAAGTCTTGAAAATCTGTAACATATACTTTTTTCCAAAAATAATTCTACCTACCCAATCCTACTTGTCATATCATTTTTTCTTCTCCTTTGAGTGCATTTGAAATAGCAAACTCTTTGACATCTTATTTTTGAAAAATAAAATAAAATATCTATTCCTATCCTTATTTCTTTCAAGAGTTTAGATTAAAATTTCGAACTCTTTTATTTTCTTCCTAAACTACTTGACTTCCAAGATTAAACTGTTTGGCAGTCTCGATTATCTAACTATTGACATGAAATTTAAAACATGATTCGAGTCAGGATTAGACAGTCTGATTAACCATGGTTGTGGAATTTGGAACAAGCTGCACACAAACATTATTTGCATAAAGTAAACTCAGAAAGATAAGGATGTGATTTTTCATTAGTAATGCATCCTTATCTATCTCTTTGGTGCTATTTTGAGCATGTGGAACCAGTATCTTCATATTCTCCTAATCTATCCTTTTTGATAAACTAAGTCTGAAATAATCTTGACAATCATTGCTTCTACGAACTTATCAACATAAATTTAAAGCATGTTCAACCATGATTAGGCTAGATGACTGAACAAGGTATCATTTTTGAATCAGCAGTGGCATTTAGACTTGCACACTTTCAACAATTTTGTTTTTTGTGTATGGGGTTGTACCTCTTTTGAATTTTCCCTCTTTTCCTTTTCTTTTATTTTATTGTTTTTGTACTTTCTTTTATTTTTCTCATGCTATTTTATGTATAATGAATGAAGTCTTTGAATCTAGGATTCTTGAAAAAAATAATGTTTGAGCATATTTCCATTGACATGACCTTCAAAAGGTTCTTCTACATTCAGTCCTTCTAAGAAGAAATCATTATGACCCCTAATTGAGTGAATGATATAAGGCCCTTTCCATAAATTCTCAAACTTGCCATGTTTACCTTTATCTTGTCTTCTTGAATCCCATTTCAAAACTGTGTCTCCAACTTGGAAGTTATCTGATTTGGTCCTTCTGTCAAATATCTTCTTGATGTTTTCTTGAACTGCCTATGTCCCTTTGTACACTTCCTCTCTTGTCTGTTGTAGATGAATGGTTTGATTTAGTCTCATTTTCATGTCATTTTCTTCTGTTTGTAGTTCTTGGAGAAGTTTTATGACTGGAACTCTCAAAGATGTAGGGAAAACTGCATCTAGGCCATATACCAGATGATAGGGGGACATATTTATTGATTTCTTGGTGGTTAGCCTATCAACCCATAATGCATGAACTAGCTTACTATGCCATGATTTCTGATTATGATCCAACAACTTTTTGATAATGTTGACCAGACTTTTGTTGGAGGATTCAGCTAATCCATTACCTTGGGGGTAGTAAGTTGTGGAATGGCTTAATGTAATATGATATTTGTAGCATAAATGAACTATTCTTCAGGATTTGAAGGCAGCATCATTGTTTCTAATGATTTTATTAGGACAACCTAATCTGGATAGTATGTTAGTTTCAAGGAACTTAATAATGACAGAGTCAGTAGCATTCCTAGAGGGGATGGATTCTATCCACTTGGTAAAGTAATATAGGGTAGTAAGGATCCACTTATGTTGAGAATATGAGGTTGGGTGAATTTATCCAATAAAATATAAACCCCATTGCTGAAAGGAAGCCTCAACACTGATGGGATGTAAAGGTAAAGGGAGGAGCTTTCTCTTGCCATCAAAGATCTGACACTTATGGAAAATCATGACTATTTTTTGAGTATTCGGGAAAAGGGTGGGCCAATAATAGCCAACTCTAAGGATATTGTTGGTTGTTGTCTTCTAGTAAAGGTGGCCTCCACATTCTCCTTCATGCAGCTCATGCATGATTTTTCCTGCATCATTCTCAAGAAAACATTTAAGCAATATGCCAACAACATTTTTCCAATATAAAACCCCATCTAAGATGCAATAATTTAAAGCCTTCTATTTTAAAAATCTAGCTTTATTCTTTGACAGAGAAGGAGGAGTGTTAAGATAGAGGAGCACATAAATGATATCAACATACCAAGGTGAATTCAGAAATGTTTCTTCAATGTATGGAGCTGTGAATTGTTTCGTTTCTTCTAAAACATCAACCATGTTCATATCTAGTGCTTGGAAATTTGACTCGAGCATGAGTTTTTCTAATCCCTGTCCTTTAATTAGTTTGGTAGGCCTGATTTCTAAGTCATATTCTAAAATTATAGAAATCCATTTTCCCCTTTTACCATCAGGGTCTTGATTTAGAATATCCTTGACAACTGTATGTGGGACAAAAGCAATGATATGAGAATGTAAAATGTAGAATTTGAATTCTTTCAATGCTTTTACTAAGGCTAAGGCCTATTTCTCCATGATATTATATTTTAATGGAGAATTTCTTAAGGCTCTACTAAAAAAGGATATTGGTTGTTCTTGCCTTGTATTATTTTTCTACAATAAGACTACAACAATGGTGTGCTCAGAGGCAAATGAGAAAATGTAGAAATCCTTAGTGAAATCAGGACTAATAAGAACTTGTGTTTGAGTAAGAGCTTGTTTAACTAGTTCAAATGACTGTTTGGCTTCTATGGTCCATTTAACTCCTATTTCCTTTTTGAGCATATTTGTCATATCCCTTAAAATTTCAGCAAGGTTGGGGATGATCCTTCTCAAAAAGTTTCCCTTCCCAATGAATGATTGTAATTATTTGAGGTTTCTAGGATGGCTGATTTTCAATATGCAATAAATCCTTTTAGGGTAAATCCTTTTAGGGTCTACTTTGATTCCCTCTTCAGAAATTATGTGGACAAGAATTTTCCCTTCTTGGAGACCAAAGAGTGTCTTTTTGGGATTCAAAGATAAGCCATATTTTCTACATTTCTCAAAAAAATTTCTTAAATGAATCAAAGGTTCCTTATTTGTTTTGGAGAAAACAGTGATGCCATCAAGGAAATTTTTTATGAAATAGCCTATGTCTTCTGCAAAATCTATTTCCATGGCCCTTTGGAATGTGGCTCCTACATTCATCAAACCAAATGGCATTTTAACATACATGAATGTACCCCAAGCTGTGGTAAAATTAGTTTTGTGTTGGTCACTTGGGAGTACTAGTACTTGGCTATAGCCCGAGAAACCATCCAACAGTGATATTCTTTTAGATCCAACCACCTTCTGAATTATGTGGTTAATTTTAGGCAAGGGATAATTATCTTTCAGGGAGGCTCTTTTCAAATTTCTAAAGTCAATGCAAAGCCTAATCTCCCCAGTCTTCTTCCTAACTGAAACAAGGTTGTACACCCAGTCTGAGTACCTGATGGGAACTATGATCCCAGCATCATACATATTTTTGATCTCTTTCTCAACTAAAGGCAATAAAATAGGATTTATCCTCCTTAGTTTTTGTTTGAAATGTTTCTAATTTTCCTTAAGAGGAATTTTGTGTTGAATGATGCTAGTTTCATATGATTTCAGATCTTTGTACCCCCATGCAAACACATCTCTAAACTCCTTGAAAAGGTCAATGTATTCCTGTTTGATATGAGTAGGGAGAGTGATAGATAACTTGATCATTTTGGGTTCATCTATGCTGCCTATGTTATGTTCTTCTACATTTTTTTTTGTAGGCTCCATCTTATGTTTTTTAGCTACATCAATAAAATAAAAAATCTCCTCTTATGGTGCAAGACCTCTTGGTATTGAATCATTTTTACATTATGAAACTTCAAGGTATTTTTGGTATGTTTTGTTTAGTAATTCTGCCGTATAAAGATATTCGAATTGATTTATACCAGTAGTAGAGAACAACTCTGTTTCATGTACTTGTTTTTCATTAAGATAGTCTTTTTCATGGCTTGAGCTAGGTGTTAATTTAGCAAAATCATCCTTTGATTGCAGAAAATCATCAATGTGTTTATCACCCTCAAAGACTTGCCAATAGTCTTCATTGTCAGGGGCTGTGGGCCTATTTTTTACTTTAACAGTGAATTGTTTATTTTCATGGGGGATTTGGCAATTTCTGGCAGCAAAGGAAAGTTCATTTGCAAGGTTGTTTTGAGCTTTAGGGATGAAAATGAGTTCATATTTTTCAAAGGTTTTCAGGAGATATAAGGAAACATTCATATACTCTCTTAATCTTGGGTTTTTGGCTGAATACTCCCCTCTTATTTTCCTAATGATCAGCTCTGAATCTCCTTGGATTGATATTTTCTTGGCTCCTAAATCTTTGAGCAGATGTAGGCCAAGGAGGAGGGCTTCATATTCTCGTGAATGGTATGTTTTAGAAGGGAAATTTCACCTATAAGAGCCATCAAAGCTCATTTCCCACAATGTTTCTATTTTATGTTCATCATCCTTTTGTTGTTCAAGACTGCTAAGGTTAGAGCTGTTAGGTTCTTCTTTTGAGGACTAATTTGACTGTTTAGGTGGTCCTAACTCTATTTTGTTTTCCTTTTCTCGTTGGCTGATTTCATCTTCATGGTACAAGATAAAGGAATATAAATCTGAATGAATAGAATAAACAGGAGTGTTGTTTGGCATATCTGTGTGGCTTACCATAAATTTCATATGAGATTCTCTGTATAATCTTCTAGTTTGGTTAAAAATAGGTATGGTAGAATAAGACATGTCCATTTGAATGCTTCCTTGAATTTTTGCTCCCCATGATCTAGATAGAAGCATGCCATATTTTGGGGGGATGTCAGCAACCACTATGTCCATGACTAGACCCTTAGCAGGAATTTGTGCCAAATTGACACATAAATCCTTGATTAGGCCTAAACACTTGACTCTTTTTGAATCAAATGAATACAGGTTCTTGTAAGGTTTAGTAATCTCTAGGCCTAATCTCTCCATCACTACTTTTGGCATAAGGTTGTGAGAGGCACCACAGTCTAACATGGCATTGTGTAAAATCT
Source organism: Pinus albicaulis (assembly GCA_034641835.2). NCBI lineage: Eukaryota > Viridiplantae > Streptophyta > Pinopsida > Pinales > Pinaceae > Pinus > Pinus albicaulis. The sequence continues at coordinate 315,606 of MU968551.1, read as the reverse complement.
TATCATGTATATTTAGGCTAACATAAAATGGAGGAATGGTTCCTTCTTGGCATTTTCCTTCTACTTCAGGACCGAACAACAGTTCTAGTTTATCATTTATCAAGTTTAATGTATTAGTATCACTCCCTATGTTCAAGGCTTTCAAAACTTGGTTTTTATATACATCCTCGGTTACTAGTTCAGCTAAGGGTATGCTAATTTTGATTTTGGAAATCTCACCCTCAAGGCTGAAAGGGACTAATGTTTTTGACATATTTACATCTGTTTTTTCAAGCATGGTCTTTTGAGCAATTCTGATTTGCTGAGTTTTATTAGGACTGTTCTTTAGGACAGATTTCGCAAGGCCACTAGCAGAACTACTAGCGAATCTTTGCTCAAAACTTTGTTGGTTGTTTTTGTCTTTGTTTAGATCAACTTTCTTGGCCAGAGTGTTGGTATTACTTGCTGTATTTTTGGGCTGATTTTCTGAAGTTTTCCTAATAGCAGTATTACTGTTTTTGTCTTTTGAAATTTCTGGGTTCCCTTTGCTTCTGAGATCATATTGTTTGTGTACATCCATTATTTCATTTTCAAATCCCAATATATAATCTTCAGAATCCTCGTACTTGTTTTCAACCTGTTCTGAGGAGAAGAAACCTTGTTCTTCTTCAGTGAGGAAGAAATCTGTCTCACTATCAGATCCTATCAAATTCACATGATTTTCTTCTAATCTTTTTGTTTCCCTTTCTTCTTCCCAATCTACATAGTTTTGTTGAAAGGGAGGCCTAATTTGCTAGTCATTATCTCTTTGTCTATCTTGAATAGGGTCTCTTCTGAAATTTGGATTTCTATTTCTATTTTGGGGATTGACTTGGTTTTCTCTTGGAGGAACTCTATCATTTAAGTTTATCTTTTAAAGCATTCTTTCCATTACCCTCACTAAGTTATCAATTTTTTCATCAGATGACGAGGTTGATGCCATTGTTTTATCTTTATAAGTAACTCTTTTCTCTGATTTCAATCTAGCTCTCTTCTCAATCAGATTTTGTTCTACACTAATATCTCCCCTATGCATATCTTCTAAAGTTAGGGGGTCTCTTTCTCTTAGATGATAGGCCATATCTGGATCAAAGCCTTCAATAAACTTAACTAAGTCTCGGCCTAGTGGAGGTTTCATGTTTGGGGGAAGTGCATTGTAAACACTATTAAATCTAGTGAAATAATCTTGGACACTTTCCCCAATGTTTCTTTTGAGATTGCTATATTATAAAAGTATTTGGAGAGGGTTCTTCTTAATTTCCAATTTATTTATAAATGTTTGGTATAGAGAAGGGAGATCATTTATGCTATTAGGAGTTGAGATTTTAAACCATTTCTTGGCTTCTCCTCCTAAAATTTGAGCAATAATTCTCATCTTAATGGTCTCTTCTTCTATTTCCATGTAATAAAAGGAATCATCCATTTTATCTATATGCTATTGGGCAGTAGTAGATTCATTTCCAGTGAAATGGGGAATTCTAGATTGATAATCATTTGGTAAAGGAACCAAAGGTTGAGGTAACACTAATGGAGCATACCATGCTGCCATGGTGGGAAAAAATGGGGTATTTACAAGAGGTGGATTTGTAAAAGGAAAAGTGGGATGAACTGGGGTGTTTTGAACAGTGGATGTGTGGATAGGAGTGGTGGAAGTACTTGGACCAACAAGTTGATTATGAGCAGATTTGTTAGGGAAAGAACTGAAGTGGTGGAGAAGCTGAAAATTAGGAGGAGTGGAAGGAGATGCTTCTCTGCTAAAGTTATTTTATAAATATGTAGGCTCAAGGTTAGATTGGTCAATCTCACTATGAGACTTGGTTCTAAATAGTTTTCTTTTATGAGACAAGTCAAAGTGAGGTTTTTTCAAGACTGTGAGATTTTCCGGGACAAATTTTGTTCTTTGGATGGTCATACTAGTAGTTAAATTTCCAGCTTTAGAATTTTTCCACAAAATATTTTCTGGATCATCAACTATTGTAGGAGGATTAGGGTTAGGATGAGATTTGGTACTGATCCTATGTGAAGCCAGATTTCAAGTTCAAAATTTAGAGAGGCTGAAAGTTCTAGGGCTATTTTCAAATGTTTTGACCTCTCTTGATGTTTTAGTACCTTTCTAAAATAAGGGACTAGGTTTACAAAATCCTTTATTAATGATTTGATACAATATTAAGGGAATCTAAAAGAACTAGTGGGTGAATAGGCCTATTGGGGCTAGTGGAGTTGCCAGGTGCAAAATGTTTAGCTTTTTGAAGGTAAAATAAGTTATGGTCCACCACCAAATGAGCAATAAAACCAATCAGGGAATTTTTTGGGGTTTTTTGAGTTTTTATGTGGTTCTTATGGTTTCTGGAGTCTCAAGGAGTACTTAGTCTATCATTGACTCATAGGGTCCCACCATGATCACCAGAATGTTAGGGTTCTATGATTTGGCAGATTGGCATACCAAATGACAAGGTAACATGGAACCAATCTTTATAGCTCTAGGACGTAGCCTTCCTAGACTCAGAGAGGGATATCTTAGGTTATTCGCAAAAAATGTGTGCTTGTTTGTTTTTAAGGGTTGATTTTAGGCTAGTTATTAAGTGCAAGGTTTTTTTGATTGTTTTGGTTGGGCATAATGATCAAAGAGCATACATAGAATGGGAAATATCTAAGCTATTGGGAAATGGAGTTCATATGGAAGTCATGATAAGTTTATAAAGGATTGGGGAGTATCATAGGGAAAATATAACTTGGCCAGTGGATCTTCAAAGTTTTTGGAATAATGAGATGAACATTAAGGACAAGAATGAGAAGTAGGACAAAGAGCAATTAAGAATTCTTTATCATGTACTTTAAACAAGAAACATCTTTCAAGGAATTTGTTTTGAAGCAAGCCAAAGGAAAAGGCAAACCATAGACTTATTTGCACATAATTTTAATCAAGCAAACCTTTCAGACAATAATCCAACAATCAAAAGACTACTTTCAGATAAGAAAACATATAAGAAAATAGTAAGAGCAGCCTAAGATCAGACATAAATAATCTAATCTTCTTTTTACCAACTCTCTAGGATTTTCAAAGAAAATTTTTAAAGGCAGACCAGAGGACAGGGCACACCATAGAATTCCCTGGTTTAGAATTTATTAAGCATACTTTAAAGAAGTTTTGGGAACAATTCTCAAGTTGTACTCAAAGGAGCATGGACATACCACTTAATTTCCTGGTTTCACTCTATTGAAATCATTCCTTAAAACAACCTCTCAATTCATACACAAAGGAACATGGACTTACCCAAAGAGAAAATACTTGGTTATAATCTATTGAATTATTTATAAACTAACAAGCTAGATGGAACTGGAGGGAAATCAAGAATCCTCCAATCAGACCTTCCAGAAGAAAACATTTAGACAGTGAAGAGTAAAAATAACTAAGGTGCTTTCAAAATACATTTCTTATCCTAAAACCCTTACTCTACTGTAAAAAAGAAAGATGGAAACATAATGAAAATAGGAAATAACAATAACAGATAGAAGCACTTCACTAACAACCAAGCTCAAGGATCCAGTGATCTAGCCTTCTCCATCAACAAACAAATCAAGGCATCCATAAGATCCAAGACATCAATTTTCCTTCAACTTCCAAGAGACTATGTATTACTTCAAAGAGCCATAAAATTCCAAAAATATAATGAGTTCAAATGTAGTATTTATGCTGCAAATGAGGAGGTGAGGTTAAGATAGGCTTTGGGTATCATTAATTATAGAGTAAATGCATTCCTAGTCTTGAAAACCATGCAAGGTTTAAGGCAAGAATATGTGTAGCTACTTCTCTATTTTAATAACTCTGTCTTAACTTTCTAAGAAAAAATAGGTGAAAAGTTTGACTTTAAGGCTTATCGTTAACTATTACAATAACTTCCTTGAAAGATAAAAATATCTTTTAACTGTATAATAACTACCCAGATGCCTTTGTGTAAAGGAAACATGCTATAGGTGGCAGTTTGATCTTTTGGAGGAGTAACTTCTTCTTTGTTGAGTTTCTCGAGGCATTCTTTGGGTAATATGCCTTGTTTTAGTCATCAATATTTTGTATTAGGCCTTTATCCTTGATTTGTTTATGATAAACTGCCTTAGTGTCTTTTATCCTTTGTTCTTTTTTATAACTGTTTTGTCCATCTGTCTTCATCTATAAACCTTTGAATTTTATCTTTAATTACTATTTCTTAGGCTAATATTATGCTTATTATTTAATCCTTGGATTAAGCCTTTATCCTTTGTTCTTCATTCTTTCATCACTGATCTAACTGTTTTTCTTTGACTTTCTGTGTGCAGGGATTTTTCTGTGTATCGAAGGGTTTCTTTGAGTTTAATCGATGGTCATGAGTCATCAATTTATCCTTTAGTTTTAACCCTATGTCCCTTTTCTTCATGTTTTTGGCCTCTTGTATCATCATCCAAAGGCCTCTGCCACTTAATTTTGACTGTGGGATGGAATCTTCGGCTCGGGTAGCCATTAAACTTGCAACAAATACAAACAACACATTAATTTAAATCATTCATTTTTTGGGTTAAAACTAATTTCAGGGTCCTGGGAGGCATCGGAGGAGCTCTATAGTGGAAGGGGAGAAGCAAAGGGGAGGGGTTCCACAGGTGGAATAGGCGGAAAGAGGGAAAATTTTGAATGTTGGCACAAATAGGAGGCCGGGCGGTTTTGTGGAAACCGACAGTTTTATCGCATGGATAGTGGCTGGTAAGTGGTTTCGGGGTAAATGGATGTGATACCACACGTTTCTTGATGTGTGTCCAAGGAAAAGCCACCCATTTTGTGCAGAAATGGGGCGTTAAACTGAGAAACCAAATCGCATGCGATATAGCGTAAGGGTCGTTGGATTTGAAGGAGTCAGATCAATGGTGCGGGTTACTTCCGATGGGAGAAATCGATCGGTCGGGTGCAGTAGTGGAAGACAAGTGTTAGGTGGAGATTGGCCTGTGGGAGAGTAGTGGAAGGTGGGCCAGAGGGATAACGCATATTATTTTTCGGGTAGTGGGATGTATATGATCGGGGTGGAGTGTAGTGGTGGTCATTGGATTAGGGAGATGAAAAGTTTGGATTTGTTTGGAGGGATGAGCAGGCGGTGTGTCAGGAAAAATGAAGAATGGGCTTAAGGAAAGGGCAGAGGCATGGTCTTATGGGGGGAAGATAGGACCGGGAGTTAGGAAGAAAAAGGGGCTTAGGAGAGTAGCGGAGGGTTGGGGTTAGGGTCACATGGGTAGAAGGGGTTGGGGCTTTAATTCAAGGAGGGCTTAAGGCCTATTATGTGCAAAGGGTAGGTTTTAACATAAAAATAGGGTTTTTGTGATATTTTTTAGAGTTCCGATATGGTAGAAATTTAGGATAAAACAATGAAAAAAGGGGTTTTTGCATTGTTTTAAGGGTTTTTATGAGAAAATGATGTATGAGAGGGTTTTTTGAGGGTTTTCAGAGGAAAGGAAGAATGGATTTTTATAGGGAAAAAGGATGAGTGAGGGTGTAAGTGAGGTAATGAAAATGAGGCAAATCAGGCCTAAAACATGTAGTTTCCTTTGTAGTAGGGTAGGCTTTGAGAAGACAGAGGGTAATGTTTATAGTAAAACAATTAGGAGTAGGATAATGAAGGCAGTGATATTTCTATAACTCACAATGTTTCTTGAAATTTTCTTTCTATAAATCTAGGCTTTACAATCTAGTCATCCCTTGATATCAACAAAATTACTGATGACTAACATTTACAACATTCAGTTTCTTGGTAGGTATAATTTCAAGTGCAAGTAGCCTTTGTAGACCTAGTCCATTAATTTTCCAAGCAGGAGGATCTGCAAGAAGGACATGCACAACTTTAAGAATCAAGGAAACAAGTAAAAAAAATCTGGGGGTCCCTAGGGAAGTTGATGTTCCTGTAAAAGATTTTTTTTTTTAAAATAGAAGTGGTTGTTCAGGGCCTAGATGTGAAGGTGGAGGTTACAACTAAAAATTAAGCCTGCTACCCCACCAGAGGAAATAAACAAGAGGGAAAATGTGTAAACAAATTCCAGATCATTTAAGAGCACGCATAACTTGGAATAGAGGTATGAAAATCTCTATGAATTTGGAATATAGCTCTAGAAAAAGCTATCAGAAAATGTCGAGCTCAAGGAAATTGACTCCAATATTTAGACTATTGAGAAACATCATGAAGTATACGCAGTATTTTGATATCCCTACCTGCCATAGAACATCGATCTACAATGCTTTAGATTGCCACCTTAGGAAGACAAGAGAACCAATGGAGAGAGGATAAACATTAGTTGGAAAATAATATCAAGAATTTATATGACGAGGATTTTTAGCTCACTAGTGATATTGCAACAACAAAAAATATAGTGCATAACCTTATTTCCAAGATTGAGCCCCTAGTCCAAGTTACCCCAATGCCTATAGAGGTTTGTATGAACATTGTTGGAATCATGGGTATAGTTGAAGCCAATACACATAAAGAAAAGCAATCCTTTGAAATTTTTTTGGAAAATAATATCAAAGTCCTCCCTTCCCTCAAAGCACAACAAAAACAAAGTGGCTTGGGGATGAGCCACAAATAGTGTTGGGGGAATGTTGGGGTAAAGAAGAAATGGGAGATTTTTTTTACAGATTTTACTTATGTATGGGGACACCACGTAGAGGGGGAACTGAAACTATGCATAGGATACATTCAGATGTGCGAAAGAGGTAAAATATTACTGTGCAGTAATTGAAATATTCCTCAGTGAACAAGGTATCTGCTAGCAATGTAGGTTAGTTAGATATGGGCTAAGGTGGAAATTTGGATCAGTATAGTCTATTAATATGATGGATCTACTGAATAGGTATAACATAAGCCTGATATAACCACTCCTAGGCACATAAAGGATACATTAAACCTTCCTTTTGGTACTTAATAACACTTTCCTAGATTAATGTATTCTTAGGAGGGTCGAGGAGAGTTTTCATGGTTTATGTGCCCAACATGATTGTAGTGTAGGATATTAAGAGGATTTTTACACATATTTTGAGGATATATAGAAAAATATATATGTGGGGCCTACTCCCTACTACGTAATACTTCCATCTCAGCAAGTCGAGGATAATAAATACTCCTTCCTATTACTAAGCAGTGACCCATGAGACATGATCTAGATTTTTAGGGATTTTGGAGGGAAATCACTCATCTCCTCTAGGAGGCTGGTACCTACCCATTTTGTATAAAAATAGGGTTGATAAACCCATTATAACAAGTAGGAAGAAGATATATAACAACAACATAAGATCATCAAGGGAAGTTTAGTATAGTTCTATAATATTTTCCATGTAAACACAACTTTTTTTTTAATGGAAATAATATCTATTTATAGTTCTTAGTTTGATTGTCCTTCAAGCATATAAGGCTCATTGTATTAGGGCCCACCTCAGGTGCTCAAGATCCATTTTTTACTACTTCTATTTATGGATTTATATATTTTTGCAGTTTACTTCTAAGTATTCTTTTATGCATGGTTAATTAGATGATTTATGAATATTATTTATTTACAAAGCATCTAAGCATTAGATGATAGTGTTGATAGTGGTTATATATATATCAAGTAGCATTATTTTTTATGCATTTAAGTTCATTTTGGTTTTTTCTTTTTATTTGTTGCCCATCATTCATTGTTTCAATGTTTGCGTAGTCCCTTGTTTGCAATTCTAGGAAACCATATAGTCATGTATCTTGTTGAATAAACCATACCATCGCTAATATTATGACATGGAAAATTAGTCGTTATTATTTTTTATCCCTTATTTAGTTTCTTTTCCTTTAATCCTTTACTTTAACACATTTTGTTGCTCTTTGGATTGTCTCATAGAGACCAACAAATATTCATTAGGATTTCACAATTTACCTTTGAAACTCACCCATATTTTCATCTAAATCATGATTCACCCTATTTAGTGTGCTACAACATCCCTAGAACCATAAGGATGTAATTTAGAGTTAGAGATACCAAGTATATGCCATGACCTAGATTGTTGTATACATTTCTCCTTTCCCACAAAATTAGGGTTTACTAGTTGCAAGTTTTTACTTCTGCAATGTGTTTTCTTTCCTTGCATAGTGGAATAAGTATGATTTCATTTCATTACAGTTAATATGGTTTTATTTCCTTCATAATTAGGATAGGTTTTCTTATTGTATTTCATTTCTCAATTTCAAGTCATTCCTATAACCTAAAACATTTAGAATGGTCTTTGTATAACCAAATTTCATCTCAATACTTCCACCTATATAAAATTTATCGAAAGAAAGATATAATACTTACTGCACATATATTGACAGACCCGCTTAGGTTTTTACGAAACTCAGGTTGACAATTAATGTTAACATCCTTGGGAGTTATAGCATTATTGCTGCAATACTGAGGGTTGTCACTTTTTGGCATAATTTTTGGGGAGGTATCAAAGTATGTACTGCATTTTTCCATCCTTGATATACTCTCTCTCATTTCACTTCCTGCAAAAAGAAAATAAATGAATAAAATTTTCATTTAAAAAAAAAATCATTAGCATTTTCATTTCAACAAAGTTACAAAAATAGAAAAACATATTTATTTATTTTATGCCTCAAATATCTGAGGATATAACCGTGAAATTTCTACCAAAATTCTCCACTTCCACTAGTAGCCAACCTATTTCTGTTGATTTTGAGCCTACTACCCTATCCATAAGGACTGTTGAGGCCCTTTTTGGTGAGAGAGTGGGGATCTATGAGGAGCTTGCGAAAGAAGAAAGACATTCACAACCCACCAAAACCATGGCTAAAAATAGACAACCAAAAGTTATCACATTCCCCATTAGAGAAACAGATGGTGAGGAAAAAATGAAAAGTATTAATCCATTTTTCCTCCAACACTTCTATGGTCTAATAATATAAGGTCATGACACTTTCATGTTTGATTTTTTTGTCATATACAAGACTTATGACTACACAATTGATGAGCAGGAGACCAAATTGTTCCCTTCCACTCTAAAGGATGCATACCTTCAATGGTTCACGAGCCTATAAGGGGATAACATCACTTAATGGGAGAAAATGTATCAAGCCTTCAACAAAAAGTATTGGGATTATTGTAGACCAAAGGATACATGATATGATATATTTAGAATCATCCAAGGAGTAAATGATTCTGGAATATTTTGAGGAATAATAATAAAATAAACAAATAAATAGTCATATTTTTCCTTAATGCACTAAAAGACATCCTAATAATGAATTACCTTTATTTTCATAGAAATATGCTCTATATGTGAATACAATCATTCCATTGCTAACTTCACATATTTTCCAAGTCTGAGATTTGTATATCAATGAGAAGTTTCACCCTTGATCCAAAATCCTTAAATGTAGTTCTACTGTGAGGAGTCAGGGAAGAACTGATGGAAACACTCAATCTACTATCCAATGGAGACATATATAAGCTTTGTTATGATGATGTTAAAATTGTATTAAAAAATCATTCACCGAGTTTCCAAAATAGAAGTAGAGAAAAATAAAATTTGGTAAGTCCCTCTTCCTCCTCCTTGATTACTAAAAATGAGATAAGAGGTATGATAGAGGATATGCAAACTGAAATATTACATAAAATTCCACACACATGAACACACTACATATCAAGGGAAATTAGGAGGAAGTAAAAAATAAATTGGGCACATTTGATCCTTAATGCACTAAAGACATACTAAGAATGAACACCCTTTAAATGTCATAGAAATATGTTTTGTATGTGAAGAAAATCATTCCATTGGTAACTTATCATCTTTTCTAGATCTAAAATTTGTATACCAAGGATAAGAAGGGAGCATGGAGTAGTTATGATTTATTAACCAGAAGAGGCCACAATCCCCTTGAATTTTTCAACAAGGTATGAACCTCAAGTCTCCTTTCAATGAAAATTACATTGCTCATTATAAACCTTGGTATTCTCATAACCCATCTCCTTGGCCTATACCCACTCCTTGGCCATGCACTACTCAAAATTACACTCCTTCCTTTTAGCCATACCCTACTCAACCTCCTCAATGTGGTAATCCATCACTAGGATGGAGGCCTTAGGTGGCTCAACCACCTGCCCTAATGTGTCCTCCTCAACAATCTCAAGCTCCCAAAAATATCCATCCAAGGAAACCAAAAATTACTGTCTAACCAAATATAAATCCTAACAGCGAGTAGGATTAACGAATCTACAACAACGAAACTTCTTGCAAAAATTATGATGTAGAAAGGCAGGAAACCAACCTTAGGTATAGGAAGGTCCTCCCGGATGTTCATCCACTTCCTCCAAAATAAAATCTTGAGGAAGAGAAGGGAGAAATCATGCCTCAAGTCACCTAACAAAAACTTACTTACCTTGAATGGTTGACAACCCATAAAGCACACACCCTTGAAGAAGTTGAACTTATGGAAGAGCTAAGAAAATTGTGTGTCAAGATCCCTGTCCTTCAAGGAAACAAGATGTTCCTATTTACAGAAAATTCATTAAGGAAGAATTTATTAGAAGGCATGGGAGGAATAACGAGGATTAACCCAATATTAGTGTGATAGGGTCACTAGCTTATCTTACCCAGGGTAGAGTAATCATCCCCAAGTAATTAGATCCTAGGAGGCTAGTAGTGGATGTACTACGCAGATTAAATACATTTCAGTTCCAGACAATCTCATTGATCTAAGTGATGTAGTCAATGTCATGACCAAGGAAACCATGTTCAAGCTTAGCCTCCACGGATCTCTATGAAAGACCTCTATTTTTATACAACTTATTGATAGATCCATGGTAGCACCTAAAGGTATCATAGAGGTTGTAATTGTCTCCATTGATTATTTAAAATATCCCACCAATTTCCTTATCCTTCATCCCAAGTCCAAGTTTAGTGGCTAACAACCCACCTGCACTAGTAACGCCAATTGTCTCCACCAGTGGTTCCATAAATACCACGGGACCTGGGGCCAATCCCAAAGTTCTGCCCTATCCGTCATATGTCAGAGAACTGTTGGAAGGTTATGGTTTTGATGTGCTTGTCATGCTAGGATTTTCTTTGCAATTGGACTACTTAAGTGTGAAATAAGGCATGCATTATGTATTCATCTAGTGAATTCAATTGTTGTAATATCTCATCCTATGATTTAGTTAGATAAATATCAAGTTGGAATGCCATCCTTAAAGTGTTATATTCAAATTCAATTGAAATAAAATCTTTCTTACCATAGACTAGCTCTGCTCATGACTAGATGATCGAGGCCTTGTTTGAGTCCTTTTTGTACCTCAACTAAGATTGTTTTAAGGGGTGCATGATCGGTTGTACTTGACACCCCAAAGTACTGGTCCAAGTTTATTTCCCTAGGTTTGTTTTAAGCCCTATTGAGACATGCATGTAGTGTTTATCTCTCTTAGGTAGAGAGAGAATGTGGCATCAAGTTGTGGAATAAACCACTCCACAGGTACAAGAATGGAAAGTGTAGTGTACTTGTATCTAATCTTGAAGTTTAGTTGAAAAGTTAAAATATGAGATGGAGTCATAATGTAAAGGACCAAGTCATAGAGAGTTTAACATGATTGATGAACCATGCAGGTGAAACAGATTTGTGGACAACTAGCAAGTGCAACAAATGGTATTAAATTACCTTGTTAGATGGATTTTTTTTTTACATCAATAGCCAATTGTATGTAGGCACAAGAGAGAAAAGAAGAATTTCCATTAGGAATAAATATTAAGGGAAGATAATAACAATTCATGAAAATTATTTCGGAGGCATTATATCAACAAAGGTTGGAGTATTAGCTCATATTGGATGGTGGAAAAATGTAGGTAAAGGTTTGTTGAATAAATGACAGACTCATGATCATGTGTCACGTAAATGTTTGTAATAAAACCTACAAAGTTATGTTTGAATTAATGAATTTTGTAATTCTATTTGATTCATACCTCCATAAATGACTTTCAAGTGTAGGTTTGTGGTTACCCAAAAACCACTTAAAGGAGGGTCACCTAAGAAGACTCTAATCATGGTTAAGGGTCAATCGATAAAATCCCAAGCATGGTTGCAAAACTTTAGATGATGATAATGATGAAGGGGGAGGTATAGGTATAAAGAGATGTTTGTTGAATGAAGCTTGTACAAGAGGAGACATCCTAGTAGATCAATGATTGCAGTGGTTGGGCACCCATGCATTTTAGTCGATGGTTGTTTCTTTATATGGACATAAACATTATGATCTTATTTGTAAACACAAGATTGTACTAGATGTAGGCTATGTTTTAATTAATATTGAAACAAGTAGTCATTAAGGGAGAGTGTTACAATATGTGATTAGTGTGTGGTTGATATATTTTCTCAAACAAGTGATTATGTCTCCAAGTTAGTTTGTCTATCTTTAAGAAAAACTTTTTGTATTTATATGTAATTTCATTTAATCAATGAGAAGTGGTGTGTGTTTTGTATTTTTGTGTAAACTCATACAAAAACACATCAAGTCAAATATTTCCTTTTAAATATAAATGGATACTAATGAAAAAAAGCCCTATCTTCTATCTTCAACCAAATTTAAGTGAGAGTGTTATGGTTAAAATGTTTCTCTTACAAAAATATCTGAAAGCATATTAAATACATAAATATAAATGTGTTCAATATATTTATATAAACAAAATTTTAATAATTCTATGACTATGGATATAAAAAATAAAATTATGGACATTCCATAATAAATAAATAATGAAAGAGAAAACAATATAAAAATGAATTTAAATAAATGACATGGCAAAATATTTCGAATTTAAAATTATAAAAAATAGATATATAATTTTTTATTATATAATATATAACAAATGTAAATAAATATAATTATAAAAAATTGAGCTGTTGTCTATAGATGCCACAAATTAGTTGAAACGTTTTGTTTTTGTCTGAATTAGCTAAAAAAATAAAATAAAAATAGAATGATGGAGTGTTTGAATTTTTTTTTTATGGTGGAAATGGACTCAACACCATCAAGAACTCCTGAATTTTAATACCTGTAACACATATTTTCAAATATTCCTGCAAGATATTGTTATAATCTTACCTAAATTTCCATTATTTTTCAAACTCATTTGCAGGCCGACTACGTTATAAAAAAATCCTAAACCCTACACCATCAAATCCATATGAATTTAATATATTTTATAAGCCTCATTGAATCAATTCCATACGTTTAATATATGTTTTTATATAAAAATCCAAATAAACTACCGAGAGGGGATGATAGACATAGAACTGAGAGACTGCGCAGATACCCGAAAGAAGACCAAACGATCCATGCGGGTACAAGTAACGGCGAGGGTTTAGACATGAACACTGCTTGAACACTGTTTCTCTTTCTTTGCAGATTCTGATCTTATTCTCGACTTCCTGGAGTTGGACAGTCCTTGCGAAGGCATCCATGAAGACAGAGAAAATGAAACCAAAAAGAAATCCCAGGGTTTTTATGGATATTTTAGTTGATGGTGAGCGAGCAGGAACCATTATAATGGAGCTTTTTGCAGATATTGTGCCTAAAACTGCAGAAAATTTTATAGCACTCTGTACAGGAGAGAAAGGTATTGGTCGAACAACAAAGAAGCCTCTGCATTACAAAGGATCCACTTTTCATCGAATAATTAAAGGATTTGTAGCTCAAGGAGGCGACTTTTCAAAGAAAGATGGTACCGGAGGAGAAAGTATATATGGTGGAAATTTTGCGGATGAAAATTTTCAGTTACGTCATGATGGCCCCGGTATTCTATCTATGGCCAATGCTGGTCCACACACCAATGGTTCTCAGTTTTTTATTACTTTTGCAGCTGCACCTCATCTTGATGGCAAGCATGTTGTCTTTGGAAGAGTTGTGGAAGGAATACACGTTATGAAGAAAATTGAGCGGTTACCTACTGCAGATGGAGGCAGACCTGTTGTTCCAGTTAAGATTTCCAATTGTGGTGAAGTTTCTCCGGGCAAAGATAATGGTATAGTTTCTATTGATGAAGATAAAAAGAAAGGAAAGAAACTGAAGGCCACAGAAGAAGCAGGGTCAAGTGATGATGATAGTCAAGGGAAAACGCGTAAAAGGAAAAAGCATAGGAGGGTGCGAAAGGATCGAAGAAAGAGGAGACGTCGCCATTATTCTTCTGATTCAGACACCTCATCGGACACTGATTTAGATTCAGACACCTCTGACAACGAGTCTGATACTACCACTTCAAGTGAAAATGACAGGGTGAGAAGAAAGAAGAAATCATCTAGAAAAAGCAAGCATAGATATACAAAGCGACGGAGGGATAAGCGGAGAGGGAAAAGACATGGTCGGAAAGTGAAGAGATCAAGACGAAAGTCTAAGTGGAGCTCAGATAGTGACACAGAGAGTGAGAGTGATACTGAAAGTGATAGTGACAGTGATGTAGGTAAGACAAGTGTGAAATCAAAGACATACTCCCGTGCAGTTGAGAAGCCTCAAAATTCTGACAAGCAAGGCATTGAGGAAGAAAAAGGAATCGTGGTCGAAGATATTGTGGAAGAAGGCGAATTAGTGAAAGAGGACGAGGAAAAAACTGAAGAGATGGATGTTGTTGAAGTTAAGGCAGGCAGGAGTCCAGATTCTCGATCTCCTCAGAGTGATGCCCCTAGTGGTTCTAGGAGCCCTCGGAAGCGTTTGAGCAGAAGCCCAAAAAGGAGCCCAAGAAGTCGTAGCCCAGAGGGCACACCTAAACGTGTGCGAAGAGGTCGTGGGTTCAGCCGGCGTTACTATTATGCCCGTCGTTATCGTACTCCTTCTCCAGACCGCTCTCCCCCAAGGTCTCATCGCGTCAGTGAAAGGAGTATTCCTGAAAGGGACAGATATTCAAGTTATAGGAGTTACTCTGAGCACTCTCCACCAAGACATTACAGAAACCCACCAAGAGGCAGGACTCGTCCAAGGTACAGGAGGAGCAGGAGTCGAAGTCTCAGCCGCGGTCGTAGTCCTGCAGATGAACGTCCTCGTGTAAGTGATCGGTTGCGCTCTCGTCTTGGTCCACGAGATTCATACGTAAGTAGAGGAAGGAGTGGCTGGTCCCCCTCAAGGAGGAGAAGCTCTTCTATGTCAAGATCGTCCGGGAGCTTGCCTGCGGACAATCGTCGCACTGCTTCTAGTGATAAACAGAAATCGGGACATTCCCCCAGGGGGCAGCGGTCACCAGTAGCTTCAAATAGCAAATCGAGATCTTGAAGCCGAACACCACCGGGAAATGGGAACCTTGTCTCATATGGGAATGGAAGTCCTGATTCACGTTCTAAGTAATTATGTAGTATTGGCCATTGAAGGATTGATAATGGATTTATTGAATCCAACACTAAGGGTGTTATTTCAGGTATTCATATCACAATCGTCGTACTACTTCTAGTGATAAACACAAATCAGGACACCCCCCAGGGGGCAGCGGTCACCAGTAGCTTCACTTAGCAAATCGAGATCTCGAAGCCGAACACCACCGTGAAATGGGAACCTTGTCTCATATGGGGATGGAACTCCTGATTCACGTTCCAAGTAATCATGTAGTATGTAGAAGTAGAACTCATGGTCTACTTTAGAAATATAAAACAAAGGTTAAGCAAATTCCAGGCTTTATTGATCTGAACTGAGTGGATTATGAGCTAGAAATCATCAATTTGCATCCTCGTTTCTTCAATTCAGAATCCACTGATGGTTTAGAGTGCCCAACCAGTTTAAAATAAATTCAGACTATCGTCCAAAATCACGCCCTCATGGTTTGGTTGCTAAACTTTTTATCAACTTTTTTTATTTTTTTTTAATGTAATGGGGAATACATCCTTAAGGTGGTGGAATATTCCTGGTCTGAAGGTTTAATTTCAGGTATACTAAATGCAAATTTTATTTTCCTCATTCAGAAGAATTATAATCCTGACGTTTTTTTAGTGATTTCAAGCCTATTTCCTTGTGCAATGTGGTTTACAAGATTAACACAAAATTGATAGCACTAAGATTGAAGGATGGGATATATAGAATTATGTATCAAAATCATTTTGGGTTTTTATCGAATAGATTGATTTTTATGCTGTTGATATCATTCAAGAGGTTTTTCATACTGTCTAAGTAAAAAAAAATCCAGCAATGGTCATGAAACTTAATCTTTAAAAAGCATATGATAGGGTGGATTGGTCATATCTGCAGCTTCTACTTCAGAAAATTGGTTTGGAGGCTTGGATGGTTAGATGGATAATGGTGTGTGTTTCTTTGGTCAGTTTCATAAGATTGAAGGCTGGGATATATAGAATTATGTAACAAAATCATTTTGGGATCTATACACTATACACTAGCAACATAAGACCATAATATAATTAAATGTGAGAAAGAGAGACTAATAAGGCTAAAAAGATGAAAATTAAACCCTCCATTTATACCTAATGATGGAGCTCATCAGTTGTAATCTGTATTTTGTAGTGAAGGGAAGGCTCTACAGCTGAGTGCATAGAGTCCTAGAGAATAGTCTGCACCTGAGTGTGTAGATAGCTTGCAGTTTAGTGTGTAGGTCAAGAAATGATTGTAGCATAATAGTTATTACAATTGTATTTTAATTTAGCACATAAATGGTTTATGGGTTTATATGACATGTTTAAGTGATCAATCTAATGCGTCGAAGCGATGTATAAGTTATAATAATAAGACAATATAATAATGCCATATCTCCCAGTCAGTCGAGGCTACAAAAACATGGTTCTACATCCACCCATAGTCACTTAGGGTGAGACTCTGATCTTCTTGTAGGTTGTTGTTGAAAGGGACACTGATCATGGGTTTTGCTGGTGCACAATATACATCAAACCTAGGTCATCCCAAACCAAGCCAACATCACCCCACACCCACAAGACCACAAGTAGGGTAGTCCAGCTTATCCTTAACTGAAAGCCCTAGTTAATGTAGAAACTAGAGTTGGGCCTAGAGTTAGGTATACCTCGCTGGCATGTAAAACCAACCACGGTGGCACATAAAACTTACCACATGCGCAGGCTATGCTTTAGCGTAGAAATTTGAAATAAACCTCGGAAACATATAAATTTACCATAGTTCAGACACAGAGTTAATCTCCGGTGTGGAGATATGGTCCAAACCTAGATCCAACGATGGAAAAGAGGGCACGTGGCCCAATCTTATCCACTCATCGGGTGGGATGTCATTGGAAATTTAAAGTAAATGACATTTTGCACCCAATTTGGCGCAAATTCCGTCGACATCGGGTGAAATTTTCGCTCGGAGGTTCCAAAAATGGCAGATTCGTAGAATGGTTAGCACGTCAGTGCAGTTTGTAGATCAGTTAGCAACACAATTTTTAGAGAACACAACTTTTTCAGTTTTTGGCCAAATTGAGCCCAAAAAGAGCCCAACTTGGGGTTTTTTACTATTCTGGAGCCATTGGAGACATCATTTTATCATTTTAAGCAATGTAAATCCATATAATCACATATTTGAGAGCTTAATGATATATGGCCTACATTGGAAGTTAGACCAGAAGATGTAGCCCAAGAGGGGTGAACTCCATCATTTTGTTGTCTTGTGTTACCATATATGGTATTCTTATCTATGATTTTATGTTACAAACTGAGTTAAAAACCATGAATTTATGTTCTTTTAAAAATTTCCTAATTACCTAAAAGACATAAAAATTTACTTGCACATTACATCAAACCTTCAAGTTTTAAAATACATATCAGTTTGGTATTAAAGATTTGTTTTTTTGGTTGTTTTGAAGGTTTAATTTTGTTGCAAGTGTTTTTTGATGATTACAAGGTTGAAGCTCAAAAGAGGAGAAGGAAATCTTCTGGTAACAAGTTCTCAAGCTAGTTCAAGGATATCACATCTGCCTCAAGTTTCAGCTCAAGTTTCACCTCAAGTGTCACCCAAAGCCTCACCAATCATGGCACTTGAAGGAGGCTCTCGAAATATGTCTAAGGATGATAAGAATTTCATAAAATAATTATTTGGAATGACTGAGATATTGAAAGTTCTTGATGAGGAGAGGAACTTGAGGTTGCAAGGAGAGAGCTCAAATCCTCTAAAGGGAAATGGAGGATATGGAGAAAAAACTCCAAAATGGGATGGAGGAAATGGTTAAAAACCACCTCTAAATCCACCTCTAACTCCAAATTTTCCTACACCTACATATTCGCCCTCATATTCTTCTACATCAACCCCTTCACAAACACCTCCACATTAGCTAAAGGGACACGGTAAAACTCCTTTATTAAAACTTGACATAAAGTTTGAATTTCCTATGTATAATGGAGAGGTAAATGTTGAGAAATTAGATAATTGGGTTTTTCAGCTTGAAGTGTATTTAAGGATACAAAGGATCAAATATGATGAGACAAAGATTCAACTTTCTTATTTAAGGTTGGAAAGTGCATAACTCATTTGGTGGGAAGCCAAAAATCAAGAGGATCTCAGAAGAGAGGTAATATTATAACTTCTTGGAATTTTTTTATAGCTGCATTAAGAAGACAATTTTATCCTTTAGAATACATGAAAAAATATATAATGGATTGGAAAAACTTTAGGGAAGCTAAGGGTCACAGTGTGCAAAGTTATACCCAAGAGTTTAGAAGAAGAGCTTTGATTTTGGGTGTAGATTTATCCCCTCAAGATGCTCTACTCAAATATATTGGAGGCTTACATAGTTACTTGAGACACACGATTCTCATGTTTAACCCTACAAATCTAGATGAAGTTTGTGTACAGTCAACTCATTTAGAAGCAAGAGGGAAGAATTCTCCTCGAGAGGGAAATAAAAATCCATTCAAGCGCGGATACAAAGGAAAATGGAAAAGGAATGCTTCCATCAAGAAAGAGGGAGAAAAACTCTAATGCAAACATTGTTCAAAAGAAGGCCATGATGAATACCAATGTTGAAAAATTCACCATGAGAAGAGACCCAAAATGTTTAACAATAAAGAAAAACAAAACACTGTTGCAACTACACAACATAATTTAGGATCTAATTCTAGAGATGAAACAAAGATCACAACTGTGGGATTGAAAGGTAAGGAATCTATTGCAGGTACTAGTTCTTCTAATAACCTCAATTAAAATAAAAATTATAAGGAAATAATAAAGGTTTTACATATTAGAGTTATCTCAAAACATAACAAAATAGACACTTTGTTTTATAGTGGATCACAAGCCAACCTCATTTCAGAAACCATTGTTAAGAAGCTGAATTTGGAAACCATTCCTCATCCTAAACCTTATCCTTTGGGTTGGGTATGTGACAATGCAAAATTGCAAGTGACAAGAAAATGAAAACTGAAATTCACCATCACTACAAACTTCATTGATGAGGTGGAACTTGATGTAGTTCCACTTGGAATATGTGGTATTTTTTTGGGAATCAAATATATTTATGATAGAAAATCCATCTTTCATCACCCTGAGAATAAGTATAATTTTTTTAAAGATGGTATAGATTATATTGTTAGAGCACATCACAAAAAATTAAATTTATGTCTTGTGAACACTAGAAAAATGAAGATGCTTGTTAATTTTAGAAATAATTTTGTAGTTTTGATGATCAAACCCAAAATTGATGTTCATAATGAAGCCTTCCAAGGTTGTGATGCAAGGTTAAAATATGATTTGATTGAGGTTGTTAACACCTATGATGAGATGTTTCAAGAACCTAAAGGATTTCCCCCTAAAAGAGGAATCCAACATGAGATCAAATTGCAGGAATATTTTCCTCTTCCGAACATTAGCATGTACAAGATGTCAATCATGGAGAATGTAGAAATCAAGAAACAAATCCAAGATTTGCTTGATTAAGGGGTCATCAGACCAAGAACATTGCCATGTGGGCCACCTATTTTTTTAGTGCCAAAGAAGGATGGAACATGGCACATGTGTGTGGACTTTATATCCTTGAACAAAATTAAGGTAAAGTACTGTTACCCTCTTCCTTGAATTGATGATTTACTTGATCAATTTAAAGATGTTTATTTCACTAAGCTGGACTTGAGGAGTGGCTATCATCATATTAGGATTGTTGAAGGAGACATTTGGAAGACAACATTCATGACAAAGACAGGTTTGTTTGAGTGGTCGGTTATGTCATTTGGGATTTGTAATGCTCCTTTTACATTCATGATGGTTATGAATGATGTTTTAAGGCATTTTCTTGATTATTTTGTGATATTATACTTAGATGACATAACGATTTTCATCAAAACTCATGAAGAGCATGTTAAGCATGTTAGGAAAGATCTAGATGTCTTAAATAAAGAAAATTTGTTTATAAATATGCATAAATGTGAATTTGGGAAAAATTCTTTAGTCTAATTGGGTCATATTGTTGGAGGGGGTGAGCTGAAGATAGATCCCTCAAAGGGAAAAGTCATTTTGAATTGGCCAAAACCCAAGATTGTAACAGAGGTTAGAAGTTTCTTGGGAGTGGAAAATATTGGAGAAATTTCATTTATAAATTTTATTCCATTGTAGCTCCATTACATCCATTGACAAGCATGAAACAAGTTTTTTAATGGGGAGGCAAACAAAATAAGGCCTGCATTGATAGAAAGAATCAGTACAACACCAGTTCCTGTACTTCCAAACTTGAGACAATCACTTGAGATACAAATTGATGCAAGTGACTATTCCATGGGAGCAGTCTTGATGCAACGTGGTAAGCCCATTTTTTTTCATTCAGAAAATTTTAATGGTGCAGATATTAACTATACTACATATCACAAATAATTGTATGCTTTGGTTCAAAGTGTGGGAAAATGGAAACATTACTTTATCATTGACATTGATCATCAAACATTGCAATACTTGCAATCACAAACCAAGCTACAACAAGCAAGTCACTTCAGATGTATGGGTTTCTTATAGAAATTCCACTTGGTGATAAGGTATAAAAAAGGAATTTATAACAAGGTCGTCAATGTGCTATCTAGGCCAATTTTTAGTGCACCATTATTCTTAAGCATAATTCTATCATGCATGAGAGCTATGTTGAGAAATATGCTTTAGATGGGGAATTTAAGGATGTATATGGAACTTTGTGTCAAGGTTACCAAGTAGAGGAATTAAATTATTAGATGCATAATAAATTGTTGTATCATCTTGGAAACTTATGTACTCCATAGGGAGAAATATTCCACATCATAAGGTAAGTGCATACTTCTCTTATTGTTGGTCACTTTGGTGTAGGCAAGAGAATGGAAAAATTACATCAGTATTGTTACTAGCCTCGTATGATTGAAAGTGTGTCACGATATGTAACAGGATGTTCTTTATGTGTTGTTAGTAAGCCTAGCAATAGAAAGTTGGGATTGTATACTCCATTTCCCATTCCTTCTCATCCTTGGGAAAGTATTCCTATGGATTTTTTGGGAGGTTTACCTATGTCTAAGAAAAGTCATGATTATCTTTATGTAGTTGTGGATCGTTTCAGAAAAATGTGTATTTTGATTCCTTGTAAGAAGTAGGTTATAGTTGAATGGACTACACAATTTTTATTTCAAAATGTATGGGTGAATTTTGGGTTTCCCACATCCATTATTGCTAATTGATATTCTTGATTTGTCGAGAAATTTTGATCAAGCTTATGGGGACTCATTGAAACCAAATTAAAAAAGAGCACAACATTCCATCCGCAAACCGATGGCCAAACAGAAGTGGTGAACATAATGGTAATACATCTTCTTCATGGTTATTGCAACAAGAATCCTAAATTGTGGGACAAACATTTGCACTAGATTCAACATGCTTACAATTGGGCCAAGCATTCATCGACTCAAACATTTCCATTTGAGGCATGCTTGGGATACTTACCAAAATATCCTTTAGATTTTGTCTTTGGGAAATATGTTTCTATTAATGGACATAGTAACATAGATAAGGCCAAGATATTCATTGAGCAAGTTCAATGGGTATATTAGATGGTTCAAGAAAAGTTGGAAAAGAGTCAATCCAAGTACAAGACAAGACATGATAAGCATCGTGTTGATCACAATTTTCAATTGGGAGATGAATTTTGGCTTCACATTGGCAAGGAAATACTCCAATAAGAAGGTAAAATAATTAAACTAATCAGATATGGTTCATTCAATATTTTAGAAAATATTAGTAATAATGTATTTTGGTTAGATTTCCTCCATATATGCAAATCTCTTCAGTTGTTAATGTTGAAAATTTGAGATTGTATGAGCCTCCTTTGATTGAAGATCAGGGGGAGAATGTTGATATTCCTTCAATTGCATATTTCTCTCCTGAATATCTTGAAGAATTGAAACAATACACCATCCTTGCTAGGAAAACAAGAACTTCAAAACAAGGAAACATGGAGTACCTTCGAGTGGGGCTCAAAGGGAAATATACAAGCAAAGACAAATAGATTGAGATTGGAAGGGTGAAGAAACTGTACCCTCATCTATTTTTTTTTATTGAAAATGATATTTTGGAGGTTCAAAAGATTCCATTTGGGATCAGAATGACCTAGTGGATCAATAAAATGATCAAAATTCAAAGTGTTCAAAACTGCTCTAAATCAGTGCCAAAACGTAGATATTGTCGCCTTGAATCCAATGCAACTTGAATCACTCAAAAATGATATAGTATTCTCTTGATATCGTGTTCTAATCGATTTCCTAAACAACAACAAAAAAATGCAGGTTGAATGTAGGTACACTAATTGGGAAGCTTGTATGCTGACTAGGCAGGTTGATTGATATTTTCAGGCTAATGGCAGGTTGCCAAGTGGCCTCACCAAATTGTTTTGAAATGTCAAATTATGATTGGTTTTGGATTGTTGGGTTATGATTGGTTGGTTGGAAATTCATGGCCCAATGGATGGAGGCCACATGGGCCAATGGAGGGCAGCGACGTGGCATCCAAAAAATGCATTAAAATTATGTTATGGGATGAAATGAGTCCAGGTGAGTCGATCATGCGACTTGTGGTCAGGCAACACCAGGTGATTCTTAATAGAATAAGGCTCGAGGCTGTATCTAAGTTTTAACAATTTTGTGTTTGGGGGATGGGTTCGGGGTTGAACGTTAGTCCCCAGTCACCCCACGCCCATAGGACCACAAGCATCGGAGCTGCTGGCTTGAGCTTAACCCTAGGCCAAAGCTGGTTAATGTAGCAACCACAGTCGGGTCTAGATTTTGGTATACCCAAGTGGCATGTAAACCCAACCACGTTGGTACATAAACCTTACCACAGACACAGGTTATGGTTTGGCATGGAAATTTGAAATGAGCCCCGGTAAAATATAACATTACCACATTTCAAACACAGATTTAATCGACTGATGTGGATTTATGGCTTGAACCTGGATCCAACAGAGGAAAAGACGGTGTGTGGCCCAATATTATCCGCTCAAAGGGGATCATTGTACATTTAAAGGAAGTGACATTTTGCACCCAATTTGGTGCAAATTCCATCAACGCTAGGAGAAATTATTGCTCAACGGTTCCAAAAATCGTGTATTCGTAGAATGGTTAGCAGGCTAGTGTAGTTTGTAGAGAAGTTAGCAACAAAACTTCTCAAGAGCATAACTTCTTAATTTTTTGGCCAAATTGAGCCCAACAAGAGTCCAACTTGGGGGTTTTGACTATTTTGGAGCCATCAGAGACATTAGTTTTTCATTTTGATAACTGAAAGTCCATGTAATCACATATTTTAGCACTTAATGAAAGAGGCCCAACATTGGAAGCTGGACCAAGAGATATAGCCCAGGAGGGTTGAACATCTTCATCATTTTATTGTCTTGTGTTATTGGATATGGTATTATTGTCATTGTTTTTATGCTGCAAAATGAGTTAAAAACCACGAATCTATGTGCTTTTACAAATTTCCTAATTACCTAAAAGACATAAAAATTTACTTGCACATTTCATCAAACCTTCAAGTTTTAAAATGCAAATCAAGCAACCCCTTTTTCTCTTCAACCATATCCCTCACAAAGTTATACGCTTTGTATTTGAATCATAACCAAAGTTCTTTGCCAAGAAAATTGTACTTTTGTTGTCGCAATCTGTCCTTATAGCTTGTTGTACCAACCCCATACTTGAACACAATATCTCAACCAAAATTCTTCCTTGCTTGCATGATTGGATGCCATGTATTTAACATCTATAGTTGAAAGTTCTACTAAATACTATCTCTTTCTCATCCAACCGAATACTCCTCCAAATAGGTTAAACACAAACCAACTTGTATATATTCTCCAATACAAATATCCAACCCAATCTACATAAAAAAATCCATGTATTTCCAAAGCTCTAACAAACGTTGGCCTTCCTTGGTAGCAAATACCATAATCACTGGTGCCATGCAAATACCTGAAAAACCACTTCATCATTGTCCAATGCTCCTTCCTTGGTTTTGACATAAACCTACTTAATACTCCCACTGCATGTGAAATTTATAGTATGGTACAAACCATTGCATACATAAATATACCAACTGCACTTGCACATGGAACATGGGACATATACTCTTCCTTTTCTTATTTCTCATGACACTATTCAACATATCAATTTACACCTACAGGAATAGTAACCTTCAATGGTTTGCCATCCTACATATTAAACCATTACAATATTGTCTCAGCATAATTCCTCTGGTTTAACCATAGCTTCATATTTTCCCAATCTCATTTAATTTCCATGCCCAAACTATAGTTTGCAGCACCAAGATCCTTCATGTCGAACTTAGAATACAATTCGGTCTTCAAATTCTAGATAATTTCTTTGTCATTTCCAATAAGCAACATATCATCTACATAAAAGACCAAATAAATAACATAGTCACCAATTAATTTAAAATACACACAGTGATCTGCTTTTCTCCTTTATAATCCAAGTCCTTGTATATATGTATCAAATTTTTGATACCACATCCTTGGTGATTGATTTAACCCATACAAAGACTTTTTTAACCCACATACTATTTCTTTCTTACCCTTAACCCCAAAGTCTCATGGTTGCTTCATGTAGATATCTTCTTCTATATCGCTGTGAAGAAATGTTTTCTTCACATCCATTTGTTCTACCTCAAATTCAAAAGTAGCAAAAAAAAGATAAAAATAATCTGACAAAAGCTAACTTGGAAACAAGAGAAAAATTATCACCAAATTAAATTCTTGGCACCTGGGAATAACCTTTTTGCTACCAACCGAGCTTGGTATTTCTCCACATTTCCATCTACATTCATATTTTTCATAAACACCCATTTTCTACCAATGGGTTTCCTTCTAGCCGACAACTCCATTGGTTTGACAACTCCATTGGAACTCCAAATATTCCATTTCATCAACCACGGCCTCCTTCCATATTTTTCCATCCTCTTAATCCACTGAATCAGTAATAGTTTTTTATTATCATCAGTAATATATAAATAACAATATGAACAAAAATAATATGGAATATACCTTTCTAGATTCCCTCTCTCGAATCAATCTTATCAAAATTGGAGTGTGTGGCTTGTCCTCTTCTTATTCATGTTTTGTTGTAGAGCATGGTTCTTCCTCCTTCAGCACAAACCCTATCTTCTCGGGTTCCTTTGGTATGGCTTCTTTTTTAATAACATATTTCACCTCTCTAAACACCAAATCTTGGTTGTACACAAACTTCCTTGTTTCTGGGTTTCAAATATTATAATATTTTCAACCAACCTTATACCCAATAAAGATGCATCTTTCATATTTACTATCCAACTTGTTTATTTTCTCCTTTGGAACATGTACATATGCATCAAAGGCAAATACCCTCAAATGTGTAAGAGAGGGTTTATTACTAGTTCATACCTCATTTGGAGTATTATCCTCAAACGTTGATGAAGGTGATATATTAAATATGTAACATGTATCCACTACCTTTGCCCATAATTCTTGTACTAACCTAGCACCATTAAGCATGATTCTTGCATTTTCCATCAACGTCTTTTTCATTCTTTCTACAACCCCATTTTTTTTAGGCATGTATGGAGTAGTCTTCTGTCATGCTATACCACACTTATTAAAAAAATCTTTGAATTCCTTCTTGCAGGACACTCCACCATTACCATTCCTCAACATCTTAACCTTATTCTCCGTCTAATTTTCCACCAGAGCCTTAAATTATATAAACTTGTCAAATACTTCAGATTTCTTCCTAAGGAAATATAACCATGTATTCCTCAAGAATGCATCTATAAATGCGACATAGTAGACAGAATTACCTAGGGATGGAACCAACATAGGTCCAAACACATCATTGTGCAAAAGCCCTAATATCCCTTTCGCACTCTTAGCACCAGAGGGGAAGCTCACCCAATTCTGGTTCCCATATACACAATGTTCAAAGAAATCAAAATCCAGAGAGAAATTGGACATACCTTCTACCATACCATTACCATGAAATATTCAAATTCCCTTCTCTCTAATGTGTCCCATTATTTGATGCCATAAAATATTATTTTCTCTAGATGCCACTAGATTCTCTACTCCACCTTCAGGAACCATAGAACTGCTGCACCCATCAATAACAATGCTACCTAGTAGCTTGTATAGAGTTCCAATATGAAATCCATGCATTAATACTAGTGCTCCCTGAACCATATTGTAAGTATATTTCACAAATATGGTTTTTACACCCGTATCAACCATCTTGCTTAAAAATAATAATTTTTTTGCCAATGCAGGAATGTCCAAAACACCAGGAAGTGTTCTAACCCTTTTACCTTGCAACTTTATCTTGAATTTTTTGTTTCCTATGATTCTAGCCTTCCTGTCATCCCCTTGGAAGACATCACCACCATCATATTTCTCATACTCGCAAAACCACTCCCTATGGGAGTGAAGTGAAAGGATGCATCTAAGTCAATCAACCATGCCTCATGATCTATGTGTGTAGTTGAATATGAAGCCAAGTACACATACCCACCTTCATATTAGGTGGTTTTCACCATTAGAAAAGGAGAATCATTAGATCTCTTTCCTTTCTCATGAGTTTTAGATCTATAGTCCTTTTTGTATTTCCTCTCCTTTTCGCATTTCTAGCACACATTTAAAAATTTTCCTGAAGAATTAGATCTCCCACTTGAGGAATTATTCTTGTTTTTGTTCTAGGACTATCCTCTCATATATGATGCATCTCCATTCTAGCTCTCCATATTTTTCCATCTCATCTCCTCTAACAATAAGGATGAGAATATTTCATCAAACTTCAAGGTAGTTGTATTGCTACCTATTGCAACAACTAGACTATCCCAAAAGTTTGGTAGAGAACACAAAAAAAAATTCACTTATCTTCATTAGAAATTTCAATATCAACAGATAAAAATTGGCTTACCATAATATTAAAGTCATTTAGATGCTCCGTCACCGAGCCTCCATCCTTCATCCTCATGCTATATAACTTTTTCCTCATGAACATGTTTTTCACCAGAGACTTAGATTGATACAAAGTCCCTAACTTGTCCCACAAATCCTTTACCATAGCTTCCCATGATACATTCAACAATATTGAATTTGAGAGATGTAATCATATTATTCTCTTCGCCTTCTGATCTAACTTTTCCCAGTCCTCTACCAACATTCTTGTTGGTGTCGTACATGGATCTGTAGTGACCCACTAATCTCTATCCACAAAAAAATCCTCCATATTAATATTCCAAAACTCAAAAAAAATTCCATTGAATTTATCAATCTCTATCTTTCCATTGTTTTTTATCTTCTTTCATCGTAAGAATTGATCATGTTGATCTCGACCCATTGTAACAGGGTTTGGCGTAAGCCCAAGAAAAAACCATCAGTAGCAAAGGCATCCCTTGAAGCTAAAATTTATCTCATAATGAAGGTTTTAACCCTATACAAACATTACCTGCAAAAGAATTCTTAAAACAGAAAAAATATGAAATAGCGAGAACATAAAACAAATATACAAAGATATATTCCCCTAGATCCCAAAACTTGGAATACCTAGTTGATTTTTCATTATATTACTTTCAATGTTACAGTATATATATATATATATATATACATTTTGAAGCATTCTTAAACCTCAATCTATAACCTTTTATTAGAACATAAACTTAGTTCCCATTACCATATCTACAAATACCATGGGGAAAAACAATTCTTCCCAAAAAATAATGCATGAAAACCATGCGCAAAACCATGGGTAGGTCTATCCCCCATCCTTGGATCTGCCTAACTATTATTGGGTCTCCATAATGCATGGAAATAATATAACACACACCCTACAAAAAAGATATGTGTCAATATCCCTCTCCCTCAAGGCATCAAATATTTTCTTTCTACAAAAAAATCATTAAGGAAGAATGTATTAGAAGGCCTAGGAGGAAGAAGGAGGGCACCCCCAATATTAGTGTGATAGGGTCACTAATTGATCTTATGAAATTGATATTAATCATCCCCATGTACTTAGACCCTGTGATCCTAGTAGTGGATGTTTTGTGCACATCAAAGAGATTGCAGTTCCAAACACTCTCATTGATCTAGGAGATGAAATAAACGTCATGACCAAGCAAATAATGCTCAATCTTAAACTCTAAGGATATTTATGAATGAATTCTATTTTTCTACAACTTATTGATAGATCCTGAAGGTATCATAAAGGGTGTAATGGTCTCCATTGATTCTTTGGAGTATCCAACCAATTTCCTTATCCTTCATCCAAAGTCCAAGTTTAGTGTCTATCCAATAATCTTACAAAGACCCCGGTTAGCCACTTCTGGTGCATAATTCATTTGTGGGGATAAGAACATGACCATCACTAATGGTAAATCAAGAAATTAACCTGTATTATACCCACTATCTCAACCTCTTGTTGATGATGATTTTATAACATGGATAAAGGAAGAAGAAGAGGACTGTTTCCTCTCATCATCCTATCTTGTATTTACATTAGAAGCCACCATTAGCAATAGGAAAATTGTTGAAGATAATATAATTGACAAATTTATGCAAAACTAATACCCTTCTACCTTGAATATTTATGACTTGAAAGAAGATTCACCCATAGGGTAGGCTAGTTGTTCTTAAGAAAAATCATGGGAATATTCGATAATTGTTGGTTCTAACAAAAATAATGTGAAAACCATATAAATCAACGCTCCAAAACCTTGAAAATCAACCCCTTTCTCTCATCAGATAAAGAAGATCAATTTCTCACTGAATTGAAACAACATGTTGATGCATTTGCTTGGGACTATAGAGAAATGAAGGGAGTTCATCCCTTTTTGTGAACTCACCCCATATATTGTGAAAGATGAATTACATAAAATATTAGATGAAGGATTTATCCATTCGATCTTGGATAGTGAATGGGTGTATCCCCTAGTAATTGTCCCCACGAAGAATGGAAAATGGAGAATCTATGTTGATTATAGAGAACCAAATAAATCCACAAGAAAGGATCATTCTCCATTTCCCTTTATTGGCTAATTTATTGATGTCCTTGTAGGGAAAAATTTCTTCTTTTTGGATAGGCTCAATGGTAAAACCAAATCCAAATCAGTCCTAAAGATCAGGATAAAACCACCTTCACATGTTCATGAGGAACATTTTCCTATAGTATTCTCCCATTTCATCTAGCCAATCCCCTTGTTAGTATGAATCTTAATCGCAAGTGTATGAAAAAGGCTCACTTTATCTGTGCATAACAAAAAACCCTAACAACAAAGATGGCTGCCATATCTTTAGATCTGCAATTAGGTGACCAAGATAAATGCTGCAAAAATATAGATCTATGCATTAAAAGACATTAAACAGTAAATAAAAACAAGAGTTTCTCCATGCATCCAATAGATAAGACAATAATATGTTGAATGAATTTTGTATTAATGGCGCTTGGGAGGAAAACATAGAAGGATGTTACCAGTTCTCCTCAATGGAATGGGTTCTTGTAAGTCCTCAGCACTTCAGATGTAAAATCCCTCTCTCTTGATGGTGTAGAAAACCCAGACAAAAATGGAACTCAAAGGGAGCTCATAAGCAAAAATATATAAAAATATGACAATGATGGTGGATCAAAGTCAGACCAAAAGTATACATCCAGAGTGATCTTTAGGCAACAAAAGGTAGTGAATGAATGGAAAAATCCTTCTATTTATAACAAAATATTGAGTTAGTCTAGATATTGGTGCATAATTAAAATATTATTAACCAAATCAAGATCCAACTTTTATGGAATATTTTATTATATTTGTTGGAGGGAAAAAGAATTTGACTTGGTTCAAATCCATTTATTTGTAAATAATAAATAAATAATTGATTTATTTAATTATTAATGGATGCTTTAGTCAAATTAAACAAAGGAATATTGTTTAAATAAGGTTTAAAAAATTATTCCTAGAAAATAATAATATAAATAATAATTTATCTAATTAATTTTCTTGTTTTGGGTTAAATATGACCAGGAATATTAATTAAACTGTTGTTTAACTAATTATTCCTTGAGAAAAATCAAACAAATGTAGATTTATTTAATATTTCCTCATGGGGTTTCCTGTTTAGACCATAAACAACTTAATAAAGGTGGTTTACTAAGTTATTTTTCATAGTGAAAGAAATTTTACTTAGGGTAAAATTGGTCTTACATGGTGCACATAGGTCCATCTAATAGTAATAGTTTAGATGACCAAAAAATGGTGTAACAGATTGCCCCCCAGCGTGTAAGGATTAGGAGCTAATCGTATGACCGAAGTAAGTTGTAAGAACTCAATCAATAGACACTGAAGGGGAAGTAAAAGAGAGAGAAATATAAGGTAGAACAAAGTGCTAAAGGACTAGACCCTAAGGAGGTGAGACTTACAGGTGAAAAAAGTCTCTTTTATGAGTGAGTACCTGTGCTATAGGTGGCAGGGGAGGCATACCTATGCTCGTCGAGACAAAGTACAAAGAATAGTGCATCCAGTAAACAAGGGACTGAACAATATAGTATGAGCTGGCATAAACATGGGCCAGGTAAAAACATGATAATGAATCCCATATACATACTGTGCCTGGGATAATAGTGAGGACTTATACAATAATATCTGAGTACATGAGATAGAAATACAACCCAAATGCCCTTGTAAACAGGAAAGGGCTCTCAAATTCTAACTGATACATGAAAAGAAAAAGGCGTTGTAAGAGGCTGAGGCTGACAACATCAAATATATGAAGCTGCATCAAAGGCTGTAATGAAGAGGTCATCTAGGCATATGGGAGGCTACCTGTAGGGCCACCTCCTCATGAGGGCTGAAAAATGTCACACACACCCGAGGATCATCGGTATCATCTGCTGCATCACTGAACCATCAATTATATGGATCTTGATCATGCTGAAAGGAGCTGGAGCTGAGAAAAAATCAATTCAAAGGGGAATAAAGAGTCCCTTTTCCTGATCCGAGGCACTGAACAAGAGTGGAAGCTAGAACCAAGGTACACCGACCTCTAGACCTATCTTCTGGAATGAATGATCTGATGTCGAGAGAAGGAGGTCCGCCATAGGTGAGGCAATAAGGGATCCTCAACTAAGGCACAAGAGAAAATAGTAGAGCGATTGACAGATTGACACTAGGGATGATGATGAAATGGGGGGTACTGAGTAGCGGATGGACAACTTCCCTTGTTAGAGCATAAAGTGCATGGATGACCTGGTAGCGACTGACACAATATTATGAGGGATAGGGGATAGTGGATCTGAAGGCCATAATGTGTGACACGAGAGAGGAACCAAGCAATGAAGGATGGAGGACTATAGCGGGATACAAAGGGACTTGGGATAGACTCCAGGAATGTGATGATGACTCAACTAGGATGCTCTAAACAAGGGTGACTCGATGATGCTGCCACAGAGAAAAGGTCCAATGGGTACCATAAAAACATGAGTAAAAGATGGTTACTCATGATGAAAATCAACACGATCATGGACAAGTATGGGGGCAAAGTGGTTCCCTAAGTACAAGTGTTGCAAGTGAAGAAATTCGATTTTGAGGGGTAGTGAAGTAACCCTTCTTGGACAAAATGTGTCCTCGTGAAGTATCAAATCACAAAAAACTAACAGATACCCATTTGAGAGCTCGGTGAGAGCTTTCCAATGGTATAGACGGTTTTTCAAACTGAGCTACGGTATAGGCGAAAGAAAAATTGAGTGTTTCTCTTTTAATAAGGAATTTTCCCTCCAAATTCACTCATTTTCAAGTGTAGTTGTGGTGAACGTAGAAAGGAGAGAAGGCCCTAAATCTTGCAGCAATAGTAGTAGAGAAATCGACAGTTGGAATAGAGATTCATCAGTTGAAGATAAGAGGCCTAACCATACTCTTTCAATTAAGGAGATCAAAATTTCAGTTTAGGTACCCAGAGCTCATGAATAAGCCACGTCACACTTTTTGGGGTATTTTCTGTGACCTGGATAGCAGGTATTGGGCAGAAAACTGTGACCTGTCCCAGGAAATGACATAAAAAGTGTGACTTGTCAAAGAAAGGGGGTTTCAGTGCTTTTTTTGGCTGAGATCTAGGATTTTGATGGTTGAGGGGCATAGG
This sequence comes from Pinus albicaulis, assembly GCA_034641835.2. Taxonomy (NCBI): domain Eukaryota; kingdom Viridiplantae; phylum Streptophyta; class Pinopsida; order Pinales; family Pinaceae; genus Pinus; species Pinus albicaulis. The sequence goes on along the minus strand of MU968551.1, from coordinate 282,986 downwards.
TGCCCCCAGGCATGCTATGTTCATGCCAAAATATATTTAGAAATAGGGAATATAAACACATTTTTATGATCTGGTGCACCATTTGTTTTCGTTATGGTTATGTAGTTAGAGAAAGGGAATGGAGGATTACCAATCTCTTTTGGTACTGAATATATGAAGCAAATGGACTTAAGTTTCTAGGTTGGCATACATGGTGTCACTATCCCAAAGAGAGGATTTAGAGATAATGAACTGGTGCTCTCCTACAAAACCCATAGGTTGGTCAACAACAATGTCTAGGGGACTGGGTTGCTGATGTAAGATGAAGGAATGATGAGGTGTATCATCCCTAGAGTGATCTGAAGTGATATGGGACTCTAGAGGTTCTTCTAAATGGGGAAGAATAATGGTACTAGAGTTGACATGACCAGATACACTAAGAGAGTTGTGGAGAAATGCTTCTCTTGGACTCTCAAATATGGGTGCCCCCTTACCCAAATATTGGGTGTCAATGCAATGGCCACAAGGTGTATGTGATTCGAAAGAATGGGTTTGATGTAAGGGGGGATAGATAAAGTCAGGGGTGGTGACTACTTCCATAATGTCTTCATCGTAATAGAAGATGGGGTGACTGGTGGAAGAAAGACCACCTGACGTGACGAAGCTACCTGACTCATCATAACGAGAAGAGACGTTCACATGCGCATTGTCACGAGGGGTGATGGAAGAAAAAGTAGATAAAAGATCCACCGGCGTTGAGCCCAAGGTGATCACTGAAGGGAGGTCAAGCGAAGAAGAAGGGGAAGTCTCAGAGGGAGCTTCCACCATGGATCACATATATGATGACATGTAGTGGAAAGTGACTAAAGACTCTGTCATTTGGACATCTGGAGGGAGAATGTCTATGGGAGTCAATGTGTCCTCTAGTTCTACTAAAGCAAAATTCGCAAATAAGGGAGTGGTGGACTCATTGTGCTTGGCCTCAAATTGGCGAACTACCACTAGAGAGGTGCGGAAGTCCTCGTGGCGGGGATAGAGGTGGGTATAATGGCCATGGAGATTACACAAAGCACAGGGGTTGGTGTGGTTCTTGGCTATAGTCGAGGAAGGAACAGAGGTTTCCAGGACTATCGAATCAGGGAATGCGACATTAACCATGGACTTGAGATCAAGAAATTTAGGAAAATTATGGGTTGCATGACTGACAACATCCCACAAAGCACATGGAGGTGTTCACTTTGGAGGTTAACGAGGAGCATGGTTTGTCGGGGCAGCCTTGTCTTTAGTTGTCATCTTGCGAGCTTTTCCCCCCTAACCCAAAGCTATCGTGACAAAAGGAGGTTCCTATTGAGGTGGTGGAGGCACGGTAGTAGAGGGAGGGGTCATGGGGACCGATTGGACTGCGGTCAAAGCAAGATAAAGTTTGGGCTGACCATGTGGGATAGTAGCTGGGGGATCAATGTACCAGACGTGAATCCCCATGGACAAGATAGGAAGGGATAAGGTAGCCATGACAGGTAGCGAGAACACTCCAGGAGGGGGAGGTAGGAATGGTATTTGACCAGAGGGGTAGTGGCCAGGCAGGACGGCTCCGAGATGGTTAACGCCTGGAGGAACTGTTCTAGGAGGGTAGAGAGGCTCATGGATACCAGCTGCAAGTGAAGGGCTAGGAGGAGGGGGTCTAGAAGGCTGAATCAAAGGGCTAGGAGTAGGTTGCAGAGGGTGAGGCTGCTGATTAGCCGAAGTATGCCGCTTGAGGGAAGCCCAAGACGATTGCATCATTCAAACATTTGATGAGCTGGGATTAGAGACAGGAGAAAAGACTAGGGAATGCACCAAGTAGAGAGGAGTATTTGTAGACTCTGGGCGAGACACTGCTCAAGCGATCGACGGTTTGCTTATTGGCCACCGAAGATATAATGGACTCAAGGGAGGTCTGAGACTTTGGTTTGTACTATGTCAACTAGTCGATGGTGATTATCTTTCCATTATGGGGAAAGGACATCTTGCGGTGGACAGTGGATGGTACAACAGACATCACATAGGTGTAGCTACAACCCAATAGAATGTTGTAATCTAAGGCGGCGTCAATGACTTCTACGTCTATGCAAATAGTCTTGCCCGCAAGAGTAATAGGACAATTTTTAAACAAGCCAATGGGCTGGGAGGTGTGGCCATCCCACGCTCGGAGAGTGATCGTGGAAGGGGCCAACTCAGACGATCTGAATTGCTTCCAAACCGAAGTGGACATCACACGGAGTTGATTCCCTCATCAATGATACAATAGGAAATGTTGGCATTCTGGATCTTGACGGGGATTTGGAAAGCGATGGAAGCAAGAAGGGGAGGATGTTCTGACTGGTCAACATCGAAGATGATCAAACGATCATCTAATGGATCTACAGTTCCCATGGTAGATAATATATCTTTTCATTGTGAAGGGCATGACTGGAGGAGTTCCAGCGTTGAGATGGTAGCAGGAGATTGTGCGAAATCATATACTATACTATACAAATGGGCATCTTTGCCAAAAGAAACATTTCGGCATAATGGTCCCTTAGGGATCTTGGTATGAACCTCTGCCTTAGGCGAAGGGATCTATAAAGGACCACTAGTTGTCGAAAGAGGCTCTGTAGAACCTAAAGAAGGGGGCTCGAGGATAGACGTAGCGAGTGGCTTATTGTACTAACGGGACTGAGTCTGAAGGTTGAGGTCTACGGTTATAGGTTGGTCCGAGTTCATCATGATAATCTGGTAATCAGAGCTACCAAATGGAGGATGTTGAGTGGCCGCCTCACCTTCAGGTGGTTGGGTAGCCACAAATCCTTGTTGAGGGAAAGGATTAGTAAACACAACCAACTGACTAGGTGCAGCATTGGGAGGGATGGAAGGGGAGGCTTGTTGTCCTCTTAATGTTCCTTGAGTCTCCCACATCTACCACATTTGTGGTAAAAGAGGACAATCATGAGTGTAATGACCATAAACACCATAACAAGAATAAGGCTTATTCATGCGAACAGGCCTGTCCTGCTTGGGCTGAGTGTCGTGTTGCTGGTTAGCAGTGTTAGATGCATTATTTTGAGGATTAGGTCTAGGATTACTGGGATCAGATTGATTTTGAGCACCTTTCCTTTTCTTTTTGGAGGGAGGAGGATTAGTCGCACCCTTCTGTGCATACACCTTCCCCTGAGGGAGCTATGGTTCATGTTGCGGTGGTTGAGAAGGAAAGGGAGGGAGAGGTGCTAATGCTGGAGGAGCTGGAGCGCCAGGCTATGGATATGGATAATAAGGAGGTTGGATAACATTGTGGTAAATAGGAGGTTTGGTGAAAGGAGGAGGCATGTCGTATCCTGGATACATCTTGTCGGGAGAAAAAGTGCGGGGGGATACGCACGCCCCCCCCCCCCCCCCCCCCCCCCGCCCGGAGAGAAAACCCGCCTTGCGCCCATGGAGCGGAAGCATATGGATGAAGGCCGAGCGACCGTCGGTCGCATGAGATGCCCTTGTTCATTGAGCGCCACGGGATGCAAGAAGATCGGGTAGAACGGTATAAACATAACCGGACTAAGCATAGATCGGGGACTGAGCGTAGAAGTCATATTTTTAACGCAATTTGGAGAGTGGCTTCTTCGGTTTGAGGGAAATGTGATGCGACATCATTGCCGATAGCAGGCAAGAGAGATTTAAAGAACTAGTCCATGTAGACACAGTATTCGAAGGTAGGGGATCCACATAGGCTCTTTCTTCTCCGCCATTCTTGGACATGATCGAATAGGTGGGTCGCAGACGATTGACGGAAAGAAGTCAAAATTTCGGTACTAGTGTCATAATGAAGGGGAAGCTGGAAATAAGACAGAAAAGACCAGGCAAGAGTCGCAAACGTGGTATGAGAGGATGAGGCCTGATCAACATACCACTTAGAAGCTTCACCATTAAGCGTACATTGGAACAACCGAAGACATATAGAGTCATCGGTGATGGAGTTAGATGAACACCACATGTGGAAAGATCGAACATGATTTGTAGGATCTTCTCCAGCAAGACCTTCAAACTTGGGGATGTTGGAAGGGAACTTGGTTGGCATAGCAGGCCAACCAGTGTCATGGCGTATAGGGTCATTGATCAACTAGTTAAAATTGGGAAGACTGAGGCCTACCATATAGGGGAGCAAGGGCGCAGTCGGGGTAGTTCCTGTTGCGGTCCCACTAGTAGTATTCCCAGCATTAGGGCCAGGGCTACCACTAGAATTAGGTCCTAAACTAGGCATTGTGAAGGTGACAGGGAGAGAACTGGGGGTGGAACTAGAAGGGAAACCCAATGAACTAGAAGAGGAGTTGGAGTGCGGACTCGGTGGAGGAATAACTCGAGTCCTACGTGGAGGAGTAAGTCTTCCTACCAGAAACTGAGGATGAAGGCCAAGAAGTCTCTGGGATAAATGCCTTGGTGGCACAATGGTGAAGGCACAAATAAGGCTCAAAGGGAAGAGAGACCAAAAAGGGAAAAGAGGTGCAGGATCAATTGATTTCAATGTTTAAAGTCTTTGCTTGGCGGTGTTAAACAAGCTCTTCTTCACTTAGGGTGTGTGTGTTAAGTGTGTAAATTTTAATTTTTAAACTCAAAATTTTGTAGAGAAAAATAAAAAAGTGTGTTGTATAACTGTAAATAAACCTGCAGATAACAGTATATGAAACTGAAATAACAGTAAAGAAAAAACTAATTATGCATTAATCTAAACCCAAGGAGGCGGGCCTCTCAATGAGTAGTCTGTAGGTGAGAAAAAATATAGTAAAAACACACCAAAATAGCCAATATATCTAAAGTCGGGAGGGAAAATCATCTATAGGTCAGATATGCTGGAAATAGGTGCAGAAAAACAACAACAAATCAGAGGAAATATTGTTGCAAATGAGGCAGCGAAAGGCTATAACCTGGAGGGAAGCAGAGGGGACCCTAGAGGAAAACCCAAAAAAAACTAAAAGGAGGTGTTTTTGATGGATAAATAGCCAATCTGAAGTGGATCTGAAGGTAAGGGATCAGATCTGAAAAATGGTTGAACACTCTGAAATTTCAAACAACCTGCAACAACTAAAACTCTTCCACAAAATGTGGAGGGTACTGAAGCCCTAGAGGGCTAGGTTCCCACTTATATGAGTAAAACATAACAAGTATAGGTCCAAAATGCACAGAGAGGGAGATCAGACAACCCTGAATAGGGGCCCATACAAACCCAAAAAACTTTCAAAAAAACTCCCGTAAAAATTCTAGGTCGTAATTTCTAACCTGATTTCTATAGAGGTCGCAGGATCTGGCTTGTTTTCTGCGCCCTTGAGGTTTAGGTCTTTTGGCCCAAAAAGTGCGACCTACAATTCTAACACTCTCAGGAGTAGGTTTCAGTAGAATTTTTCATCTCAACTGCGACTGATGTCTTTCACCTACGCAATAGGTCCGAAAACACACAAAAGTTAGAATTTTCAATGTTTTAGGGTTTTATAGTTTAGAAAACAACATCAAGAAAAGAAAAATAAGAAGCTGAAGAGAAATCCTAGGATTTTAAGCAGCTGGATATGCAGGGATCTGAAAAATGATAGCGGTTGTAATCGTGAACCTGCGTGGAGTCGCCAGTTGTTAGTATGAATATTAATCGCAAGTGTATGAAAAAGGTTCACTTTCGTCGTGCATAACAAACAACCCTAACAGCAAATATGGCTACCAATATATTTAGATCTGCAATTAGGTGACCAAGATAAATGCTGCAAAAATCTAGATCTATGCATTAAAAGACATTAAGCAGTAAATAAAAATAAGGGTTGCTCCATGCATCCAATAGATAAGACAAGAATATGTTGAATGAATTTTGTATTAATGGCACCTAGGAGGAAAACATAGAAGGATGTTACTAGTTCTCCTCAATGAGATGGCTCTTGTAAGTCCTCAGCACTTCAAATATAAAATCCCTCTCTCTTGATGGTGCAGAAAACCCAGACAAAAATGGAACTCAAAGGGAGCTCATAAGCAAAAAATAGAAAAATATGACAATGACGGTGGATCAAAGTCAGACCAAAATTATAGATCCAGAGTGATTTTTAGGCAATAAAGGTAGTGAATGAATGGAAAAAGCCTTCTATTTATAACAAAATATTGAGTTAGTCTAGATATTGGTGCATAATTAAAATATTATTAACCAAATCAAGATCCAACTTTTATGGAATATTTTATTATATTTGTTGGAGGGAAAAATAATTTGACTTGGGTCAAATCCCTTTATTTGTAAATAATAAATAAATAAATGATTTATTTATCATTTTAAGGATGTGGTTGAGTAATAATTAAACAAATAATGATTTATTTAATTATTTATGAGTGATTTAGTCGAATTTAACAAGAAATATTATTTAAATAAAGTTTAAATAATTATTCCTAGAAAACAATAAGATAAATAATAATTTATCTAATTAATTTTCCCGTTTTGGGTTAAATATGACCATGAATATTAATTAAACTGTTGTTTAACTAATTATTCCTTGAGGAAAATCAAACAAATGTAGATTTATTTAATATTTCCTCATGGGGTTTCCTGTTTAGACCATAAACAACTTAATAAAGGTGGTTTACTAAGTTATTTTTTATAGTGAAAGAAATTTTACTTAGGGTAAAATTGGTCTTACATGGTGTATGTAGGTCCATCTAATAGTAATAGGTTAGATGACCAAAAAATGGTGTATCACCCCTTACCACCTTTGAGGGGGTTGCATTTAGTATATTCTATGATCATGCACATGATTCAATGGAAATATACATGGATGCTTTTACACCCTATGGGGATGATTTATAAGAGGCTCTCTTAAACCTATGCAAGGTCTTGCATATATGTAAAAAAATGAACCTCTCCTTGAGTCATGAGAAATGTTTGTTTTTGATGAATGAGGGGATTGTCTTAGGGCACTTTCTCTCTTCAAAAGTAATCCAAGTGGACCCTAACAAAATAGCCATCATAAAAAAGGTTCTTGTTCTTCAAAATTTATTGAAGATGTTATGTTTCTATGGATAGATATATTTCAAAAATAATTTGAGGAAATTTAATAAAAACTAATGATAACATATGTCCTCAGAGGCCTGAATTGGACCCTACCCTTCCATATCCATATAGATGCCTTAGATAAGGTGATTGGGTAAGCTCTGGGGAATATTTGGGACAACTCGAAGGTAAACTTCTCTATGGAATTTATTGTATTAGCAATAATATGTCAGAATATGAGCTCAACTACATAATAACTAAAAAGGAATTTCTTGCCATCATACATTCTTTAAAAAAATTGAGACACTACATCACTGGTTATCAAGTCTTCGTGCACACTAATCATGCAAAAATTAAATACATAATAAATAAACCAAATGTAAATGTTCGCATAATTAGGTGATTATTACTGTTGTAGAAATTTGATTTGACTATTATTGAAAAAAATAGGAAGGAGAATTTTGTTGCATATTTTCCATCAAGACTAACCCTATTTATAAATGGGGAAGTGGTAGATGACCAACTCCCTGATAAGCATATACTTTCCATATCGCTCTTATCTCTGTGGTTTGCTAACATAACCAACTTCCTATCTACTAGCTAATTCCATCCTCACCTATCTTTGAAGAACAAAAGCAAGATTGTCATAAAAATCACCTCTTACACTTGGATTGGGGGAAACATATTCAATTTGGGGCCTTCTCATATTTTTGAGAATATGTCTAAGGGTGGATGAAGTTTATAACATCCTGTCAGCGTTACATGGTAGACCTTGTTGTAAAAATTTTGCTGCAAAGAGGATATCCTACAAAATCCTGCAGGTAAGATACTTCTAACCAAGTATTCACAATTATGCCTAAAAAAATTCTTCCTACTTTCGCGTGTGTCAAAGGATGGGAAACCTACTTAGAAGGATGAGATTCACATCTAACCTCATATGTAATTTGAGCCAATTGTGATCTGAATTTACAAAATTGAAGTTTTATGGAAAACTTGCAAGTAAATTAATGTCTTATGGGCAATGGATCAAGTTGCAAAAGTACATAAATTAGTGTTTTAAACTTAGTTTGCAGAAAATAAATAAAGACAAATAAACCATACACAACAACACATAACAACAAATTGATAACGAAATTCACCCCTCATGGGCTACATCTCTCGGTCCAGCTTCCAATGTTGGGCCTCTTCAATTAAGTGCTCAAATACATAATTACATAGGTTTACAATGCTCAAAATGAAAAATTTATGGTTCCAATGGCTTCAATATACCCAAAAACCCATTTTTGGGATCTTATTGGGCTCAAAAAGGAAAACAACATATCAATTTATGGCTCCTCAAAGTTTTGTTGCAAATTGTTCTACAATCTAGAAAAATTGGTTAACTGTCAGACAATTTCCACCCTTCTGCAGCCCTCTGAGTGAAAATTTCATCTGCCGCCGACGGGATTCCTGCCGACAAAGGTGCACTTTTCAAATCGTTAGTTTTTCCAATAAATCCTTTGCACCTGATTTTTGGCCTTGCTCTCGATTTTATTGACCCGTGTGGCCTGGGGTCGGGCTAACTGCCCACCCCCGTGACTCTGCACCTGTCACCGATAATAATGGTCACATTAACCAATAGGGATGGGGGTCTTTATTCTCTTTTCTATTTTCTCTATTTTGTTTTGACCAAGTGAGCTACCTCCATTGAGGTTTTCAGCTCACAAGCTTGCCTTAGGTGCCTCAAAGAGGTTTTCACCCATGTGGGAGGTGTGGGAAAATATGGAGTTTCCCATCACATACACCTCTCTTCTTATTGAATTTATGAACTCTAGCTTTAACACAGGTTTTTTTTTAATTTAAGTCTATGGCCATTGACAAACAAGGGGATTCCTTCCTCATCTATGGTTCTGATTTGAACTGCGCCATTATAAAAAAAAATCCACTGTGTAAGGTCCTGACCATCTTGTCATCAGCTTTCCTTTGAAATATTTAAACCTTGAATCATACAACAACGCCCAATATCCTTCTTGGAATATCTTTTATTTGATTTTATTGTCATGCCAGAACTTCCTTTGCAGTTTAACTACCTCCGTGTGAAGAAGTGCTTGGATTCTGAACTCATCCAATCCATCTAGTTGCAGCAACCTCTCTTTTTGGGAATTTGATAGATCTAGATTTAATTTAGCTGCCATTCTTAAAGTATTGAACTCAAAGTCAACTTAAAGTAGAGCCTTCTTACCCTAGACTAGTTCATAGGGAGTGAATGTTGTTGTTGTCTTCCAAGTAGTGTTGTAAGCCCAAGTATCTTCCACCAATCTGTCTGCCCAATATTTTCTGCTGCTACTCACAACCTTGGTGAGGATTCTCTCTAAAGCTTTTTTAGTTACTTCTACTTGGCCATTCGCCTGAGGGTGATAGGCAATAGAAGTTCTATTCTTAATCTTGTGCTTCCTCAAAAGGTTCTCAATGAGGTGAGAGGTGAATTGTGATCCCTGATCAGTGACTATTTCTCTGGGGTACCCAAACTTGTAAAACACATTCTTCCTCATAAATTATTCTACTTTATCCTCGGTTGCTACCTTCACTTCTTTTGTTTCAGCCCACTTTGGTAGGTAATCATTGCATACTATGACATACTTCTTTTTTCTGGATGGTGGATTGATAGGTCCAACAAATTCCATGCCCCGCTTGTCAAATGGCTCAAGAGCCACTTGAAGGTGCAAAGGCATCTCATCCCTTTGTGTGGGTTTCACCAACCTTTGGCATTGGTCACACCTTCTGGTGTATCTTCTGGAATCTTGGTGAAGGGTAGGCCAATAGTATCCTGCCTGCAAAACTTTGTAAGCAGTTCTCTTTGCAGAAAAGTGGCCTTGACATGGGTTTTCATGACATGGAGAGAGGATATCAAAAAATTCTTCCTCTCTCACACATCTCCTTAGGATTTGGTCAGGGCATAGCTTGAAAAATTTTCCCCCAATCCATGTGAAAGGGGCGCTTTTTCTGATGATTCTGCTCCTTTCCTTGAACGAAATATTAGGAGGGAGTCTCCCAGCAACCAAGTAGTTGGATATATCAGAATACCATGGTGAGAGTGATGATATAGAAAAGAGGTGCTCATCTGGAAATTGTTCATCCACCATTCCTTCTTCACCTGCAGGGAGAGCTAACCTCGAAAAAAATCTGCAACAACATTCTCCTTTCCAGTTTTATCAATAATATTAAAATTAAATTGTTGCAAAAGTAACAACCATCTAATTATCCTAGCATTAACATTCGGTTTTTTCATTAAATACTTGATGGCTGAATGGTCGGTGTGAACAAAGGTTTGATATCCAGTTACATAATGCCTGAACTTTTTCAAAGCATGGACAATGGCTAACATATCCTTCTCAGTAAAAATATAATTTAGCTCGGCCTTGGAAAAATTCTTGTTGATGAAATAAATGACATAAGGGATTTTGTCCTCTAATTGTCCTAATGATGCCCCTACAACTTTTTCGAATGCATCAGTGTGGATGTGGAAAGGCAGAGTCCAATTTGGACCTCGGAGGATGGGGGTGGTAGTCAACTGTTCCTTAATGAGCTTTTCTGAGACATTGGTGAGGTTCATGCTTGTGATGGACCTTAAAGGTCTGTCACCAATGTCACATATGGTGACGGTCCTTAAAAAAAGTGTCACTGTAAGTGTATATAGTGATGGTCCTTTAAGGTTCATCACCAAAGTCATTTTCAATGACACTTTTGGTGAGGGTCATTAAATGCCCATCACTAATTCTCTCTTTGGTGACACTTCTAGTGACGGACTTTTAATGACCCTCACCAATGCTCTTTTTGTTACTTTTGGTGATGGTCCAAAAATGTTCATCACCATTGATCATTCCAATGAGTTTTTGATGACGCTATTTGCATGTTAATATATTTTTTTTCAAAAGGTAACGATTTAAGGCCATTATTGTGGAGTATTTTTTATGATATTTCCAAGGCCATAGTGGTTAGAATCAGTCATTTTTTTAAGAATTAATTAGTGTGTATCATTTCCCTCAAGTAATCACTAGTCGAATAAAATTTTCCTATGAGTCAACACATGGTTCATATCTATTAAGTTTATTATCTATCAAATTCCCTTTAGATAAAGTTCCACTAGTTTGTGTAGGAAATATATTATTTATTACATAAATAAGCTATGACAATTCTATTGATGAGAAAGGCCTAACACTCCTCAACAATCTGGGCACATCTTAAATTAATGCTTTGTCACACACTAACATTTCTTAGCACCTCGCATGTTTTGGAACATCTTTGTACCTAGAACATCTTGTCATGAAACTGACGCCAAAGCACATTGTGGAATGCGCTAGCACAACATGGAACTCTCCTAGCATGTGTTGGCATGCATGTAGTCACTAGCATGTCCTGGAACACCTTCGTTGAATGCATTGACATTCATTAGCACTTGGCACACAATGCCACTTGACATGTATTGGGACCTATTATTAGTGTGGCTAGCATGCCCCTTTTGAAAAATATAAAGTCTCGACTTATTAACCCTCTTATGTGTTCATTTACTTACATTTAGCTTGGTTCTTCCTTTTGTTGCCTTGACACTTCTTGACACATATTGACATACCCTGGCACCCTGCACATCCTTAGCACCTGGCATGTATTGGCATATCTTGGCACTATTTGGAACATATAATTAGCACACCCTAGAACTCCCTAGCAAACTTTGGCACTTCTTTACATGCCTTGATATTCCCTAGCATGCCTTACCAATGCTTAGCATACCTTGTCACTCCCTCCTTCGCATGACAACTAGCAGTCATTAACACTAGTCCCTGGCACACGTTCCTCTTATTCATTAAATTCCATGAATTTTGACCTAGTGCTCCCTTAATGTTTTGTCCTATTACTCCTTAACACTACTCAATGTGCATTAGCACTCTCTATCACACCTTAGCACTCTTCAACATGCCATTCCACTTCATAGCATGCATAACACTCCCTAACACATATTAGCGATTGGCACGTGCTGGCGCTTGGAAAGTCTTAGCATGTATGGAACACGTTGAGATGCCTTGGTATGATTTGGCATGGTTTAATATTAAATTTATTTGAGATCAATTTTTGGAAAGTAGATGAGAAGTAACAAAGGAAGACTTGGCACTTAGAATGCACTAAGACTTTGCACTTGGCACCTATTGGCGCCTAGTGTTGGTGTGCCTAGCATGCCCCTCTTAGAAAAGGTAAATTGATGACTCATTAACCCTCTTATGTGTTGATTTCCTTGTAGTTTAACTTGTTTCTCCCTTTTGTTGCATTGACATTCCCTAGCACGCATTGACACACCCTTGCACATCTTGGCATGCCTTATCACTTGACACATCTTATCATGTTTGACATGCCTTAGCACTATCTGGCACATCTTAGTATTCCCTAGCACGCCTTGGCACTCAAGTCCTCACAACTAACCTTTACATTTTTTCACGACTTGGGAACCCAATCAATTCCTTGGCTACTACAATTCATGTGAAAACATTGGCATGCTTCAACCGCAACAACCTGAACAATTACACCTACTACAAGTAGATTGTGCCTTGTTCACCTAAGAACTTTCTATAACTCATCTTATGCCACTCATGTCCAAGCTCAACTTGTCCCACTTAACTATTTACCAATACAAGGATCACATGATCTAGCCATGGCCATAAAAAAACTAAGCAACATAGCTTACACAGGCAATATTTCAGATGTATGTTCAGTTCATAAAAACAATAGAACATTAACTAAGATTTTGCAAGAACCACAAGATTCACAAGGCACACAAGATATAAGCTGACACAAGATGAGTTCCCAAAACTTATACACAACAATCTACAATATGTAATTATCTAGAATAGTTTAAAACATGAGCATGTACTCAAAGTGTGCCACATCTAATATAAAAAATATATAACTAAAGGCAAAACAATGTTGTGCCTAGCACAAAGTGATCTCCCTTTGCCTAAAAATTCTATGTCGAACCCCTTATAACAATCGTAGGCTTTCCTCCTATACATCCTATTCTAAACTTCTCCTAACACACTTCGTCCTTAGAACACTTGAATTTGATATTAACACTCCCTGGCACACACTCTTATTTGTTCCTTTCCATGCATTTTGACCTAGTTATCCCTTGATATGCCTCGACACTCCCTAACACTCTAGTTCAACATGCATTGACATTTTCCGACATGTATTAGCATGCCTTTTCAATCCTTTGCATGCCCTGACCCTCCCTATCTATCATGCCCTCACAACTACCCTTACTTAATTTTCAACTTGGGAACCCAACCAAGCCCTCACTTGACTACAAGAGCTTGACCAAGTTATAGTTACTGCAACTAGACTATGTTGTTGAATTGTGTAGATTGGGAGATACTCCACAAGCCTAGTGAGATGGCTTTGTGTGATTTTGGTCACAAAAGGTTGTGTGGGAATAGAAACCAAGGAAAGCGATTTTGGATCCAATACGGGGTTTAAAATATAAAAGAAAATTTAAAAGGAAAATTAATATTTCCTAAGGTCTAAGTGGATAAATCCCGTAAGTTCTAGAGGGTTCCTAAGAGGTCTAGGAAAAACTATTTAAGGAGTCCTTAGGATGAAGGAAATAACATCAAGTGAGAAGGAACTTATTTGATCAAGGGGGTGAAGAGATATGTAGTCCTAAAGAGGCCATGATCATTATAATGTCTAGCATTCATTAAGATGCCTCGGTTTGCTTTGGCATGGTTTAATATTAAAGTTATTTGAGATCAGTTGTTGGAAAGTAGAAGAGAAGTAACAGAGGATGATTTGGCAGTTAGAATGCACTAACACTTGGCACTTAACACTCATTTCCACCTAGTATTTATTTTCATAGCATGCCCCTCTTGGAAAATGTAAATTGATGAATTATTAACCCTACGATGTGTTCATTTCCTTGTATTTTAACTTGTTTCTCCTTTTTGTTGCCTTGATAGTCCCTGGCATGTATTGTCACACCTTTGCAGATCTTGACATGCCTTAGCACTTGACACATATTAGCATATTTGGAATGCCTTCAAACTATCTGGAACATGTTAGCATTCCCTAACATGCCTTGGCACTCATGCCCTCACAAATAGCCTTACATTTTTTCACGACTTGGGAACCCAATCAAGTCCTTAGCTACTCCAATTCATGTGACATTGGTTTGCTTCAGCCGTAGCAACTTGATCAATTTCACCTACTACAAGTAGAGTGTGCCTTGTTCACCTAAGAACTTCCTATACCTCATCTAAGGCTAGTCATGTCCAAGCTTAACTTTTCCCACCTAAGAACTTACCAAGACAAGGATGATCACATCTAACCATGGCCATAAAACAACTAAGCAACATCGATTACATAGGAAATATTTCACATGTATGTCCAGTTCATATAAATAGTAAAGCATTAACTAAGAGTTTGCAAGAACCACAAGATACACAAGACACACAAGATATAGGTCGGCACAAGCTGAGTTCCCCAAAACTTATCACAACAATGTACAATATGGAATTGTCTAAAATAGTTTAAAACATGAGCATTTGGCCAAAGTGTGCCACGTGTCATATAAAAATAATAGATAAAGGAAAAATAGTGTTGTGCCCAACGCAAAGTCTCCCTTTGTTTAAAATTGCTTTGTTGAGCCCCTTATCGCAATCATAGGCTAGCCTCTTACAAATCCTATTATGAAATTTTTCTAACACACTTCATCCTTGGCACACTTGAATTCACTGACACTCCCTGGAACACACTCTTATTTGTTCATTTCCATGCATTTTGACCTAGTTCTCCCTTGTGATGCCTCGACACTCCTTAACACTCCTCAACATGCATTGACATTGTCCAGAATGTGTTAGCACACCTTTTCATTCCTTGGCATGCCCTAACCCTTCCTAGTTATCATGCCCTCACAACTACCCTTACTTAATTTTCAACTTGGGAACCCAACCAAGTCCTTGCTTGACTATAGGAGCTTGACCAAGTTACGATTACTACAACTAGACTATGTTGTTGAATTGTGTGGCTTGGGAGGTACTCCAAAAGCCTAGTGAGATGGGTTTGTGTTATTTTGACAACAAAAGGTTTTGTGGGAAAATAACCCAAGAAAAGGGGCTTTGTACCCAAGATGAGGTTTAAAATCTAAAATAAAATTAAATAGAAAAATAACATTTAATAAGGTATAAGTAGATAAAGTTCGTAAGTTCTAGAACGTTCTTAAGAGGCCTAGCTAGGAAAATCTATTCAAGGAGGCCTTAGTATGAAGGCAAGAACATCAAGTGAGAAGGAGCTCATTTTATGAAGGAGACTAGGAGAGATGTAGTCCTAAAGGAGGTCAAGTTAGAGGGTTGAGTGAGCATTGCTAAAGGGAGGCCATGATCATCCACCAAGCGTAAGATCATCATTTGAGGGTTCACAATAATGTCACATACCTTAATGGGTTCGAGATAGGAAGTAGGATGGTATATTGTAATTGGTTCTCTTAGGGCAGACAAAGCTCAAGAGAGGTGACTCATGGGAATTTGGGCATGTAATTTCAGTGGCATTTCTGTGTGAAGTCTGCATCAAATTTTTAAATAGTAGAGAGGGTTGAGACCCTACCTTGTGGTGGTTACTAGGTTGCAAGGTCTGTGATAAATACCAACACAAATGGAGGAGGGTATGCACTATAATTTAGGGCCGTAACATAAGTAGTCACAGGTGTAATATTAACTGAGGTAACCGTAGTTTGAGGGTACTCATAGATATCAAAAGTTCAGTTCAAGATTCAGTCAAAGAAATGACCAGAATATATGGATCCATATGAGCTAGGCCGAGTCTCTTATGGAGGAAAGAGTTGTCTTTTTTGCTATGGGTGGATATGGTTTGTTCTAAAGTAATTAGAATAGAAGTATAATTCCCTATTTAGGGAGGTTTCCTAGCATGTTCAATCCATAAGGTAGGCCATTAATACTGTGACAAATCTGCATAGAAGAGGGGTTGTGACCCTTAGAGAGAGGTTTATCTCTGCAATATATACCAAAAATTTGGAAGATGGTTTGTAAAAGTATGTGCGGAGATAAAAAATCCAAAAGAAGGTGGAACTTGAGTAGAATATGGAGCAAAATAAATTTCCCATACGAGGAATGGATTGACATGAATAGGAGTTGATTTTGTTTGAATGTCCATAGAGTTTTGGACAGAGATATGAAGCAGCATATAAACAGTTAGTCAATGGACTATTAATGGATGATTTGTGACCCTAGTTCAGTCATCTACAAATTTTTAGAAGGATGATATGATGAGTAGTTCAGATTTTTTCATAGATTTGACAACAAAGAAATTGGTACACAAGAATAGTGATTTTGAGAGGACTCAAATCACTATTAGGTGGCATATTTGAAGAGCCCTAGATGAGGGCAGTCTTGTGGGCACTAGATCAGTAAAAAAAATTACTGTGGTTGGGAAAATTGATGGTATTCTAAGTATAATTGGAGGGTTAATGTTAGGTGAATATCAAATAAGAGCTCTAAGTCCTGTACTTGTGAAGGAAAACAAGACTGGTAGAAGGGTAGGTGTATTGGGCCTAAGGACATGTAGAATTTGAAAAAAATAAAGTAGCAGTCAAGTGGGCTAGCCAACTAGCCCTAGTTCATTTTATTGTAGAGTATTGTGTCATTAAGAATAAGGGAAACCTCCATATCCCTAGACTTGTCATCTTGGAGCAACAGTATGGAAAAAGTGGGCAGACCAAAGAGTTGTTCACAATGGATTTGTGAACAACTAATCGAAAACCTTAAGTGTTGCAGACCTTAAAGGAAAAAAGAGGTAGATATAGGGAATTTTTTTTTGACCCGAGTTCCGTAACATAAAGGAGTTGAGTTCATGATATATGTAGATTGAAGAGTTTCATAATGGGAGGAAAGAGGACCCGCCAGATGTCTTCAAGACATGTGGATTTAAAGGGCTATGTGTACTGGCCACCATCAAAAATTGGGTCAAGTGTTGTCTTGTTCAAGGTATATTGGTTGTCGAAGGACTAACACCAAGCCCTAGTTGTATTCCTTGTATCAATGTGATTGTAAAGGGCCATGATCCTGGGTATGATAGCTCTAGCCTATTCTATTACATTTTGTAATTTAACGAAGAACGGTTTGAAAAAGTTAAAATTTTTCATGTGCACTGATTGATTCCTTGATGTGTGTATATTTCATTGTGAAAAGTTGATGTGTTGTGGCACTTGAGTGTGTTTGCATCAAAGATTCTAAGACCAAACCCAAATTCTCATGTGTCATGGAAATTCAACAAATGCCTTGTTCACCTAAGAACTACATGTAACTCATATTAGACTACTCATGTCCAATCTCAATTGATCCCACTTAACAAGTTACCAAGATAATGCTCATCACATCCAACTGTGGTCATAAAGCAACTTATAAGAAACACAGTCCATAACACCTGACATGTCATAACACCTGACATGTCTTAAATGCCTTGGAATTATGTGGCATGTGTTATCATCCCCTACATTCCTTGATGTGATTTTACACCCCCTAACACTGTAGCACTTCCCGACACACCTTGGTAGTTTAACATACCTTGGCATTTCCTATCATATAACCCTGTCACTCCCTCCTTAACACACCAAACTCATTGACACTCCCTCTCACACACTCTTATTTGTTCATTTCCATGCTTTTTTATCTAGTGCTTCCTTGTGTTTACCTAATACTCCCTAACACTTCGTAGCACACATTGGCACACCCTAAAACCTGGCACATCTTGGCATGCCGCCCTAGCACTCTAGCATTCCTTGGCACTACCTAACATACCTTATAATTCTCTCCTTAGAATACCTGAGCTCATTTAAACTCCTAGTCACAAACTCTTATTCATTAATTTCCATGCATTTTTACCTAGTGCTCCCTTGTCTTTCTATAGCATTCCTTAACATTCCTTGGCACGTGTTGTTACGCCCTAGCACCTAGGACATCTTGGCATGTTTCCCTAGCCTCTAACATGCCTTAACACTGCTTAACATACGTTGTCACTCCCTCCTTAGCACACTTGGAACTCACTACCACTTCCAATCACAAACTCTTATTTTTTCATTTCCATGCATTTTGAGGTAGTGCTCCCTTGTATTTCTCTGGCACTCCTAGTTAACACTTCCTTACATGCATTGGCACATCTTGGCCGCATGTCGCCCTAGCACTATAGAATTCCTTAGCACTTCTAAGAATGCCTTGTCACTCCTCCTTATCATACTTGTAACTCGTTGAAACTCCTTGTCACGCACTCTTATTCATTCATTTCCATGCATTATGACATAGTGCTCCATTACGCTTCTCTAGCACTCCCTAACACTCCTTGACACACTTTGGCACACCTTGGAACTTGGCACATCTTGGCATGATTTCCTATCACTCTATCATGCCTTGGAATTGCCTACCATACCTTGTCACTCCCTCCTTAGCACACCTAGAACTTGCTAACACTCCCTATCACACACTCTTATTCATTCATTTCCATGCAATTGAAACTAGTCCGCCATTATGTTTCCCTAGCACTCCCTAACATGTGTTGGTGCCAAACACTAGCACCTAGCACATATTGGAATTCCTAACATGCCTTGGAAATTTCTAGCATGTGTTAGCACTTCCTGGGATTCCCTGCACACCTCGGCACTCCCTAGTTGTCATGCCCTCATAGATAACCTTACCTTTTTTGCGACTTGGGAACCCAACCAAGTCATTGAAAAAATAGTGTTATGTCTAGCACAAAGTCTCCCTTTGTCTGAAACTGCTTCATCCATCCCCTTATCGCAATCATAGGCTTGCCTCCTGCAAGTCCTATTATGAAATTCTCCTAACACATTTCATCCATGGGACACCTGGAATTCACTGACACTCCTTGAAAAAAACTCTTATTCATTCGTTTCCATACACTTTGAACTAGTTCTCCCTTGTGATGCCCTGACACTCCCAAGCACTCCTTGTCATGCATTAACACTAACTAGCATGTGTTAGCGCACCTTTTAATTCATTGGGATGTTCTAGCACTCCTTAATTGTCATGTCCTCATAACTACCCTTATTTTTGTTATACTTAGGAACCCAACCAAGTCCTGCCTCGACAACAACAACTTGACCAAGTTTCATTTACTACAACTAGACTATGCCTTATTCGCCTAAGAATGGATTATAAATAATCTTAGGCTACTCATGGCCAATATTACCAAGTCAAGGCTCGTGTCCAATCGTGGCCATAAAAAAACTGAGCAACATAGTTTACATCTTGACATGCCATAAGACCTGGAACGTCTAACAATCCATTGGCACTATGTGGCACGTGTTAGCATCCCCTACATTCCTTGACATGATTTTTAACTCCCTAACAAACCATAACATTCCCTGACATGCCCTGGAAATCTAACATGCCTTGGAAATGCCTAGCATATAACCTTGTCATTCCCTCCTTAACACAGTTGGAACTCACTGACACTCCCTATCACACACTCTATATTCATTCATTTCCATGCATTTTGAACTAGTTCTCCCTCATGTTTCCATGGCACTCCCTAACACTCCCTAACACTCCCTGACACACATTGGCACACCTTGACACTTGACACATCTTGGAATTTTTCACTGGAACTCTAGCATTCCTTGGAACTACCTAACATACATTGTCACTCCCTCATCACACCTATAATTTTCTAACAATCCCTCTCACACACTCTTATTCATTTCTTTCCATGCATTTGAAACTATTGCTCCCTTGTTTTTCCCTGGCACTCCATAACACTCCCTGACATGGATTGGCACACCCTAGCACCTGTCACAACTTGGCATGTTTCTCTAACCTCTAGCACACCTTGTCACTCCCCCCTTAGCACACTTGGAACTCACTGACACTTCTGGTCACAATCTCTTGATTGTTCATTTGCATGCATTATTTTCACCTAGTGCTCCCTTTTGTGTCCCTAGGATTCCCTAACACTTCATATCATGTATTGGCACACCCTGGCACCTGACACATCTTGGCCACATGCCACTCTGGCACACTAGCATGAATTAGCATTGCCTAGCATACCATGTCACTCCCTCCTTAGCACACCCGGTACTCATTGACAATCCCTGTCAAAGGCTCTTATTCATTTATTTCCATGCATTTTTACATAGTGATCCCTTGTGTTTCCCTAGAACTCGCTAACACTCAACACACATTGACACTTGGAACATCTTGGTATGCTTCCCTAGCACGTTAGCATGCATTGGAAATATCTAGCATATCTTGTCACTCAATCCTTAGAAAACCTTGAACTCCATAGCATGCCCTATAACTCCCTGACACATATTGGCTCTTGGCACTTAGTGGCACTGGAAAATTATTGGCATGTGTTTGGATGCCCTGGAATTCCTTGGCATGGTTTAAGATAAAATTTATTTGAGATTAATTATTCATAATTAAGAGAGAAGTAATATAGGATGATTTGGTACTTAAGACACACTAAAACTTGGCATGTATTGGCACTAGTGTTGGTATGCCTAGCATGCCCCTCTTGAAAAGGTAAGGTCTTGAATTATTAACCCTCATATGTGTTCATTTATTTGCATTTTAACTTGGTGTCCCCTTTTGTCGCCTGACAAGTCTTCCTGACATGCGTTCGCATACCCTAACACCTGGCACATCTCGTCGTGCCTTAACACATGGCATGTCTTGGCATGCATTTTCATGCCTTGGCACTATTCGACACATGTTAGCACACCCTGACACTTCTTGAAATTCCATAGCATTCCCTAGCATGCCTTGTCACTCCCCCCTTGGCATGTCTGACACTCGCTGACACTCCCCAACACACCCTCTTATTCATTCATTTTCATTTATTTTTCATTCGATGATTTATGTTTGATGGGGTGCATGTCTAGAAAGAGTTCCTTTAAGAGTAAAAAAATGATCGCACCATTACTGACATAAGTAATTGTGAGATTCTACTTGAATGAAATTAGGAAACTACACAAGAGATTTTAAGAATGACATTTTTAGTGTTTTTTTATGGTGTGGGGATGGTAAGAAGTGAGTAGTCAATATGGTGGGTGAATGCTTAGAATACCTTCTCACTCCCTCCTTGGCATGATAACTAACACTCATTGCCACTCCCTGACACACCCTCATATTCATTCACTTCCATGCATTTTGACCTAGTTCTCCCTTGTGTTTTCTTAGTACTCCATAACACTCCTCAGCATGCATTGACACTCTCTACTTAGTGCTTTTAGACATTCCCTGCCACTTGATAGCATACATAACACTACCTAACACACATTGGCACTTGGCACATGTTAGCGCTTGGAAAGTCTTAGCATGCTTGACATGCATTGAGATGAGTTGGTATGCTTTGGCATGGTTAAATATTAAAGTTATTTGAAATCAATTATTGGAAAGTAGACGAGAAGTAATAGAGGAAGATTTGGCATGTAGAATGCACTAACACTTTGCACTTGGCACCTATTCGCACCTAGTCTTGGTGTGCCTAGCATGCCCCTCATAGAAAAGGTAAATTGATGACTTATGAACCCTCTTATGTGTTGATCTCCTTGTAGTTTAACTTGTTTCTCCGTTTTGTTTCCTTGACCGTCCCTGACACGCATTGTCACACCCTTGCACATCTTGGCATGCCTTAACACTTGGAACATCTTAGCATGTTTGACATGTCTTCGCACTATCTGTCACATATTATCATTCCCAAGAATGCCTTGGCACTCATGCCCTCACAACTAGCCTTAATTGGGAACCTTACATTCCATGGAACGCCTTGGCACTCCTTATTTGTCATACTCTCATAGATAGCCTTACTTTTTTTGCAACTTGGGAACCCAACCAAGTCATTAGAAAAACAATTTTGTGCCCAAACCAAAGTCTCCCTTTCTCTGACATTACTTTGTCCATACCTTATCACAACCATAGGCTTCCCTCTCGCAAGTTTTCCTCTGAACTTATCCTGAAACACTTCATCCTTGGGACACCTAGAATTCATCGACACTCCTTAGAACACACTCAGTATTCATTCATTACAAATCATTTTGATCTAATTCTCCATTGTGTTCCCCTGGAACTCCCTAACACTCCTCAACATGCATTGACATTGTCTGCCATATGTTGGCACACCTTTTCATTCCTTGGCACTCCTTAGCTATCATGCCCTCACAACTACCCTTACGTTTTTTTAGACTTGGGAACCCAAACAAGTCCTTCCTTGACTATAATATCTTGACCAAGTTACAATTACTAAAACTACACTATGCCTTGTTCACCTAAGACTTTCCTATAACTCATCTTAGGATACTCATTTCCAATCTCAACTCATCCCACTTAACAAGTTACCAAGTCAAGGCTCACATCCAACTATGGCCATAAAACAAATAAGAAACATAGTTTACATCTTGACATACCATAACACCTAGAACGTTTAACACTCCCTTAGCACCATGTGGCATGTGTTAGCATCCCCTACATTTATTGGAATGTTTTTCACTCCCTAACACACCCTAGCATTCCTTTCCATTCCCTAACACTCTATCATGCCTTTGCACTACCTAACATATAACATTGTCACTCCCTCCTTAGAAGACTTGGAACTCACTGACACTCCCTATCACACACTCTTATCCATTAATTTCCATGCATTTTTAACTAGTTCTCCCTTGTGTTTCTGTGGAACCCCCTAACACTCCTTGGCACACATTGGCACACCCTAACACATGTCACATCTTGGGACATCACCCCAACACACTAGCATTCCTTGGAACTACCTAGCATACCTTGCCACTCCCTCCTTAGCACACCTATAACTCACTAACACTCCATGTCACACACTCTTATTCATTTCCATGCATTTGAAACTAGTGCTCCCTTGAATTTCCTTGGCATTCCATAACACTCCCTGACATGCATTGGCACACCTTAGAACATGGCACATATTGGCATGTTTCCCTAACCTATAGCATACCTTGTCACTCCCTCCTTAGCACACCTGGAACTCATTGACACTTCCTGTCACAAACTATTATTTTTTCATTTCCATGCATTAATTTTACCTAGTGCTCCCTTTTGTTTCCCTGACACTCCCTAACACTTCCTAACACATGTTGGCACACCCTGGAAACTGACACATCTTGGTCGCATGCCACCCTGGCACTCTAGAATGACATAGCGTTGCCTAGTAGCACACATGGAACTCGCTGACACTCCTTGCCACACAATCTTATTCATTCATATCAACTCATCCCACTTAACAAGTTACCAAGTCAAGGCTCATGTCCAACCCTGGCCATAAAGCAACTAAGCAACATAGTTTACATATTGACATGCCATAACACCTGACACGTCTAACAATTCCCTAGCACTCTAGAATGACATAGCGTTGCCTAGTAGCACACATGGAACTCGCTGAAACTCCTTGCCACACACTCTTATTCATTCATCTCAACTCATCCCACTTAACAAGTTACCAAGTCAAGGCTCATGTCCAACCCTGGCCATAAAGAAACTAAGCAACATAGTTTACATATTGACATGCCATAACACCTGACACGTCTAACAATTCCTTGGCACTATATGACACATATTAGCATCCCCTACATTCCTTCCCATGCTTTGTCACTCCCTACCACACCCTAGCACTGCCTGACATTCACTGGCAATCTAGCATGCCTTGGCACTTCCTAGCATATAACCTTGTCACTCCCTCCTTAACACACTTGGAACTCGCTAACACTCCGTATCACACACTCTTATCCATTAATTTCCATGCATTTTTAACTAGTTATCCCTTGTGTTTCCATGACACTCCCCAACACTCCTTGACACACATTGGCACACCCTAGCACCTGACACATGTTGGAATGTCATCCACTCTAACATTCCTTGGCACTACCTAGCATACCATGTAATTCCTTCCTTAGCACACTTATAACTCACTAACAATCCCCGTCACACACTCTTATTCATTCATTTCCACACATTTGAAACTAGCACTCCCTTGCATTTCCATGGCACTCCATAACACTCCTTGACATGCATTGGCACACCCTAACACCTAGCACATCTTGGCATGTTTCTCTAGCCTCTAGAATTCCTTAACACTTCCTAGTATACCTTATCACTCCCTCATCAACACACTTCCTGTCAAAAATTCTTAGTCATTCATTTTCATGCATTAATTTGACCCAGTGCTCCCTTGTGTTTCCTTGACATGCCCTAACAATTCCTAGCACATGTTGGCACACCCTGGCACTTGACACATCTTTTTCACACGTCACCCTGGCACTCAAGCATGAATTAGCGTTGCCTAACATACCATGTCACTCCCTCCTTAGCACACCTGGAACTTGATGACACCCCCTGTCACACACTCTTATTCATTCATTTCCATGCATTTTAACCTAGTGCTCCCTTGTGTTTCCCTGACACTCCATAACATTCATAGCACATGTTGGCACGCCTTGGCACCTACAACATCTTGGACGCATTTCATCTTGTAACTATCGCATGACTTAGCGCTACCTAGCATACCATGTCACTCCTTCCTTAGCATGCCCACAACTTGTTGACCCACCCTGTCATACACTCTTATTCATTCATTTCCATGCATTTTTGCTTAGTGCTCCCTTGTGTTTCCTTGGCACTCCCTAACACTCCTTAGCATTCATTGACACACCTTCGCACTTGACACATCTTGGTATGCTTCCCTATAACTCTAGCATTCGTTGGAACTACCTGACGTACCTTGTCACTCCCTCCTTAGCACACCTATAACTCACTGACACTTCATTTCCATGAATTTGAAACTAGTGCTCCCTTATGTGTCCCTAACACCTGGCCCTCACACCTTGGCATGAATTTACATACATTAGCCGCCAGCATCTTGTTGAGTCCCAAATTTGCATCTTTTCCATACACTTTTCCATACCTTTTTCACTCTCCTAAACCTCCCAAATTGTCGATATCATGTGCAAAAGAGCATTTAACATGGTTTTTAATTATATTTTTGTGTTTGCTATTTGATCTAGATTTTGTTCATTCAGCTGCGGAATCTTGCCACTTTCCGCAGCTGCTGCAACTTTCCGCGGCTATTTTGTGAAACTCTATGCTACAGGTGTCTACAAGGAAAACGAGCCACATGGGCAGGTCAGGAATGACGTGGACATGGTTCGTGTCCTATTGGTTCAAGCAAACTCATCCAAAGAAGCCGCGGTCAAAGGCGTCCACATGGAAGTCAACCATGGAGTTTCATGTCGGTCGGACTCTGTTTCGTGTCACATGAAGATCCATACGGTCGTTTCTAAGCCTGCGGAGAATAAATCGACATCTGTACAGGGTTCTAGAGTCGAATTCAAGCATCCACCTCTCATAGATTTACTTTCCAACACGGCCATGCTCCTATATCCGTGGACGTAGTGGTCTACGTGCTCTCCACTAGCATGAACTTTAGGAAACAGTTATAGTTTGTTGTTATATATAATGCGTTTGCATACACATATGAAGTTAGTTGATATTAGTGAATGAAGTCTCTGTTATCTTTTGATTAGTCTGCTCTGTAGTGATTACGCTGCACTTGTGCCGTAACATTACCATTCTGTAATGACTGCTTTTTAATATGAGAAGACTCTGTTTTTTCAACTTAATTCGTATTTGAGGACCGTTGCCAAGGCTGGAGTAGAGGGCCCCTGCTCAGCTAAGGTTTTGTGCATTAGTGTATAATTTTAATTTCATTTCATTGTGTCATAATCCATTCATATGTTCATATATTGCATTTGTTTCATTTCTGTTTATAAACTTCCATAATTTCCATTTCATTTATGTCTTTCATGTTTTATGTTGATAATCACTGATCAGTGTTCTTGTTTCAGGTTATAGATAGGCAGCCCGGGCATTTTCATAGCTTTTTGACTAGTGACATGGAACTAACATTGTTCTGCTGCTAATTTGCTTTTCATAGCTTTTGTTTAATTTCAGTATTGCTTTGTTCATTTCAGTTTTGTTTATTTGCTTCAGTAGTTAAAATTTAGATATACTAATCTACTCATAGCATCTTCAGTTGCCTCCGAAAGCCACAGCTGGACTGATGGTGAGGGATTGCATTATGAAATGTGTAGTTTAGTATTAGTTTCTTTTCTGCAAATTTAGATATATTAAGCTGCTCATAACATCTTCAGTTGCCTCCGAAAGCCACAACTGGACTGATGGTGAGGGATTGTATTGTGAAATGTGTAGTTTAATATTAGTTTCTTTTCTGCAAATTTAGATATATTAAATCATACATGACACCTTCAGTTGCCTCCGAAAGCCACAGCTGGACTGATGGTGAGGGATTGAATCATGAATGAATGGTTTGATATTAGTTTACTTTCTGCAAGTTAAATATCAGTTACTCAAGTTGTTTATGATTACTTCCGAAAATCATAGCTGGACTAATGATGAAGGGTCAGAAGATAAATTGATGTAATCTGATTTAGATTTGTTTTGTTGCAATTTTGAATTTCCTTAAGCATAGTTTCTTTTGTGTTTAGTCGGCAGCAAGAATAGTTTGGTTTTCATGCTCACTAGTTCACTGTTTTGATTTATTAGATTAACAGCACCTTTTCATTTCAGCAGTACATTTTCATTTTCTTTCAAGTCTTGTCATTGTAAATTTCAAATTTCTTTTTAAGGTTTCAAGTTGGTAAATCATTATAGGGGATATCACTTCCTTGAACAAACATAACCAAACTTGTTTTCATCTTAGAATTTCCATTTCACCTTAGAAAAACCAAAAACGACAAAAAGTTAAGAAATAGGTTATCTTTCACATATAGTGCGCCGCACTTCATCAGCTTACGATTCCCGGATTGACAAATTAAATGCAGCAATTTAGGACACACTAAATTGACCAAACATTTTGGCGCCGTTGCCGGGGAAGTGTAACTAGGTAGCCAATTTCTTAAAAAAAAAAACATAAAATCATAAAAGAAGGAAAACTTGATAACTTCTTGAAGTATGCTCTCCTCTTGCACCTAGTGTGATCTGGAGGATCAGAAAAGAGAGTTATTGGTTTAGTAATTTCTTAAGTATGCTCTCTTCTTGCACCTAGTGTGATCTGGAAGATCAGAAAGAGAATTATTAGCCCAACTTTTTTTTAAAAAATAAAAAATGACATGCATAGAGCAAGAGATTCTAGGGGAAGGTTTATAGCTAAAGCCAAGAGTTCGATTTTCATAACTCCATCTTCTTCAAGGCATAGACCAGATTCACCACCATCTACCCCTAGCCTTAAGATTTTTGGAAGTCAAGGACCAGCTGAATTAGAGGATTCTCCTATACCACCTACTAAAACCACTTATAAAACAAAGAGACTTTCTCTCATCCTTCCTTGGTAGAAGAACTAGAGGACTATAAGGACTCTAAAGAAACTATCATGGCAGAGGAAGTAATAAATAGAGGTGGAGGTAGAAGAGGAGGAGACAATGGAGACAACAATGGTGAAGGAAATAATGGTAGAAATAGGGAAGGAGACAATTTGTTTGGATTCCCTATAGTTGATGAGGAAACTCATGCAACAATGAAAAATATCTCACCATCTGTTCTCCCTAACTTTTATGGATTGTGAAGTGAGGATCCTGAAACATTTCTGTTTGATTTTGAAGTTGTGTGCCGAACTTATGACTATATGGAAGATTCTCAAAAACTCAAACTGTTTCCTTCAACATTGAAGGGATCTGCTTTGAAATGGTTCATGGGATTAGCCACTCAATCTATTAGGACTTGGAATGATATGAAACAAACATTTTTGAATAGATACTTGGACTATTGTATGCCCACCAATCACAAGGATGAGGTATTCAAAATGATGCAAAAAGAAGATGAAAATTTGGAAGACTTACTTGAAAGATTTCAATACAACTTGAAAAGAGCAAAGATGAGCAATTTAAATGATGAAACCTTGAAAGCCCTCATATTAAAAGCCATTAGAGATGAATGGATAGACATTTTAAACATGATGGGGAAAGGAGACATTTCTCAACTTCCACTTCGTGACATAACAGAACTATGTGTCCATCTCTCAAGAGGAAAATCTAAAACAGGAAAAGGGCCTGGGGATCCTTCTCTTATTAGGGCTAACAAATCTGCAATTGGATCAGTAAGTAGGGCAGAGATTGGTAATATGCTTGATGAATTCAAAACTTATATCTTAGGGAGCCTTAGTGAACAACTAGACACCCTTAAAATCCAAAACAAGAAGAAAGCAGAAACAGATGCCTTAGCCATCTTTTGTCCAAAATGTAGAAAGAAACATGCTTTAAGAGAATGTCCCTTGGATGCAAAAGTTGTAGAAACATGTATGATTTGCTCAGAGAATCATGAGATCAAGGATTGTCCTTCAATCCCTGGACTCAAAGCTGTTTTTCAAGAAGATCCAAATTCAGTAGAATCTCTCTGTTTTGTCGCAAGGAGACCTTGGTAGGGACAACAATCTCAAGGGTTTAATAACCCTATGAATCTTCAAACCCCACCAAATTGGACTCCTTGGCAACAATCTTGGCCCCAAAATCAAAATTCATATCAGCCATGGGTACAAGGGATGCAAAATCCTTATGGGAGATTTGCTCAATTTTATCAATATCCTCCATCTTTTCAAAATCAACAAGCTCCACAACTTCCAAACCCAAATCCACAACTTTCATTGCCATTTCAACAACAACAACCTTCTCAACAAAATACAAATCCTCAACTCATGCTCCCATACCAACAGAAGACAAATCAACTTCCAGCTCAGCCATTGCCAAATCCTAACAATAAGAATCCTCAGACTACTTATATGGTAGAAGGACAACAATTTCCTACCTATACGATTGTTCCTCTCAACGATGTACAACTCAGATCTGGTAGAGTTTTAGAAAAACCTTCTATAGATATTCAAGAGCAAGATACCTCTGAGGAGGACTCTCTTCAAGCCAATAAGGGTTCTGAGGAAGAATCTCTTCAAAATTCAAGCATGCAAAAAGAAAAAGAAAAGTTAACACCCACAACTCCTATAGTTGAGCAACCTGCATCTTCATCTACACCTCCTTTTCCGGAAAGAATACAAATTGATAAGGGGGTGGAAAAACAAATCTTGTTGCCTAACTATGACTTTCTAGATGAATTGAAGAATGTTTGTATCAAGATTCCATTGCTACAAGCCATTCGAGAAATTCCTATTCTAGCAAAAACCATAAAGGAGTTGAGTTTCAAAAGACCAGGAAGGAAGCTAAAGGACACAAGAAGAATCCACCTCGTAGGAAAGATTGCAGATATTATGATGGGAAAAATTACCATGCAGAAGTATGTAGATCCAGGAAGTCCAATTGTCAAGACACATATAAATGGGATAGAAATTCCAAACACATTGATTGACTTAGGGGCTGCTATCAACATTATGAGTAGACAGACTATGGACCAGCTAAAACTTCCTAACCTTTTTTTTACACCTACTTTACTGCAACTTGCAGATCGATCAATTATTAAACCAGATGGTGTATTAGAAGATATTTCAGTCTCCTTAGATTCTTGGGAATATCCAGTAGATTTTATGATTTTGACTCCCAAGAGTAATCTAGGAGGGCACCCACTTATCTTAGGAAGACCTTGGCTAGCCACAGCTGATGATTTTATTAGTTGTAGATCTGGGGATATGTACATTTCTAATGGTAATTCGACAAAGAAATTCAATTTGTATCCTCCAGCAAAAGCAATCACAGAAGTAGGAGACAATGAATGGGTCGATGATGAGGACATTATACAACCTGTCTTTACCATTTCTGAAATCAGTGAGGATAGTCAAATTCTGAACACATTAGAAAATTTTAAGATATCTTCAGAATATGACCCCACACAATTTCAGTTGGAATCTGACATAGAATATTTATCATCAAGACAAATGTCTCTTTACTCTATGGAAGAGTTTGGTAATTCTGCTATTGATATTTTTCCAGGAAAAACATTGAATATCAACAAACATTTGGAGAAGTCACAACAAGAAGAACTAACCAGAATTTTGCAAAAACATTCTACTGCATTTGCATGGGGGTATACTGACATGAAAGGTATTGATCCTAAGACTTGCATCCATCATATCTATATTGAGGAAAACAGTAGACCAATCAGACAACCTCAAAGAAGGATGAATCCAAATCTTGGGGAGATAGTGAAAGAAGAGCTCCAAAAACTACTCAATGTAAACTTCATTTATCCAATTTCAGATAGCCGATGGGTTTCTCCTTTGGTTATAGTACCTAAAAAGAATGGTAAATGGAGGGTATGCATTGATTACAGGGAATTGAACAAAGCAACTTTGAAGGATCACTTTCCTTTTGCCTTTTATCGATCAAGTATTAGATACATTAGCAGGTAAAAAGTACTTTTCATTTTTGGATGGTTTTAGTGGCTATAATCAAATTCAGGTAGCACCTGAAGATCAAGATAAGACCACATTTACTTGTCCATAGGGAACTTTTGCCTATCGAGTGCTTCCTTTTGGGTTATGTAATGCACCTGCAACATTCCAAAGAGCAGTACTAGGAATTTTTTCTGATCTAATCCATGATTGTGTAGAGGTTTATATGGATGATTTTACAGTTTATGGCAATTCATTTGAAGAGGCATTAGAAAATTTGGAAAAAGTTCTTATAAGATGTAAAGAAACAAACCTTTCATTAAGCCATGAAAAATGCTTTATGATGTTTACTGAAGGTATTGTTTTAGGACATCATATTTCAGGAGATAGGATTAAGGTTGATAGATCAAAAGTTGAAATCATCTCCAAGTTACCTATTCCAAATTGTCAAAGAGATGTTAGAAGTTTTCTAGGATTTACTGGTTACTATAGAAGATTTATAGAAAACTTCACTAAAATAGCATCTCCACTCTTCAAATTGCTTACAAAAGACTGTGAATTTAAATGGGATCCTAATTGTCAATCAACTTTTGAAACTTTGAAAACAAGAATATCTGAAGCACCTATCTTGAGAGGACCAAATTGGAAACTCCCTTTTCATATTTCTACGGATGCTTCAGATACAGCTCTAGGAGCTGTGTTGGGTCAAAAAGATTTAGTTCCTTATGCCATTTATTATACCAGTAAAAATTTGACTCCCACAGAGTTGAACTATACTGTGACTGAAAAAGAGTTTTTAGCTGTTGTTCATCCAATTAATAAGTTTAGACATTACATAACAGGCTATGAAACTTTTATTCATACTGACCATTCTGCAATTAGATATTTAATGAACAAACCTGTTACTAATGGCAAAGTGACAAGATGGCTTTTACTTTTGCAAGAATTCAATATTACTGTGTTGGATAGACCAGGAAAACAGAATACAGTAGCTGATTTCTTGTCTAGGATTCAGAATACTAAAGAATATTCTCCTGTAGAAGATAAGTTTCCTGATGAATATTTGTTTGCAGTAACTATTAAGACCCCTTGGTACGCAGATATTGCTAACTATTTGGTTACAGGGAAACTACCTTCACATTTATTTCCAAGAGAAAAACGAAAGATTATTCAGGAGAGTTCAAAATTTTCATGGTTTTCTAACGAATTGTTTAAAACAGGGCCAGATCTTGTGATCAGAAGATGTGTCAGGGAAGATGAAATGCCTGATATTCTTAAGGCATGTCATGATGAACCATGCGGCGGACACTTTGCAGACAAAAGGACGGCCTATAAAATCCTTTCTTTGGGATATTATTGGCCTTCCCTCTTCAAATATGCAAAACAATATGTCAAAAGGTGTGACAGCTGCCAAAGAGTAGGGAAACCTACCCTTTCAAATGAAATGCCATTGCGAACACAGGTACTCATTGAACCCTTTGAAAAATGGGCTTTAGATTTCATTGGACCTATTAATCCACCATCTAAGCAAAAGAAGTATATATTGGTTTGTACTGATTATGTTACTAAATGGGTGGAAGCTAAAGCATTAGTATCTGCTACTGAAAATTCAGTTGTTCATTTTCTTTATGAGGATATTTTTACTTGCTTTGGTGTTCCAAGAGAAATTGTGACAGATCAGGGAAGCCAATTCACATCCAACTTGGTGGAGAAGTTGATGGAAGAATACAAAATCAAGCACGGAAGATCTACTCCTTACCATCCGCAAGCAAATGGTCAAGTGGAGTCCACAAACAAAGTTCTTGAAAGTATCATCACCAAAACTGTTCATCTACATAGAAGAGATTGGGCAGAAAGGCTTCCGGAAGCCTTGTGGGCCTACAGAACTACATGGAGGAATACAACAGGACATTCTCCCTATGAACTTGTTTATGGGAAAGAAGTCTTGCTCCCCATTGAGTTCCAAGTCAAGACCTTCAAGATAGCAGTTCAGTTGGGGATGGACTTATCAGAAGCCAAAAAGCATAGAATGGAGCAGTTGAATGAGCTAGATGAGATCAGACAAGAAGCAATTTTAAGAACTGATCTAGTTCAATATCAAAGAGCTAAATGGCATGACAAGTACATCAAAGAGAAGAAGTTTCAAGAAGGAGATTGGGAATTGTTATTTGATTCCAAGTTTAAAGATTTTCAAGGAAAATTTCAGACTCATTGGCTTGGGCCATATGAGATTGACAAGATCTTTAGCAATGGAGCTGTAAGAATAAAGACCATTGATGAGTTTCAAACTCCTCTTATTGTGAATGGCCATAGATTGAAAGTTTATCATAAGCCACTCTCAAAACAGGATTTTTTCAAAATGTTTCAAGAAATTTCTGCAATCAGGCTGGTACAGAAGAATTCTTCTTCTCCACCAACCTAGTTTTTTTGTTGTTTTCAGTTTAAAAAATATATATATATATATATATATATATATATATATATATGTATGTATGTATGTATGTATGTATGTATGTATGTATGTATGTATGTATATATATATATATAATGGTATAAGCCTGAAAACCAATCATCGATTGGCAGTCTTATGCAGAAAATATAGGGTGAAAATCAGGAACACCTGACACTCTATATTTTCCAAAAAAAAAAAATCTCTCTTTCATTTCACAAGCTTTGTCACCACCCACTCCATTTCATTCCACTTCATTCCATTTCATTTCATTTCATTTCACTTCATTCCACTTCATTTCATTCCATTCCATCAATAAAAATATTTTTCATGACCATTTCCATCTGGTCATTTGTCATTTGATCATTTCCATTCATCCAAGTAATAGCTGTGTCAGTTTCCGCAGCTGACTCCAGTTTCCGCAGCCAGAAGCAGATTCCGCAGCTACTACTCTGTTTTCAAAGAGAATGTACAGTCAGATGTTATTTTCATAATTATGAAATAAAATGCAGGAGAAAGGATCAATGGAGCATTCAAGACACCAATGGAGATCAGTCAGTTGAAGACCAAGGGCAAAGGCAAAGATTCCAAAGGTATGAATAAAATTTATTTCAAATAGTATTGAAAAACACATTTTTATATAGTTTTGAACCATGAGCTCTATCCATTACGCGCAATGATTATATTGACAGTTCCGTAACCTTTCACAATCTCCATATTATCCTCTTGCATTCATTCACAAACGGTTTTATCATTGAAATTCCGATTTTCACTCATGTTCCAATATCCCACCGGAGATAATGAGACGTATTTGATTTGACCAAGGACTCTTACAGCCGCATAAATTCATAACCGTTGATTGAAACATGTTCATATTTATTACACAGCCACCAAAATTCAAAACACTACCGAATGTATTATACTTTGTTAATCTCTTTGTTGTGTCTCTGCCGTGTTTACGAAACCCCACTTTGCTCATTCTCACTCCCGGATATTTACCCACTGTCTCATTCCATTTCGTTCCTTTTGCTCATTCTCACTTCCAGATATCTACCCACAGTCTTACTCCATTCCGTTTATGGTGCTCATTCCCATTTTTATGATACATCCCCACAGCCATTGTGCTCGTTCCTTTGCATTCAACCATTCTATTTGAAACCCTCACGAAGGAAAATTTGTGAAGAACAGAAAAGTGAAATGGGTAAATTGCTAAGAGTAGAGCCGGAAGGACCGAAGTTTATAGAGGGATATCCGCAAGCAAAAGAGATATTGAAGAAAGCAAAATGGCTGCGTTTTATTCAGAAATTTAGAGGTTATCACAAAGAAGTAACGAAAGCATTTGCAAGGTCGTTTGATAGCTCGGAAGTAGAGATTGGAGACCTCAAGTTTGCGGTCAATGAAGCAACTATAGCAACAGCCACGGAACTTCTTCAGGAGGGAGAGCGTTGGTTCAAAAATAAAAGCATCAGTGATGAGGCATGGAGAACAATCTTACGAAACCAAGGTATGGACATAACTGTTTTTAAAAGAGGAATTCCTGTGCATGCATTGAAAGAAGAATGGGCCACTTTACTGCTAATTGTTCATAAATTCATTACATGTGAAGGCCGTTTTGGGTCCATGTATATGTACCATACCAGGCTATTGATGAATTTTCTAGAAAATCAAACTCTCAATCTCCCATATTTTATATTCAATAGCTTGAAGAAAATGGCTGTGACTGTTCAGAAACACTTAGGAGATGTAGAGCCTCATCTATATCACCACGGCCTTATAAAAATTCTGATTGAAAAGAAGTTAAAGGAAAGAAAAGACACATGGGAACAATTTCTAGTTAGAAATTTCTTTGAGGAACCTCAGGAAATTCCTGAAGGTAGTTCAACAAGAAGGAGTAGAAGAAAAAGAATAAATGTTGAAACCCAAATTACTCCTACTCAGGAAATTCCTGTAGCTAGCACAGCAAGAAGAAGTAGAAGGAAAAGAATAATTGATGAAATCCAAAATACTCCTACTACTACTATGGAAAGAACTGATAGGGAAGAGAGATTGGTAAAAAGGAAGAAGAAGGAAATCAAGGGTAAGAAGCAAATAACACCAAAAGGAAAAGAAACTATTGAGGCTGTACATAAAACTCCTTCTTCTGAAGAAGAAGATCATCAAATGCTATCTGAAAGATTAGTTTATCTTCAAAAACAGTCATCTATATCCAAGAAGGCAGAGAAAGGAAAACAAAAACAAAAGGATAGTGTACCACAGCGTGTGAGGAGAAGCAGCAGACTTAAGGGAAAATTGAGAAAAACGCAAATTAAGGGTCCTCATTTCATTGATTTGGGTGAGGAGACATATGAACAGTCCCCAACTGACCATAGTCCATCTCAGTCAGTTAGTGAACCTGGTTCATTTCATTCCCAATCAGACAATGAGCATACTCCATCCTATTCTCAGCAAAATATTGATGTAAGCCCTCCTCGGCCAGATTTTGAACATAACTCTCCTTTACAGCATTTTGGGGACAGCCCAATAAAAATGACACCTGAAATAGACCCCAAGCAGCAGGAGGTATATGACTATATAGAATCCTTGGAAAAGGCAGCCACAGGTCCAAGTACTTCTTCCATTCAGCCTCATACATTGCGGGATGATTTAGTTCAATCATTAAAACAGGAAATTTTTGAGCTGGAGCTTTTAAATAGGCACATCAAAAATGAAAATGAGACATTGAAAGAACAAGGCAAGCTGGACAAGATCATCCATGATAATACTATGTTACATTTGGGAATATGGCAAAAGAAGAATAAGAAATTGAAAAGGAAATGCCAGAAATTGAGCAGAGCACTTGTAAATATCAAATTTAGGTGCTTAATGAAGAAACCCAGAATGATGGCAGTTCCAAGGAAGAAGAGAAGAGGATTGGATGTGCTGGCTGAAGTATCAAGGCACATGAACTGAACAAAGAGTATCAAAATTTTTGTTGCATGAAGACATGCAACACCTTCACGGTGGGGGTATGTTGAGTCTCAAATTTGCATCTTTTCCATACATTTTTCCATACCTTTTTCACTCACCTAAACCTCCCAAATTGTCAATATCATGTGAAAAAGAGCATCTAACATGGTTTTTAATTATATTTTTGTGTTTTCTATTTGATCTAGATTTTGTTCATTCAGCTGCGGAATCTTGCCACTTTCCGCAGCTGCTGCAACTTTCCGCAACTATTTTGTGAAACTCTATGCTACAGGTGTCTACAAGGAAAACGAGCCACATGGGCAGGTCAGGAATGACGTGGACATGGTTCGTGTCCTATTGGTTCAAGAAAACTCATCCAAAGAAGCCGCGGTCAAAGGCGTCCACATGGAATTCAACCATGGAGTTTCATGTCGGCCGGACTCTGTTTCGTGTCACATGAAGATCCATACGGCCGTTTCTAAGCCTGCGGAGAATAAATCGACATCTGTACAGGGTTCTAGAGTCGAATTCAAGCATCCACCTCTCGTAGATTTACTTTCCAACACGGCCATGCTCCTATATCCGTGGACGTAGTGGTCTACGTGCTCTCCACCAGCATGAACTTTAGGAGACAGTTATAGTTTGTTGCTTTATATAATGCGTTTGCATACGCATATGAAGTTAGTCGATATTAGTGAATGTAGTCTCTGTTATCTTTTGATTAGTCTGCTCTGTAGTGATTACGCTGCACTTGTGCCGTAACATTACCATTCTGTAATGACTGCTTTTTAATATGAGAAGACTCTGTTTTTCAACTTAATTCGTATTTGAGGACCGTAGCCAAGGCTGTGTAGAGGGCCCCTGCTCAGCTAAGGTTTTGTGCATTAGTGTATGATTTTAATTTCATTTCATTGTGTCATAATCCATTCATATGTTCATATATTGCATTTGTTTCATTTCTGTTTATACACTTCCATAATTTCCATTTCATTTCTGTCTTTTATGTTTTATGTTGATAATCACTGATCAGTGTTCTTGTTTCAGGTTATAGATAGGCAGCCCGGGCATTTTCATAGCTTTTTGACTAATGACATGGAACTAACATTGTTCTGCTGCTAATTTTCTTTTCATAGCTTTTGTTTAATTTCAGTATTGCTTTGTTCATTTCAGTTTTGTTTATTTGCTTCAGTAGTTAAAATTTAGATATGCTAATCTGCTCATAGCATCTTCAGTTGCCTCCGAAAGCCACAGCTGGACTGATGGTGAGGGATTGCATTATGAAATGTGTAGTTTAGTATTAGTTTCTTTTCTGTAAATTTAGATATATTAAGCTGCTCATAGCATCTTCAGTTGCCTCCGAAAGCCACAGCTGGACTGATGGTGAGGGACTGCATTATGAAATGTGTAGTTTAGTATTAGTTTCTTTTCTGCAAATTTAGATATATTAAATCATACATGACATCTTCAGTTGCCTCCGAAAGCCACAGCTGGACTGATGGTGAGGGATTGAATCATAAGTGTATGGTTTAGTATTAGTTTACTTTCTGCAAATTAAATATAAGTTACTCAAATTGTTTATGATTACTTCCGAAAATCATAGCTGGACTAATGATGAAGGGTCAGAAGATAAATTGATGTAATCTGATTTAGATTTATTTTGTTGCAATTTTGAATTTCCTTAAGCATAGTTTCTTTTATGTTTAGTCGGCAGCAAGAATAGTTTAGTTTTCATGCTCAATAGTTCATTATTTTGATTTACTAGACTAGCAGCACTTTTTCATTTCAGCAGCACATTTTCATTTCCTTTCAAGTCTTGTCATTGTAAATTTCAAATTGCTTTTTAAAATTTCAAGTTGGTAAATCATTATAGGGGATATCACTTCCTTGAACAAACATAACCAAACTTGTTTTCATCTTAGAATTTCCATTTCACCTTAGAAAACCAAAACGACAAAAAGTTAAGAAATAGGTTATCTTGCACATATAGTGCGCCGCACTTCATCAGCTTTAGCACTTGGCATATATTGGCACTTGGCATGTATTGGAACTTTTTGTTAGTGTACCTAGCATGCCCCTTTTGAAAAAGGTAAA
Source organism: Pinus albicaulis (assembly GCA_034641835.2). Classification (NCBI taxonomy): domain Eukaryota; kingdom Viridiplantae; phylum Streptophyta; class Pinopsida; order Pinales; family Pinaceae; genus Pinus; species Pinus albicaulis. The sequence goes on along the minus strand of MU968551.1, from coordinate 245,091 downwards.
TTCCTAACTTATTAACCCTCTCAAGTGTTCATTTCCTTGCATTTTAGCTTGGTTCTCCCTTTTTTTGCCTTGACACTCCTTGACACATGTTGTTACACCCTGGCACCCTGCACACCCTGGCCTGCCTTAGCCACCTACTTGTTGTTAAGAAATAACCATGAGCAATGAAATATTTTCTTAGTGGGATCCTATTGTGTCATTACATAATGACATGATAATTATAGTTAAGCATAACATCACTAAGAGAAGAAAGGTGCATTACCAAGCAAAGGGAATTAAAGGGAACAATTTTTCCCAAATGTAGACCTAGTGATCAAAGCGACTTTACTTGGTGAATATGCTTAATGAAAAGATGGAGCATTGTGCTGCTTTACATGGTGAATATTCTTAATGAAAATATGAAGCATTGTGCTTAGTGAAGATCTAGGCAAAGGCCTACACCTAACATCAAGCATAATAATTAGTGAAGAGTGTAGGGACAAGTAAAGCAACAATAAAGGACTTCCAACTCTAAAAAGGAAAGGGAATGTTGAGTACAATTCCAATTGCTTGATGTCTTATGTTGGATCTTGAAGAAGACATTTGAGGTGTTTAGTTGGAGTTCCTCAAGCGTAGTTTGCGAAACTTGAGCAAATGAATAACCTAACCACCACGCAAAGGAGAATAGATTGCCACTCAAGGGGAACACTAAACATGTTGTATTTGATAATACTCTCACATAAGGAAATATAAGTAAGAAATTCAATACATTCATTCATCAAATATTAGAATAACCTTGTCCACTCACATTTGAAAATAAAATAATGAGCCTACAGTTACACACATCAACCAAAATAGTGAAAAAGTAATAAGAAAAAAATTATAAATAAAAGATGAATTAACCCAACACTAATCACATCATAATATAATATAATGACATGTTAAATGCCCACACCATTAATTTCTCTTATTTTCTAACAACATTAGAAATCATATTAAGATAATATTACATTAAAATATTACATAAATTTCTTATCATTTTTAACAACAATAAAAACTATACTAAAATGACATTACATCATTTTACTAAAAACCATATAAAATAACATTACATCATTTTTAGAAATAACATAAACTGTGCAAATTTTGTGAATAAATAGATGAACAAAACAAACAATAAAAACTATACTAAAATGACATTACATCATTTTACTAAAAACCATATAAAATAACATTACATCATTTTTAGAAATGACATAAACTGTGCAAATTTTGTGAATAAATAGATGAACACAAGAATTCTTTGGACTACCACAACTTTATTCAACCAATCATGCCAAATTTCTATAAACCACTAGAAATTCCATTCAAGTTGAAATTTCAACAAACTCAATTTCACTTCAAAGTTGGGCCACTCACAAATTTTGAAGGGTGGAAGTCTAGCAATCTACATTAGTTATTTAGTCAATCTTTTAGTCAAATTTGTTTAATCAATCGTTCAATTAAGATTGATTAGAAGAGATTTGAAATTTCGTATGCGGAAATAATTCCGAGGGAAAACGCAAATCGTATCCAGAAATAATTCCGAGGGAAAACGCAAATCCAATATAACGGGCTTGGAGCAGCACATCACGTCTGATCATCATTGTGAATATGAGCATCATCAACATTCAATTACGATTGCAAGATATTTGAAATTTAGTATCCGGAAAGAATTCCTAGGGAAAACACAAATCCAAAATAACAGGCATGGAGCAGCACATCATGTCTGATCACTGTGAAGATGAGCATCATCAACATTCTCAGGCCGGTAGATGCCATCTGCAAAAAGTATGAAAGTACGATATTGACAACCACAGGGAGAATCAGATCTCCAGAAACGACGCCTTCGTCAGGATTCAATACTATTGTCGAGTCCAACATTGAGGCTGCAAAGCAGGTTAGTAAGCCCTACATTTCCCTGGCTCTATTTTTAAAATGCTGGGAAAAACTGCTAAATTATGTGGCTTTTTTGGTACCAAAAAGTCAAAGATGCAGCGAAGTAGAAGAATAGGGCTGTGGTCACGACCCTAACTATTGAAATTCGACATACCAAGGCCAGATTGCATGAAGAGATTCCCAAGTTGCAGAAATTGGCTTAAAAAAGGGTCAGGATTAGTTATCCTTTATTTTATCCAAGTGTTTTTTAGGGCTTTCTCAGGGTTTCGTAGATTTTCTCTTCAGTTACTCAATATTTTAATGATGTAGCAGCCTTTTCATGTCAATGTTGAATGGCGTGGCGTAGTTCCAAGAAGCTCGGATTCGAACATTTTCAGAGAAGCACCTATTCCAGAAAACCAATTGGTAAGGAGGCCGGATTCAAACATTTTCAGAGCAACACCTGTTCCAGAAAACCATTTGGTAAGGAGGCTTTAAAAATCCACTTGTCACATTATTTCATATTTTATTTCAAATTTACACCAAAAACATCATTGTAATCTTATAGAGTTACAAAATCGTAATATTCTTTTAATATGTTCCTACATACAGGGAATCAACGGGATTACTTTTATTTTCATAATATCAAATGTATGTTTGAAAAAATTCTCTATCACTATATCCCTGATATCCACAACATCAACTATGCTCTGTTGAGCAACATCTTCAACCACTTCCTTACCAATATAAGACATGTTGAAGCCATATACATTTCCCAAAACGATAGACTAGTTCCACCTTTTCCAACACCAGCCACATACATCTTAGCTATGTCTGGAAGGATTGCTCCACCAGGTTTCAAACAATGATCACGAGCATAAATAACTGAGCTGAGCAATGATTCATAAAACATGCATTATCCCATCCACTCACTCACTATCCCATCTACACTTTGACTTTCAATTGCCATGCAATTTTCAATATCTTCTATCATGTTGTGGACTCCACTAATAACTCCATGCGAGTTTTGATTTTTGGAATTTTCACTTTCTTCTTTGAGCATGTTATTTTGTTTTCCAGCCTAACAAAGTACAAATTCCATCTTCTTAGTTTCTTCAAATGCAATTACTTTTATAGCTCCTACCTAAGATTCTTTTACAGCTCCTACCTAGCTAAGATTCTTTTACAGCTCCTACCTAATGACCACCTCCAAATGTTTATTTCTCATTAATTTTGGGGGAGGGGGATTCCTTTGGTGTATTGAATGGGGAAAGGAGACATAAGGGTATCATGGATGGGTAGAAGTGAGAGTTACTGAAATCTATAATCCTAACATTAGGGAATGAGATGGGGCCTTAGGACTTGAGGGCAGAGGGGCTAGTGGGCCTAGAGAGAAGGAAATAAGAGCAATTGATAGGGGAACCCCCAACAGTTGTGATAAGGGGATTAGGGGCCCTCTTATCACAACCAATAAGCCCTTAACCCATAACCACTAAATTCCTTATCCCCGTAATCCCCAAACCATAATCCTTTAACCCCTACACTCATAACTCATAACCCATTAAACCCTTGATCCCTTAAACCCTAAGCCACTAAACCCTTAACCCCTCACTGCTAACTTAGAATCCCTTAACCACCCTTAAAAGGCATGACAATGTAACTTTTGGAATTAGTTTTGGACAACCGCCCTCAAAAGTCATTAGAATTAAACTTTTAGATGCGGTTGTTAAGTGACTGCCTCTAAATGTTAAATTCTCATAAGTTGTATAAGGAGTAGAAGTCCAGTGCCTAATTTGATACTACTCCATGATAACTTTGAGTAGTTTGGACGTGAATTGCGTTTCATGGCCGGTAATGATCTATCTTGGCACACTGAGCCTGGTAAAAATCTCCTCATAAATAAAATTGACAACTGCCTATTCATTTGCTGGAGCTAGCGCCTTGGCCTCGACCCATTTCGTAACATCGTCAGTGCACACTAGAAATATATTCTTCTTTCGAGAGATTGGCATGATCAGGTCTAAAAAATAAAGGGCCCACCTTTTGAATGGTTTGACTGATACTTGGGGCTGTAACGACATTTTTTTTCACTTGAATTGGCCTCCCCATTCTATAGTATTTATCGCATTGGCTGGTATGGGGGATGATTAATCAAAAGGGCTTGAAGTGCCATTGCATGGGGCTTCATTTGATTCAATTCCATGTTGCATATTTTTTGATTAAACAAATGGTACCCATGGTGAGGAGGTCTTTACCTTTTTAATTGCATGAAGAAAATGTCAAGGGAGAGGGCACCATTAGGTTTTCCCATTGAACCCTAATTCACCCAAATTCAAATCACTCCATGTTCCATTGCATTTGATTCTTGGTTGTTTGCCTCGAGCACATGATATACATAAATGGAAGAGAATCAACTATTATATGATGAATAAGGAGTTTAAAATCGCCAACAACAATCAAAGAAGAAAAATGATGTTCTTTTGTCAACATTAATCCTTCCTTGAACCTCAATTTACCCAAATTCTAATTCACTCCTTCATTTGCCATTGCATCTGATTCTTGGTTGTTTTCCCCGAGCACATGATATACATAAACATAAGAGAATCAACTACTATATGATGAATAAGGAGTTTAAAATCGCCAACAACAATCAAAGAATAAAAATGATGTTCTTTTGTCAACATTAATCCTTGAAGTAATGCATATGCTTCCACTTGATTGCTTGAGATTGATCCCATTCCCCATACACAAGACAATTCTATTTTTCCTTTGGGACAAAGGATAACCCCTTCTACTACATTATGTTTGCTAGTTTGTGAAAATTTCTTCTCCATACTAGGTATAAAACACCTCACCATTTTTTTCTAAATGGTGGGAAAACTTATCACAACTCAATGGCCAAACAAAAAACAAGGACGACCATCACTAGTTATTATCTGCTAATGCAGGTTGACTCATCACTATTATTCAAGGAAAACTATGCCACCTGTAATTACCCACTAGTGGTCTATAATGGGACAAAATTTTACTCTTGTGAGATGCCTCTAGGTCATGGGTCATTGACTTGTTTCCTTACGTTTGAACAAGACGAGTACGATGCGCAACTAGCTCATTCCAAACCCGATAAGAGGAGTACGAGGCTTAAGTATATAACTAGTCCTTGAATATTTATGTGAATATTTTGTTTCATTTCTTCTATCTTTGAAGGCTATTGACAATTTTCGAGCAGACATGGCTTCCCGAGCAGTGAAGAAGCATGCACGAACATCAACCCTCAAAATGGTAGCGGTGAAAACCCCAAACAAGATCCTTAAGAGTGTCAAGAAGGCCTTGCTGATGAAGTCCGAGCCTAAAGTTGTTGAAAATGTCGAGAAACTAAAAAACCAGCTCTTGTGGAGGACATCAGAGTTGTCGAGGTTCCAGTAAAGAAATGGAAAAGAAAAAAAACTGGGAAGTTAAAAAAGCAGTGCCAAAAATGTCGTTGCTCCCGAGAAGCCAACCCCTCTGAGTGAATCTGGATTCTGGGCCCAACAAAGGTAGAGTTTCAGGGTCTATCTTATAAACAACTCAGGTTGTTTGGTAGGGTTTAAATTTTTGCGTATGAAACGATTAGGATATGTTTATTAGAATAATTTGAGGTTTAATATTTTGTCACCATGCTATTAATTGATTTGTGTTTTATTAAGAAAATGTATCATCTTCTTGTGTTTCATATTTCTGTATATATAGAAAAATAATTAGCAACACTCTTGGTTTATAGGGTTACACATTTTTTGTGCTATTTTGATCTTGTGCCAAAGTTTGCGCAAATTATTTTTATCATGCACTAGGGTTCTTACATGGTCTTCTTGCAACCTGTATCGACCACCCTTTCGAATCCTCTAGCTAAAACCCCAACTAGGATATGGGCATATCTTTTTGATGAGAGTGATCATCAAACTCAACAATATATCATAGGTTTGTCATTACTAAAACTGAAAGGAAATTTTTAGTTAATCCAGGTACATGTAAAACACCATTGAGCTCAAAGATATCACCAAATGGAATTTGGAATGAGATAGATCCCATTATTGTTGTTGCATATTTGAAATCATCATAAAACATACACTTGTATGCTTGCCTCATACTCTTGAAGTTTGCCAAAGGCCATATGTTTGGTTGCTCCACTATCCATGTACCATCTGACACCATACATTGTGTTGGATGAAAGAGATGAGATCATGGAGAAGTATGTCACAAGCTTGAATGAAACTCATCCACTCTAACAAATATTGTTTATGTTGTTATTGCTCGCCCTTCTCCTTCTTTTGAGGACACTAATAAGCATAATTGTCAAAATATTGACACATGAAACACTTGATATGGCCCAATAATTTCTTACCATTGATTCGAGGAATCTGAATTCTCTTTCTCTCCTGCTGACCTATACTAGGTCCCCTATTTTTTCTAGCATTCAATATATTTATAGTGAGGGTTAGAATTTTTATCTTTCATCTCTATACCTTCAACTCACTCTAGTTTGTATCTTCTTGGATAAAATCATCCCATAACTTCTCAAGAGTCAAAAGTGGAAAGCTTTCTCGGGCATAGGCACCTTAGACAAAAGGTTTCCATGAAGATGAAAGCCCATTCAAGGTTGTGTACCGAATCTTCATGCTTGAGCTCTTTTCACGTTGTTGCACATTGATCATAGAGTTTATTAATTTTTATCAAAGAAGTGGCTGCAATATCTATTTTGTTCATTTGTGTGACTATAAGCTTGATCCTTAGAAGCATATTTCAATTGATGTTCTCACCCTGATATATAGTGAAGATAGCATCAAACATCCTGTTACTGATGGTTTTACTGATAATGTGTGGGATCCTTCATGGAGTCCAGGATGACTTGCTTTGTTTTGGCTATCTTCTTTTTATTTTTTTGTCAACTTTATAGATTGGTAGGTCGTTCAACTTTGGTATTTACAAATGCCAAAGATCATTCTCCTCCAACAACATCTATATTTTCACTTTCATGGTATGAAATTGGAGGGACCTTATAATCTGTGTTTGTATCTGAGATTGAATGTAGTCAAAATATTACTCTTAGATTACATCGTTAGAAAAAATAGATCAAGTACCTAAAGAAAAACTATCATAGGTCCATAGTGCTTTTCTCAAGCATGAATCCAGGGCATCTGTTAATTTCTGAACATGTTCTATGCCATTTCAGATTAGGGCACACAATACTCAAGGAAAGAGAACATACTAATAGATCAATGGAAGACAAGCCAAAACAAAGATGATGAATGGTGGAGTTACGGCGATCAACAAGATGATTCTACCAGCAAAGTCTCCAATAGGTCATTCAGCCAAGCATGTCGCACATAACCCCAGAACAACCCAAACAAAGAACAGTCCATAGATATGAAGCTCCAACTCCATCCAGAGAGAGAGAATTCCTCCACACAATGTGTGTTAAATGAACTCTAAGTCTCTCCAATATATAGGAATCTTTGGGGGTGTGTGACACGTCCTTTAAGACATTTAAGTCTATATTTTATTCTAGGCTGACCTAGCACATAAGTGGAATAAATTCAAAGTATATGTTCTGCTCATCCGATCAAGATTATCTTTAGCTCAATCTTACACCTCTCTGAAAGAGGAATCCAATAAAAATATTGGGATCGTCATCTGAGCAGCACAACCCGGAGTTTGGACCTAGTTGTCCAATTTTAACACTCCCTCTCAACTAGGGAGAACTCCGTCCACAAGTGCAATCCAAACATCGTGCGTCATCCCGCCGTAACTTGCTTTGCTGGCCTCTTTATTTCAGAACAGAAGTGGGTCAGTCACAAAGACATCATCCCCCGGCTGACAAATCCAGCCCAGAGGTCCGAAACCTCACTAGGGATTCTGTGAGAGTCAATAACCTGTTGCTCACCTCTGTTTTCGCTGGGAGTAAAGAAACCTCACTGGGTGATCAAGAGATTTACAGTTGTTACTAACTCTTGCCCATGGAAGGTCCAAACCATCACTGAGAATGATCCTGCAGACCAAGTGTGGTTGTTGGACACGTGCCATCCTAGATAGAGAGTACGGCAATCTCTGATGCGTCCATTAGTCTTTGTTACTAGTCTCTAGCTTTTCTCACCTCATTGGCCAAATGAGAGGTACTTCCCATGAGTCTGAAACCCCATGGGTAGGATGCATACGGGGCATAGATCAGAAAGAGGTAAACCATCTCAATATCATCACGGTGGGGTAGAAGCATACCAACTAGGTTTGGCAAGCCTAGCCCTGTGGTTACTTGTAGCACCAAAGCTATCCCCAAAAAACCTCTTGGAGCTCCCAGAGCTCATCGTCCAACGGGACCCTTAGAATAGGGTCATTCCATGATTCCAAGATTCTCGTGCTGACATGCTTTGTGTGAACACACCTTTCCTAAGGGAATTTTTATAATTATCCAGCATGACGGCCATCAGCCTGATATGATTTATTTCATGCGCCCCATGTGCCCATATCCATAGTGGTACCACCACCATGCTGGGACTTAACGTGAACCAGGATTCTACAGGCCAAATAATCCCCCCCCAGCCACGCATAACTGTAAGATCAGCACATGCTCAACAACCCTCACCAAGAGATTTTCAACAAGATTTCAACAATGGCCAGGGATGGGCTGTAAATGTATTCGACCTCAGCAGTGCTCAAGGCTACCGACTTTCGTTTCCTGCCCGAAGCAGATCTACTTGTGAAGTAGCATCCAGATGTGCTCTTACGATCCACCACACTGCCAGCCCAATCGGCATCAGTATATCCATGGAGTGTCATACTCCCGGCAGTGTATCTCAGCCCATGGTCTATCGTGCCTCAGAGATATCTCAAGAGTTTCTTGGCACCAACCCAGTGAATGTTATGATCAACCACGTGTTGACTCAAAGTGTTCACTGCACAACATATGTTTGGACAGGTGTTCACTAAGAAGATCAGGGCTCCTACGAATTGATGATACTTAGTAGGATTTCCTAACACGGGCCCAACAGCGCTTCCACTCAACTTCTTAAAGTTGAGTTCCATTGGTGTCGACACGGACTTGCAGTCCATCATAATAAATCTTTCCAGAAGCTTCACAATATATTTTCGTTGAGAAAGGAAAATCTCGCCAGGTCTCTGCTAGAACTCCAGGCTGAGCAAGTAGTGCATCAGTCCTAGGTCCTTCATCTCGAATCTTGGTTTTCCTCCGAAATTTCCCCCTCTGAAGCCATATGTCTTTGATCCATGAGGGTCTTCTTTCGTTCAGCAATGGTATTTGCTTAGGAGCATATACAGTTGTATTCTCCCTCTTAATGCCAGCTTTTCTCTCGAGAGAAGACATTTATTTTAAATGAGGGCATCCCAGACACCAGTTTGGAAAGGAGTTTTATTCTCCCATGGTCAAAACCATCCAAGACCACAGTCTTTTGCTAAAGACTCCAACAACGTGTCTGAAAGCTGCAAAAACACATTTTACCATTACACTGCAATGTGAGACTGCTACTGTCACATGCTTACTGCTACATAGGTGTCTAACTATGTCACTGTCCAACAGGGAGAATATGTCAACAAGCCTCAGCTTGTGTTAGAAGTCATGTTATTTTGAGGAGGTATGTTGTAGCTTTCTCAACCAGCCCTCTTTACTGCGACTCACAAAACTAGGAATCCAAACATGATTCCTTCTTTCATAATTCTACACTTGAGAGCTTCATCCACTACATCTGGCATCTCATCCAGCGCTGCTTCTTAATTTCAGATCTGCCCAACTACAGTTAATAGTTGACGGATCTAGGGCTACAACACTTTAGATCCCAATTCTACGATTTGTCTCCTAAATTGCACAGATCTAGAAACCAATCATACAGATGTTCAAAACACAGAATTTACTCTTCTACATGTCAGTCCATACCTTATGTGATACCTTTATGTTAGGCAGATCTAGATCAGTCATAAGTGCCCAACTCTTGAACATGTGGTAAATGACACAGTATGTCATCTTCTAAATATCACTGTGGTCTTGCTTATGCAAAAATCTTGGAATTGGGTCTACGACTGCAATCTACAATGTTGTTCCTACTCACCACTAGTAGGATCCTTGATCATCCTTACTTATATAGAAATTCAATCTGCAGCTGCAGAGATTACAAAAAAAAAAATTCCTAGAACTTCCACCTACAAACCTAGCCATTCAGAATCTGGATATAACTATTATGATGTGAAAATTAAGGACTGCTCTCATAGCCATAGGAGACATCCGATCTCCTTTCTGTATTTTGGTGCAACACAAGTTGTAGACACTCTGAAATAATGAGTACTGGTTAGGAACATAGTCAGCTCATGGCATCTTGTTTATGAAAACAGATCCGAGATTTCACTGCGGCTTCCCCTAATATACTCTCTCTACCACTATGCATGCCCTTAATCATCTTCAAGGATTTAAGAACCAAGCATTCTACTCACTGTGCAAATGTGACATGCATCAACCTTCTTACACAGTCTCTATGTGACATGACTTAAATCAACCTTTTAATTTGGTGAGATTCTCTGCCTAAATTTGAATCTGAAAATAGTCCAAACAGCCTTGGATACTAGCTGGTGGAATACACCTCTTCAAAGAATCTCTTAAACAGAGCTTTTCTAGCTGTCCCTTCATCTAATCAGAATACAAAATATGTACAAAAATAACACCACAAACTTACCTTGGAGACAGCGGCTCAAAGAAGGGCTGCGACATCCTCCAAAGGAAGTAGGGACCGCGGCCCATCTACTGTCATTCCTCCAAGATATCAACGTGCACTATATATCAGTTTATGTGTAACTTCAAACCTGCTGCCCTCATCAAAACTTTAATTAGGGCCTGTGGTATTCTCCATAACGGACAGAATACCCATAAAAACAACCCTTACTGTTGTTGTCTCCTTATTTCAGTGGGGTGACAGCTTGGATGGCTATCATATGATGCCACACACACACAGAAAGAAAACCTTGAAACTTTGGCTTCCACACAAGAAGTAACTCCAGCAGGCAGTGGCTTTGGTCAACAGTCCAAGCTTCTCAGGTTAGTTAGGGCCAATCTCCAATTCAGAATTTTGCCTCAACAATAACCACAAATCCCAGATTATCTTTGCAATCCGAGTTTACAGATCTGAGCCTTTAAGGTATCACTGTACATCGGCAACAAATTTTGCAATGATGACCGAGTTTAAGACTGAGGCAGGGATTCAATGCTTCAGATCTGTCTTTAAGTTCGAGCTCTTCAAACTGGTCATAGGAATGAAGGTAAACACGAAACTGATCTCTTGCCTAACCGAACCCTCCAATACTGCCCATATTTCTTCCTAAGGGGCTGCGGATTTCCTTCAACAGAAGGCTGCCCCTTTACGCTGCAAATTTAGGGCAGATTCCTCCCGTAGATGCAGCAGAATCCTACAGTTGCAGTGGTAGCCTCTTTAGAGGATTTTCCACCCTTAAACAGACCCTCAAAAAATTCCTACTTGACTCGGCCTTCTAGCAGCATCTTCAGCTTCCTGAAATAGGCTTCAGACAACCCTATTTCTCCATGCTAGTCATCCTCTTTTGCTGCGGAAGTATTTAGTGAAGCCTCAAGGCTTGTGGCATTTATAGAGGCTTTTGTTTTTTCTCTCATGCAGGCCTTGCTATGGTTCTATGGCCTGCGGTCTAGCACACAGCAGCCTAGAGCCTTCGGTCCCCCAAAAATAGTGCCCAAACATTGCAGCGTTTAGCCCTTAAGGGCTCAACCTTCATTACGACAGTTAATAAACCCAAACAGAGCTCCTTCTTCTTGCTATGGTAGCTGCATCTAGGGCACAAGAGAAATTCTACTTCACCAAGTCCTTTTCTAGAGGTAGCGTTGCACAAAATGGATCAATAGATCGGGGATCAACACAAATTGGGCATTTTCTTCCCCTTAAGATCTGATACCATGTTAATTTCTGAACATGTTCTATGCCATTTCATATTAGGGCACACAATACTGAAGGAGATAGAACATACTAATAGATCGATGGAAAACAAGCCAAAATAGAGATGATGAATGGTGGAGTTACGGTGATCAGCAGGATGATTCTACCAGCAAAGTCTCCAACAGGTCATTCAACCAAGTGTGTCACACATAACCCTAGAACAATCCAAACAAACAATAGTCCATAGATATGTAGCTCCAACGCCATCCAGAGAGAGAGAGAATTCCTCCACACAATGTGTGTTAAAGGAACAAGTCTCTCCAATCTATAGGAATCTTTGGGGGTGTGTGACACGTCCTTTAAGACATTTAAGTCTATATTTTATTCCAGACCGACCTAGCACATAAGTGGAATAAATTTAAAGTACATGTTCTTCTCATCCGATCGAGATGATATTTAGATCAATCTTACACCTCTGCGAAAGAGGAATCCAATAAAAATATTGGGATCATCATCTGAGCAGCACAACCCAGATTTTGAACCTAGTTGTCCAATTTTAATAGCATCCCACTGTTGAAACCTTCTGACAACTTCCTATCCCAAGTAAAATTTGGGGTTATTGGAAGGTTTCAACAAACATGCTCTTTAGCTATGAGAATTCCATTGGATTAGGACGTATCTCACAAAGTGTTGCCTTGAGACTATCAGTCGCTTCTCTTGTCTTTTTGTGGTCATTCACTTCTCTTGTCATTGTGTGGGTCACTCCTTTTAGCCCCAAGTACATCACAGTACTCCAGGTTCAAGGTGTAGGATAAAGAATACAGACGAGTGGCATTTGTTCCATATTTTTATGATTACGTCCCTTGGGGTGCCAGACAAAAGAGGGCCCCACTCCTTAAGAAAATGTTGAATTCTTTCCAACAAAATTTAGACACCCTCCAAAATTTCACATCAATATCCCAAAGTAATAAAAAATCAACAAGTGGCTCCATTATGGAGAGAAAATCTTGACTTGATCACATAAAGCCTCATGAAGAATGGTAATTCTAATCCAAATTGTCTTTTGAAGTTTGCCACTAAAGACTGAACCATGGAAGATAATGTTTTCCTTGTTTCTACTAATTGTTTAAACATGATATAGTCAGATTCAAATCTGGTTTCTCCAACCTTTAGAGTTGAAGATCAGCAAATTGTCGGTATACTGCTTCAGCATGTTGGTGGGTAGCAATAAAAATTTGAATTTTTATTCCATTTTCACATACAATTTTCATCCCTTGAACTTCAACAACAATATATTTCATAGGAAAATTTAACCTATGAAGCAAACAGGGTCAAAAAAATATGGTCTGTTACTTTGCATGAGCATTTTCTTTGATCACCTGCAGGACATTTGAAGGACCAATGATCTTAATTGCTTCTGATTTTTTTAGCACCCCAATCAATTGCCTTCTCCATCCCCGAAGCTGCTATAGCCCTCAAGAAGTATGGACCTGCAAGAGATAGAGTGTTTACCAAGGGCTTATTGGTCATATTGGTCTAACCATCATAAATATAATGGACAAGCCATTACAACTCCAACAAGTACCAATCAGTTTTTGGACCTTTTACAACCATCCATTAAAGACCTATAATTAGCATCAGATATGCCTGGAAGGCGCCTCAGAAGCTCCACTGCCATAGTGTCTCATTCTCCACTGCCTATATTTCTCAGCTCTTAAATCTCCTTCTACCATATCATCCTCTGTCGGAATACCAATACGCATAGCCTAACTTGTATCAGGTTCATCTTGGGATTATCTTGCTCCACTTCAGGAGATCTCTGCTCATTTGTAATAATAGATTATGAATTGACAAAACATTCAGCCATTTCATTGTTTATATTGCTTTTAGACATACCTGTCGCTGTTGACAGTGTGGGGAAAATACTTGTTTTCATATTTATGTCATGGAACCAACAACTCAATCATTTGAGAATCTTCACTGCCTCTATGTATATGCTCAATAGAATCTTTACTGAGGCTTACTATTTCATTATTTTTTTGTTGATTCAATGTTTTACAATGTCATATATCTGAAACATAGGTTTGGTTCCATATTAGGCTGATTGAATGGGAGATACATTGATGTTTCTGAAACATCAAACATATTTCCCAATTTCATATCTACTCCCTCACTTATTGCTTCAACACTGTCAACTGCAATTTCTTCCATTGGTCCTGGAGCTTCTATTATACCACTAAACATAGGACCCACTGTATCTGAATAAAGAGGCCGACCTGCACTAGAATATTTGGTCAAATGACTCTGTACACCTACCCTTCTTGAAGTAAGCAACATTGTAGGGGGGTCAAGCCCCAGCTGACCAGCCATATAAAGAATTTGTCTGTGCAATTTTGCCTGAATATATGGACTTATGCAGCTAGGTGCCCAGCATGAGATACTCTGAACATGAAGCACCTTTTTGGTCTTCTCTTTAGCAGCAAGAAATTCAACAAATGCATTCCCTAACCCTCCTTCATAAAGAGGAATCTCTACTATAGATCATGATGGAACACCACAAGGGAAATTTTCTTCCATGATATATTGCACATACGTATCATTGGCCAATGCAAACTGATTCATGTCAACAAGATAAAGGTGAGTATACAGAACATCCTCCCATCCAAGATGATCCTCTTTAAGACTTGCATAGGTTTGAAGCTACCTTGTAGCCAACAACCAATAGTAAATATGTCATTTCGTGTCTTTGAAATAACCAAACTCCTTTTATTCTCAATATCAGGGTCCATTGGTGAGGTATCTAACTGATTATCATCTTTACAGTTGCCAATTATATCATTTCCTTCAACTTCAATGACCCAATCTGTGACAGAACTATTCATAAAGGTCCCATCGTTTCCTAATCTAGAAGCCATGTTTTGTAATTTGGGCTCCAAATGGAATGATGAAGGATGTAGAATCCCAACAGGAGCAATAGAATCCAAATAATGAAGCATAATTTGAAACTTGTCAATGAAAATTCTGGCATTCTTTTTGGAAATGTAGAGACAAGGATATAAAGAACAAGATGTTGAGGTTTTTCAGATTTCTCTCTAGTAATGTTGGAATCTCCACTTACTGTTGTTTTGTGCTGAATAAATTTATCTAAAGCATCATGTACTTCACTCTTCTCACACAAGTTTAGGGCCGTAGGGCAGTACACCATAAGACTGATTAAAGATGACCTAAACTACAATGGAATACATTTGCCATTGCCACACAATTTATCAGTGCTTGCTGCATTGAATCACCCTGAGATATTGGAGTCCCTGTGCATGTATCAACACTTGTGGCAATCAACCACAGGTTTTCTAGCTCTAGTTTTCAATAAAGATGGAGCAATTGCATTATCTGATCTTTCTCTTGGCATTCACTTTTCTGGGGATATTTCATTATCCTTTATTAAACTGGATTAATACTCATCAAAATTCCGATCCCCATAAGACAATTGTGAAATCTTCCCTAAAGGCTTCTTAGCCAACTCAGACGTAACCCCTGAGTAAGAATTTGTATCTTTAACTTTAACTAATCTTACCAGCTGCTAAATTTCCTGTTTTGAATTTATTTAACAAAGCCACAACACGGAATGCCAAAAACTTAAATGTTAGGAACCCAACAATCCCTTTCATCAATCTCCATAATATGAAATGGTTGTCCTTCCTACCCTTCATATTGAATTTCTTCTGCAATTATTGTCAATTCTTCTTGGATTACATATTTCATATGAGCTTTCCTCTCCCTAAAATCCCAGTTAAAGCGCTCTCCCAAAATTGTAGTTTCAAAATCCACTTCATTAAGAAACTCTCTAATTTCAAAATAGAGCTCTTCGTCCGTAGGATATGATAGGCTTGCTTTCCCCTTAGACCTCCAATTTCCTTCTGCCATTTCATCTATCTGCTTCTTACGTTGCCTCTTTCCACGAACAACCTCAGATTCAATTGGTGCATTCAATTTTGTCCCGCTTGTTTTTATATCTACAGGAGTGTTGAGGCTAAGTGAAACAACGTTCTCTGTATCAATAAAATCACTACCCTGGTGCTTTGCAATACATTTAGAAGGGTTTTTCAAAGATTTCCTTTCATGGTTCCATTCATATGACATGCATGAGTCACCTTGAAAATATTTCCCCTCAATAAGATCAGCATGAATATTATTGTGATCTCCATACTCCCATGTGACACCATCGGTATCTTCATCATGGATTTCCACATACTTCTTTTATTGGTCACTAAAATCAATGTTGCGATTGCTTCTATAGGTTTCCTATCCTTCTAACATGGAACTTATTGCCATTTCATCGTCCTCTTCCGTTGTATTTGTCGTTTCATCATTTGATCCTGCACCCAATTCATCACCTTCAGATGCATTAAATGTAATTGTATGCTCTCCTTGGTTTGGTTTGGTTTTGTTATTAGGCAGTGTTCCTATCTCCTCTCTTCCTTTAACCAAACTGCCATGCTCTTCATTCTCCATTTAGCCTCTTCTCAGGATAGAATATGACTCCTTCTAGCTTACATTTCTTTTAGATTCTCAATCTACTATGGAAGAAAATCCCCATCCTTTGCCTCCACTTGTATACACTCTGTCTTTCCTTTCACTGTCCTTAGTCAATCATATATCTTTCAAAATGTACTGCATACACATTCCCATATTATATTTTTTGATATTAGGTACCTTTCAAAATTTCCATGGGTTGTCCATCCTATGTATCGAAGGGGACACAAATTCTTCTGATGAGATTTTTGTTCAAGGAATTTGAGCCAGATCGGGTTAAATTTGAGGTGTGATGGAGTCTTCCTATTCTTGTTTAGCACCTCTAGAATAATTATGGACTGGTCTGAGGCCCCATAGTCATCGTGGAGGGACTCTCCCACCTAGTTGAGAAGAGAATTCTTCACCAGAAATCTACCCATTCTTTCCCCTATGTAGTCTTTCCCAGATGTTCAGTGTGTCCATGTGGGGGGGAAAGCCAATGGATTCAACACATACAACAGAATCTTCAGGTAGTGTTTGAAAATTTAGGCAGGATAATTTCATGCCTTTAAGCCTCATTTTTCTCTGTTATTTAGAATCAGATTCAAATATCCACCAAATACTGTCTAACAAGATTCTATCTTTGATATCCTACCAAAACTATCATCGTTTTCTCTAATAGTCCATATATATTTAGAGAATATAAACGTTTTTTGAATTCTTTTGAGAATGCTATAGCTAGCATGGCGTTATCTGATTTGAGGTTTCTTACCTTCTGAAAGTATTTTCTCCAAATGATCATTGGTCCACCCAATTGTCCTTGGGTGTTAGTGCTTTCAAACCTGACATTCTGAAAAATTATTCCTTAAGATAACTTTCTATCTTTCTCCTGATCTTGCTTCTTCAATAAAAATTATTGATGGTTTATGTACATATATTATCCTTCTCAAAGAATTTTCTTAGAGGTAGTACCCATGCCCTTGTTATTGGTGGAGAATAATATCATTGGGGTGGAGCTTGGGGAGTTTCTCTTGCTGTAAGTGCCCCCAAAATAGTAAGTTGTATGCTTTATTGTACCTCCTATTTTGCTTGTGCAGTGTTTGATTTCCTCCCTATAGGTTTCCTACCTCTGTCTTGTGGTAATTCCTCTCCTAGCACAGTTTCTTTAACCTGGGATGACCCCTTGCCACTTTTTATTTTTTGGATCTAGTGAGGCAGCTATGGCTTGAATGGGTTTGCCATAAGCAGGGTTTAAATGACTCGAGAGGGGTGAGGTCCACCTAGCTCTACTTCCTTTTGCCCTCTATTACAAGGATCTCTCCTTCTATATGAACCTGAGCCTTTTTCATTGAAATCTAGGGGAGATTTCCAGGGCCTTTGTTCGCATTTGAAGTGTAGTGAGAGATTTCCTAGTTAGATTTTTGAGCTAAAGAGTCTTCTAGTCTTTCCCTTAGCTTCTTTGTACACTCTAAATATTTTTATAGTCTCTCTAGTATCTACTAATTTTTCCAAAGCCTTTATTGGATCCTTTATACAACCAACGTTGTAGCTTGAGGCTTGCATTGGGCATTTTCTTTGTCCCTTTCAGCATCAAGATCTAGGACCATTTTACTAGGGCTAGGAGATATGAAGGGAGATTCAAAAGAGATAAAGGGGTTGTATCACTTACTTGGCTCTTTATTTTCCTTTATAGCATATTCCTCCTCCCTTTTCCTTATGACTAGCACGTGGGGCCATGTATATGGGAGATGCCCATGTTCTCTGCACATGCAACCTTGGGAAGTTGATGTAGTCTAGCATCTACTAGTGGGAGCCTTTTTGGAGCCCGGCTTTAACAATGCCCTCTAGGAGCCTCTCATTTAAATTGACCTCTACGTAGATCTTGGCTACTGTGGTCTTTCTCATTACTAATGTCTTGTTGTTAATTTTGAGGAAGGCCTCTAACTTGTTTCCAATTCTCTTCAGTATCTCCAGACTCTAATATTCAAGCAGGTGTGGGAGTTTTATGATTTATCTATATTACCAGCTTGAAGATTTGTTCTTAGACAAGGTCAAAACTAGGCTTCCAATCTCTGATATACAAACAAGCAACATGATCAAAGGTCCTTCCTTGTGAATTCTGTCTTCATCTTTCTTTCTTTTAAAAGGGAATGTTGGAAAACCTCTTGATCTTAGATGGAGCTTGGGTGTGTATCCAAGGCGTTTTTCCCTTGGTGGTTGAGAGTTGAGACCCATCCTTGGAGTGCTTTCATTACCATTTGTCTGCTGTTGAACTTACCCATAAATGCTCTCTTTGAGTATTTCATCACTGTTTTCACCACCAATCTCTCCTCTAGATCTAGTTGCATCTCTCTCTTTGTTTAATGCACTTAGGTTTTTTCTTACCCTTTTTTTTTCCTTGTTTTCAAACTCTTCAAGGGTCCATGATCCCTTTCTTTTGTCTCTTTTGTTGTGTGCATCACCTCCTCTCTAAAGTGAACACCAAGTACCTTGTATTCTCTCCCATAGTGAGGATGGTGAAAATATTAGTTGGCAGCAAATCTTAGAGTAGAGCCTCCTGATCCTTTTCTCCAAGTTCATCTCCCCACAGTGTGGCAACGTTTATTTGGTAAGTTGCACATGCCATATCTTTGTCAATTTATTCACCTCCTTTGTGATGATTATTCTCTACATGGAGTTCGGTGTAGATTTTGTTGCCATCCCCCACCTTGGTTGTGGAATGTCTTACCCAATAGTAAATCTGTGTTATGGGTAAGAATCCATTCATAACGTAGCTTAATCAAATATCCTATCCAAAATGGCCCTAATAAGGATTTTTTCTATTCTGAAATTGCTTTGGTGCTATTTTCACTCACAAACAAGGAGCTTGCAGACCTTTTTACTATTAGTTATTATAGGTTTCTTTTATGTCATTTTCAGTGATGCCACAGAATACACGATAGTTAGTTATTTATGGAAGCTATAGGGCCAAGAATGTTATAAATATTCCACAACTTTGTCTAATAAAATGATTATAAATACTTCTAATGGAAATATGGGACCAAAAGTTTACTAAATAATTTTCATGCAACAACTTATGGAACTGCTTGAAGTTTGAGTTTTCATAAGAGATGTCAAATAATCTGTTTTGCTAATTCTTGCACATCAGTCTTTGCAAGCACACTAGAATATTTGTGGCCTTGTTTTGCTGGAAAAATTGGGGAAATTTTTTATGAAATTGATTTTTTTCCTACTTGTTCAATTTGGTTGTGATTGTTCTCACAAGGTTGCATAACTTACATAATATCAGATTATTTTTTCATGTCCTCATTATGTAAAAATCTCACTTTGACATCATTGTCTGGCTTACGTATCCATAAACTTAATTTTGAATATTATTTGAAGTTGAACCGACCTTGTTCAACAACTGCAGTCATGGATCGACCCTTATTGTATATAATGGTTGGTAGTGTAGATTCAAACATTATAAAACTTATAATATAGTTTTTTAGCAACGAAAGGCCAAACTAGATCACCCAGTTGAGTATTTGGGAATATTTTTCATCGACACTGTTTTGAATTGTTTGATAGTATATTCAAAATCAGTTTACTCACTTACATGCTGGGACTTGGCATTGTAGAGCGAAAGAAACAGAAAATTACAGAGTTGAAATTTGAATCGGACAAAGCAGAAGCTTTGGTATGCCAATACTTTAATTATCTGCATTTTCTTGTTTATGATGGTTATTTTGGTTTAAAGGTTATGCTGTAAGAAAATATGTTTAATTGCTTATGCATGGATATCTGTAACAATTTCAGACTATTATTAAGTTTTGTGCAACCAGATCTGGAAAATGGACCTTCAAGCAAGAAGCTCGCAGCCGAGTCTGAAGGCTACTTTGAAGCCCTGTCTCTATATTGAGATATCAGGTGAAGATTTGATTGATTGTAAACAGGATTGCCTGCCTTGGTTGACGCAAGTTTGTTTCACTTCACTGAATGGATGAACCCGTAATGTGGGATTTGTTTAGGTGCACATTTTTGTTGTATAGCATCAATATCCATATTCATATATTGTAGCCATGATTTGAAATATCAATTACTTTTGTAAGTCTCAACCATGCATTCAATGCTCTTCTCCTCATTTGAAGCATTTATTGCTTTCAAGAAGTATGGGCCTGAAAGTGACATACTGTCAAATTTATTGATGACTGGTTTGTTGTATTAGTCCACAACAACTTCTCCTTTTGTAGAATGGTGGTGCTTACTTTTGAAATTTTGTTTCTTGTAACCCGTGGGTGCTTCATTCACCACTTTAAACATGACTTGCCAATATAGAGACATAATACTCTATAAGGGAATACCACATGCACTGTATGGCAGGGGAAACTCCACTATCTGTTTCTTTCCTCCTGCCACAATCAAACATTCTTTCCAAGAGTCTGGAGTTTAATCTCTTCCAGGCTTCCTCAACTATTGAGGGAACTTGTTGCCCCTTTCTTTAACCTATGAGAACATGCTTGCTGCCCCTCCTTTCTTCCCCGGCTAATGCGTTGTCATGCTTCTTTTGATATTGGGCCTCAAGCTTTGGGGTGATAGATTACAAAACTCAACCCCATTGTTAGGAATCCAAAGCAAAAGGGCTTTACCCCTTAGGTATGAATCCAAAATTTTCCTTGCACTTAATGCAATTCCATAAGTAGCTTCCACCTTATTTTTTTCCTTTTTCTCTATCTTTCTTTGACACACTTCCTCAGAGGGTAATCAATGGGAAATTTCTGTTATTTTTTCACCATCTCCTCTCCCTTCACCACTTCTTCCACCATGATTTCTATGATCATACCTTCCCCAAGACGATGAAAAAGATTCCATCATAAGAATATAGGAGTGTAAGAAATAGAACAAATAAGAGTTTTGAGTGTTGTTGTGCTATCAAAGCCTCTGTTCTGAGTCCCTCCCTTCAAATCTGCTTGCCGAAGTTATTTTTCAGTGTTGTTCTACCAAACATGTCAACCCTAAGCTGTTCTCATTTATGTTGTTCAAATATGCTTTTCAAAGTATGAAACTGAAAAATGAGATGATTTGGGGTTTCAAGTACTTTTGTAGAGAGCCAGGTGGGGGGGGGGGGGGGATTTGATAAATAGGGGCGGAAGGCCTCCTCAAATGCCAATTGGCACGGGGAGGCCAGGTGGACACACTCTATCTGTTCCCTCCAAAATTAGCAAGGTATTTTACAACTTTATTTTTGATTTTATGCATAAAATTTGTCTCTTGCTGATCAGTGCTCTATCCTATAGATTCTGATGGGAATCAATAAATCTGCATTTCTAATACAAACTGGAAACCTGTTTTCCATCCTAGGATGGTGATTCAAAAGGTGGTAAACTGTCTAGGATTCATTGTGTATTTTAAATATTTCATTGTCATTAAAATAATTATTATATTTATGCTTAATATGCTTTGAAAGTCTAATCTTTCTAGTAGAAATGAAACTTCTATTATGTATGCTATGATAATCTAAGTCACAAATGGAGGCTGGAACCTGGAAATCAATCTAATATTCTCTCTGCAATATTTCCAAGTAAATATGTTCTCAAAATTGCATTCTTGAAAGTATCTCATGTGGTTGACTATCTCCAAACTAGGTGACATATTTATCTTATGTTATATGCGCTTTTCTTGAAGTCAAAATTTATGGGACTTGTTCTGTTTGTGTTCACAGCTTCTGCTTATGGGTGCAAGTCATGATCAGTTGAAAAAAGTTAAACATGTTGTTCAATATGCAGTGGTTGCAACTTCCCATCTAGCCCTTGAGTCATGTTTCCTTGTAGATGAAGGTGCCACCTTGCCTGAACTTCCCTTGAAATTACCAATATTTTTTTCATTTCCAGACAAACAATTAAGTTTAGATAGATCTATTTCTATGATACCCATCTCTGTTGTTCCTATTCTAGAACAAAACCAATCGGGAGAAATGAAAAACCTGAAAATGTATAAGACAATGTCAACTGTCTTTGCCTTAGTAGATGACCCTCTGATTGCCAATAATAAATGAGAGTCCAAACCGCCTCTTACTAGTGGAGGGATGGGCCCACCTATGTCACACGTTACTAGTAAAACTAGCCCTAATGGAACTAGTCTTGTTCAAACTTAAATTGTTTTTAAGAAATATTTAATAGGAGATACATGTGCTCAAGTTACAGGGGTACAATGGAATACATATCCATATAAGCATAGGCCTTCGTTTCCAACTACTCCTTTAGGTGATATATCTAGATTTTCAGCTTCAATAAAGGCATATTCAAATGACATTATATCTCATGTGGGTCCAGGTTCTTATGGGGTAGTCACGTCATATTTGGAACTTCAAGATAATGAATCAAAATATTCAGATCTGGCAAATGGTTTCACTGTTTCAGTTTCATCCAAGGTTAATCTTAATTATCAAATAACAACAGAGGAGCTATCTGGGAAGGTGGCATGGGAGAATCAAGGAGTAGCAGAAAAGGAAAAAAAGTCCAAGGTTTTTCTGGATAAGCAACTTTTAGGGTACAGAAACCAGCAACAGGTTTTCTCTAAAGAAGACTTTCCACCTTTTCCTTCTGATCATCAAAGTATATTGGTTTTGTTATCGATTCACTATGTGTTGAAGGGGACAGTTTGTGGGCATTCACAACTCTTTTGCATCAAGTATTATGGCAATTTTGGCAAGCCACTAGGAAGGTACCTCTGGGATGATTTGTTTGACCAGGTAGATTTTTTCTTCATGTTTTTTTCTTCTATAGTTTTCAAGAAGTTTTTTTCTTCATTTCTATTTCTTCTTACGTAGTTTTCTCTTGCTATCTTGTAGAATTTACATTTACACAATAATAATTGGAAAATTTTGATGTAACAAAATACCAAAAACTTGCAGAATTCCTGTTGTCGTTTCTGTAATGAACCCTCAAAAGCACATGTTCTTTGCTACACACACCGTTAGGGCAGCTTCATGATATTGGTAAGATAGTTACCTTTATTATTGACATTACTCGGTGAACGTGAAGGAAAAATATGGATGTGGCATAGATGCTTAAAATGTGCACGAAAAGATGGAGTTCTAGAAGCAACCTGATAAACCCCACCTTGCCTGTCTGATGCTGCATGGCATTTATCCTTTGGAAAATTCATAGAGCTTATTTTTTCTAATGATGTTGTAGAAAGTAGTGTTTTCAGTTGTGGTCATTCATTACATTGAGGTTGTAGGCTACCATAACAACCAAGGTGCCAACCCAACAACTGTGATGCTCTAGGGCTCTAGACACCCTCCAGGCCATAGCCAATTCAGTTCGTTGTTTTGTCCAAAAACCAAGTGGCACACCCTTCTCCGAGATGGCCAATCCCTCTGCAATGCCCACCTTCCATGGTTCACCAACCGGTTGCTAGAATTATTGTCGATTCCAGATTCCAAGCACGAGACTCACCAACAATAATCCCCAGTCAGTCTAGAACCCAAGTACAGGGTTCACCGACTAGTTTCCATAACCATGAATCACTGAATAATCCACTTGCCTGCCTGACTAGGTTACCAACTCCCCCCTTTTATAAACATATCTCTCCTTTATTTAATATTATAATATAATATTATATTATAACATCACTTTTTCATTAAGACACCTTTACTAGTCGTGGAGTCATCAACCCCACATACTCTTTTGTCTAGGTCCGCTTATAGCCATTATGTATTTATTAACATGAATAAAGTAAAATTATTTACCATATCAAGCTTTCTAGTCTCATAGCATAAAAAACACATACACACATCAGCCCCAATACTTAAATACACATACAGAGGGCATATTTCCCTAGAAGCAACTCCTGACTCACCAGCCTAATTAATTATGTCCCGGCCCACCAACCTAATGATCTCACATGTACATGGTGAATACAACATAGGGGTTGAATAGGGGATGTTACATCCTCCCTCCCTTATTTATGCACTGTCCTCGGTGCATTTATTATATACACAATCTAGAACTGCGACTACATAGTGACATTCTCCTCCATGCCTTCATCCTCACAGTCGGTATGTTGCAGGTCCACTATTTATATCCTAGATCGATGTCTTTATTTAAGGAAATCCTCAATTCCCTGTGCAGGAACAAGGTCCAGAGATCTTTCTCACACGCCACATTGATGGGTGTGCAACCCAACACAAATTCCATCATACTTCAAAACTGAGATAACTTCTGAGTGCACATTTTTTCAAATGGCCATCATAAAGACTTCCAGCCCATGAATATCTCTACAAAACTGAAATGCTTCCCTACTATCTGGGAGCATATAGTACTAGTTTTGTTGCCTCAAATTTAATTCAAGTGTTGTAGGATAAGGTCGAGTCTTTGTCATAGGAATAAACTCATCCTTATAAATTTTGTCTTTGCATGAAAACGTAGTGATGGAATCCTCAACTCAAGGACATCCTCAATTCCCTATGCACGAAAAGTGTCCAGAGATTTTTTTCACGCCCCACATTTATGGGTGTGAAACCCAACATAAATTCCATCATACTTCAAAATTGAGATAACTTCTGAGTGCACATTTTTGCAAATGGCCATCATGAAGACTTCTAGCCCATGAATATCTCTCCAAAACTTAAATGCTTCCCTTGCACTATCTGGGATCATACAATACTAGTTCCGTTGCCTCAAATTTAATTCAAGTGTTGTAGGACAAGGTTGAGCCTTTGTCATAGGAATAAACTCATCCTCATAACTTTAGTCTCTGTATGAAAACATAATGTTGGAATCCTCAATTCAAGGATATCCTCAATTCCCTATGCATGAACAAGGTCTAGAGTTCTTTGTCACACCCCACATTTATGGTTGTGCAACCCAACACAAATTCCATCATATTTCAAAACTGAGATAACTTATGAGTGCACATTTTTGATGGAATCCTCAATTCAAGGACATCCTCAATTCCTTGTACATGTACAAGGTCCAGAGATCTTTGTCACACCCCACATTAATGGTATTGAGGAGTCTTCGTCGCTAATCAGCTCTAAATGTTAGACCATTGCCCAAATTTCAGTTATCTGCAATGGAAATAGTGACTAGCTTTAATGTTCGTATGAATAGCGGGTCTGGCCATTGTCTTGTTCTTTTCCTATGAATGATATTAATTTTTCAAACTCCAAGTAGTTTGTTGTTGAACTAATTAAAGCTTTGATGACAAATATATAGTTTTCAAAGATTTTTTCTAAATCTATTTTCTTGAGCAAATTTGTCTTTTTACTTTATGTACCATAATTATTATTGTGTGACATATGCTATGATATAATTGCCTAGACAAATAGACAGAAGTGTTATACAACGTAGTCTTTTTTAAATTTGAAGAAACAATATTTCTAAATACAAAGTTTATTAATTAAGAACATCTTTTAGACTTCTTAGCCAGTTATGATTATATATCAGTAGGGAATTTTGTGTATGCTGATGTTGTGTTGTCTCTTTAGATTTTGTTAAGTAAGAATGGTTAATAAGGAATGTGTTCTTGAGTAGTAGGAACAGATCTTATTCTACTACCGACAAAGATTTTCATGGTTTTCAGGCATGGCAATGGAAACACATATGTTTTGCTTGTTTTATAAAATATTGTCGAGACTTTAATTTTTAAGATATAATTTTTAAAAGTCTAATTCTTTAAAGGATACTAGCTCAATGGAAGAGCACCTGCTTTACAAGCAGGAAGTTGGTGGTTCAATTCCATCGTGCCCTGATATTCATAGGGAATGGCGATGATCAATTTTTGGTAACATATGCTCTTTTGACCATCACCAATGAGCTTATGGTGACATTTTTCGACCCTCACCAAAATGTGAAATGGTGACGGTCAACGAATGCCACCATATATATGCATCAATAGTGACGACCATGAAAGGTCTGTCACCATAAATCATTGTTGTTGATATGAAATAGTGAGGGTCATTGTTTGTTATTATAATCATTATTCGTGACGGACCTTGATGTCACCAATGATATTATGGTGAAATTTTTTGACCCTCACCAAATATGAAATGGTGAGGATCAATGACCGTCACCATATATATGCATCAATAGTGACGGCCATGAAGGCTCCATCACAAAAAATCGTTGTTGTTCATATGAAATGGTAACGATCACTATCCGTCATTATAATCAATATTCGTTACAGACCTTGAATGTCACCACAAAACATACTTTTGGCGACACCACCTTTGGTGACATTCAATTTTTTGGTGACGAAGGCTATTGTCTGTCACCATTTCTTATATAAAATGGTGACAGTTACTATCCTTCAATATAAATCATTATTGGTGACGGACCTTGAATGTCACCATAACACCTATACTTTCGACGATGCCACCTTTGGTGACATTCAGTTTTTAGTGACGAAGGCTCTTTTGACCGTCACCAATGAGCTTATGGTGACATTTTTCGCCCGTCACCAATGTCCTTTTTTCTTTTAGTGTTAAAGCCTCCACCTCTTGACAAGGACCGCACCAAATAAACTCAAAATCCTTGGCCAGTAACCCAAATAATAGAGAAGTTATTTTGTTGAAATATCTGATGAACCTTATATAGTAACCAGTTAATCCTAAGAAACTCCTGACATCTTTCTGATTTTGAGGAGCAGGTACCCTTTTGATGATAGTGATTTTGTTCGGGTCTACCTGTATTCCTACTTGGGATATGGAGTGTCCTAACACAACCTCTACTTTCTTCATAAATTCACACTTTTTTGGGCTCAAGGAGAGATGCATCTCAATGTAGCTTCTTATTACTTTACCCAAATTGGAGATAGCTTCCTAGAAGTCATCCCCATATGGTGTGAAATCATCCATGTAGATTTAGACAAAGTCATGGACTAACTCTGAAAAGATGCTCAGGAAATATCTTTGGAAGGTAGCTGGGGCATTGCACAACCCAAAGGGTAGGACTTTATAAGAAAAGTTACCCCAAGGGCAGGTGAAAGTATTCTTATCCTAGTCTTCAGGGTTGATTTGAATCTAATTTTACCCACTGAACCCATCGAAGAAGGAAAATAACTTCTTCCCGCAAGGCCATCCATGACTTGGTCTATAATGGGCAAAGGGAAATGGTATTTCTTGTTGGCTTTGTTAAGTTATTGATAATCAACACAAATTCACCACTTCCCATTCTTCTTTGGGGTTAGGAAAAGAGGAGATACCCATTCACTATCGGATATAGGATATATGAACCCTACATCTAATAGTTTCTTTAGCTCTTCTTTGACTATGTCGTTCAGATCCAGGTTCATCCTTATTTTGGGTTGTCTCATAAGCTTTCATCCCTCTTTGATGTAAATGTGATGTAAGCATACTGAAGGATGCACCTCTTTCATGTCCATGTAATCCAAAGAAAATGATTCAAGATTTTCTTTCAAAAGCTGGCATAGGTGCTTTTCTTCTTCATTCGATAGGTTTGGGTTGATTTTCAAAGATCTGGCTGGGAAAAACTCAATAACCTTGGTGGTTTCAGAGGTAGACTCAACTGAGTCCATTTCCATCCAAGGTTGGCTTCAGACTCTTTTACTAAGGTTTCGAGAGGAATTTTAGTGGAGGACTAGCTTTGAATGACATGGTCGATGAGTTCATCTTCATCAAGTTGCCCCCCTCTAAGAATAACATCTACAATACACATAAGGGCAGTGTTATATAACTCATATTATTCATCCTCCAACCTTATAGGGAGATGATTATCAATGGAAGGCTGCACTGGAGGATATAACACTATCTGTTTGGACAAACGCCCATTTTCTATAGTCATGTTTCCAGTCTGACAAGTAATATAAGCATCTACAGTGGCTAACCAAGGTATCCCTAAGATGAGAGGATAACCATTAAACTTGGTTTTTGGTTGCAAAACAAGGAAATCTGTAGGATACTCTCAAGAGTCAATGGTAACCATGACATCCTCAACAATTCGTTCTAGAGTTACTATGGACCAATCTACAAGTTGTAGAACTATTGTGGTTTTCCTCAAAAACCTTTGGAGATTAAGTTTCAACATAGTTTAATTGGTCATGACATTGATGGCAACCCCTAGATTAATTAGAGTGTTGGGGACTATGATACCATTTACATGCACATCAACAACTGGACTACCAGGGTCTAGGTACTTTGGAAATATCACCCTTCTCGACATTAGGTTAGATAGTTGTCCTAACACATTGACGGTGGGGGTATCTATTTTCCTTCCCCTAGGTTTCTTGAAGAAATTTTCTTTGATGAGGCTATTGTAGATAGGGACATCCTTAATGGCTTGGAGAAGTGGTATCTTTACACATAATTTTTCCAATTCTCCCAGTACTTCAGTCTCCTCTAGGGTGTGCTAACTGGGGTGGATCAAGTGCTCAGGAAAAGGAGTTGGTTGGATCTGAGTGTTACCTTCTTCCTTTTCCTCCTCAACCTCTAGAGGTGGAGATGGAGGATGGTTGTCTGGGAGTACTCTTCCTGACCTGATATTAACCTTCTGTACATCCACATCATAAGCTGGATAGGATGTTTCTCCACTGGGAGCCTATTGTGTCGTTCTTTTGTTCAGGTTTGGAATTGGCTGTGCAGGTATTTTGGGTAGCATAGGTGGAGCAACATGAGTAAGATGAGGTTGAGGTTGGGGTGGAGTAATTAGAGTAGGTGGTTGATTTTGCTTAGGCCTCCACCCTTCGTATGGATTGTTCCACTGAGGTTGTTGTGGAACATACTGCTCGAATGGTTGGTTTAATGGATGAGAATGATATGAAGGGTTGTAAGGCCAAGTAGGAGGTGTAGACCAGGATGGAGGAGTGGGGGTGTACCAATATTTAATGGGTAGACTCTAATTGTTGTGATAGTAAGAGTAAGGCACACCTTGCATACCTTGTTGATATGGTCGAGGGCTTAAGGCCTTCCTTGGTTGATGAAACATAGTTGTTTTAGCATTGCTTCCCCACCTTGATATACATCCTTAAGTCGAGGTAACGAAGGACACTTGTCTATGTCATAATTATCTTCACACACTAAGAAAACCTCTATGATATTTAGTGGACATTCATTTTTTGGGTGCTTCTGGGTACATCTAGGACAAAATATGGCTAGGGCTATCTCTGCTTCCTCTTGCTTCCTTTCGACCTTCATTGTGTCCATTTGTAAAGCAAAGGTGTGAAACATGTCACTCTTGAAGTCCTATAGCATGTGTCCAATCTCACGTTTGATGGAGGTAGAAGAGGAAGGGGTATTGGATGTACTCTGGCTAGCTCTGCCCTTCTTCATAAATTCGCTAGAATGGTTCCGGAAGACATTTTTTATTGTTTCATAAGGTAGTTGGTAGATATCTCCTCCTGATAGAATATTTAGGGTTTCTATCATCTCTTTACTGATCCCTCGAAGAAGTACAAGTTTAAGTGATGCAGGATCAAGAGTATAATTGGATCTCTTATAGTTTAATTGAAACCTCTCTTCATATTCCTCTAGGGATTCATAACGTCCTAGATTCATCCTAAATATCTCATACTTAGTTTCCTTGGACCTACATTATTCTCTATATTTGTTGCTAATGGTCTCTTCCATTTGTGCCCAGGCAGTGATGCTATCCCCAGGTAGACCCATGAACAAGCGCAAGGCTGCATCCTTAAGGGTGGATGGGAATAGCTTCAACTTTTGATCATCAGAGGTGTAGTCATAAGTCCTACAAACAACAACAAATTCAAACATGAATGCGTCAAGGTCCTTAGAGATAAGTCCTTTAAAGTGTGGGAGAGCTGAGGGGCTAATGTTGTTCATCTTAGTTTCCCCATCTGCCTCTCTTATGGGAAAGGATCTGAAGATCCCAGCCATGGTTAAGATAGGTGAAGCAGGTCCCTTAGTTGAAACAAGGTCTTCTTCTTCTTCCCCAATAGGATCCTCAAAGTATTCAGAAGGCTCTCCTATAGGGGATTCAATCTCATTGCCACTAAAGAAGAGTGAAGGGTGACCAGGAGGTGATGTGGGGGTTTTAGGTAAGATTTGTCTTTGGGTATTCCTACTCCTATGAGGCATGAAAATGATATATTTTTATGTTTTTTCAATATTTCTGAAATAACATGAAAAGAAAGGAAAGCAGAAAAGAATGCTAAAAACAAAATCAAAGCATTTACTAGACACCTCCTCGACAACAATGCCAAATATTGGTGGGCCCTGGTATTGCACCAAGGGTGCTGCAACTCCCAACAACAGCCCTACTTTACTTTATCAAACTAAGGTTTGTAAAAACTTGGAGGTGACAGTGCTATATACACAATAGATGAAATATGTTCATGTCATCCTCTTCTGCTTTAGGAAATGGTGCTATTTCTTAAACTATGATAAGAACTGGAAAGTAAATTGCTGGAAGGAAATGACAGAAAGGAAAACTGAATTGCTAAAAAGAAATGACAGGAGTGAAACTAATTTAATTTGCAGAAAAGGGAATGACTAAAAAGAAACTAAACTATATTGTTGAAAAGAAATGGTAGAAAGGAAACTAATTCTAAACCAAAATTAACTTGGCCAAATGGCTAAATGCACTCTACTTATCCTATGGTCTATCTACCATGCTTCTACCCATAAAACTAAGATATCCATGACTTAATTGTAATTGAAAAAGTGTTGATTTGCAGCTTGGAGGAAAGAAAAGGGCTAAAGTGGCTAATGGAGGAATTAGTGGATGAAACAAGGCTTAGAAGTGGAAAGAGGGGTTAAACCTTATAAAACCTTATTATAGTGTAGAAAGGGCTTCAGAGTGCAATGAATTGAAAAGTGCGATGATGGAGATGCGATGGAGAAAAAGTTGTGATATGCAATATCACAATCACAATATCGAAAAATTAAAGGGGTAGCGGAAAAGTTGTTTGGGAGCGGGAGAAAAATGCGAAGTGCGATGAGGTAAGAATTGGGAAGTGTGATGCGGAAAAAGCTGTGACGTGCGAAATGAGATATCACAACCAGTGAAAAGAGCGGTAAGTATTAAAGAAAACCAATTGAACGGTGTGAAGTGTGAAATGTGATGGGTGACGTGGTAGTGGGACTGTCGACGGAGCACAATCATAATATCGTGATCGGCAGATTGGAGTAGCAAGTCTTAATGAAAAAAAGGAAAATATTACGAAGTGCGATTTTGTGAAAAGGAAAAGTACGGTAGCAGGAGTTTCGAGAAAGAAAAGGGCGGAGGTCAACCTATGAGTTTTTGAAGTGTTTTTCCATTAAAATAGCTGTGATAGCCATAAAACATGAAAAAGAAGGAATAGAAGGCAGACTTAGTCATTTTGAAGTATTTTTGGGAATAAAAGGGTGCGACAACTGCAATAAGTGAAATATAAGGGATTATAAGCGTAACAAAGGTGTTTGGAAGTGAATGAAAAGAAGGATAGGGACTAGAAAATGGAATGGTACGACTTAATAATATCTCTGGGGCTTTTGATGCCTATTCCTACAAACAAACCTGTAGATCCATGCAGGGGAAAACAAAAACAAATGTGTGATAAAACAGTGAACAGAAAGCAGTTTTTGGGTCTACGGGAAGGTTCACCCTCCTCGAGCTCTATTGACAGAGATGGTAAGGGAGTCTTGATCCATAGTTTTTTTGTTTTTTTCCTCTATTTTATTACTCACAAGAAAATGAGAAACCACAACAACATACTGAAAGAAAAACTAAACAACGATGAAACTATGACAAGTAGAACTAATTGAATTACAGAAAGAAAACTAGCTTAATGGTAGAAAGGAAAATATAGTAACAAGAAAGAAGCTGAGGCACATGGATTGGGTCCTAACCCACGAGCCTAGCTCTTTGAAACTTAAATCAGTAAAATGAAATCAATTTTCTCATTTCATAAAAGAATAACCTCATATATCTCTGAAAGTTTGATCACTGAATGAAATAATGAAAAGCTCAATAGCTTGCAACAAAATTCCAACTATAATCTACTAACTCTTCCTAGCTCTAGCTCTGCTCTTTTTATTCTACAGGGCAGCTACCAAAATCTCCCTTGAAAATGGTGATTAAGTCCACTTGACGCCAAGTAAACATAGACTGAGTGCACTCCTCTTGGAGTTGCTTGGGTGCTGCTGGAACTCGAATTGTTGGAGAGAATGATTAAGTCCACTTGAATCCAAGTAAACATCGATTGAGTGCACTCTTCTTCGAGTTGCTTGGCTACCTCTAGAACTTGAATTTTTGGAGAGAATATTTGGGGTGATTGAGTCTACTTGACTCCAAGTCTTTATGATAAAATATTTATAAAAATAATTAATAATTCATGATTTTCTGTACTCAACCTCATATTCGGCACTTGGAGTATGTTATCCTTAATCACCACCTACACTAGCTTCATAAAACCAAATAATAATAAAAATTCAAGAAAAAGAGATCTAAGAAGGCAAAAAGGTGACCATTAACCCCTCCAAATATGTGTTAATGATGGATCTCATTAATAAACACGAAGGAGAATTACTGCTATTATGTTCATCACTTCTATTTGATCATCAGTTGTGGATAAAATGTTGTGCTCTTCTTAAACTTGGTGTCCATACGTCCCCATAAAATTAACCAAAATTTCCTGACAAATAAAGAATATTTCTCAGAAATAATAAAAGTGTTCAACCCAAAATGCACGTTTACATTTTGAAATAAAATTTGTGTATTTTGTTCAATTGTAACCTACTTCTTACAAGGAATCAAATACACATTTTCCTAAAATGATCCACAAAAACATAAAGATAATCATGAACTTTCCTAGAAATAGGTAGCCCTCCCACAAAGTTCATAGAAACATTTTCCCAAGGACGGGAAGGAACATGAAGTAGAGTATACATTCCCAACTTTATATTGTTAGTCTTACTAGTAGCACACCTAGAGCATCCTCTTACATATTGGGACACTTTTATTCATACGAGGCCAATAAAAATACCTTTGTAATTGTATCATTGTTTTTCCTACACCAAAGTGGCAAGAATAAGAGAAGTATGTGCTTCCCTTATGATGTTGACTTTTTCACCTCGTGCAACAGATAGCTTGCCAAGATGATAAAACAAATTATCATAAACATGAAAATTCAATTCTTCTACTTGGTTGCCTTGACACAAAGTTGCATATGCATCCTTAAAATATTCATCTTTAGCATATTTTTCAACATAACTCTCATGCATGATAGAATTATTCTTAAGAATGACATGTGCACTAACAATCGCTCTAGATAACATATCAACAATTTTTTTATAGATACCTTTCTTATACCTTATTAGAAAATGGAATTGTTGTAAGAAACCCATCCACCTGAAATTACTCACTTATTCTATCTTGATTTTTGATTGCAAATATTACAAAGGTTGATGTTCCGTGTGAATAATTTTTTCCTTACCCATCAACTAATGTTTCAATTTCTTCACAATTTTCACCAAAGCATAAAATCTTTGTCATATGTTGGACAATTTATTACTGCACTGGTAAAGGTTTCAAAATGATAATATATAGGCTTACCATGTTGCATCAAAATCACTCCCATGGCATGGTTACTTGCATCAGTTTGTATCACAAATGGCTACTTAAGATCTAGAAGTGAAAGAATTGGTGTTTTATTTATTTTCTCTTTCAATGCATTGAAGGTTTTCTGTTGCTTGCCTCCCCACTAAAAAAAATGTTTCCCACTTGTCAAATCATGTAATGGAGCTGCAATATATGAGACGTTATAAATAAACTTCCTCCAATATTGATTTCCCCCCCAAAAGCTTCTAACCTATGTTACATTATTGGGTTTAGGCCAATTCAAAATGACTTCAACCTTTGAGGGATCAATCTTCAATTCACCCCTTCCAAAAATATGACCCGAATAAACTAAAGAGGTTTTCCCAAATTCACATTTAGACATATTCAAATACAATCTTTCTTTATTTAAGACATTTAGAACTTGCTTAACATGCTCTTCACGAGTCTTTCTGAAAATCATAATATCATCTAAGTATACTATAACAAAATCATGAAGAAATGGTCTCAACACATCATTTATAAATCTTATGAATGTTGAAGGAGAATTGCAAACCCCAAATGGCATAACTTCCCATGCAAACAAACCTTTCCTTGTTTTGAAACAATTCTTCCAAATATCACCTTCAGCAATCCTGATTTGGCGATAACCACTTCTCAAGTCCAACTTAGTGATATAAACAACATCCTTCAATTGATATTGAAAATCATAAATACGAGGAAGAGGATAGCAATTATTTGCTGTGATTTTGTTCAAAGCTCTGAAGTCCACACACATGCGCCATGTACTATCATTTTTTGGAACCAAATCAATAGGAGACCCAGAATAGAACCTTAAAGGTGAATAAAAAGTTAGGTATGAGAAATATATAAATTTTGGTTAATTATTTAATTATTTTAATATCAATTAAGTATTTTTTCAAAAATTATAGTTAGAAACTTAGAAATTAATGTAAATAAATTTTGTAAGATTTTGATTTGACAATAAATTGTAATTTAAAAAATTAGTTGAATTTAATAGTTTTAATAAAATTATATTGAATATTTGAATGATGAAAATATTCTAATTTTATAATAAAATAATCATATATTAGTTGGTTGTGAACCAGTTTATTAAATTTGTTTTATATTCTATTTAAAAAATATTTAATGCTTCGTACTATTTTACATCATCATCTGGTGTAAATAAAATAAGGGATTATAATGAAATATAATTATCTTAATTATCTTGTGAAAGGTTTCACTTTTTCTCAAATATTTAAGAAATGAAAAATGGTATTATTTTTATTTAATTTAATAATTGTTGATAATCCATTCACATTTAATGACTTCATTTTTCTTTTTAATTGTTATATATATATATATATATATATATATATATATATATATATATATTATGGTAAGTTGATAGATTGATGTTTGGTAAAAAATGTATGTCTTTCTTCTCCAATAATTAATTAGAGTAGTTCACTTTTTCCCTTCAATAGTTACAAATATATTTTTCTAGTTTAGAAGTCACTATTTATAGGAATAGAAATTATCCTTCAATATGGACACTTCATTCAACAAATTCAAGATGAATGCAAGGTTCAGAGGTTCAATAAGTTGGAATTCATAACATTTCTCCATCAACTCATTCAAACTTTATTTAGACAATCAAGGGACTTGGAATGAATGTGACTCTTCTAAATCTCTTACACTATGCTCAACAACTTGGAATGTATATCAATTATCTATTAACTCATTCATCAACTTTTATATTCTCAATTATATTGGATCTTAATGTTGTGAATGATTCAACTTAAGGGAATAAATAGTACACCAGTGTTAAAAAATGATACTATTTAGAACTGAGGTCTCTTTGGGTAAGGTATTTTTTATTTTTTATTTTAATAGTTTTTTCACAAGAATTATTTGGTGAATTCATTCTTTAAACATTTGCATTTCCTTTTGTATAGTTCTTCCAAGGATGTGTTAAAATATGATACTATTTATAACTGAGGTCTCCTTGGGTAAGGTATTTTTTATTCTTTATTTTAATAGTTTTTTTCACAAGAATTATTTTGTGAATTTATTCTTTAAACATTGACATTTCCTTTTGTATAGTTCTTCCAAGGATTTTCTTCAAGTATTGAAATATGGAATGGCTTAATGTTATTGACTGTTAAATTCACCTAATTATTTTTGTCATTTTCACAAATTTTCCTAAATATTATAAAAATTATGTTTTATTTAAAAAAATAAATAAATAGAAGCTAAATTTAAATAGAAACAGCTATAATTTATGCTTCAAATAAATTTATATAAACACAAATTAAACTTAGATTAATTTGAGGCTTCTGTGATCCATAGGAATTTTCATAAAACTTTGGGTTAAAATCACATGAGAATGAACTTTTAAATTAAACTTTAAATTCCATGTTGCTTGTTACATAGAGTTTTTGAATTAAATGGAAATTTGTAATAATCATTTTAGCATGAATTAAGTTTATTTTCACCATAAATTAAGAAATTTTGAGATAAATTAATTAAAGTGATGTTATAAAATTTACATCTCACAAAATTTTGTTAGTTAAAGATTATATGATTAAATTATGACTATTCAACAAAATTTAAATAAAATTTGTGAAAATTAAAATTTAAAAAAAAAAAAAATTATGTGAATTTTATAATATTAGTTAAATTTTACCTAATTTAATTTGTACTTTAAATTGGAAACAATTTAATTGTTTTCTATTTATTTTATAACGTTTAATATAATCATTAAACATTAACAAAAATTAAGAATAAGAAATAAAATTAGAAATATATATTTTTTCATTCAATTAAGAATTATTATGTAAAAAGGATTCACATATAATTATTTACCATGTACAAAAAAAAAAAATCATTCTCACAGATATTTAAAATGTAAAAGAACAAATAATATTGACTTTATTTATTTTAATAAATTTAAAATAATGTGTTGTATTACCAATAAGATTGACTTCATTTATTTTAATAAATTTGAAATAATGTGTTATATTATAAATAATATTGACTTTATCTTTTTTAATAAATTAAAAATAATGTGTTATATTAAGCATTGTTCTTTACATAGTGTTATTGTACTTTAAATTAGTCAAATCAACAGAAAGTTGATTATATTGAAAAATAATATAATTATTTTTTCAATTTTTGATTATGCCTTATTTAAATCATAGTTGGGTGATTATGTAAAGTAAATTGGTGATTTTTAAATTTGATAAAAAATTTAATAAAAATAAATTGGTTATTTTAATCAAATTTAAGGTAACATTTAAAAAATTGTAAGTTTTATAATAAATGCTTATATTATAATACTTTTTTTTATGTTTTTGGTTGGCTTTGTACTATTTAATATCATTATCACCTAAAAATAAAAAAATTACTAACACAAATTTTAACTCGACAATTCAATAGTCAATTTGTGAAAAGTAATCAAATTTTCACAAATATAACAATTTAATAGACATCTTGTGAAAAGTATTCACATCTTCACAAATATTCAATATTTAGCCATGAGAAAGATACAATGATAACTTTTTTGTAATCTTGGTAGGTCATTTATTTTTCATTAATTTAACAATGGATACTTACATCCACATGCAAGTAGTCATGTGGCCTCAACTTGCCAAGAGGGAAACCAAGTTTGTTGGCCACCTAACAAGGTGATAAGCCATCTAGTAACAAAAAATAATGAGTCTATCCAACCAAGCTACATATGTCTGATTTTATTTAACTGCCTATACTCTAGATACCAAAAAACATAACTATCAATTAGTCATCATCATCAGCAGACTCCATCGAAGTTAGGTCCTTAGCAGTGGAACAGGGAAACTCTATCTGTAGAATACAAGGGGTATGTTCTTCAATGCGACACAATCTACGTTCCTATTGTTCTAGTTGGAACTAGGGATTTTGAAACTCCTTTTTATAATCTGGAAATTCATGCACTGCTGGTACCATACCCATGGAAATTTTCTCCAAAGGTTTCATCAATGAAGTTATACTCTACATGGTGGAGCTCCTCTTGCAAGTGTAGGAGCGACTATCCTTCAAGAGGATGAATTGATTGAATATGGATTTGAAGGGAAAAGTGGATTGTAAGGGTATTTATGTTGAAATTTGCAACGTCGGTGCGTGCAAGTAACAACTCTAGGTTTGTGTTTGTTGGGGAGTCTTCCATAAGTGCACATTTCAAATGTTTAATTAAATAATACTTTCTTGTCCTAGTTGTCCCTTGTATGATGATTCTGAGTCGGTGTTTTGGTGAAGGGTTTTTGAAGGGAGAAAGAACAAGCGTAAAAACTATTTTTTGGGTGGGAGAGAATGTGTGATTTTGGGGGATGGTTGAAAAAGGATGATGTTGGTTTTGAATATTTGAGTGGTTGAATTCAATGAAATTTATGGCAGTCTCTTGCAAGTGGAGAGGGATAGATGTATGCATTTTAGATCCCTATATTACTAGTGTAGCCCCTTATTGTTGGTATTGTAGCCCCCTTATTGTTGTTGTTGTACCCTGTAGCCCTCATATTGTTATTATTGTGCCCCATAAAAACCACTATTTTTATTGTTGTGCCCTTACATTATTATTGTTAGGTCGGCTAGCATTATATTGTGACCCCATGGCCTCCTATATATAGAAAGGAGGTTTTATCATTTGTATCATCCAAGCATTGTTAATTTATGTAATTTAAAGGAGGTTTCCCCCTCGAAGTGGTTGATTTATAAGGTGTCTATCTCCATTTTCTTCTATTTTGGGAGCTTCTTTGATAACACTTGGTATCAGAGCTTTTGATTCTAGGGTTTCGCAGCTTCAAACAGGTCATCATGGCATTTTCGCTATAAAAAAAATTTCTACGAAGGTTCAGATGCTAAAATAAAAACCATTTGCGAAGAAATTTTGAGGCGCTTCGTGTAAAATTTTTAGATCTTGGTTCACAATATTTTCAGAGATATGATCTCTAGTAGTTAGGGTTTTTGCAGGCTCTTGAATTTCATCAAAAAGAGGTGACCTTGGGAAAATCACCATAACTCTCTCTCTGAGCATCATATTGGAATTCTGCAAAATGTGGTTGAAAGTAAACATACTGTAGTTTCTTGTATATTAATTTTAGAGCCGAAGAAGGAAACAGTGACACATGGCACACAGTACAAGTTTGCTCTACTAAAAAATCCATAATTAGGTCATTGTGGGAGATTGGGCATAACTTTGCCTTGAAGAATCCAAATTAGGTCAGACCCATGGCATTGGAAATAAGATTTGGAGGGCTACTTCAAGACCGAAGATAAAAACACAAGGATCCAAAATTATAGAGATACAACAGTTTCAATATAGAGCTCCTCAAAATCAAGAAAAAGGTGTGTATTTTTTTTTTAATTGCATAAGTCTTGTTTGAAAAATTAGTTTGAAGTGATTCCAAGGGCATATTGAAGCATAGATATCAGTATTGGGTTCTAAAATCTCCCCTAAAAATAATTCAACTCCCAATAAGCCCTCAGAATACTATACTATGACTGATGAAGAGGAAGAAGTGCAACATGATATATCAAAATTACAAGAACAAGTGCACCAAATTTCGCTCTCGCAAAGAGAAATAAAAAATGAAATGGAAGTTTTGAAGAAAGGCATGGAAACTAAGATGGATGGTTTGAAGAAATGCATGGAAGCTAATATGGATGGGTTGAAGAAATACATGGAAGCTAAGATGGATGGTTTGAAGAATGGAATGAAAGCTAAGATGGATGACATGGAAGCTAACATGGAAGACATGAAGAATGATCTAAAAGTAGACATGGAAGGTTTGAAGGAAGGTTTGACAAAGTTGATAAAAGAAATGGTTCCTAATGGCAAAAAGGTAATAGAGGAAACTCATGATGAGAAAAAAATAAATGTTAATCGTGATTTCATACACTCTAATGATGGATTGAAGACACGCCATATTCTAAAGATCAATATGAGGAAGTTTGATGGCAAGGATACTGTAACATGGATACTACAAATGGAGAAATATTTTGATCTCCATAATGTGAAAAACACACAAAATGTATGCATTGCAAATTTATATTTAGAAAAAAATACATTTGCATGGTATCGATGGCTTTGCTCCCGTAAAAAAATTGGCACTTGGTCAATTTTTACGGAGGAAATGATATCACATTATGAGGATACAAAGAGCAACACCTTCCTTAGCCAATTGATCAATCTCAAAAAAAAAGGTTTCAATGGTTGAGCACATTGAGGACTTCCAAAAATTGAATATGACAGTAACTAATATTCCAGAGGAACACATGATTGATGTCTTCCTAGGGACTTTAAAGGATAACATCCAACATGAGGTTCACCTTTGGGAACCTGATTCATTGGAGAAGGCATTCAGGTTTGCAAGAAACAATGAATGTAAAATTATGGCAACACGGAAACCTACCACTCACATCTATAAATATGGAAGTGTTGCTACTCCTAGACTTCCAAAACCTACAAGGTTGACACCACAACAATTGGAAGAAAAAGAGAAAAAGGGATTTGCTATAGTTGTGATAGAAAATACACTAAAGGTCATAGTGTGCTGAGAAGAAATTATTTTACGTAGA
Organism: Pinus albicaulis; assembly: GCA_034641835.2. Taxonomy (NCBI): domain Eukaryota; kingdom Viridiplantae; phylum Streptophyta; class Pinopsida; order Pinales; family Pinaceae; genus Pinus; species Pinus albicaulis. The sequence continues at coordinate 204,638 of MU968551.1, read as the reverse complement.
TTTTGAGGAGGAGGAAGAAAATGAACAAGAAACTTCAAAAGAAGAGAATATACATAAGGAACAAACCCTTGAGAAAGAATAAATGAGTCCGGCCATATCCTGTAATGCATTGGAAGAAATTGCCACTCCTCAAACTCTAAAGGTATAAGGACATATCAAGAAGAAAAAGGTAATAGTGTTAATTGATTCAGATAATACACATAATTTTATTCATTGTAAGGTAGCTAAGGAATTGAAATTCATCTTATACCCAACACCAGAGTATCAAGTGATTGTTGTAAATGGAGGAACTATAAATTTCTCTGGAAAATGGCATAATATCAACCTAAACATGGGGAAATATCTATTAAATATTCCAATTCTTTCCATTCTAATGGGAGGTGTTGATGTTGTACTAGGAGTACAATGGTTACAATATTTGGGGACGATAGCTTTTAATTTTCAAGAACTTTTCTTGAAATTTTTTTCGGAAGGAAAGGAAAATGAATTACGGGGTATCGTAGGGAAGCCGAGAAAGATAATAAGCTCTAATGTAATGAAAAATATTTAGAAGAAACAAAAATGAGGCGTAATTTCATAATTATGCTCACTAGAAGTTGCAACAGCAAAATTATTTATTTCTTTAGATCTCCAAAAATTCTTCAACAATCATTCCAAGGTGTTTGAGACTCCCAAAGGACTCCCACCTACTCGTGATCATGATCATGTTATTCATTTGATTCGAGGAAGTGTTCCTCCAAACATCAGGCCTTGCAGATATCCTTATGTCTAAGAGATTGAAATTGAACGTATGATTGCAGAAATGTTAGAGGTCGGTATAATTCAACCTAGACAAAGTTCTTTCTCTGCCCCAGTTGTATTGGTGCACAAGAAGGATGGATCATGGCGCATGTGTTCGAATTATAGGGAGCTAAATAAGCTCACTATTAAAGATAAATTTCCCATTCCTATGATTGATGAATTATTGGATGAATTACATGGAGAAATTTATTTTACCAAGTTGGATATTCATTTACGATATCATCAAATTAGAGTGAAGACTGAAGATATTCCGAAAACAACATTTTGAACTCATGAGGGTCATTATGAATTTTTGGTCATGCCCTTTTGCCTTACCAATGCACCTTCTACATTTCAAGGGTTGATGAATTCCATTTTCAAACCCTTTGTTCGAAAATTTTTGTTAGTATTTTTTGATGATATACTAATCTACATCAGGTCTTGGAAGGATCACGTTCAACATGTTGACAAGGTGCTCAAACTATTGGAGGAGAAACAATTATATGAAAAAACCTCCAAATGTTTCTTTGGAGTATAAGAGGTGGAATATCTGGGTCATATTATATCTCAAGAGGGTGGTAAGGTAGACCCTAACAAAATTAAAGCCATTAAGGAATGGAAATTTCCCACAACCATAAAGAAATTGCGAGGATTTCTTGGGTTAACAGGGTATTATTCCAAGTTTGTTAAGAATTATGGGAGAATAGCAACACCTCTAACAAAATTATTGAAGAAAGATGGATTTTCATGGACTCTTGAACAAAATAAGGCCTTTTAACATCTTAAAGAGTCAATGTTCCTAGCAACAGTCTTAGCTATGCCAGAATTCACAAAAAAATTTATTGTGGAATGTGATGCCTGAGGAAATGGAATTGGTGATTTTTTAATGCAATACGGAAGACCCATTGCTTTTGAAATTCCTCCAATTAAAGGAAAGTATTTACAGAAATTTATTTATGAGAAGGAAATGTTGGCAATACTACATGCACTAAAGAAATGGTGACCTTACCTAATGCGAAGACACTTCAAGGTAAAAAATGATCATGATAGTCTTATACAATTTTTGGAACAAATACTATCTTTAGAAGAGCAACAAAAATGGGTCACAAAGATGTTGGGTTATGACTTTGAAATCATCTACAAAAAAGCGGAAGCTAAATGTTGTTGCAGATTGACTCTTAAGAAAGGATGAAGAGGTGGAAACATTGTTTTGTGCCATTTCTATTATCCAACCAAATTGGATAACTAAAGGAAGGGATGAATGGAAGAATGGTGAATAAGTGTGGACACTCATTCAAAAATTGCAGCAAGATCCTAGTACATTTGATACATTTATTTGGAAAAATGATTCCTTATGGTACAAAGATCACTTATATCTTTGTAATAATTCCCAACCAAAACAAAATATTATTTCGGAATTTCACACTTCTCCCTTAGGAAGACACTCAATATTTTTAAAAACTTAACATAGGGCGAAGAAAGAATTTTTTTGGGATGGCCTTAAATCTGATATTCAGAATTTTGTGGTGGAATGTTTGGTTTGCCAGTAAAATAAATTTGAGAATTAAGACTCTGGGCCTACTACATCCTTTATCCATTCCAAGTCAACGTTGGGAGGTGGTTTCAATGGATTTTATCATAGGTTTACCTAAGTCCAAAGGAAATACTATCATCATGGTAGTAGTTGATAGACTTACCAAGTATGCACAATTTTGTGCATTATCTCATCCATTTAAAGAAAGTAAAATTGCTACTACATTTATGGAAACAATTCGAATGTGACATGGAAACCCAAATATTATTGTAAGCGATAGAGATCCCATTTTTACTGGAAAATTTTGGACAAAATTATTTTCTTGTTTGGGTAATCAACTAGCTCATAGCTCATCTTATCATCCTCAATCCGATGGGAACACTGAGATAGTAAGCAAATGTTTGGAAGGATATATTCGTTGATTTGTATCCGATAAACAAACACAATGGGTCAAGTGGTTACCTCTGGCTGAATGGTGGTATAACACTTCCTTCCATACTTCAACAAAAATGACCCTATTTATGGTACTTTATGGATATCCTCCACCATCCATCACATCATATTTAAGAGAAAATTATAAGGTTCAAGCAGTGGAATATCACATTGAGCATCAAAAAAAAGTTCTCAAACTCTTAAGGATAACCTAAATTTGGCACAAAATCAAATGAAACAACAAGCAGATCAACATCGCAGCGAGAGAAGTTTTGATGTATAATACTAGGTATTTTTACAGCTACAACCATACAAACATATGTCCCTAAATCAAGCTAAGAAGGATAATAAATTATGACCAAAGTACTATGGTCCTTACAAGGTGTTGCAAAATATTGGTACTATGGCATACAAATTGGAGCTTCCTGCTTCTTCTCGAGTGCGCCCAGTTTTCCATGCTTCATGCTTAAACAAGGTTATAGGTGACAAACTTCCAATTCAAACAATATTTCTAGAACTTTATGAGCAAGGAAAAATCATATTGGAACCTAAATCATTCACTAAAGTAAGAAATCGGCAGCTACGAAATTGATCAATTTCATAGTATCTCAGCAAGTGAAAGAATTTACTCACTAAAGATTCCACATGGGAGGAATTTTTTTTATACAGAAGCGTCCAGAGCTACTCAAGCATTGAGGACAACACTTTTTTGAAGGATGGGGGCATGTTAGGTCCCTATATTACTAGTGTAGCCCCATTATTGTTATTTTTGTACCCATGTATCCCCCATATTGTTATTATTGTGCCCCATAAAAGCCACTATTGTTATTGTTGTGCCCTTAAATTATTATTTTTAGGTCGACTAGGATTATATTGTGACCACATAGATTCCTATATATAGAAAGGAGGTTTTTCCACTTTTATCATGCAAGAATTGTTCATTTATGTAATTTAAAATAGGTTTCCCCCTCGAAGTGGTTGATTTCTAAGGCGTTGATCTATTTTTTCTTCTATTTTGGGAGCTAGTTTCATAACAATGCGACCAATTATGATTAACATCAAAGTCACAATGGCCAATCATTTCAAGATTATTGGTGAGCCCTGGTATTGCACCAAGAATGTTGCAACTCCCAAAGGCTACTCTACTTCACTTTATCAACCTGGGGTTCGTACAAAATTGGAGGTGATAGTGCTATATACATAGCAGATTCATTCTACTTATGTCATCCTCTTTTGAGTCCTATGAAAGGGTGTTATTTCTAGGGTTTCTGAGTGAAGCCTATCACACTTCGGAATTAGACCTAGAAATACAAGAGACTCAAAACCATTACCCTCTCAACATTCAAAGGAATATTCTAAAGAAATAAGGTAAATCTAGCTATTCTTCAAAGAAATAAATCTAAAATGTAGGCTATAAAAAGAAATAGAAGCAAACTAGAAAACATTCATGAAGTAAAGTGTTGAATTGAAATTGCAGAAAGGAGACTAATCTAATCACACATTGTTAAGCCAAATGGCTAAACACACTCTAACTACTTCATGATTTAACTATCATGCTTTTAATCATGACCTGATTATGCTTGTAATGCACTATTTTGGAGCAAGGAGGAGAAGGCGCTAAGGTGGCTTAGGAAGGTCTCGAACTCATGGATGCACGGCTGAAGGTGAGGCTAAATGGTGTTATTAGAGGGCTTGTTATAGGTTTCTTGTAGTGCTAGAGGAAAGTCTTGAATTTCTACAAGAAAAAAGTCGAGGGAAATCTATGCCAAAAATGATGGAGAAAAGTGTAGGGGAGGTGGAATGAAGGTGTACTTGGATGGGTGGAAGGTGGCCAACCCCTTGGACAAGCTGAGAACCTCTTGCAAAGCCTATGTTGCACTTCTAGGGTTGTTCATGGTGTGAAGGTGATGTTACAGAGCAATTTTTTACTGTCCTTGTACTCCTCATTCCTTGATCCTGGAGGACCCAGATGGTGACCCTTGTGTACTTTCTAAGCATGGAATACATACCCCTGAACCACATTTTTTCTGTCAAATCATTTCCCTTCTCAAATTTTCTGAAAAATCCTTATAAAAAATTGGTTTTCAAGGTCAACGCTTTCACTCGATGTTTGACCTGTGCCGATAGCAGAGATTTACACTGAGACCTACAACGATCAACGCTCTGTCCTAATTTCGGATTCACGCCAATCATGTCTTGTAAATTTTTTTAAATATAAAGGAAGCTTCCACGACTAGAAGCTTCATGAGGCGGTGAGCTGGAAAGTTTTTTTTGAGGATATGGCCAAGGAATTCCCATTTGGCATTATTGTTCCCAAGAAATAGGAACTAATCCAAAGGATAAGCTCTTTTCCCATCATTTGAGTACCCATAACCTCCTCCTCCATTATTATATAAGGATACCTCCTTCAGCTCTACATTTTTAGTTAGTGAGTGATGATAGAAAGGAGAAGAAATTATAGATTCGGGAGAATAATGTAGAGTGTGATTTTTTTGTGTGCTGGGAACATAGTGAGATATTGGACCTTTGTGTATGAGGGTGTTGCAAATGTTCTTGGATACAGACCTGCTGAAGGAGAGCCTCAACATCAAGGCTTGGTTTTCAAATCTCCTTGTATTTATCATAATAAAATGCACCTGATGTTTATCTTCCACTCCTGTTTAAATTTATAATGATATTTCTAGCATTCCTTGATCAGTTAGATAGGTTGTAATCGTTTCATGTTTGTCATGATTTTATGCTCGTCGTGGTGTCTTGACTATCTGTACATGTAATCGAACTTTGGTAGTAGTGTGTATCGAGCTTGAGGAAGAACGACAAATCAAGAAGCTTCGATGGAAGGTGACAACATAACATCAAAATAAGGTATGCCATCTTTTTTGCTCTGAATTTCATTTACAATCTAGGAAGGTAGATGTTAGTATGTTCCCGCAGTTGCTAGACCCACCCTAGGGCTAGAGGGATCACCTATATCTGCAGAGGGGATTTACCTGGACAAAAAATTGGCGACTCCACTGGGGAGTTTCCTTTGAGTTTGTCACTCTTTAAGGTCTTAGTCATTCGACAAGTTTAGTTGAATGACATTTTCCCTGTTTTTTCCTATGTTTTTCATTAATTACGATCTTTTAGTTTTTTCTTGAAGTGGTGAATCTGGTCTTGGTTAGGAGAAATTCTTTGTTTTTTATTTTTCAGGCATTGGCACTTTTATTTGTCTGATAGTCATGCCATTTGGTGCTAGTTGTCAGTTAGCAAGTCATGCCAGTTAGAGATAGTTTCACCCACAAAAGTTGTGCCAATTTCAGGGTGTGTGAAAAATTAAGGTTTTTCCCTAAGTCCTTCACCAATGTGTCTTGCCCTTCCAGTCCTTCTCTCCATATGATTTACATGTTCTCCCTTTCACTCATGTGGGTTTGATTGGCTTGTTGGTTTTTTTTTTTGTTGTTGTTGTTGTTTTTCCTGTTCAGACATGCATCCTTACATCCTAGTTTTTTTCTAGGACTGTGTGTCAATTTCTTGTTTGCATGCTTCGTGGGACATCACCCTGCTTATTATGTTAGTCTCCTTTTTTGGTGAGCCATCTCTAGTTGATTTCCTTTTGCTTTTTGGTTGATTGAATGTTCAAGTCTCAAGTGTCTCTCAAGTTCATTTGGTCCACTTCTTCACTTGTGAGCATAGATTTCATTGCTCATTGTTCAACTGAAAAGTCTTCTTTCTATGATTGCTTGATGTAAAAGGGAATGAATGCCTTGTTCTGATCCCACACATTGGAATTCATATTTTTCTTTAAGTCATATGTCTTGTATCCTTTTGAGGAATCTCGTTACAAAGTGTTTAAAACAACGATTGCATTCTTAGTGTTTGTTTGCATCCCTTTTGCATTCATCCTTCCATTAAGGAAATTTGTGTTCATTTAGTTTTCGTCTCAAAGTTTTCTTTTCATTAAAATGCATTAGATCACATTGCATTGAAAAGTCTTTTTTGAGATCCATCATTGAACTTAGATTACATTGTTTAATGATTGGAAGCTGAAATTCGCATTGAGTGCATTCTCTTTCATTAAAAGCATGCATTAAGTAGATTCTCATTTCATCGAAAAATGCATTGAGTGCATTCTTATTCTTTCAAAAGAAAAAGGAAATTGTGCATAGATTACAATTGCATAGTTTTCAAAAAATAGAATTTTGCATAGATTATATTGCATAATTTGCATCGTTGAATGTTTTAGATTACTTTTGGATAGTGAAAGTCCTCTATTTAGGAAAAAGTTTACTGTTTGTTGCATCATTGTTTGAGACTCTTCCTTTAACTAGATAGCATTCATTGAATTGAAATATTTCTTTTCTCATATAGCTGCATATAGGAGATTGTCAGATGACATTTGATAGGGCCTTGAAACTGAGACATAATTCAAGATTAACTTTAAAATTTATTCAATCAATCTAAGGAAGCATTGAAACTTAACACGAATATTTTAGAGGTCTGGAGGGCTGGTGACGATTGCGACGTTGTTAAACCTAGTAGTTGTTGTTCACCATTTGGCTTTAGACAAAAATAGTACGGACTTGTGCTCCTCGTACCGTCGTGTATGTAAAGTGAGACCCCTATAGGTTCAAATCCTTTATCCACAGGAAGCCGAGTCTGTCACCCTATAACCATGATACACCGAATACAACATTCAGGGAGACTACCCGCACGTACGCCAAGTCCTTGGTCATTTCTTTTTCATTTGATCACTAAGGTGTATATGGCAGTTCACGGAAACTTGGTACACCCTCTTGCTTAGATTACCTGAGTAGTCATTTTTATCTTTTCATGACTCTCTAAAAGTGAAAATATCATCAAGCTCTTGTCCTTTCATGCTCGTTCAACTTGAAAGTTATAGAGTCACCTTTTTCCTATTTCTCGACTCTTAAATATGAAACGAAAAAGTTTTGTTTCAATGTCTTAAAATATTAACTGCCCACAAAATATTCTTGGTTAAAGTTATCTTCCTTAGTATTTTTTTTTAGGGTTGTTTCCAATGGAAACATTTCTGAAATTCACCAACCAAGGAATCCCCTCTGAAGGTAACCCTGGTCCTTTTCCTACTTTTGGGAACGTTGGTGCTCCTTATATGGCAACGTTGTCCATGTAGGGGTTAACTATTGGGTTTCCTGTTTGGTTTTTCTCGACCTCTGTGGTCTCAAATCTTCCACCCACTATACAATCATCCCCTCCACCTTAACAACATCATGCTGATTCTAAGGTGGAACTCTCCCCTTCTTCGCCTAGTGAAATTCTGGATTCTAGTAACCAGGTGGCTAAGAAGAAGAAGAAGAAGTCAGATAAGAGAGAGGCTAGCTCTGCGGCTATTGCACCTCAAACACCATCCATTGATAGCCCATCCAACCTTCCACAGAAATTCAAATTCCCTTGCATGTTGTGAAAATGTGACGATCTTCTTCGAGAATGCCCTGGCATTCTCAGGGTACTTGAAGCATGGTCCAATGGCCATCCATCATTGCCTTTGGCTTCTATAAGTCATATTGGTGGCACATCTTCGACTAGTACTAATAAGATTCATAAGAAACAAGGTAAGAGTACGAATCCCTGTAGGTTGTGTGAAGGGAATCATCCAATTCACCTTTGTCTATATATGGATGAATCCATGAGAGTGTTGAATAACCTTATTATTTTTGCACCCTGCCTTCTGGTTGGTTACAAGAAGCTTCCTTTGAGTCCTCTACTATTTGATTCAATGATCAGTCGAGAGTCATCCTCGGTCCATCCCATTCCCTCGGAATTTCAAATTCAAGAATCTATTCCCAACCAACCATTGGTTGTGGAATCAGTTGATCTGATCCCGCCCAGGGTTCATCAGATCTTTTCCATCGAAAGTGGATCTCATTCCCCTCACATTCTTCTTGTTTACTCAAATTCCTCGAAATTGGAGAAATATTCTCCCGTCCCTGTGGTTCAAGAAGCTGCTCCTCCTGCTCCCATGATGGAGGTTCCAGGGGATGTTCCTCTTGCTCCGGTAACACTAGGGGAATACCATCTTAGTTCAATGGTACCCCCTCCAAGTAGTTTGGTCGCTTCCTTCGATTGGAGTCAATTTGAAGGATACCATATTCCTTCTTACGTGCCTTTTGAGATTACGGTACTAGCCTATGATGTGGCCATACCTAGCACTATTATAGATGAAGGCACGGTCTATTAGTATTTTGTCTTCAACTACTTGGAAAGGTTTTTGTTCTCCACCACTTGTGCCTGTTACGCACAATTCATTGGCATTTAACAGAGGAACTAGTCAACCATTAGGGATCGTTCCAAAGTCGCCTATTACTTTTGGAAGTAAAACCATCTATATAGACGTGAAGGTTGTTCCAGGACCCTTGGACTTAAATTTACTCCTGGTGCACAACTATAATTATGTCATGGGAGCGCTTGTCTCTTCCCTCTTTCGTGTGATTTGTTTTCCAAATGAAGGTCATATCATGACCATTGATCAACTTTCATTCTTTGGTCCTGATGTGACATCTGGTCTACCTTCATCTCTTTCGGGTCTATCCGCCAATTGTATCCTCCCCACCGCAGGTTAATTATCTGGCTACCTGTCGGGGTGCCCGTATTCAGTGATAGTGCCATTGTGCATTGTGTGCTCGGGGAATTGGGTCCTGATTTTTGAGATGTTGTTCTTCTATCATATGAGAACCTCTTGGAAGCCATGAATTATTATTTGACATGATGAGTTGTCATCGGAGCATAGTTCATTTTCATATGTCAAGCTCCTTAAAAAATGAAACATGGTCCTTGAAGTAGAGTTCATTTCTTGTGTCAAGCTCCTTAAAAAATGAAACAATATCGTTGGAGAAGAGTTCGTTTTCTTTTTTCAAGCTCCTTAAAAAATGAAACAAGCTCTTATGGGGATAGTTCCTTTACTATGTCAACCTCATTAAAAAATGAATTAGGTCATGAGGATAGCTATTTTACTATGTCAAACTCGTTAAAAAATGAAATAGGTTCCCTTTTCAATTCGATTCTTTGATTAGATCTTGCGAAATCCAAGTCGAGTCTTTTGCTTGATCTTGTAATTGAACCTTCATTCCATCCACCTGTCAGTAACTAGTTGTCTACTCAAGGAAATGGACTGAAGCTTGGGGGGCATGTACCTCAAATTGAGTCACCATGCTGGGGGCATGCAAATATTTGTTCAAGCATAGTTTATCTCTGTTTCAAGTTTGTGTAATACTGAAACCAATTTTCAAGCATAGTTTGTTTCCGTTTCAAGCTTGTGTAAAAATGAAACCAGTTTGAAGCATAGTTTTCTACAAAGTTTCAAGTTTGTGTAAAAATAAAACCAACCTCAAGCATTGTTTCCTGATTTCAAGATTGTGTAAAATTGAAAGCATTATTATTTTACCTCTCGTGATTTCCATTTTATCAGCCTATTTTTCCAGATGAGCCTTGGTTTTTCTCATTCCATCACCATCTGCTTGGTCGATCATATGCCCTCACTTGATTTTTTTACCCATTATTGAGGAACCGCTGCAATGAGTGGTCTTGTTCACCAACCTCTTGAATTTTATCATGTTCTGAGAAATTCCACCATTACCAGAACCAGTTGCTACCATTAATACCACTCGTTCCTCCAAGAGGAGTCAACTTTCAGCTCTTTTATGACTATTAAAAGTTGAAAATATTGCCAAGAATATTGACATTCTGAACTCATTAAATGGCTGCGAAATGATATCTACCCAGTATACATTCACCCCATTTTTTGGCTAAGATAGATTATTTACGAAAAAGAAATACCTTAGCCTATCATGACTAAGAGGTTATTTCAGATATTGTTTTCTACCTTTTTGGATCTGAGGGACTATTTAAGAAAAGGGACATGCTGGAGTTTTCTTTTCCACCTCTTTTCAAACTCTCTAAACATGAAAATATGCTGAGTTCTCCCTTTTTCAAACTTGTTAAACGCTGATGACATTGCAAATCGTCACCATGATGTTACCTGATTTCCTCTTTCCTAGGGCTCATAAAATGTACTAGGATGGATTTTTCCGAAGGAAAAACTTATACAACAAGCATATGCTATCCTCTTCAAGGTTGTGTAAAAATAAAGAGGTACTCACTAGAAATGGTGGGGGAAATGGGAGTTATTCGTCAGTTGTGTCAGCAGTATGTCAGTCTTGAACATGACACTTGTCTGCAGTTCATGCCGGGTTGGGATATCTTCATTATTTTACTTTTCCTCCACGGGTTTGGGAAATCCGTTTGCCTCTCATTCGATTACCAATATTGTCAACATGACCTCTGATCCTATTTGAGTCAAATGTTGCCAAATTCCAGAGTCGAGTCGCCAATATTTTCAAGAGAAAATCCTTCTGCATTTTGTACATTCCTTGATCCTCTATTTCAGTCTTGATTCACACTCAGATTAGCTTTTCTATTTCGCGTCGATGATGTGGGATTCATTTTGACCCTCCTTCGACGGATCGCTTCCTGTCGACTTCAACTCATTGTCCAGGAAGTCGATCTAGAGACTCCATTCTAGTACCTTAGAGCTTGCATGGCCTAATGGCAAGGTCTTCGCATTCGACAACATGTTCACATCATTATCCTTCGATTGGGTGATTTTATGGGTGTTCGTCTTCAGCTCACTATTCACATTCTATGGATTGTACTAGTAATACCTTGAGAGCCATTGACATTATGGGTGGTTTCTATCACACTTGTTAACAGTTCACATCATTGACCGGTAATCAAGTGATTTTCTAGCATGTTCGACTTCAACACGTCTATTCACATGTTGGAATTTGTACTTTGATCGTGTGGTGTTGGAGCGCAAGACCCTGGGCTTCGATCACAATAGCAGCATCTAGTTCCTTGCACCTACTTGTAAATAATTTCACCCCTCACTCATATTGGGACTTCATACTTTAGGGGGAATCTTTTACAGACCAATTTGTCACTATCCTTATACTCCTCATTCCTTGATCCTGGAGGACCCATACAGTGACCCTTGTGTACTTTCCAAGCATGGAATACATACCCTTGAACCGCATTTTGTCTGCCAAATCATCTCCCTTTACAAATTTTATGAAAAATCCTTATAAAAACCTGGTTTTCAAGGTCAGTGATTTCTCTCAGTGTTTGACCCATGCTAATAGCAGAGATTTACATTGAGGCCCACGCCGATTGGTGCTCTGTCCTAATGTCTGACCTACGTCGATCCTATTTTGGAATTTTTTTTAAATAGAAAGGAAGCTTCCGCGACTAGAAGCTTCACAAGGCGATGAACTGGAAAGTTTGTTTTGAGGATATGGCCGAGCAATTCCCCTTTTGGCTTCTTGTTCCCAAGAAATAGGACCTACTCTAAAGGATAAGCTCTTTTCCCATCATTTGAGGGCCCATAACCTCCTCCTCCATTGTTATATAAGGCTACCTCCTTCAGCTCTATAGTTTTAGTTATTGAGTGATGATGGAAAGGAGAAGCAATTATTGGGCCTTTGTGTATAAGGGTGTTGCAAACGTGCTTGGATACAGACCTACCAAAGGAGAGCCTCAACATCAAGGCTTGGTTGTAAGCTCCCCTTGTATTTATCATAATAAAATGCATTTGATGTTTACCTTCCACTCTTGTTTACATTTATAATGATATTTCTAACATTCCTTGATCAGTTATATAGGTTGTAATTGTTTCATGTTTGTCGTGATTTTACACTCGTCGTGGTGTCTTGACTATCTGTACAGGTAATTAAACGTTGGTAGCAGCATGTATCGAGCTTAAGGAATAATGACAGATCAAGAAGCTTCGACGAAAGGTGACAACATAGCATCAGAATAGGGTAGGCCATTTTCTTTTCTCTGAATTTCATTTACAATATAGGAAGGTAGATGTTAGTATGTTCTTGTAGTTGCTAGACCCACCCTAGGGCTAGAGGGATCACCTCTGTCCGTAGAGGGGATTTACCTGGACAAGAGTTGAATACCTCAAAAACATGGCTGAAGGTGATTAGTTTGAAATAAGGTTGATAAAAAGTGATAAATGAAGCTAGGGGTGTTAGTGAAGTCCTCCTCTATTGTGCTACTTGAACCTACAATAAAACTACCTATTCATTCAATAAACATTCGAAAATTTATGATGAAGAAGATGGAAAAGATGATTTGAATTTGACAAGTAAACCTACTTAAGTATTCAAACATAAATCTAACTCAATATTCTCAACATATTCATGACACTACAACAACCTATCTATTATTTCCAACAAATCATAAAGTAAAGAGAAAATTTGGGCAGGTGGTGGAGATCTGCCCTTCTCAAGCTCCAATGGAAGAGATGATAGAGGGAGGCTTTGACACACAACTACGAGATTATATGCTGATGTGCCATATTCTATGCAATCTAACTACATCAGGATAATGTAATATTCCAAATCTGGAACAACTAGCAAGGCATGACTAGAAAATGCATTTTCCGGTAATGGCTACTATAGGATTTGAACACAAGACCTAGATCCCTTAGATCAATGTATCTAAGAATTAAATCCAAGAGATGGCTCCAAATAAATCCTTCTAAGTGGGTTAAATGAGATCTCCCACATATGTTTCCTCGGGGGAAAGTGCCGATGAAGGACTACCACCAATGCATGAACATACAATAGATCAACAATGTTATACTTTGAAGTATGCACACATGAAGATGCAAATAGTTGATCAATGTATAATATAGCAACAAGAAAGTACAATTATTTGAGGAATCACTCACTCAAGCTTGGCAATGAAAGCCTCAATAAGACATGTACATCAAATAGAGAAAAACACTGCTGCATAATATATGCCCTAGCTATGACTGCGCAGTTCATATAGAGACACTGCAACATAATAATAGAAAATACAAGGATATGTCAATATCAGCTCAAGAAATATGGGGGAGAGATCTCTCAACCCCTGAAAACACTAATACAACAATAATACACAATCCTTAGAAGGATTGGCTACAATACATGTACAAATGAGAAATTTGCAGAAATGCTGGAGTTGCTGGGTAGCAGCTGCAACTCTGAAAATAATTGGAGACAGCTGAAGATGATGTGAAATCTTAAATTAACCTCCTCCAACAGATCTCTAAAATGATAGGCTGATCCTATCCCTGAAGATCTCTTCCTCCAAGATGATGGTGCAACCCCTCACTGCACATATGCATTGGAATAACACAATATGGAGAATGGACTACACTGTCTATGATGGGAGATGCTTGGCCTTGATGCCAAGATATGAAAATCAGCTCTGAAACCTTCCTTAATAACCTTCCCGAGGAATAGAGACTCCCTCTTTTGAAAGATGATACAAGGAATGGTGTTGTGGAACCCCTCCACTGCAACACCCAGCAACACTACGTTATACTTCAACAGAAATAACGTAGTGACTGATGGAAGTGGCTTTGGCCTTGAGCCAAGATGTGGAGAAATGAAGTGAAATCCTTCAAGAGGCCTCTCAAGAAGGAGAGGAAATCCTAAGCAGGAATCCCTCGTGCTAAGCAGCACTGCAACTCAGCTGAACAGCTGGAGACTGCAAATAGTCTGAACAGACAAATATCAATATACTCCAAGATGTCTCTCTATGGTTGCCTCTTCCTCCTTTTATACAAGTGAATGTCTCTTTGCCCCGGACCCCACACATTAGGGTTTCTTCCACAAGGAATATTCCTCCCTCTCAAACTGCGTTGTCTTCTCATGCAAGCTACACCTCTTAGGCAGTGTTGTTGACTTGGTCAAACTTGACCTTGTCCTCATGCATTTGCCCCTTTTCACACCGAAAGGTGCAAAATTAAGCTGCTCCATGGATCCTTTTCACATTATGAAGGATCTTATTCCTACTCATGGGCCTTTTACCCATTTTATTCACCTCCTACATGAAATAAGAAAAAATTAATGTTTCAATTATATTTATGAAAATTTTGGAGCATTACAGATAAAATGAAGAAAACTAAAAATAGTAAATTGAAATGTAAACAAACTAGCTAGAACTCATAAAGGAAACTAGCTACAATGGCAAAAAGATAAATATCAATACAGAAGAGAGAGACTAAGGCCAATGGATTGGGCCCTAACCTACAAGCCTAGTACTATGAAACTAAATCAATGAAGGAAAATATGAATACTCATCTTCTGGCGGAAATTAGTTTCATTACATAATCATAAAATTCTCAAAAACATATTACAAGAGCTAAGAGTCTACTAGCTTCCTTCAAAGTTCCAATCCTAATGAGCTCTTGCTCTGCCCTATTTAACCTAAAGTGTAGCTACCAAAAACTCCATAAAATGTAGGTGATGTGTCCCCTTTGCCTCGAAGAGAAGTGGAGCTTTGGTGTACTTTATCTCCCACTTGCTTGGATGCCTTTGATTTTCGAGTTGTTGGAGGGAATCTCGAGGATCCATTTTCTACCTTTAGGAGTTAAGGACATGGAAAACCCTCCTATAATCTCTCCTTGCTGTATTATCTGATCTTAAATTACAAAATCTTCAACAAAAGTGGAATATCTTCATGATTATCTTGCATTTAAACCATATTAGGCATTCAAAGTATGAAAAGCTTTAATCACCATCTACACTAGCAACATACAACCATAATATAATTAAATTTGAAAAAGAGAGACTAATACGGCTAAAAAGGTGACAATTAATCCCTCCACTTACACCTAATTATAGAGCTCATCATCACCACCCTATCAAGTGGTTTCTTATCCTCTGAGAAAATTAGTCCTCCTTCTCCATCTCTTTCAGTGCTTTAGTTTCCCCTCTGAACTCCCAAGGAAGAAGTGAAGGAGTTCCTTCAGGAGGGTAGAACCCAACATTATTTTCTTCCTCTTCCCTTTTTTTTTTCCTCCTCTCGGTCTTCCCATCACCTAGTCCCAGTAGTAAAGGTGGACTGAGTTTCAAACCAAGCCACTATATTTTCATTGCTTTCATATCCCTTTTGTATAATGGTTCCCTTTCTAGAGCACTACTCAATCTCTTTGGGGTATGGTATTCCATGTTTATGAGACTGAATGGGGGGTAATTCCATCTCCTTTGACTTACCATTATACATTCATCTCCCAACAACCTAGAAACATCGTCAAAGTGGGTAATGTCTTGTGCTTGTGTGTTTAGGTACTTTTCTGCAATTGCACCATCCTTTTCTATCTTGAGATGGTTGTTGATGACTCCCCTAGGGCTGAATAGTTATGCCCTAATGTGGAGAGGCTCTTTGTTTTCTCTCCTCATTATCCTCCTTACTTCTTGTGCTCTTGCTTCCTCATTAACCATCCAAGAGGCTAATTCCATCAATTTCATGTCTCCCATTGTAGGGTTAGAGTCCCAAAAGTTCAAGTCTGTCAACACAAGATTGTGCATGTAGAATTCTGCCATATTTTCCTTGTCTTCCATGCTTGACTAGTTGAAAAAGTCAATGAACTATCTGAAAAGGTAAGGAACCATGAGAGGATAGTGTCTTGATTTGAAATTGGAGCCACTATTCCTTGAGGTAGACTGCATAGGAGTCTGATGGGTATCTGTGTTGAATGGACTCTATGCACAAATATTCTATGGTGGCCATTTGTTTATCTTTTTTCTGAAGATGAACTTGCAATATTGCATTCTTTTTCTGGGTTCCTGTAGCTTCTCTTTAAACATGGATTCTTTGAGCCTAACATAAGATAAATCCCTTCCCATCTCAGTGACCTTCTCCTCCATGATCCCTATGTCATGCACACCTTTTGTTGTAGAAATTTTCATCCAATGATGAGTACGTGATATTTCTTGTTCTAACTGATAAAATAAAGGGACTGCAAACTTTTGAGGAATCAATGTACCCCCTTCAATAAATACATAGTAGGATTTGAGATTTGGCTGAGGGCTAGGGTGTGACACTGTTGATATATCTTTGGGGATATGTTTTGGGGAGTTAGGGTCCTCCTTTTCATCTTTCTCTTCCTCCCCTTTGGCATCTTTCCCTTCATCATGTGTTTTTTTCTCAACTTCTTGGGCCTCTTTCCCACCCCTAGGTGCCTTTTCTCCCTCATCCAAGGCTTCCTTCTCTAGTTCTGGCCCTGCTGGAGTTTCCTGTAGTAAAGACAAATTTTCCTGTAGAAAACTCTGTTTTTCCTATGGTGATCTAGGTGGATATTGGTGGCACAACTTACTATTTTTGTCTCTTTCATTTTTTTATTTTTGGCACAACTTACTATTTTTGACAGTTTTTCGAGTCCTGAACTTCCGGAGCCGTTTTGAGGCCCTAAATGATGGTTTTTGGGAAAACCGATAGAAGCTTTGCTTCTATTTGTTAAACCAAAATTTGTACTCATCAGATATATCTTTCTAATGAGCTATTGAGTGCGTCAAATAGAGATCGTATGCCAAAGTTACATCCCCAGGAAGTTGAAACACCAATTTACTCAAACGGGGCCCATAGTTTTCGTGCTTCATTTCCTAGGGTTAGGGTTTTGGATGTTTAGGGTTTTCCATTGTTTCTAAATAATAAATATGCCCTAGAGCCTCATTTTAACTCAATTCAAAGGCATGTATCCACCACATCTCTTCTCAGAGATAAGCTGCCAGTGCCCTAGCTAGTTTATTTCTATTATGTCTGTAAGCAAATTTCAGTTCTTTGATATTAATGAAATTAAGTTTTATTTCTGCTGCATATTTGTGTTTATGGTTACATGTGTATTATGTTGCATTCCTGCATAAATCTTGATCAAGTGGAAAACCCTCTCTTACTTGTGTTTCTGTCTTTTATGTCTTTTAAGGGTTTGTGGGGGTTTGTATATGTGTAGGGGAAGCCAACCTTGATCAATGTATTCTTATGTAGGTCAGACGGGTCCTCACAAGTGAGGTGACCTCTTGAACCTTTCCTTCTTCTAACCTTATTTCATCATCCTTCTTAGGTTACTTCTCAATGGTCATAGGGATTTTAGTTGGAGTCTTTGGTTTCCCATGCCTTATCCTTTGACTCTTCCTAATCTTGAAGTTCATGGGTGTTTGTCTCTTCCTCTTTGCTTTCACTGGTGTGCTCAAAATTCCTAGGGTAGCAACCAATTCCTTCTTTGTTATCTCAGGTGATATGCTGGTCTTTTGAGGAGAGGTAGCAATGCCTAACATAGGGTACAATATTTCCTTCTCCTTTGTCTTCTCTTCCTTCTTCGCCTCAGTATTTTCCTTCTCTATTTCATCTCCCTCTTTTTCATTTTCTTTCCCTTTCTCTAGTTCTAATATTTCTATTTTTTTTGTTTCAACATCCATCTCTTCTTCCTCCTCCTCATCTTCCCTTTCTCTCTCTTTATCGTCCCCCTCTTCTTCTTCTTCTATTTCTCTCTCTCCAAGACTAGAGGTAGAGGTTTGTCTAGTTTGGGTGGGTATGAAGGATTCCCTATCCATGTCTATGAATGAGGACCAAGACACATGGGTTTTTCATCTACTGATATCATCACTCACTATTAGTTTGATGAGGCCATGGTGAGCCAAATGCTGGAAATTCCTTTCCCTGATGTTTTTGCTCATGTCTTTTATTGATTTCAATAGGAAATGAGGGGTTCTCAATCCTTGTTCTAGAGGGAGTTCTCCTTGAAATGTAAGTTTTTTCAACAACCTGAAATGGTATTCATAGACTACATTAAGCCTTCCCTCACAAGAAATGAATTTCATGATGTGGAAGGCTACTTAATCCCAGGGGTATGGAAGGATTTCTTTCCTCACTCCGTTCTTGTCCTCAATGAAGTCTTCTCCTGGCATAAGGAAGTTTTTATTGGTTGCAGTGTTGGGAATCCTCCCTTCCTTAATCTAGTTGAATCCTAAGGGCAAAGTGGTGATTATGTTGATTAGTTCAGGTAATGAGGGCGAATTGTAGAGCCACTACAAATTCTCATTCTATCTCCTCATAAAACCCTTGAGAATATCAAAGAAACCTAGCCACTGCTAGTTCATGAAAATGTCCATTACTTGAGGGTGTAATATTATTATTTTTATATCATTGGGGTCCCTTATGTTAAATCACCCTCCCATTTTTTGGTTGTGATAGGAAGGTGGTAGAATGGTTTCTTTTTTAGAGTTACTTGTGAAGAGTTTCCTTAGAGATTATGGTCTCAAACAAACTCATATTTCACCATTTAATTTCCAATTTATTATTGACTATGTATAAATTTCATGGAGAAATTGCAATTTTTGAGGGGGGAAACCACTTACCTTTGTCCTGTAGTGTATTTTCTTGTTAATGGTTGTCTTGCGAGGTAATACTTCCCAAGAGTGGCTCTTATTTGCTATCCTTACCCCTGCTTATCATCCTGTGAAGTTCCCTGTAGCACTTCATTGTTTCCTATAGCACAGGGGTGCATGCAATATCAGGCTTGATGCTTTGCTCCTTGATGGCTCCTCTGAATTATCTTTCTCCCACTTCTCTCGAAATTCTAAATGGAGCGGGCATAATGAGCCGGAACTTGCCTTTATGGCCTCTTAACTAAACTTGGAGTGAAGTGCTGACTAGTATTGGGCACAAGTTTTCCTTTTTGGGACCATTGGTCCCACTCTAGTTAACCATTGGCCCTTCCTTGGAATCACCTTCTTTTCCTTGTTAACTCTCCCTTGATTGATTTTAATTGCCCAGGTGGCATGTACACTCAAATTTTTATCCACTTTAACCTTTTTACCCTTTTAGTCTCTGAATCTCCACATCAAATCATTTTTATCAATATGAGTTAATAGTGAGAGGTGAAGGAACATACATGAGCCTACATGTTGTGTGTGTGTTGTAGACATGATTTGGTTCAGGGAGCTGGAGTTTGGTGACAACCATGGCTATCTTTCTCGTGTTGTTTTTTTATTTTTATTTTTTATTTTCTGAGTGAGTGGTTTGTTTCTGAATGAGCTGCTTAACCTTTTTATTTTATTTTTCTTCCTGTAGGTGCTGCATGGAGGTCCTCGGGTACCTTGGCTGGTGTGCTCATTCTCCTAGAGTCTGCTGGTGTTCCATTGAATCCATCTTCATCATATTATCATCATATTTTGACCTTGCTATGACATATACAAAATTGCAACAGAAAAAATTTCAACTTCCTATAGCAGTCTTCTCAATACTTCTTAGGGCTCCTGATTGCCTAGAGATGAAGGAAAATAATTTATGGATGATAGGGATGGAGTGATGGAGAGGTAAGGGGAGAGGTATCATGCCAAGGGATAGATGATATAGCTTCTAGTGGCGCAACATAGGGTTTAGATAGTGAATCCTTGTGCATGGAGTGAAGTGAGGGTTAGGAGTGGTAGGTATTGGAAAAAAAATATTATCATGCTCTTTTTTAATTTTAGAAACCTTTGAGAGAGATAATTTTCTTGTAAATAAGTTTCTTGTGGCGTTTGCAGGGTTTCTTGTAGTGCTACGGGAATCTTGTAGCTGCTAGGAATTCCCTTTAGCAATTACAGTAGGAGAAAAAAATGGATTTTTCTTCCTAATTTAAAGGTGAAATGAGTGAATGGGTGCATGTTGTAGTTTTCAATGGTGTTGAGATTCAACAAGATGATGATACAAGTGAAAATTAAGCACCTACACTAGGTGGGGCTCGTTGGCTATTTTTAGGTGATATGTCTATTTTTAGAATTTGGGTCAAAGTCTATTTTTAGCAATAGTCTATTTATAGATGATTGAGAAAATTATATGGATGGATGGGCATCTATTTTTGGAAAGCATGTGCGAATTCAATTCGTGGAATGAATGTTTAAAAATAGAATGCATGTCGATTATTGTTATCTCTTAACAATAATTAGACAATAAATAATAATCTATTTTCTTGAAGCACTTGATTTTAGTTAACTGATGTGGCAAACCAGTTGACTGAAGGAATTTCGAGTTCTAATGTTGGTTGGTGGGAAATTCATGTGGACTTCATTATAACTGAGTGATACAAAGTTGTAACAGAGTTGGATGTGTAGTTATGTGAGTTGTAAAGTAGTTTAACTCAGTTAGGTGAGTTAAACTCAGTTGTGCTAGTTGTAACTAGTGGTAACTAAAGATACACTAGTGAGAGATCAGTGAATTAAATATTAAATTAGTTCACATGGAGTGATCTCACATGCAACAGAATATTTACTACTGTTAACTACATGCATGTCAGATCCAGTGGAGACCCAGTGGAGAAATAGGTGAAAGGGACAGTTCGACTATCTGTTGTGACATTAGTGGTACATCCAATGCAACCACACACACATTACATATGCTAATGAGGATTGTGCAGTCAAGGCCAGGAAATATCAAATTCATTCAGGGATTTCACAGTGGAGGCAGTCTATCAGGAGTCAGTAAATTGATGCATGTATATGCAAATTTCTACATGACAATGTGAGATGATTGTATATTGTACTGAGAGCTCTTAGAGTAGATTTTTGTGTGATATTGTTTCATGATCCATGATATATACATAATATATGATAGTGGGTTTTTTAGATTTATTCTTTCCCAATAAAAACATCTGTGTTATGTGTGATTGAACTTTCTTCATGTGTTTGCAATGGGCGATTAAATTTACGGAAGAATTTAAGTAGAAGGATTTTGTATTTAATAGTGGAATATTGTTATATCAAGAGAATCTGGAAATACATAATTGTATTAAAATTTATACATGGTATAGGAGCAAAGAAAATTTCAATTTTGAAGCAGTAGTTGAGTTTTGTTGGTGGAAACAATTCGAATGTGCTGCAAGAATTTCTTGGTGCGATAGTTGAGTAAACATCGAAATGCCTTTCAATGGTTTGCGGCTAGAGTATGCACTCGAGGGAAACTTGAAATACATAGCTTGGAAGAACAGGATGGAGGCGGTGCTTGAATATAATGGCTTTAAGGAATTCATCGACAGTGATGTTCCTAGGCCCACTTCGACTGATGCTGCATTACTTGATGCATGGAAAAATAAGGTGGCAAAGTCGAGAAGGATTCTATTGGAAGGTGTGAAAGACCATATTGTCTCAAGCCTTCATGAGAAATCCACTCCATTTGCAATGTGGAAGGATTTGATAGATATTTTCCAAAGCAGTAGCGACCATAGGAAATTGGCACTGAAGGATAAACTCAGAAAGATCAAGATGGAGCAGGGCGACAATATTCCAAAGTATCTCACAAATTTTATCCAATGTCAGGATGAACTGGGGAGTCTGGGAATAATGGTTGCTGATGATTATTTTGTGAGCTTAGATCTCTTGGGACTTACTAAGAGTTGGCACATTTATCAAGACTCTATCAACAAATAGGAAAAATTGTTGGATTGGGAACGACTATGGTCGGATCTAGTGGAGGAGGAGTTCAGGCGGAACACCAGAGATGGCTCTTCATCAAAGAATGATGGTGAAGATGATTGTGCTTTGGCTGCCAAGGCAAGGAAAGGGAAGGGGAAGAAATTCCACTCAAAATCCAAGGTTAAATGCAAGAAGCTAGATTTGTCCAAGTTGAAGTTTTTTCACTGTCACGAACATGGGCATCTTGCCTCTAAATGCCCATAGAAAAAGAAGAACAAGAAGGTTGTTGGAGCTACAGCTAGTGAGGCCCTTGCCTTGCAATTTGAACTTTATTTCTCTTTGATCGCGTGCTTGGTTTCAAGCGTAATGGGATCGGTGTTGTATCTTGATAGTGGTGCTTTCTTCCACATGACGAGAGATAAGGAGCTTTTTAGTGACTTTGAGGAGAAAGATCTCATAACGCATATTGAGATGGGCGAAAATGGACGATACAGTATGATTGGCATTGGTACCATTACCTTTGAGAGGGATTCAGGTAAACCATTTCTATTTAAATATGTTATGCATGTTCCAAGTCTAAAGAAGAACTTGGTCTCAGTCACCATGTTGGAGGACAGAGGTTGTGATGTTTTTTTCAGCGATGGAAAAGGTTTCTTGCAACATAAAATGATGGGTCAAACCAAGAGGATAGAGATTCGAGTTAAGAATCTCTACAATTTGGAGGTAGATGGTTGTACCACAATGGTGGGAAAATAAAAAGAAGTGGTGAGTCGGAATGAGGGCGAATTATGGCACAAGTGATTGGGTCATCTTCACCATGGTGCCCTCAAGATTTTGTAGTAGATTTATACTAGACTTCCCAAGGGTACACTTGCGCAGTTAGATCAATGCAGGTGATGTACTATGGGTAAGTTTGTGAAGACCACCTTTCATGAAAAGGAGAACCATGCTTTGATGATCCTGGAGAGAGTTCACACAGACGTGTGTGGACCATTCTCAGTTGCTTCAATAGAAAAAAATAGGTATTATGTTATTTTTTTTTATGAATATTCTCGAATATGCTGGATCTTCTTCATGCAGAAGAAGGATCAAACATTCTCAAAGTTCTGTGAGTTTAAATAATTGGTGGAGAAATATACGGGGAAGTAAGTGAAGGCTCTGCAGAGTGATAATGGTGGTGAATATATCTTGAACGAATTCAAAGAATTTTGAAGCAAAGAATGAATTTGAAGAGAAATTTTTAGTGCCTCATAAACCTCAGCAAAATGGGGTCGCAGAGAGAAAGAATAGAACAATCATGGGTACGGCACGAGCGATGCTACATGATCAGGGCCTACCAATGAATTTTTGGGTGGAAGCATGTAACACTGTGGTTTATGTGAAAAATTGTTGTCCGCATATAGTACTTGGCATGAGTACACCTGAAGAAGCTTTTACTGGTAAGAAACTAGATGTTTCTCACTTTAAGATTTTTGGCTCACCTGTTTATGTGCATGTGACCAAGAATGCCAAGAAGAAGCTGGAGCCAACCATTGAAGTTGGGATATTTGTGGGGTACAAAGAAACACTCCATAATTATCGTGTGTATTTTCCAAATAGTTGAATGACTGTGGTGTGACGAGATATAAAATTCAATGAGGAGAAAGCCATGAAGTTATCGCTTGAGAGGGAGCTAGACTTACATGTAGAGGAGGAACTTTTGGTTCCCAAATATGAGCCTCTAGATGTGGATCAGCCACAAGAGGAGGATGATGGATTGGAGGAGTCCACTCACATGAAGCCAAACATCCAAATTGGCAGAAGGTGTACCACAGAAGCAGAGAGGTTGAAAATTGATGCCGCACAGAATCTAGGAGTCCCTACTTCACAGTGTAGATAGAGATAGTATCCTGACCGATTCACTAGATACATGGCTTTCATGGGCAACTGTATTATGATAGAGCCATCTTCCTTTCAGGAAGTAGCACAGGATCTGACATGGGTAGATGCAATGGTGGAGGAGTATGACTCTATTATCAAAAGTAGTGCTTGGGAAATTGTTCCAAGGCCGGTTGATAAATCAGTGGTAGGTTCAAGATGGATCTACAAGGAAAAGAAAGTTGTTGATGGGAGTGTTGAAAAATAGAAGGTCATATTTGTGGCCTGGGGCTTCTGACAGATCGAGGGGACTGATTATGAAGAAACATTTGCACCTGTCGCATGGTATTCTTCCATAAGGACCATCCTTTCTCTCTTAGTGTAGATGGGTTGGCACATTCATCAGATGGATGTGAAGACTTCGTTAATTAATGGGATCATTTAGGAAGAAGTGTACAATAAGAAACCTAAAGGATATGATATCTTCAACAACGAGTCACATGTGTGCAGACTCAAAAGGGCGTTGTATGGGCTGAAGCAAGCACCCCGTGCTTGGTACACTCGGATCGACAGTTATTTCACTGGACTTGGCTTCACTAAGAGTGAGGCGGATGCAAACCTCTACCAGATTATGGTAGAGGGTAATATTTTAATCATTTTTCTTTATTTTGATGATTTAATACTGACTAGTTATGAGTAACTGATACACTCATGCAAGGAGGACCTTGCAAAGGAGTTTGAGATGAAGGATATGGGCCTTCTTCATTATTTCCTTGGATTGGAAATATGGCAGCGAGATGGTGAAATTTTTATGTCTCAAGGAAATTATGCAAGGGAGATACTTGGTAAGTTTCACATGGAGGGCTGAAAACCCATGTACACTCCTCTTCCAGGAAACTGGAGGAAAGAAAATGCTACATTTGGAGAGGTAGTAGCTGCTACTATCTATCAATAGTTAGTGGGTTCCCTCATGTATTTAGTTAATACAAGACTGTACATATGCTATGCAGTGAACCAGCTTAGTCCAACGATGATTAAGCCTAACAAGATCTTTTGGAAGGCAGACAATCATGTCCTGAGATATCTCAAGGGCACATCTAAGTATGGCTTATTGTATAGACAGACAGATGAGTTGAAGTTGCAGGGCTTCAAGGATGTCGATTGGGTGGGAAACCAAACAGATAGAAAGAGCACATTAGGAGGGGTCTTCAGTATCAGATCTACAATTATTTCTTGGTACAACAAGAAACAAAGATCTATGGCACTCAGTTCAGCGGAAGTGGAATACATGGTAGCAAGTCAAGCTGCATGTGAGGCTATCTGGATGAGGAATATCCTGGTCGGTTTGTTTGTTTCTCACTTAGATGCTGCAGTGATTCATTGTGATAATCAAAGTTGCATTAAACTCTTGATTAATCATGTGTTTCATGATATATCTAAGCATATAGATATCTGGTATCATCATATCAAAGATTGTGTGCAACAGAAGATCATGTTGCTTCAGTACATTCCTACGGAGGATCGAGATGCAGATATTCTGACGAAGGTGCTTGCTAGGAGAAAATTCGAATACCATAGAGGCAGGATCAGGGTTAGGGATAATCCCTTTCTTGTTGAGAGAGAGTGTTGAGATTGAACAGGATGATGATCCTAGTGAAAATTAAGCAACTACACTAGGTGGGGCCCACAGGCTATTTTTAGGTGATATGTCTGTTTTTAGAATTTGGGTCAAAGTCTATTTTTAGCAGAATTCTATTTATAGATGGTTGAGAAAATTATATGGATGGATGGGTGTCTATTTTTGGAATGCAGGTGCAAAGTTAGTTCATGGAATGCATGTCGATTATTTTTATCTATTAACAATAATTAGACAATAAATAATAATCTATTTTCTTGAAGCACTTGATTTAAGTTAAATGATGTGGAAAACTAGTTGATTGAAGGAATTTCGAGTTATAAGTTTGGTTGGTGGGACATGCAAGTGGAATTCGTTATAATTGAGTGATACAAAATTGTAACAGATTTGGATGTGTAGTTATGTGAGTTGTAAAGTAGTTTAACTCAGTTAAGTGAGAGAAACTCAGTTGTGCTAGTTGTAACTAGTTGTAACTAAAGATACACTAGTGAGAGATCAGTGAATTAAATATTAAATTAATTCACATGGAGTGATCTCACATGCAACTAAAGATTTCTATTGTTAACTACATGCATGTCAGATCCAGTGGAGACCAAGTGGAGAGATTGGTGAAAGGGACAATTTGACTATCTGTTGTGACATTAGTGGTGCATCCAATGCAACCACACACACATTGGAGATGCCCATTATCATTGCATAGTCAAGGTAAGGCAAGATCAAAATCAGTCAGGGATTGTGATCAATAGGGATTGCGCAATGGAGGCAGGCTGTCAGGAGGCAGTAAATTGGTGCATGTATATGCAAATTTCTGCATGACAGTGTGGGATGATTGTATATTTTACTAAGAGTTCTTGAAGTAAAGTTTTGTATGACATTGTTTCATGATCCATGATATATAAATAATATATTATAGTGGGGTTTTTAGCTTTATGCTTTCTCGGTAAAAATATCTGTGTTATGTGTGATTGATCTTTCTTCATGTGCTTGCAATTAGCGATTAAATTTCTGCAAGAATTTAAGTAGAATGATTATGTATTTAATAGTGGCATATAATTGTTAGATCAGGAGAATCTAGCAAGACATAATTGTATTAAATTTTCTACAGATGGAGTGTGTAAGTAGAGGAGAGAGAAGAGAGGAAGAAAATTCTCCCCTAGATCTAAAAAATCCTCTGATCAAAAACCTGCAAAACAAAAACAAGTGAATGCATAGGTATCATTTTCTATTTTTTATTTTATTTTATTTTCTCTTTTCTTCTATTTTTTTTGTTTTTTTGTTTTGTTTTTGAAGGCAGGTGGGTTGCATCCACAAATGTTTTCAACCCACAATATTTCCTTGGGCTCGTCAAGAAGGATATCACCCAAGGATATTTTATTGTTTGTTTTCTTTTTTATTTTCTCCAGGATTGCCTCATGGAGGTTTTCAACCCTAGGGTTCCCCTTGAGAACCTCAGAGAGGTTTTCTCCCATGTCCCTTTATTTTTTCTTTTTCTTTTCTTTCATACACCTCCCTATTTATGGAATTTATAAACTCGGCCCTAGGCAGGGGATTTTTGTAAAATTTGAGCCTGTAACCATTGACAAAAAGGGGAATCCCCTCCTCATCTGTGGTCCTGATCTGAACTGCACCATTATCACAGCATTTTTCAACTTTTTAAGGTCCCAACCATATTTTCATTAATTTTCCTTTGAAATCCTTGAACCTCGAGTCATAGAGCAGCGCCCAATCTCCTTCTTTAAATGTCTTCTCCTTAATATGCTTGTCATGGCAGACCTTCCTTTGCATCTGAATCACTTATGTGTGAAGAATTTCCTGCATCCTGAACTCATCCAATCCATTTAATTGAAACAAAATTTCTTGTTGGGCCTTTGCGATATCTAGGTCTAACTGAACTTCCATAATCAATGTGTTGAACTCAAACTCAATTGAAAGCAGAGCTTTCTTATGATAGACCAAGTCATAAAGAGTGAACCCTGTTGTTGTCTTACAAGTGGTATTGTAGAACCAAGTGGCTTCTACCAATCTGTATGCCCAATATTTTCTACTACTGCTCACAACCTTGGTGAGGATATTCTCCAAGGCTCTGTTGCTCACTTCCACTTGGCCATTTTCTTGAGGATGGTAGGTAGTGGAAGTCTTATGCTTTATCTTGTGCCTCCTCAGAATATTTTCAATGATATGATATGTGAATTGAGCCCCCTTACCAGTGACTACCTCTCTAAGGTATCCAAACTTGTAGAACACATTCTCTCTCAAAAAAATTTCTACCTTCTCCTCAGTTTCTACCTTTACAACCTTTTTTTCTTCACACTTTGTTAGGTAGTCAGTACAGACTATGATATTTTTTTTTTGCCTAGATGGTGGATCAATGGGTCCAATGAAGTCCATTCCCCACTTTTCAAATGGCTCTAGATCCACCCAAGGGTTCAAAGCAATCTCATCCCTCTGTCTAGGTTTCCCTGTCCTTTGGCACTAGTCACACCTACTAGTGTATCTCCTGGAATCTTGGTGAAGAGTAGGCCAATAGTAACCTACCTGCAAAGCTTTGAAGGCTATTATTTTTTCAGTAAAGTGGCCTCCACAAGGAATATCATGACATGCAGAGAGGATGTAAAAAACATCTTCCTCCCTCACACATCTCCTGAGAATTTGGTCAGGGCCCAAATTTAAGAGATTTCCATCAATCTAGGTGAAAGGGGTGCTTTTTCCTGATGATCTTTCTTTTCTCCCTAGATGAGAGGTTTGGAGGGAACTTATTAGCAACCAAGTAGTTAGCTATGTCAGCAAACCATAGAGAGAGTGTTGAGATATCAAATAGGTGTTCATCTAGAAGCTAGTCATCCACCATTTCTTCCTCATCTTTAGGTAGAGCTAAGATGGGTAAAAAATCTGCAACAACATTCTCCTTCCCAGGTTTATCAACAATAGTTAGGTCAAACTACTATAATAACAACAACCATATAATTATTCTAGCATTAACATCAAGTTTATTCATTGAATATTTTATGGTTGCATGGTCAGTGTGTACAAATGTCTGATAACTAGTGATATAATGTATGCATTTGTTTAAACGTAATGGCTAACATTTCTGGGGTTAACTGTTGGGCTACCTATTTGGTTGTTCTCAACCTCTGTGGTCTCAAATTTTCTCCCCACTATACAATCATCCCCTCCACCTTGAAAACATCATGTTGATTCCAAGGTGGACCTCTCCCCTTCTTCGCCTGGTGAAATTCTGGATTCTAGTAACCAGGCGGCTAAGAAGAAGAAGACGAAGAAGAAGAAGTCAGATAAGAGAGAGGCTAGCTCTGCGGCTATTACACCTCAGACACCATTCATTGATAAACCATCCAACCTTCTGTGGAAAGTCAAATTCCCTTGCATGTTGTGCAAATGTGACCATATTCTTCGAGACTGCCCTAGCATTCCCAAGGTACTTGAAGCGTGGTCCAACAGTCATCCATCATTGCCTTTGGCTTCTGGAAGTCATATTGGTGGCACATCTTTGACTAGTACTGATAAGATTCATAAGAAACAAGGTAAGATCACGAATCCCTATAGGTTGTGTGAAGGGCATCATCCCATTCACCTTTGTCCGTATATGGATGAAGCCATGAGAGTGTTGGACAACCTTATTGTTTTTTCACCCAGCCTTCCGGTTGGTTACAAGAAGCTTTCTTCGAGTCCTCTGCTAGTTGATTCAACCATTGGTTGAGAGTCATTCTCGGTTGATCCCATTCCCTCGAAAGTTCAAATTCATGAATCTTTCCCCAACTAGCTATTGGTCATGGAATCGGTCGATCTGATCCCACCCAGGGTTCATCAGATCTTTTCCATCGAGAGTGGATCTCATTCCCCTCACGTTCTTCTTGTTTCGTTAGATTCCTCAGACTTGGAGATAGATTCTCCCATCCCTATGGTTCAATAAGCTGCTCCTCCTTCTCCCGTGATGGAGGTTCTAGGGGATGCTCATCTTGCTCCAGTAACACCATGGGAAGACCATATTAGTTCAATGGTACCCCCTCTAAGTAGTTTGGTCGCTTCCTTCGATTAGAGTCGATGTGCAGGATATTGTCTTCCTTCTTACGTGCCTTTTGAGATTACGGTATAGGCTTATGATGTGGCCATACCTAACTCGATTATAGATGAAGGTGCATCTGTTAGTATTTTATCTTCAACTACTTGGCAAGATTTTGGTTCTCCACTGCTTGTGCCTGTTATGCAGAATCTGCTGGCATTTAACAGAGGAACTAGTCAACCGTTAGGGATCCTTCCAAACTTTCCTATTAATTTGGGAGGGAAAACCATCTATATAGATGTGATGGTTGTTCCAGACCCCTTGGACTTCAATTTACTCCTGGGGCTCGACTATACTTATGTCAATGGAGCGCTTGTCTCTTCCCTCTTTCGAGTGATTTGTTTTCCACATGAAGGTTAGATCATGACCATTGATTAGCTTTCATTCCTTGGTATTGATGTGAAATTTGGTCTACCATTGTCTCTTCCAGCTCTGTATCCACCAATTGTATCCTCCCCGTCGGAAGTTAATTATGTGGCTACCTATCCCATGCCAGCATTCAGTGATAGTGCCATTTGTGCATAGTGTGCTGGGGGCATTGGGTCCTGATTTTTGAGATGTTGTTCTCCCATTAGATGAGAACCTCTTGGAAGCCATGAATTATTATTCGACACAATGAGTTTTCCTCAGAGCATAGTTCATTTTCTTGTGTCAAGCTCCTTAAAAAATGAAACAAGGTCCTCGGAGAATAGTTTGTTTTCTTGTGTCAAGCTCCTTAAAAAATGAAACAAGCTCATCGAATCAGAGTTCGTTTTCTTATGTCAAGCTCCTTAAAAAATGAAACAAGCTCGTCGGAGCATAGTTCATTTTCTTGTGTCAAGCTCCTTAAAAAATGAAACAAGCTCTTATGAGGATAGCTCGTTTACTATGTCAATTTCATTAAAAAATGAATTAGGTCATGAGGATAGTTCTTTTATCATGTCAACCTCGTTAAAAAATGAAATATTTTCCCTTTTCAATTCAATTCTTTGACTAGATTTCGCGAAATCCAAGTCAAGTCTTTCACCTGATCTCATAATTGAACCTTCATTCCATCCACCTATCAGTAACTAGCTATCTAATCAGGCGAATGGAATGAAGCTTGGGGGGCATGTACCTCGAATTGAGTCACCATGTTGGGGACATGCAAATATTTTTTCAAGCATAGTTTATCTTTGTTTCAAGCTTATGTAATAATGAAACCAATTTTCAAGCATAGTTTGTTTCCGTTTCAAGCTTGTGTAAAAATGAAACTGGTTTCAAGCATATTTTTCTACAAAGTTTCAAGTTTGTGTAAAAATAAAACCATTCTTATTTTACCTCTCGTGATTTCCATTTTATCAGCCTGTTTTTCTAGATGAGGCTTGGTTTTTCTCATTCCATCGTCAGCATCTGCTTGGTCGATCATATTCCCTCAGTTGATTGTTTTACCCATTCTTCAGGAACCACTACAATGAGTGGTCTTGTTAGCTAGCCTTTTGACTTTTATCTTGTTCTGAGAAGTTCCACCACTACCAGAACTAGTTGCTACCCTTAATACCACTCGTTCCTCTAGGAGGAGTCAACTTTTAGTTCTTGTCTGACTATTAAAAGTTGAAAATATTGCCGAGACTCTTGACATTTTGAACTCGTTAAATGGCTATGAAATGATATATACCAAATATGTATTTACCCCTTTTTCAGGCTGGGATAGATTATTTAGGAAAAAGGAATACCTTAGCCTATCGTGACTAAGAGGTTCTTTCAGATATTTTTTTGTACCTTTTCATATCTGAGGGACTATTTACGAAAAGGGACTGTCGAGGCATAAAAGGTATCTTTTTAACACCTATTTATCTCACATTAATTATCAATCCGGGAGCGAATTTTTATTTCAAGAGTGTACTCTGTCTGAGGCTGCAATTAACTAAGAGTAATGCTGTGAAGATGTGGTACATAATTATGAATACAAGAATAAACAAATGCTTGTAAAGGAACCTAATTACAAATGGAAATGCTCTGAAACTTGAATTAAATCAAACTGCAAAACATCGATCAGGGATACAGTAGCAATAACTCCTTCCCTTAGAAATCAATGCAAGATAACCAATCTGGGAACTTAGAAGCAATAACCAGTGTCCTCTATAGTTGGTGATCTTAAAGCAATCGAAATGAAAGCAAACTCTTGTAAACTAATTAATATGAAACGAAAAGCAATGTAAATGGACAACAAACTGAAATTAAAGGAATTGTAAAACAAAACTCTATTAAATGGTAAATCCTATTGAACAACAAACTGAATAGCGAAGCTTTATATCTGCACTCTGAAATGAACAACATTTAAATGAAACAGCAAATGGAATGGAACATCAAATGCCGAACAACGAAGCATAACAAGATAAGTAATTTGATGATTAAGACTCTTGTTAAATTGAGAAGGAACAACAATGCAATCCATTATAATAAAACAATAAACTATTAAACACGAAATTATGAATTAATTAAGATAGAACCAATATCACTTCTGTGAATCCAAGGATGTTATAAATAAGGCAATCTGTTGTCTCAATTAACCCACGCTGTAAGAAATAAGATT
Organism: Pinus albicaulis; assembly: GCA_034641835.2. NCBI lineage: Eukaryota > Viridiplantae > Streptophyta > Pinopsida > Pinales > Pinaceae > Pinus > Pinus albicaulis. The sequence goes on along the minus strand of MU968551.1, from coordinate 172,526 downwards.
CAGATCATACGATAATGAAATAACTCATAAACAGAGCGCATAATACATAAAGACAGTAAAATGACAAACAACTAATGAAATAAACTCACAGTAACATGTATGTAGCAAATCGATCACATGATTCAGGAATTGGAAATATAACACAAAGGAGCAGTCCACGCTGCCAGGGGTTGGGCCCTTAACCACCAGCAGGGACTGCTCAAGCTACTTCAGATAATGCGAATGGAACAACAATCTTTAATTAATCATTAAACTGGAGCAGCATTACAATGGAATCATGCTTTCAATAACACAGATTTTGATTAAGTTTACAATTCACAAAAGCAACAACTATGATTCATCGTTCTATTGTCCTCCTAATATACAATACATGCTCTCCTTTTATAATCAGAAGGAGGAGAAATTAAATAGAAAATATGATCTCCCATAACAATATTGGATTGTTCCCAACAACTTGATCAACCAGAAAATATATTTTCAACAATCTTTCAACAAGAGCAAGGCGAATTTGGCTTTGTAGCTGAGATTTGGAGGACGGCCGCAACAACAAATCTTAGAAAATCGTGATCAAAGAACCCTGCATTTCTCTCAATACAGGCCGAATTCGGGCAAACCGTTCTATATTAAAGTTAATTGGGCCCGTCCTGGACAAAACCCATGTTCCAGAGTTTCTAGATTCTATTTCATTTGCTCAGAATCTCAACCGCAAAATGGTAACTTCTTATTCCAACAGATTTCTGAGTTGGAATATTTGATGATGATTTGGAAATTAGATCTTCAATCTGGAAAATATCTTGGAGGCTAAAATGGTAAGTGATATTACAAAATATATTAATAAACTATCATTGATAAAATTATGCATAGTAATCATCAATTTATTAAAAATAAAGGAGAAGAAATAATATTCATCCATAAGAGCATAAATCATTATAAGATGGATTTATATGATAAATTATAATAAATGACATGATAAAGAAGAGTAAAAATGGATGAAATAAGTGTTAAAGAGTGGTCGTATTCACAACCCAACGTACCCCCAAACTGAATATATTGCATGTCCTCATGCAACCCACAATTGAATATATTGCATGTTCTGATGCAACCCAAAGATAAAACCCATGTGTTAACCAAGCAAAGAAAATTGTTCATCTCAACTCATGAAATGGATGGAACAAATGAATGTTTCCTCAAATAATGAATATTCACTTTTAGCAATCTTGATAAAGGCATAACAATTTTTACAGTTGACCTTCAGCTATATGTATATGAAGTTGCAGAAAAATGTGACATAAGTAACAACAAACTTCATTAACCATTTTCTCAAAAATCAGATCGTTTTGATGCACTGATAATGAGATATAAACAAAATGGTTGTAGGTGATAGTGCATAATTTTCGAAATTTTATGAACTAATTTAGCGTGAAATTATCTGGATTTGTGTATTTTAATGATACCTCTTTGTTATCCAGAAAACACAAGAATTCAGTTCATAGTTTTAAAGATATATGCAAAACCATTTCTACACTATATACAAATGAAATTGTATGCCTTAAATGAGAAAGAAAGTGGAAAACATCCATCATGTGTAGAAATTCCCCCCCCCCAAACTGAAGAATTAGCATGTCCTCATGCAATTCTAGAAAACAAAGACAGGTGGTTGCTACAATATGTTGAAATCTATGCTTGGTGTAAAACAACATGGAATAAGGGAGGTGTTGAGAATGAATAAGAATATCAAAGAAGATCATGGTCATCAGAAAGAAATAAAGGAAATCAACACTCCCCCAAACTGAAAGATGAGACATGTCTAAAAAAAATTTAAGTGGTAAATATGTGGAATGAATGATGATAAACAATGCTCAACGAATTTTCATGAAATTCTCCTAAATTCATAATAAATCAGAAAATTATGCTATTTTACCTCAAGTGTTACCTCCAAAAAATGTGGAAGGACATGTAGGGACTGGCCTTTGTTGAAGCTGATGTAGGCTGAGAAGATATTGAAAGTGATGCAAAAGGTGGAAGCCATGTGTGCGTTCGCGAGCCTTTGCTGTTAGTTGCAATAGTGTGATCGTGCTGCGAATAGAATTTTCCCCCATACTTGTTGTTCTCATGTAAACAAATCACAATTTTGTATGCAATTTTCTGGAACCCACAGTTTCAGTTTGGAATGGCAACAGATAAGATACATGCAAAAAAATTTCAAGCAGAAAAAAATTATGTAAAAATGAAGTATCAACATTGTGGCAAATCAGCAAAATAAAAGAGCAGCATACTACACAGCAATTGTACAACATAGAAAGGCATACATACTTATGATACAGTCAATGAGGTATGGCATTTCTTTCGTCATGCATAAACAGATAAATCGTAAACGAGATATGAAAGCGCATGGCTGATTCAAGGATGAGGAGGAGGAGAGGACGACTTAAGATAAACATAAGTACAAATGTGATTATTACATTAGGGTCAGTGATTTGGCGATTGGCGAGCCAAATGACGATGTAACATCAAACCAAGCTTTGGAGCCCGAGGACCTAGCCTTCCTGGACTCAGAGAGGGCTCTCTCTATATATGTAAAAGATATCGGTGTGTTTGCTTATGGTGTTTCTGATATTAGGCTAGTTATGAAGTGAGTTTTGATTTTTTTTGGTTTTTTTAAGTTTGTGAGGGATAAAAATGATCAAAGATATAAAAATGGATAACAAGAAGTTAGATCAACTGGGCTATGGGGTCAAACAGGTCAAGGAAGCTATGAGATGATGATGCAAGGCTGCTGTAGGGCCGATTTGATTCGAAGTAGAAAGGATCTTTGGGAAAAATGGAGTAAATGAACACATCAAGTTTGTGAAAGACAAGGGATTTCAAGTGTAACTAGTTTATAGCAGACATAAACATGTTATAGCAAGCCATTAATCATGCTAAATGTAACTATGAGCTAATTAATACATAGAAATCAAACATTCCAACCATGCATAGAAGTATAAGACCTTCTAACTTTGGGAAATGGCTATTAGACTTTGGGGAAAACACATAAGGCAGACTAACAACTCAATAAACTATGCCGGAACGCCTAAACACAGTCTTTAAGTTATTGGGCACTTGGACAAACAAGCTTTCATAGCTTTAGGCAAAGGGCTAGATCGGGACTAGGCCTCCTTGGTTCAACAAGATGATAAGCTAATCAGTCAAAGAGATAGTTTTATGGAAAGAACTATGGAAAATCATAGGTAGGCAGGGCACACCATACATCCTACTCAAGATACACAGAACTTATGAATAAAACTAGCAACAATACCTTAAGTTACTAAAGAGCAGTTAAGAATTATTTAGTATAACTAAGGAAGAAGAAAACATAAAGCTATGAAGATTCAGGAATTTTGAGGTGCCTTCATGGGCATATCTCAAAACTAATCTCTACTGATCTATAGCAGCAAGAAGTATGTATCATGAATGAAAACTAGAAGATAACAACAAAGCAAGAAACACTATACCATTCTACCATGTCATGGAATCCATCAACAACCCTTCATCATTCATCAAAAGCATCCAAGAGGCAGTCCAAAAATCATAACACAAGTATGTTCTTCAAAGCTCATATGACCAATATATTGATTCTTCTCTCAAGTTCAGCCTTTGTTTTACAATGAAGCCTTGTGGAATAAATAGGCTTGAGGGAGGAAAACCTCATGGAGCAACTAGCTATCCCATTGGCCAAGTCAAAATATCTAAACTTGTCCTTGAGGCTTTGCAAAGCACAAGGCACAAAATATCCCATAAAATATATAAAAACTGCTAAAAATGGATATTATATTGACTTTACATCATTTCCCAAGTGTAAAAATAGCTAAACGCACATTTGGGAAAAGCAGATTTTTGAGGTTCAAAAATTACAAAAATACTTCATATTTATATCTAAAAAAAGTCCCCTGACTTGCTGGAGACAAATGGCAGCCTTCCCAGTGTCGAAACAAGGCTCATGATAGCTCGTTGGAAATCTCTCTGTGTCTACTTTCTGGCGCAACTGAAATCATCTCAAAATGATGCCTGAAAGTTCCCCAAAACTGTACTTGTGTGCAAAAAACCAGGAAATAGCAGACTGCTGATATGGCGGGCAGAATGTGCAAAAAGCGAGCATTTTTCGCCAATTTGAGGGGGCGAATGATCTCCAAATGCTCTGAAAATCACTGGTGACCTGCTCATAGAATTATGGCATCCATCGGTATCATCCTTCTCCTTTGAAAAATATTCAAACTGAAATGGCGAATTTATGAGTTTTCGACCAAAAACCCAAAAAATGCCAAAAAACAAAAAGTTGTCGAAATGGGCCCAAACTTGGCACATATGACCCTTAGGGGTCCATAGCATCATGCTCCGAAGCTGAGGCCAAAATATCAAGGGCTGATATGCTTTTCTCTTCTTTCCGTGCCGGGCGCCTCCTCTTTGCCTTCTTCAATTTCTCTTGGGCTGCCTTCAGTTTGCGCCGGGAAAACTGATTTAGCTTTTGGAAGTGATGTGTCCTCTTCCTCTGCAGCTCTAAATCTCTATTCTCCCTCTCGAGCTTCATTTCCAAATGTTTGTTAGCTCTTTCAAGCCATGCCTCTTTGTTTTCTTCAATTTCCTGCTCAAGGAGTGCAGTGAGAGGAAAGGCTTGGAGATGGGCTTGCTCTTCTGCTCTCTGCTTTTCCAAGGCTCTTTTAAGCCCGATGGTCGTAGGCCTCTTCCGCCTAGGCTGGTCTTCCTCCTCCTCCTCATCAAACTCTCCAATGAGCTCTTCTATCCTCGCTTGCGCCTTAGCTGCCTCATTTTTATATTTGATCGCCCGTGCCTCATGAACAGCTGTGTGAACATTCATCTGTTTGTTTTCAATCTCCAAGAAGTGGTTGAAATTCCTTGCCCTTTGAATATCCTCCTCTAATGCCTCAATTTTCCCTTCCTTATGGATTAGGAGATTTTCAAGAAGGCGGGCCTCATTATCACTGTCATCGCTTTGGATAGGGATGACAGCTAATTCACCTCCATGCTTTGTACTTTCTCCAACTTTGCTTTTACCTTTGAAAGCCAATCTTGCGCTTTTCCTCCTTGGCATGCTAGAAGGTGTCCTTTTGGGCGATTTCCTCTTGCTAGGAACAATATTTGTCACTGTTAGGGTGGCAGCTTTAGCCCCTCTTTTCCTTGTTGTGCTGAGCTTTGTTATTTTGAGAGGAGGAGGCACAACTGATTTACCTTTGACATCTTCCTGAATTGGCTGCTCTTCTTGAGGCTGCTGAATACTTTCCTCTTGCTGTTCACTTGGCTGCCCCTGTTCGCCAACATTAGCTTGATGTTCTTCATCAATGCCTTGTTCAATTTGTGGTTCAAGAGGTGACTCAACTTCCTGCCTAACCTGTTGTCCTTCACTTTCTATTTGCTGCTGTTCCTCATCATCTAACTGCTGCTGCTCATCAATTTGTACCTGCTGCTGTTCTTCACTTTCTATTTGCTGTTGTTCACTACCCTCTGCTTCCTCCTGTTGACTTGGTTGTCCAGTAGTCATTCTGAGCCTTCTAGGAGTAGGCCTACTAGACAAAGGTACCGGGCGATGGACAGGCTGAGTGGGAGAAAAATGGGCAGGAGGGACAGTAGAAAAATCTGGATGGCTGATGAATAAATCCCATGGAACCTCTTTCTTCTCTAGCTGGTGTAGGAAGATAATCTTGATCAAAGAATGATGAAAAAGGGAAGGGATTTGCAGAGGTGGGGCCTTTTTCTGGACAGTAGATGCCATCTTTTCTATGCTCTTGAACAAAAAGTAAGGGAGGTTTAATTGTCTGCTTCTAGTAAAATGCATCAATAATTGGACATGGTAGGCATAAATTCGATCAAACCTCCCTTCACAAGTGAAATATTTCATTATGAATTTCATAAGAGGAGCATAGCTGTCAAGGAGATATGAAAAAGGGAAAATAGCAGTGAAAGCCTCTCTATGTTCAGGCTTGATGAAAGGCTTGTAATCTTCTAAATCAAGATGAGCCTGTTTAAACCATTTTTCGCCATGATACAGAATCTTGGTGGCCTTGGACACATACCTTGGAGAAATTTTGAAATCAAGACCTGCCACTTGGAAATTTTTTTCTTTGAATCTCAGGGCACACAAGTGTGTTAATGGCGAAAAGCTCTTGACTTCTTCTATCTTCTGGCAGAAATCTAGGCAGCCTACTTCATGGAAGTTGAAAAGTACAGATGGATGAGCATTAATCTCTTCTGTAGAGATGGGCTCATATCTTTTATGTGGACCGCTCCTGCTGTCTTGCCTTGGAGGCATTTTGACCTGAATATGCTTTGGAAGAGGCAAACTGCCTTCACTGTGTGTAAAATGCCCTGCTGGAATCAAACTGTGTCACTTTACTGCTTTGACAGATAGACAATGTGATTTGGATGTTTTGCAACAAGTTTCTTGTAATACACAACCTATGTTCTCTTAAAACTAGCCTTCTACCTTTGAATGTACCTCAGCCAGGCAGATTTCTCAATAGGGTACCACATAGTAAAGAGGAGACAGATTGCTGGGTAATTTTCCTGTGCACAGTGTTAATAAATCACTTTTCTTGTGAATTTGTTTAGAAGCCAATCAACACATCTATATCTGTGTCTCCAAGGTAGAATTCAATCATTAAAACTCTGCTCTTCAGAAAGTGGCCTTCCACCTTGAAAACATCTCAGTCAACAACTTCTCAGTAAGAAATAATATAGTGAAAAGAAAGGTAGACTGCTTAGGAAGAGTTTGCTGTGAGAAGTGCCAAAATCACCCTGTTCTGTGAATTTTTAGATGTCAATCAATACACCTGTATCTCTGCCTCGAGGTAGACTTTCAATCATTAACAACCCTGCCTTGTATAAGTGTGCCAACATTCAACAAATTTGCATATGTGAAATCAACCCTCAGTGTAATTAATCAGTTCACTATCACAGTCCTGAGCAAAGATGACAGAGTTTGAAAGACTCTAAGATTTTTTTTAGGCAGAAGCTATGTGAGTTTTCTCCTTTTAAAACAATCAATGGATCTTTATAAATTAACCCTCTGGATTTGGCAGAAAAATACTTTTACTCTATAAGCACATCCATTTATCAATCTGAAGATAGTGTGAAAGGCTTTCCTTTAGATATAAGCCCTGTCTCTTTATACACAATTTCTCCTTTTACCTCTTTAGAGGTTTCCTTTGAGGTGGCAGTCAAAGATCTTGCAACCAACACACTCCCTTTAAGCCAAAACACTGTTTCTTTGTAGGAAAAACCTCTGCCCTATCTGAATAATCAACTTGTGTTAAAATAAGCTTTGAACAATAAAACAGTCAATTTGAAAAACTCAGAAATAAACTGCCCTTTCTGTAGTTTATAGGTTTAACCTCTGTCCTTTGAGGCTTTGAAGGCATGGGATCCCTGATCCTTTGATTAATTAAAGTGAAATCACACTGCTCTTAATTTCAAAACCAATTTTCATCTGTAGGTGCTTTTAAATGATACGTCCAGTATCTTATCACAGTTCAACACCTTAGATCACTGTGTAGAAAACACTGTTTTTTAGCTATAGTGACAGGGTTTGAAGGTTTTAAATGTTGTGGTACGAAACACCTGTAGTGGTTCAGCACACTGATCTCTTTATAGGCACTTCCAGTAGTGAATTTATCCTATAAACACAGCTTCAAAATATGGGCATTTTCATAGCAAAACCATTTTCCAGATATGGTGATATATCAAAGTAAACTAGGACAAGCCGCTCTTTTTATTTTTCTTTGACCTTGCTAGGCAGCTTCTTTAAAATATATGTCGATAATCAAACTAGGTCAAACTCAGCAGTTTTGTTCTAACCTTTTCATTTCACACCACAGTTTGATTTTAAACTTTCATGTCACTTAGCAATTTTTTGAAACCGAGGGAGAAAAACGTGTGGAAATACCTCCAAATTTGATGAACAACCCTTGGGGAGAGCTGGAGTAGCACCGGAGGTCCTCAAGATTTGCGCGGCACTCTGCAGGGAAAGCATGGCGTGCAACAATCGCTTGGGTGGCTTTGTCGGTTCGGGCAGTCGGGCGCCGTGTACAGGCGCGTCGCGCGATTGTACAGGCGCGTCGCGCGTACACGGGCTGCCTGTGTAAAATCGCCCCCAGGCGCGTCGCGCGGTTTTCCAGGCCCGTCGCACGATCGTTCAACCTTGAAACTGTGTGCAGAATGCTAAAACTCATTTCGGCCTCCTTTGTTGTGGTGCTGAGAACATTGGAGGAAACTCACTTGTGATTTTTAAAGTGCAAATTCCCCCTCGACTTTGCTCTTATGTCGTTTCAAATTCTGCAACGGTCACTTCTGTTTTTAAATGCAAAATGAAATTGTTTGGTTGGCTTTTGCAAGGTGTTCACAACCCTTTTGATCCTTTTCACCAATAACCTCGGCGCATTTCCAACTTGGATTCACAAGCGACCGAACTTCAAACTTTGAAAAATAACTCAATAACCCTTTATATCATCTCTGCCACTGTGTTTAAAAATGTTGATGATATTCCTGATGTAAAGTAACACCACTTTAACACTGTCAAGAAAACCCCTGAATACTGATTTGTTTCTGAAAGGACAGGGTTTGTTTTGTCAACCTGTTTTGACAGCCTTGGTCTTTTAACAGCTTTTTCAACCCTTTCTCTTTTGCAAGTGCCCACATTGCTGACATAATTTGGATTTGGTTATGGTTTTTTGATTTCAGGAAGGCGCCCCTTTTTTCAAAATAATTCCCTGCCTGTAGGTGTATCATCTATGATATATCTGTCCTTTTTTGAATAATGAGAAAGCTGCATTTGTTTCAAACTCCCAAAACACTGATAATCTATCAAAACCACTTCCTTGTCTATTCATAAACTGGTATACTTATTTATAATGTCCTTTTGGGAACAAAACTCGAATTGCCTCCATCACTTGTGATGTATATTCTGAAAGGGAACTTTATATGAAGCAGGAAAAACAGGGCTCTTTGAAAAACAGTTATCGGTTCTTCTTAATAGTGCAGTGATCTTTCTTTGTAACAGAACCATCCATAATTTCAAACCTGTCCACTGCTTTGACACTTTAGGTGATATTTTAACAAGGAAAAACCATTCAGAATGTGTCAAAGAGCATTTGAAAAGCCTTGAAAACCATTTTGTCATTCTTAAAAGGGAGGTGGTCTGTCTTTTCCCAACTTGGTTGACAGTCTCTGCTTCCAGGCGATTTATAAGCTTCTCTTTGGATTGCAAGTGCCATATTTGGTTGCATCTCTTCATACCATATTTCTCTGTTTACTTGAAAGGTGCTCCTTTAGACTTCTTGGTATGTGATAGTGGGGTGACCCCCTCTCCTAAGGAAACTGCCCCTTTTTTGTATCAATGGCATACATATTCATATTGTTTCCTGTCCATCATGATGTATATTTTGAAAGACATCTCCCTATGAGTAGGAAAACCAATATATTTTGAAACATAAACACCAACTTCTGCCTGTGCAAAGACTTTTGCTTTCTTCCTTTGTCTCTTTCCACTGCATCTTAGACTAATCAGTCTTTAACAAAATTCAATGCCTTGGCCATCTGCTCATGAACGAAGGAGGCCCTTCACTTGGAAAATTATCTGAAGATTGTTTGATAAACCTGTTTGAAAAAGATTTTCCTTGGATGTGATGGTAAGCAAACAACTTGAAAAACATCAATACTGGCACCTCTGCTTGCAATCATCACTGTGCTTCAGAAAAACCCTAGTCAAAGTGTCACTGTCTCACTGTACTGGTCTGAGGGGAACTGAAATGTCATCATTTACTTTGGTTAACTTATGAAAATTTATTTGAAAGATAATCTCTGTGACTATGGAGGTCAGCGCCCTTTGAAAAACAAACAACTTTTCTTCTGCCTAGGTGATGACATGATCTGTCAGCATCTCTTCAATTGGTCCTGTTGGAACAACAGGCTCTTTATGATTAGAATTGTTTTCACTCATGATGTGCCTTTCTAAAGTTTAACAATTCACCTGATTTGAAAACTTCAAATGACTTCCTTTATCAGACCAAACTCTGTTTTCCTTTGAACTTGCATACTTCAGACTCCATCCCTGTTATGATCATCACTCACATTCAGAAAACCTGGAGTTATTGTTTCACTGTTCATTAAAGGAAAACCTGGGTTTCTGCATTTCCTTTAAGTCAATACTGGTCAGCGCCCTCTGCTTGTAGATGAAGGAGGCGCCCTAAACCCTCTTCTTGTAAATGAAGGAGGTTCTTGGCCATGACAAATTACCAGTTTGCTGTGACAGTGGTGTCTTTCTCTTACTGTGATTTTCATGCTGGAAGGAGAATGCAAGGTCTTGATGAGTGGCTCTCTGTTTTGCAGATATATCTCAGGCTCATGTTACATTTAGGAGAAGTTGTTCTTCTAACTGTAGATTCAAGCATTTCCTCCTGAGATGAAGTTATATTTCCTGCATTTGTAGAATCCATAAAACACTGTGAAACACCTAATAGTCAGCTTGAGACTGTGGTTTGTGCAGTGCTGAGACCTAGGGGTGTAAGTGGTGCGACTTAGAGCTGTTGTCAATTTCATTCGTAGAGTGGGAGGTCAGTCATGGTTGGTCTGTAGCAGATGGAGGCTTTTTGGCTTTTTGATGATTGCCAAGGGTAAAATGTCTTAAAGCGCCACTTCCTAACATAGGGGAGGTTTGTAAAACAGACTTGGACTTTTCTTTTAAAGCTGATGGGCAAACCAATAGGGCTGAAGCTAGATAGGATAGTGATAATGAGGTTTTGCTTTTGACATGGGTGGACTGAAAAGTAGAAGGGCGAAAAAAATTTTCAGGAGGGTTTTCTAGATGAAAAATTGACATAAGGAAAACAGCTTCTAGAAAAATCAGCTATAGATATAGTCATCACTAACATGTAAAAAATACTGATGGCTAACAGTGGCTCCATTTGGGGAGGGTAGCTCCTCGTCAGGAGGTGTCTAGAATTCAGATCTTTGGCTTATGAAGACCAGTGCTTTATCCATTGGTGCAAAATTTACCCTTCTTTTGATGTTATTTCTGAAAAAGTGACAGTATGGTTAACATCAATGATATTTCTACCTACCCCACTATTTTTCCTAACATTTTTTCTTCTCTTTGGCGCATTTGAACTAGCAGCCTTTTGACTATGTATATTTTTATTTGTGCAAAATGAACCTATCTATTTCTACTCTTATATCTGCCGGGAGTTCAGATTAAGCTGATGAACTCCTTCATTGCTCTACCTATGCTAGATAAACTGTCAAGATTAAGCAGTTTGACAGGATTTTATTCTCTAATCTAAAACATGAAATTCAAAAATGACCAAATCAGGATTAGGCAGTCTGATTTGTCATGCATTTGCGGCATAAAAGACAAGCTGCACACAAATGTTATTTTGCAATAAAGGGAAACTAGACAAGCGGGTTTAAGATGTATAATGTATTTTTCATCCCTCGCTTCTCTCTTTGGTTCTGTTTTAGGCATGTGGAACCAGAATCTCTCCCTAATCTACGCTCTGTGATAAGTCAATCTTACACAATGTTGACTATCTTTGCACTCACTAACTTATCAGCAAATAAATTTAAACATGCTCAGCTATGATTAGGCTAGATAGCTGAATAAGACATTGAAGCACTAGTAGCGGCATTTAGACTTGCTCGCTTTCTGAAAGACTATTTTTTGGAACATGGGGCCTTTGTCCTATCTTCACTTGCCCTCTTTTCTGTTTTTTACTGTTTTTGACTTTTCTATCTTTTCAATATTTCAAACAATGGTATGTACAATGAATGAAAGTGTTCTAAACTCAAAAATGGAGCTCCTGACAAAAATAGTGTTTTAATGTCCTGCCATTCACAGGACCCCCAAAAATTTCAGTCCCATCAGGTTCTTGCAAGAAGAAAGCATTGTTTCCACTGACTGAGCTGATGATGTAAGGCCCTTTCCATAAATTTTCAAACTTGCCATGTTTACCTTTGTATTCTCTTCTAGAATCCCATTTTAAAACTTTATCTCCAATTTGAAAATCATTTTCCTTAGTTCTTCTGTCAAAAATCTGTTTTATTTTGTCTTGTGCTAACTGAGCCCTTTGGTAAACTTCTTCTCTAGTTTGTTGTAAATGGATAGTCTGATTTACTCTCCTTTGCATGTCATTTTCTTCTATTTGGACTTCTTGTAATAGTTTCATTACCAGAACCCCTAAAGATGTTGGGAAAATGGCATCTATACCATAAACTAGCTGGTAAGGGGACATACCTATGGATTTCTTGGTGGTTAATCTATCAGCCCATAAGGCGTGTACTAGTTTCCCATGCCATGCTTTTTTATTTTATTCAAGAAGTTTTTTGATAATGTTGACTAGGCTTTTGTTAGAAGACTCGGCTAAACCATTACCTTGAGGGTAATAGGCCGTGGAATGCCCTAATGAAATATGATACTTGTGACAGAAGTCTATCATTTTCTTGGAAGAGAAGGCAGCGGCGTTATCTGTAATGATTTTCCTGGGACAGCCAAATCTGGATAGGATATTGGTTTCTAGGAACGTGATGATGACTGAATCGATGGCGTTCCGAGATGGTATGGCTTCTATCCATTTGGTAAAGTAATCAGTGGCTGTGAGGATCCATTTATGTTGAGCGGAGGAGGAGGGGTGAATTTCCCCAATGAAATATAGACCCCATTGTTGGAAGGGTCCTTCAACTATGATGGGATGTAAGGGCAAAGGTAAAAAAAAATTCTTGCCATCAAAAATTTGACATTTATGGCATGTCATGACCAGTTTGTGAGTATCAGGGAACAAGGTAGGCCAATAATAACCGGCTCTAAGGATTTTTTTTGCAGTAGTTTTCCAGTAGAGATGACCCCCACATTCCCCTTCGTGCATTTCGTGCATAATTTTCTCTGCATCAGACTCAAGCAAACATTTAAGCAGCATACTAGTAGGATTTTTCCAATACAGAGAACTATCTATAATGCAAAACTTTAAAGATTTTTGTTTAAGGAATCTTGCTTTTTTTTTGGATAAAGTCGGAGGAGCATTCATATAAGTTAATACATAAAGAATGTCTGCATACCAAGGTGAATCCAAAAATGTTTGATCGATAGGGGGGAGTGTGCACTCTTCCTGTTCTTCTAAGGCATCGACAAAATTTATATCTAAAGCTTGGAGGTTGGTTTCAGCCATTAGTCTTGCAAGTCCTTGTCCTTTAACTAGTTTGGTAGGCCGGATTTCTAAGTCATATTCTAGGATGATAGCGATCCATTTTCCTCTTTTACCATCGGGATCTTGGTTCAGGATGTCCTTGACGACAGTATTAGGGACAAAAGCTATGACATGAGAATGTAAGATGTAGACTCGGAAATATTTTAGGGCTTTTACCAATGCGAATGCCTGTTTTTCCATGATGTTATATTTCAAGGGGGCATCTCTCAGGGATTTGCTAAAAAAGGCAATGGGTTGCTCTTGCCCAGCTGCATTTTTTTGCAACAACACTGCAGCTATTGTATGTTCTGAGGCAAATGAAAAAATATAAAAATCTTTGGTGAAGTCAGGGCTGATCAATACTGGTGTTTCAGTTAAGGCCCTTTTAATTAGTTCGAAATATTTTTTGGCTTCTATAGTCCATTTAACCCCGACCTCCTTTCTTAACATATTTGTGATATCCTTCAGGAGTTCAGCAAGGTTTGGGATGAATCTTCTCAAGAAATTTATCTTTCCGATAAATGACTGTAACTCCTTTATGTTTCTGGGGTGACTTATCTGTAAAATACCTTCGATACTCTGGGGATCTATTTTAATTCCTTCTTCCGAAATAATGTGACCTAGGAGTTTTCCTTCTTCTAGACCAAAAAGTGTTTTCTTAGGGTTTAGGGATAAACCATACTTTCTGCATTTGTTGAAGACTTTTCTTAAGTGTGCTAGGTGTTCTTCATCTGATTTAGAATATACTGTTATATCATCGAGATATATGACTATGAAAACACCTATTTCCTCTGAGAAGGCTATGTCGATGGCTCTTTGAAATGTGGCACCAGCATTCATTAGTCCGAAAGGCATTTTAACGTACATAAAAGTGCCCCAAGGAGTGGTGAAAGCTGTCTTATGTTGATCGGTAGGATAAACCAACACTTGGTTATAACCAGAAAAACCATCAAGTAATGAGATTCTTTTAGCGCCTACTACCTTCTGAAGTATGTGGTCCATTTTGGGCAGAGGGTAGTTATCTTTCAGACATGCCCTATTCAGGTTTCCGAAATCTATGCAGAGTCTGATTTCACCAGTATTTTTCCTAACTGATACTAGATTTGAGACCCACTCAGAGTATCGAAGAGACACGAATATCCCGGCATCATACATCTTTTTAATTTCCTTTTCAACTAATGGTAGTAATACTGGGTTTATCCTCCTTAACTTTTGCTTGAAAGGCTTTTGGTTTTCTTTGAGGGGAATTTTATGTTGGATGATGCTGGTGTCATATGACTTCAGATCTTGGTATCCCCATGCAAACACATCTTTAAATTCTTTAAACAGTTCGATGTATTTATGTTTTATGAGAGGTGGGAGGGTTTTGGATAGTTTGATGTTTTTGGGCTCTTCTGGACTTCCTATGTTGTATTCCTCTATATCACCTTTTGTGGATTCCATTTTAGGCTTTTTGGCCACATCATTAAAGTCAAACAATTCTTCTAAAGGTGCGAGCCCTCTGGGTATGGTGTCATTTTCGCAGTGTAAGACTTCGAGTTCCCTTTGGTCAATGTCCTCTTCTATCTCCCTGCCATATGGATGGTCTACCAGGTTTAGATTGGTCCACAAAGGTGGATTAAGCTCTTGGTCTTGACTTTGGCTGGGTTTCCTTTCTTCGTCTCCTGAGTCTGTTTTGGTTATTTCAAACTCATTCCTAGATTGTAGGAAATCATCAATTTGATCATCATCTTGGAATATTTGCCAATGGTCAAGATTATCTGGTACAGTAGAGCGATGCTTAACTTGGATGTCATATTGCTCACTTATACATGGTATTTGGCTATTGCTTGTAGCAAAGGCGAGCTCATTGGCCAGACTATTTTGAATCCTAGGGATATAGGTGAGTTCATATTTTTCAAAAGTTTTAAGGATATCCAAAGCTGCATTCCTATATTCTCTCAGTCTTGGGTTCTTTGCCGAATATTCACCTTTGATTTGCCTGATTACAAGCTCAGAGTCTCCTTGGGCTGATATTCTATTGGCGCCCAAGTCTCTAAGCATATGCAGACCGATGAGAAGGGCTTCATATTCTGCAATGTTATTAGTACATTGGAATTCTAATCTAAAAGAATGACCTTCTTTAGTATTGTGTATCCAGATGCCTGCTCCTAAACATGTCTTGCCACAAGAACCATCAAAGCTTATACTCCAAAGAGTTTCCTTTTCATACATGATACTAAGCTGCTTCTCTGGTTTCTTGGGACTTTGGTCATCAATTTCTTCATCCAGTAATGGTTTGGACATGTCTTCATTTTCTTTTATCTGCTTGTTTATACCACCTTCATTGTATAGGATAAAAGAATCTAAATTGGAATGAATGGAATAGATGGGGGTATTGTTTGGCTTATCTCTGTTGCTAACCATGTATTTCATGCGAGTCTCTCGGTATAACCTCCTAGTTTGGTTGAAAACTTGGATAGTAGCGAATGACATATCCATTTGAAGGCTACCTTGTGTTTTGGCAGCCCATGCTCTTGATAGTAGCATTCCATACTTGGGTGTGATATCGTCCACTACTACATCCATGACTAAGTTTTTGGCTGGTAGTCGTGTTAGGGAAAAATCTAGATTTTTTATCAGACCTAAACATTTGACCTGACTTGAGTCGAAAGAATACAGGTTTTTGTAAGGTTGAGTCACTTCTAGTCCTAGGTTTTCCATGACTGCTTTAGGCATGAGGTTATGGGAAGCACCAGAATCTAACATGGCATTATGTAATATTTTGTCCCGTATGTTTAAGCTTAAATAGAAAGGAGAAATAGTTCCTTCTTGATATTCACCTTCTACTTTAGGGCCAAATAAAAGCTCGGGTTTGTCGTCAGTTAGATTCAAGGTATCTGCCTTACTCTCTAGGTAAAAGACTTTGAAGATTTGAGATCTATACCTATCTATAGTTATTAACTCTGTAAGGGGTATGGTAAATTTTATTTTGAAAATTTCCCCTTCGAAGCTAAAAGGAGTAGGTAGCTTGGGCAGATTTGTTTCAGCTTTCTCAGACATAACCTTTTCTATGTTCTTAATTTGCTGACTTTGGCTTGGGACTTCTTTTGATACAGTCAACTTTGGGGTTTCTTTAGAGGTACTAAGAGTGTCTGAGCTAGTACTTGTCTGAATGGCCTTACCTTTGTTTTGGTCAGTCTTTTTGGCCCCAATTTTGCTACTATCCATGGTCTTATTTAAGATGCTATCAGAGATTTTGGTATTGTCAGGACTATTCTTTTTGGAATGGTTTTGGTTTTTTCTGCTTCTAAGATTATATTGCCAGTGAGCTTCTATTATGGCATTTTGAAAGTCTATGGCAGGATCGTCGAGATCTTCATAGTTGGTCTCATCCTGATTAGGAGAACATAACTCTTGTTCTTCTGCTGTGAGGTATACCTCACTTTCATTATCATACCCTACGAGATTTAGATGACTTTCATCAAGAGTTTCTGAATCCCTGTCATCCTCTTCCACATAGTTTTCATTGAATGGTGGCCTAATATGTTGGTCATTTTCCCTTGGTCTGTTTTGAGGTTGTTCCCTCCTAAAGTTTTGGTTTCGGTTTCTGTTTGGAGGGTTTGGTTGGTTGTCCCTAATAGGAGCCTTTTCATTTATCTTTTCCCACATTTTGGCCATGGATTTGACTAAGTCATCTATTCGGGGATCTAGGGAAGGTGATGAAGTGGAGACCTCATCTTTATATGTGACCTTTCTTTCTGATCTAGTCCTAGCCCTTTTTTCTGCTAAGTTGGCATCTGCTTTTATGGCTATTTGTTGCATTTCTTCTAAGGTAGGGGGATCTTTGTCTCTCAGATGATATGTCATGTCCGGATCGAAACCCTCGGGGAATTTTGCCAAGGCTAAACCAAGTGGGGGTTTGAAATGAGGTGGGAGGGAGTTATATACACTGTTGAACCTAGTACAGTAAGCTTGGACACTTTCCCCATTTTCCCGTTTTAGGTTGTTATATTCTGACAGGATTTGAATGGGGTTTCTTCAGATTTCCCACCTATTTCTGAAGACTTGATGTAGTTCGGGGATATCATGGATAATGTTTGGAGCTAAGCTTTTGAACCATGCTTTGGGTTCACCACCAAGACTTTGGGCAAATATTCTCATTCTGACAGTTTCGTCTTGTACCTCTAGGTATTCATAAGCATCAGTCATCCTACTTATATGTTGTTGAGGTGTTGTGGTGTCTTCTCCAGTAAAGTGTGGGATTTTGTCTTGATACTTGTTTGGGAGGGGAGCCAAAGGTGGTGGCAACACCAAAGGTGCGTACCAGGCTGCCATGATGGGAGCTAATGGATGATGTAAAAGATGAGGACTAGTAGGCTGAGATGAGGTGGTTTTTCTAAAGCTTTACTAAGGTGAAGGATGGTCAAAAATAAAAGGGATGGATTAGTGGAGTCGCCAGGTGGAAATGGGTTGTTTTTGTGAAGATAGCTATGGTCCACCACCAGTAACTAATCTGAGAATGTTTTTGGATTTTCTGAGTTTTATGTGCAGCCTATGGTTTGTTAAAGTATCCTAGACTTGTTTCAACACTTTGCTAGGGTGATGAGAACAAAAAGAGTTTACTCTAAAAATGGGTCTATGGACTGCTTGCTTGTTTAAGGTATCTAAAGGACCCAAGAGTCTATAAGAGTTTTCCAAACTGTCATGTACTCAGTGTCCCACCATCTCCCGCTATGTTAGTGAGCGATGGGATAGGTCTTATCGGATAGTAACCTAGAGTTCGGTAAAATAGTAAGGCCTACTAGAGGTTAGTGGAGTCGCCAGATGGATTATCAGTTGTCTTGAGGTATATTTGTATGGTCCACCACCAGTACTGTCAAAAGCCAATCTAAGGGAGTTTTTTGGGGTTTTTGAGTTTTATGTGCAGCCTAGGATGTAAGAGTGTTATAAAACTGATTCATCACTTTGCTAAGATGGTGAAGCAGAGAGTTCACACTAAATGATTCTAAAGGCTGATGGTTTAAGTTAAAATTTGAAGGACTAAGGAGTCTATAAAAGTTTGCTAGACCATCATGAACTCAATAGGTCCCACCATGATCGCCATTATGTTAGTGAGCGGTGGGATAAGTCAGCCAACTAATATTCTCAAAAGTCTCTAAAGATTAGGGAAACTAAGTTTGTTTAATACTCAGAGTCCCACCGTGATCGCCATTATGTTAGGGTCCCGTGATTTGGCCGATTGGCGAGCCAAATGACGATGTAACATCAAACCAAGCTTTGGAGCCCAAGGACCTAGCCTTCCTGGACTCAGAGAGGGCTCTCTCTATTATATGCAAAAGATATCGGTGTGTTTTCTTATGGTGTTTTGATATTAGGCTAGTTATGAAGTGAGTTTTTGATTTTTTTGGGTTTTTAAGTTCGTGAGGGATAAAACTAATCAAAGATATAAACTGGATAACAAGATGTAGATAAATTGGGCTATGGAGTCAAAATGGTCAAGGAAGCTATGAGATGATGATGTAAGGCCGCTGTAGGGCCGATTTGATTCACGGTAGAAGGGATCTTTGGGCAAAATGGAGTAAATGGGCATCAAGTTTGTGAAAGACAAGGGATTTCAAGTGTAACTAGTTTATAGCAGACATAAACATGTTATAGCAAGCCATTAATCATGCTAAATGTAACTATGAGCTAATTAATACATAGAAATCAAACATTCCAGCCATGCATAGAAGTATAAGACCTTCTAACTTCGGGAAATGGCTATTAGACTTTGGGGAAAACACATAAGGTAGACTAACAACTCGATAAACTATGCCGGAATGCCTAAACACAGTCTTTAAGTTATTGGGCACTTGGACAAACAAGCTTTCATAGCTTTAGGCAAAGGGCTAGATCGAGACTAGGCCTCCTTGGTTCAACAAGATGATAAGCTAATCAGTCAAAGAGATAGTTTTATGGACAGAACTATGGACAATCATAGGTAGGCAGGGCACACCATACATCCTACTCAAGATACACAGAACTTATGAATAAAACTAGCAACAATACCTTAAGTTACTAAAGAGCAGTTAAGAATTCTTTAGTATAACTAAGGAAGAAGAAAACATAAAGCTATGAAGATTCAGGAATTTTGAGGTGCCTCCATGGGCATATCTCAAAACTAATCTCTACTGATCTATAGCAGCAAGAATTATGTATCGTGAATGAAAACTAGAAGATAGCAACAAAGCAAGAAACACTATACCATTCTACCATGTCATGGAATCCATCAACAACCCTTCATCATTCATCAAAAGCATCCAAGAGGCAATCCAAAATCATAACACAAGTATGTTCTTCAAAGCTCATATGACCAATATATTGATTCTTCTCTCAAGTTCAGCCTCTGTTTTACAATGAAGCCTTGTGGAATAAATAGGCTTGAGGGAGGAAAACCTCATGGAGCAACTAGCTATCCCATTAGCCAAGTCAAAATATCTAAACTTGTCCTTGAGGCTTTGCAAAGCCCAAGGCACAAAATATCCCATAAAATATCTAAAACATTGCTAAAAACGGAAATTATATTGACTTTACATCATTTCCCAAGTGTAAAAATAGCTAAACGCACATTTGGGAAAAGCAGATTTTTGAGGTTCAAAAATTACAAAAATACTTCATATTTATATCTGAAAAAGGTCCCCTGACTTGCTGGAGACAAATGGCAGCCTTCCCGGTGTCGAAACGAGGCTCATGATAGCTCGTTGGAAAGCTCTCTATGTCTAATTTCCGGCGCAACTTAAATCATCTCAATATGATGCCTGAAAGTTCCCCAAAACTGTACCTGTGTGCAAAAAACCAGGAAATAGCAGACTGCTGATATGGCGGGCAGAATGTGCAAAAAGCGAGCATTTTTCGCCAATGTGAGGGGGCGAATGATCTCCAAATGCTCTGAAAATCGCTGGTGACCTGCTCATAGAATTATGGCATCCATCGGTATCATCCTTCTCCTTTGAAAAATCTTCAAACTGAAATGGCGAATTTATGAGTTTTCGACCAAAAACCCAAAAAATGCCAAAAAACAAAAAGTTGTCGAAATGGGCCCAAACTTGGCACATATGGCCCTCAGGGGTCCATAGCAACATGCTTTGAAGCTGAGGCCAAAATATCAAGGGCTGATATGCTTTTCCCTTCTTTCCGTGACGGGCGCCTCCTCTTTGCCTTCTTCAATTTCTCTTGGGCTGCCTTCAGTTTGCGCCGGGCAAACTGATTTAGCTTTTGGAAGTGATGTGTCCTCTTCCTCTGCAGCTCTAAATCTCTATTCGCCCTCTCGAGCTTCATTTCCAAATGTTTTTTAGCTCTTTCAAGCCATGCCTCTTTGTTTTCTTCAATTTCCTGCTCAAGGAGTGCAGTGAGAGGAAAGGCTTGGAGATGAGCTTGCTCTTCTGCTCTCTGCTTTTCCAAGGCTCTTTTAAGCCCGATGGTCCTAGGCCTCTTCCGCCTAGGCTGGTCTTCCTCCTCCTCTTCATCAAACTCTCCAATGAGCTCTTCTATCCTCGCTTGCGCCTTAGCTGCCTCATTTTTATATTTGATCGCCCGTGCCTCATGAACAGCTGTGTGCAGATTCATCTGTTTGTTTTCAATCTCCAAGAAGTGGTTGAAATTCCTTGCCCTTTGAAGATCCTCCTCTAACGCCTCAATTTTCCCTTCCTTATGGATTAGGAGATTTTCAAGAAGGCGGACCTCATTATCACTGTCATCGCTTTGGATAGGGATGACAGCTAATTCACCTCCATGCTTTGTACTTTCTCCAACTTTGATTTTACCTTTGAAAGCCAATCTTGCGCTTTTCCTCCTTGGCATGCTAGAAGGTGTCCTTTTGGGCGATTTCCTCTTGCTAGGAACAATCTTTGTCACTGTTAGGGTGGCATCTTTAGCCCCTCTTTTCTTTGCTGTGCTGAGCTTTGTTATTTTGAGAGGAGGAGGCACAACTGATTTACCTTTGACATCTTCCTGAATTGGCTGCTCTTCTTGAGGCTGCTGAATGCTTTTCTCTTGCTGTTCACTTGGCTGCCCCTGTTCGCCAACATTAGCTTGTTGTTCTTCATCAATGCCTTGTTCAATTTGTGGTTCAAGAGGTGACTCAACTTCCTGCCTAACCTGCTATCCTTCACTTTCTATTTTCTGTTGTTCCTCATCATCTAATTGTTGCTGCTCATCAATTTGTACCTGATGCTGTTCTTCACTTTCTATTTGCTACTGTTCCTCATCATCTAACTGCTGCTGCTCATCTCTTTCTATTTGTTGCTATTCACTACCCTCTCCTTCCTCCTGTTGACTTGGATGTCCAGTAGTCATTCTGAGCCTTCTAGGAGTAGGCCTACTGGAAAAAGGTACCGGGCGATGGACAGGCTGAGTGGGAGAAAAATGGGCAGGAGGGACAGTAGAAAAATCTGGATGGCTGATGAATAAATCCCATGGAACCTCTTTCTTCTCTAGCTGGTGTAGGAAGATAATCTTGATCAAAGAATGATGAAAAAGGGAAGGGATTTGCAGAGGTGGGGCCTTCTTCTGGACAGTAGATGCCATCTTTTCTATGCTCTTGAACAAAAAGTAAGGGAGGTTTAATTGTCTGCTTCTAGTAAAATGCATCAATAATCGGACATGGTAGGCATAAATTCGATCAAACCTCCCTTCACAAGTGAAATATTTCATTATGACTTTCATAAGAGGAGCATAGCTGTCAAGGAGATATGAAAAAGGGAAAATAGCAGTGAAAGCCTCTCTATGTTCAGGCTTGATGAAAGGCTTGTAATCTTCTAAATCAAGATGAGCCTGTTTAAACCATTTTTCGCCATGATACGGAATCTTGGTGGTGTTGGACACATACCTTGGAGAAATTTTGAAATCAAGACCCGCCACTTGGAAATGTTTTTCTTTGAATCTCAGGGCGCACAAGTGTGTTAATGGCGAAAAACTCTTGACTTCTTCTATCTTCTGGCAGAAATCTAGGCAGCCTACTTCATCGAAGTTGAAAAGTACAGATGGATGAGCATTAATCTCTTCTGTAGAGATGGGCTCATATCTTTTATGTGGACCGCTCCTGCTGTCTTTCCTTGGAGGCATTTTGACCTGAATATGCTTTGGAAGAGGCAAACTGCCTTCACTGTGTGTAAAATGCCCTGCTGGAATCAAACTGTGTCACTTTACTGCTTTGACAGATAGACAATGTGATTTGGATGTTTTGCAACAAGTTTCTTGTAATACACAACCTCTGTTCTCTTAAAACTAGCCTTCTACATTTGAATGTACCTCAGCCAGACAGATTTCTCAATAGGGTACCATATAGTAAAGAGGAGACAGATTGCTGGGTAATTTTCCTGTGCACAGTGTTAATAAATCACTTTTCTTGTGAATTTGTTTAGAAGCCAATCAACACATCTATATCTGTGTCTCCAAGGTAGAATTCAATCATTAAAACTCTGCTCTTCAGAAAGTGGCCTTCCACCTTGAAAACATCTCAGTCAACAACTTCTCAGTAAGAAATAATACAGTGAAAAGAAAGGTAGACTGCTTAGGAAGAGTTTGCTGTGAGAAGTGCCAAAATCACCCTGTTCTATGAATTTTTAGATGTCAATCAATACACCTGTATCTCTGCCTCGAGGTAGACTTTCAATCATTAACAACCCTGCCTTGTATAAGTGTGCCAACATTCAACAAATTTGCATATGTGAAATCAACCCTCAGTGCAATTAATCAGTTCACTGTCACAGTCCTGAGCAAAGATGACAGAGTTTGAAAGACTCCAAGATTTTTTTTAGGCAGAAGCTATGTGAGTTTTCTCCTTTTAAAACAATCAATGGATCTTTATAAATTAACCCTCTAGCTTTGGCAGAAAAAGACTTTTACTCTATAAGCACATCCATTTATCAATCTGAAGATAGTGTGAAAGGCTTTCCTTTAGATATAAGCCCTGTCTCTTTATACAAAATTTTTCCTTTTACCTCTTTAGAGGTTTCCTTTGAGGTGGCAGTCAAAGATCTTGCAACCAACACACTCCCTTTAAGCCAAAACACTGTTTCTTTGTAGGAAAAACCTCTGCCCTATCTGAATAATCAACTTGTGTTAAAATAAGCTTTGAACAATAAAACAGTCAATTTGAAAAACTCAAAAATAAACTTCGCTTTATGTAGTTTATAGGTTTAACCTCTGTCCTTTGAGGCTTTGAAGGCATGGGATCCCTGATCCTTTGATTAATTAAAGTGAAATCACACTGCTCTTAATTTCAAAACCAATTTTCTCCTGTAGGTGCTTTTAAATGATACGTCCAGTATCTTATCACAATTCAACACCTCAGATCACTGTGTAGAAAACACTGTTTTTTAGCTATAGTGACAGGGTTTGAAGGTTTTGAATGCTGTGGTACGAAACACCTGTAGTGGTTCAGCACACTGATCTCTTTATAGGCACTTCCAGCAGTGAATTTATCCTATAAACACAACTTCAAACTATGGGCATTTTCATAGCAAAACCATTTTACAGATATGGTGATATATCAAAGTAAACTAGGACAAGCCGCTCTTTTGATTTGTCTTTGACCTTGCTAGGCAGCTTCTTTAACATATATGTCGATAATCAAACTAGGTCAAACTCAGCAGTTTTGTTCTAACCTTTTCATTTCACACCACAGTTTGATTTTAAACTTTCATGTCACTTAGCAATTTTTTGAAACCGAGGGAGAAAAACATGTGGAAATACCTCCAAATTTGATGAACAACCCTTGGGGAGAGCTGGAGTAGCACCGGAGGTCCTCAAGATTTGCGCGGCACTCTGCAGGGAAAGCACGGCGCGCAACAATCGCTCAGGTGGCTTTGTCGGGTCGGGCAGTCGGGCGCCGTGTACAGGCGCGTCGCGTGACTGTACAGGCGCATCGCGCATACACGGGCTGCCTGTGTAAAATCGCCCCCAGGCGCATCGCGCGGTTTTCCAGGCCCGTCGCACGATCGTTCAACCTTGAAACTGTGTGCAGAATGCTAAAACTCGTTCCGACCTCCTTTGTTGTGGTGCTGAGAACATTGGAGGAAACTCACTTGTGATTTTGAAAGTGCAAATTCCCCCTCGACTTTGCTCTTATGTCGTTTCAAATTCTGCAACGGTCACTTCTGTTTTTAAATGCAAAATGAAATTGTTTGGTTGGCTTTTGCAAGGTGTTCACAACCCTTTTGATCCTTTTCACCAATAACCTCGGCGCATTTGCAACTTGGATTCACAAGTGACCGAACTTCAAACTTTGAAAAATAACTCAATAACCCTTTATATCATCTCTGCCACTGTGTTTAAAAATGTTGATGATATTCCTGATGTAAAGTAACACCACTTTAACACTGTCAAGAAAACCCCTGAATACTGATTTGTTTCTGAAAGGACAGGGTTTGTTTTGTCAACCTGTTTTGACAACCTTGGTCTTTTAACAGCTTTTTCAACCCTTTCTCTTTTGCAGGAGCCCACATTGCTGACATAATTTGGATTTGGTTATGGTTTTTTGATTTCAGGAAGGCGCCCCTTTTTTCAAAATAATTCCCTGCCTGTAGGTGTATCATCTATGATATATCTGTCCTTTTTTGAATAATGAGAAAGCTGCATTTGTTTCAAACTCCCAAAACACTGATAATCTATCAAAACCACTTCCTTGTCTATTCATAAACTGGTATACTTATTTATAATGTCCTTTTGGGAACAAAACTCGAATTGCCTCCATCACTTGTGATGTATATTCTGAAAGGGAACTTTATATGAAGCAGGAAAAACAGGGCTCTTTGAAAAACAGTTATCGGTTCTTCTTAATAGTGCAGTGATCTTTCTTTGTAACAGAACCATCCATAATTTCAAACCTGTCCACTGCTTTGAGACTTTAGGTGATATTTTAACAAGGAAAAACCATTCAGAATGTGTCAAAGAGCATTTGAAAAGCCTTGAAAACTATTTTGTCATTCTTAAAAGGGAGGTGGTCTGTCTTTTCCCAACTTGGTTGACAGTCTCTGCTTCTAGGTGATTTATAAGCTTCTCTTTGGATTGCAAGTGCCATATTTGGTTGCATCTCTTCATACCATATTTCTCTGTTTACTTGAAAGGTGCTCCTTTAGACTTCTTGGTATGTGATAGTGGGGTGACCCCCTCTCCTAAGGAAACTGCCCCTTTTTTGTATCAATGGCATACATATTCATATTGTTTCCTGTCCATCATGATGTATATTTTGAAAGACATCTCCCTATGAGTAGGAAAACCAATATATTTTGAAACATAAACACCAACTTCTGCCTGTGCAAAGAATTTTGCTTTCTTCCTTTGTCTCTTTCCACCGCATCTTAGACTAATCAGTCTTTAACAACATTCAATGCCTTGGCCATCTGCTCATGAACGAAGGAGGCCCTTCACTTGGCAAATTATCTGAAGATTGTTTGATAAACCTGTTTGACAAATATTTTCCTTGGATGTGATGGTAAGCAAACAACTTGAAAAACATCAATACTGGCACCTCTGCTTGCAATCATCACTGTGCTTTTGAAAAACCCTAGTCGAAGTGTCACTGTCTCACTGTACTGGTCTGAGGGGAACTGAAATGTCATCATTTACTTTGGTTAACTTATGACAATTTATTTGAAAGATAATCTCTGTGACTATGGAGGTCAGCGCCCTTTGAAAAACAAACAACTTTTCTTCTGCCTAGGTGATGACATGATCTGTCAGCATCTCTTCAATTGGTCCTGTTGGAACAGCAGGCTCTTTATGATTAGAATTTTTTTCACTCATGATGTGCCTTTCTAAAGTTTAACAATTCACCTGATTTGAAAACTTCAAATGACTTCCTTTATCAGACCAAACTCTGTTTTCCTTTGAACTTGCATACTTCAGACTCCATCCCTGTTATGATCATCACTCACATTCAGAAAACCTGGAGTTATTGTTTCACTGTTTAGTAAAGGCAAACCTGGGTTTCTGCATTTCCTTTAAGTCAATACTGGTCAGCGCCCTCTGCTTGTAGATGAAGGAGGCACCCTAAACCCTCTGCTTGTAAATGAAAGAGGTTCTTGGCCATGACAAATTACCAGTTTGCTGTGACAGTGGTGTCTTTCTCTTACTGTGATTTTCATGTTGGAAGGAGAATGCAAGGTCTTGATGAGTGGCTCTCTGTTTTGCAGATATATCTCAGGCTCATGTTACATTTAGGAGTAGCTGTTCTTCTAACTGTAGATTCAAGCATTTCCTCCTGAGATGAAGTTATATTTCCTGCCTTTGTAGAATCCATAAAACACTGTGAAACACCTAATAGTCAGCTTGAGACTGTGGTTTGTGCAGTGCTGAGAACTAGGGGTGTAAGTGGCGTGACTTAGAGCTGTTGTCAATTTCATTCGCAGAGTGGGAGGTCAGTCATGGTTGGTCTGTAGCAGATGGAGGCTTTTTGGCTTTTTGATGATTGCCAAGGGTAAAATGTCTTAAAGCGCCACTTCCTAACATAGGGGAGGCTTTTGAAACAGACTTGGACTTTTCTTTTAAAGCTGATGGGAAAACCAATAGGGCTGAAGCTAGATAGGATAGTGATAATGAGGTTTTGCTTTTGACATGGGTGGACTGAAAAGTAGAAGGGCGAAAAAAATTTTCAGGAGGGTTTTCTAGATGAAAAATTGACATAAGGAAAACAGCTTCTAGAAAACTCAACTATAGATATAGTCATCACTAACATGTAAAAAATACTGATGGCTAACATTACCCACTTAAACTAATGTGATCGATTTATGATGATTTTCATGTATAATAGGTTAAAAATCAAAGGTTAAGGATTCAACTTTCATCTGATATTTAAATAGAGATATAGGTAAAAAGGTTTAATATTACTATTGATGTGTATAAATGTGACTCCAATACCATCAGCAGAGCTCTGTTGCCCACAGGTGTCCATAACCTTGACAGAGTTGCTCTCTCACCCTTGGAACCATTGTCCTTTATTTATGCTGAGGAAGTGCTTGTTAATTGTCATAACGGAGGCCATTGTGCTGGCTTGGTGACTAGATAAATCATAATGCCATTCACTGGGAAGAAGTGAAAAGTGGGCAGGTCGGCTTGTGGTGAGACCTCATGTTCCAAGGACTTCTTAATTTTTTCAATTGTCCATTGGACCATATCCCTGGTTTGGTGGCCATGATGGGAATGCCACTTCACTTGCTTCCTTATGAAAATGGTAGGCGGGCTCTTAATGAGACCCCCTATCCTCCATCTGCCAAATTATAAAATTATTAATGAAATATGTAAATATTTTTCTTTTTATATAGCACTTCCCTATTTATTCATAAAGGATGGCTTAGCCTCCTTAAGAGTAGGGATGGTGAAAGAAGTCCGAACAGCTCAATAGAAAAGAATATGCCCTTGTTCCTACTCCATAAGTAAAAATAAAAAAAAGTTATAAAATATGGAAAAAAACCAACATGATAAATATAATCGATAATATGAATTTAGTGGTAACAAGACAACAAAATCATGTTATTGATTATGTCCCTTTTTCCTTTTTCTTATAATTACTAAACAAATTTATTAAAAATGATGATTTCTTTTGATTTTCTGATTACAGTAAGCTTTAATTTGTATGATTGTGTATCCTTCTATAAATTGTATGTTTGTCTTTCCAAAAGTCATGAAAAATTCAAAAAAAATCCTCAAAAAGTTGTTCACAAACAAGAAAAATGCACTCAAAAAAGTGTTGTTCCTTTGGAAAGGAACAGCAAAAACAATCTGCGAAAATGCTGTTCCTTTTGGAAAGGAACAACAAGAATAATTTGCGAAAATGCTGTTCCTTTCCTTTGGAAAGGAACAGCAAGAACAGTCGGTGTTGTTCCTTTTGAAAGGAACAGAAAAAACATGCAACGAAAATGTTGTTCTTTTTGAAAAGAAAACTAATCAACAAAAATGTTGTTCCTTTTGGAAGGAACAACAAAAATAAACACATAAACGCACTGCTTCTTAAGAGGAACGGTTGTTGTTCCTTAAAAGGAACAATAACTGTCCCTTAAGAGGAACAAAAAACAAATATAAACACGCAAAAAGGAAAAAATAGAGGAAAGAACAAAATTAATATGCAATCCATTGCCAAGAAAATCCAATCAAATAGAAAGGAAAGTTTATGTACAGGTTTTAAGAAAAAAAATATTTTTTTTATATTTTTCACAGAATTGGTGCTGCCGAAGAATTGCCTTCTGTAACTAAAAATTGCATGGTGGGGTCCTTAGTGTTCAATTGCAAATGGAACAGAAACTACAATTTAGAGGAATCAACACCTGAAACACGAAAACATAAAATAAATCAGAAAAGAAACAACACTTTATTAAGTTACAACAGCTATGATGTTATTTCCTAAGGGAATATCAATCTATTAATGGAAAAAAAATGATCTTTTTGAAAAATGTTTTGGCAGCAGTAACATGAATCTTGAAATGGGAACCAATTCTTCATTTCTTTTTGTTATAAATCTATTAGGTAATGAACTGGATGAAATGCTCTTGTTTTACTAAATTTTCAAGAATCGCTCATCCATAAATTAACCTTCTTTATTCTTCTAAGACCTGCAAAAAACGAGTGTCTACCTGCAATAAAACATTAAATCATGGAGAAAGAGAGGTGATCAGGCTCCCATAATCCAAAAATTATGCAAAAAATCAACAAGTAGTTACTCTGTAGAAAAAATCCACAGAAAAATAAAACAAATTATATTTTTTTCCTGCGGGAGAGCAGTGGTCGACCATACTAACCAGCAGTGTTTTAATCATAACTTCTTCTTTTTTCATCCGATTCGAGTGATTCCAAAGCCAAATAAGAGCTAATTCAAATTTTTATCTCCAATAGAAATAGGTTTTAAAAATTCTATGTAATGGTATGTTAAACTTGCTTAGAACAACCTGCTTAGTAGAGTCATTTTCAATTTTCCAGCTCAGACCAACAGTTGGTATTTCAAGCATAAATTATTCTTTTTATGGTGGATTGAAGCGATTCAAATTGGATATTAAAGTATATTTATTTATTGATTTTCAATAGAAACAAGTTTTAAATACAAGAAGAATTGATGGGTCAAATATGTTAATGAACAACTGAGAAAACATAGTTTCAAGAGTGCTGATTTATGATAGGCAGTCAGTATTTTGGTCATAAATGTCTCATATGATATCGAAATTGAGTGATTCAAATTGCGTTGTAAACTAGATTCATATATAAATCTACCATAGAAACAATTTTTACAAATATATTCATTTAGGCCTCCAAAAACTGACTGTACCAACTCTGTTGTTAAGCTGTCTACTAGACACTCTGTCAATGTTTTGGTTCTAACTTTTTCGTTTCAAATCAAAATTGAGTGATTCCAATTGGGTTGGAAATTAGAAATCAAGGTATACTTAGGATAGAAACAGGTTTTAAAAATATTCAATTTTTGTCCCCCAAAACATGACTATCCCAACTGTGTTTTTAGGAATTTCATCAAGCCCGCAAGCCAAAAAAAATGATATTCAAGCAATTTTTCCACATTGATGATAAAAATGAATAAAAGTGTTTTTATAATTTTTATTTGCAATATAATTCATCTACATACAAAAATAAATTAAAATATTTATCATCAATGTTGATTTCACAGCGTGTTGCAACAAAGAAACAACTATTTTTACAAAAATAAATAAATAAATGTGTTTGTTTTATTTCCTCTTTTATTTATTTCTCCACTATCCTACTCTGAATTGGAAAATGAATATGATTACATATAAGAGTATTTCTAGTGGAGCCATTTCAGAAATAAGGCTTCAATTATGTACATACCCAAATTTGAAAAATGTATGTTAATAAAAATTAGGGTATGAGAAGCCAATTTCCCTTGAAAATATGGTGCTAAAAATTGTTGAAGTATGGAGTGATGTTGCAAATAAATGATGGAGTGAAACCAATCTTCAATATATTCTTTACTTCCTTAATTTCCCATAGCCATCATATCATGAAGTTCTTGAGCTTTTAAAATGGTTTGTTGGTGCAAACTAGAAGAAACCTCATTTTCTTTCATAACTTCTACAATTTTTGGATTTGATTCATTCTGAGTCTCAATGTAAGTTTTTTCCAATGGTACATGTGAGATAGAATGGGTGGGAAGGGTGGGTGAATTTTGTAGTTAAACATTGTAAGCATGTTGTACTTGTTTATTATCATGTGGGTGTGGAATGAGTTGAGCAGGAGATTGTGTAGGGAATGGAGCCTCTTGATGATGTAGTTGATTGTGTTGAGTGGATGATTTTGATGGGAAAGAAAGATATTGTGGAAAGGCTGGACGATGTGTTTGTGCTACAAGATGAGGGAGAGTAGTCATGCAATCATAAGTTGAACCATTCCAAACTTGCAAACAAGATTGGTGGTGGTTATATTGAGATTGGCATGGCTGCCCTAACATATGAGTATTCCATAATGGATTATGAAAGTAAGAAAATGGAGAGGAAGTGTTTTGAACCATACCTGTAGGCCATGATTTCCATGGTTTTGACCTTGTTGCAGCTTCTGCATCTCTTTGATATGCTTCTTCCAAATTAGATAAGGAAGAGTGATTATCTATGGGATGCTCCTTTTGGTAATGAGGGCAAAAAACTTCATCAAATTCTTGATTTCTCTGAACCTGCAAAACATTCAATTGTGAATTTAGAGAGCTAATAAAATAAACTTTAAAATTTTCAAATAAAACATTGATTTCAGCTCTTATGTCTCTTGTTCTTGTAGTAAATTTAGAAAAGAAAGAATAAACTTCTCTAGAATTCTTACCAGCTTTAGAAATTCCTCTTGAATACCTTATGCACAATTCACAAACATCATCATATGATAACTGAAAAACATCACCTTTTCCTATCAGATTTAAGAGTTCTAAAAAATCATCTTTGATTCCTTTAAGAAGGAGTGTTTTCAAGATCTCTTTTTCCAAATTCTTATGCTTTTATTTTTGAAGGTTGTATCGAAATCTCTCTACATAGTCCTCCAAGCTTTCATCTTCCCTTTGTGTCATACCGAAAATATATTCACTGGATTTGCAATAGTCTTGGTACTTCTTCAAAAATACGTTCTTCATGTCCTCCCATGTTTTGATGCAGTTCCCTCCTAGGCTCATGAACCATCGGAGAGCTACTTCTTTTAGAGTAAGAGGAAACAATTTCAATTTTTGGTCGTTAGTACAATAATAATATCCTCTACAAAGTATTTCAAACTCAAATAAGAATGTATCTGGATCTTTATTTGTCAAACCATGAAAATTTGGTAGAGACAATGGGGGAATTATGTGCATTTGCGTTACTACTCCTAGATCTTTGATAGGGAATTCAAAAGTTGCAATGTGAGCCATTTATTACCATAATAGAAGATGTTTTTCATGTGTTTCTTTGAGGATCCTCCTTCCAATGTTCCTATCAATTGGTTAGTGAAATGGGTGGTGCTTACATCACCACTCAAGTGGAATTACAAGATTTTTTTCAAAAAAGACTCTACCTCTAAAATTAAAAAAAAACGCAAGCATTCATTCCTACCTTAAGCTTTCACTCAATTCTGCTGTGAAGCGGGTCAGAGAACAAGTGTGTTTCTTGCTCAGTACGCAGGTTCTTACCTTCCGTCTTTAATACCCAATTCTTCCCAAGTAGAAAAAATTAAATATGCATCACTCTTTCTAAATGGCATACACTCTTCCCGGCAACGGCGCCAAAATGTCGAGGCATAAAAGGTATCTTTTTAACACCTATTTATCTCACATTAATTATCAATCCGAGAGCGAATTTTTATTTCAAGAGTGTACTCTGTCTGAGGCTGCAATTAACTAAGAGTAATTATGTGAAGATGTAGTACAGAATTCTGAATACAAGAATAAATGAATGCTTGTAAAGGAACCTAATTACAAATGGAAATGCTCTGAAACTTGAATTAAATCAAACTGCAAAACATCGATCAGGGATACAGTAGCAATAACTCCTTCCCTTAGAAATCGATGCAAGATAACCAATTTGGGAACTTGGAAGCAATAACCAGTGTCCTCTACAGTTGGTGATCTTAAAAAAATCGAAATGAAAGCAAACTCTTGTAAACTAATTAATATGAAACGAAAAGCAATGTAAATGGACAGCAAACCGAAATTAAAGGAATTGAACAACAAAACTCTATTAAACGGTAAATCCTATTGAACAGCAAACTGAATAGCGAAGCTTTGTATCTGCACTCTGAAATGAACCGCAGTTAAATGAAACAACAAATGGAATGGAACATCAAATGCCAAACAACAAACTGAATAGCGAAGCTTTGTATCTGCACTCTGAAATGAACAGCAGTTAAATGAAACAGAAAATGGAATGGAACATCAAATGCCGAACAACGAAGCATAACAAGATAAGTAATTTGATGATTAAGACTCTTGTTAAATTGGGAAGGAACAGCAACGCAATCCATTATAATAAAACATTAAACTATTAAACACGAAATTATGAATTAATTAAGATAGAACCAATATCACTTCCATGAATCCAAGGATGTTCTAAATAATGCAATATGCTGTCTCAATTAACCCACGCTGTAAGAAATAAGATTCAGATCATACGATAATGAAATAACTCATAAATAGAGCGTGTAATACATAAAGACAGTAAAATTAAAAACAACTAATGAAATAAACTCACAGTAACATGTATGTAGCAAATCGATCACATGATGCATGAATTGGAAATATAACACAAAGGAGCAGTCCATGCTGCTAGGGGTCGGGCCCTTAACCACCAGCAGGGACTGCTCAAGCTACTTCAGATAATGCGAATGGAACAACAATCTTCAATTAATCATTAAATTGCAGCAGCATTACAATGGAATCGTGCTTTCAATAACACAACTTTTGATTAAGTTTACAATTCACAAAAGCAACAACTATGATCCATCGTTCTATTGTCCTACTAATATACAATACATGCTCTCCTTTTATAATCAGAAGGAGGAGAAATTAAATAGCAAATATGATCTCCCATAACAATATTGGATTGTTCCCAAAAACTTGATCAACCTAAAAAATATATTTGCAACAATCTTTCAACGAGAGCAAGGCGAATTTGGCTTTGTAGCTGAGATTTGGAGGACGGCCGCAACAACAAATCTGAGAAAATAGTGCTCAAAGAATCCTGCGTTTCTCTCAATACAGGCCGAATTTGGGCAAACTGTTCTTTGATAAAGTTAATTGGGCCTGTCCTGGACAAAACCCATGTTCCGGATTTTCCAGATTCTTCTTCATTTTCTCAGAATATCAACCGCAAAATGGTCACTTCTTATTCCAGCGGATTTCCGAGTTGGAATATTTGATGATGATTTGGAAATCAAATCTTTAATCTGGAAAATATCTTGGAGGCTAAAATGGTAAGTGATATTACAAAATATATTAATAAACCATCATTGATAAAATTATGCATAGAAATCATCAATTTATTAAAAATAAAGGAGAACAA
This sequence comes from Pinus albicaulis, assembly GCA_034641835.2. Classification (NCBI taxonomy): domain Eukaryota; kingdom Viridiplantae; phylum Streptophyta; class Pinopsida; order Pinales; family Pinaceae; genus Pinus; species Pinus albicaulis. The sequence continues at coordinate 138,817 of MU968551.1, read as the reverse complement.
ATAATATTCATCCATAAGAGCATAAATCATTATAAGACGGATTTATATGATAAATTATAATAAATGACATGATAAAGAAGAGTAAAAATGGATGAAATAAGTGTTAAAGAGTGGTCGTATTCACAACCCAACAGGGACATGCTGGATTTTTCTTTTCCACTTCTTTTCAAACTCTCTAAACATGAAAATATGATGAGTTCTCCCTTTGTTAGACTCGTTAAATCCTGATGACATCGGAAATCATCACCATGATGTTACCCGAGTTCCTCTGTTCTAGGGCTCGTAAAATGTACTAGGATGGATTTTTCCGAAGGACAAACTTATACAACAAGCATATGTTATCCTCTTCAAGCTTATGTAAAAATAAGGAGGTACTCGCCAGAAATGGTGGGGGAAATGGAATTTATTCGTCAGTTGTGTCAGCAGTATGTCACTATTGAATTTGACACTTGTCTGTAGTTCCTGTAAGGTTGGGATATCTTCATTCTATCACTTTGCCTCCATGGGTTTGGGAAATCCGTTTGCCTCCCATTCGATTACCAATATTGTCAACATGACCTCTGATCCTATTTGAGTCAAATGCTGCTAAATTCCATAGTCATGTCACCAATATGTTCAAGAGAAAATCCTTCTGCATTTTATACTCCTTGATCCTCCGTTTCATTCTTGATTCACACTCCAATTACCTTTTCTATTTCACATCGATGATGTGGGATTCATTATGACCCTCCTTTGACAGATCACTTCTTGCCGACTTCAGCTCATTATCTGGGAAGTTGATCTAGAGACTCCTTTCTGGTACCTTATAGCTTGCATGACCTAATGGCAAGTTCTCCACATTCGACGACAGGTTCACATCATTGGCCTTCGATTAGGTGATTTCACAGTGTTCAACTTCAGCTCACTATTCACATTCTGCGGATTGTACTAGTAGTACCTTGAGAGCCATTGAAATTATGGGTGGTTTCTCTCACACTTGTTAATGGTTCACATCATTGACCGGTAATCAAGTTATTTTCTAGCATGTTCAACTTCAACACGTCTATTCACATGTTGGAATTTGTACTTTGATCGGGTGGTGTTGGAGCACAAGACCCTGGGCTTCGATAAAAAAATTCCAGGTTGCGAGGAGTGATGAATAATTCATGATTATATACATGACTATTTATATGGATGGTTGCAACCATACCATGGGATCTCTTGTTTTGATCCTCTCTATACGGATGGTTGTGCCCATGCCATGGATCTATTTCATATGATCCCTTCGTTCGACTGGCTGCATCCATGCCAAGGATCCATTCACATGATCCTCTTCTTGATGGATAGTTGTGCCTATACCATGGATTCATGTATTTTCATCAGAGATTTAAGTTATGTATATGTATCTATGCTTGATTTGTAGGTCTCCCAACAGCAACGTCTGGTTCCTTGCATGTACATGTGAAGAATTTCACCCCTCACTCATGTTGGGACTTCATACTTTAGGGGGAATCTGTTATAGAGAAATTTGTCACTATCCTCGTACTCCCCGTTCCTTGATCCTGTAGGACCCATACAGTGACCATTGTGTACATTCCAAGCATGGAATACATACCCCCAAACCATATTTTGTCTGCCAAATCATCTCCCTTTACAACTTTTCTGAAAAATCCTTATAAAAACCTAGTTTTCAAGGTCGGCGCTTTCTCTCAGTGTTTGACCCGCACCGATAGCAAAGATTTAAATTGATGCCCACGCCAATCCATTCTCTGTCCTAATTTATGACCCGCGCTGATCTTGTTTTGGAAAGTTTTTTTAATAGAAAGGAAGTTTCCGCGACTAGAAGCTTCGTGAGGCGGCGAGCTGGAAATTTTTTTTGAGGATTAGGGAGAATTTTAAGAACCCCCCTAAATTTATATATATAATAAATGGGCGAATCCCCATGATACATAGGAAAAATGGAAGGCGATTTTATTAATAATATAATATGTATATATAATTTTTTGGCGAATCTCTCATGAGATTATATTATCTTGTAAAATCATGGCGAATCACCAGTACAAATGGCAAATCACTACTACAAAATGGTGAATCGTTGTCTAGTGGACTTTGGGGTGTTGGTTCCAATGAAGATATGGTAGTTGAACCAGGAGTAGAAGGAAGAGAACCACCGAGACCAAGCATGGTACATGGTGACTCGTGAGGGAAGTAGTTCTCGTGCAGTTTGGAAAACACGTTCTTCTAGTTCTGCTAAGCGTAGTGTTGTTGCTCATGCTACTACTAGCACTAATATTGAGGTTGGAGAGGAGTTTGAGGAGAAATGAATAGCAACAGGAAGAAAAGAAAAAATGTTATTAAAAAAGTGTTGATAAACACTGGATCCGATCCAGGTGCCATGGTACAATAACAATATCGCAAAATACTTCAGATGTTCAACTATGGAAACATAATTTACATTACAGCACCATCACGACTCTTACACAACCATATTTATGGAAATTATTTGATACTGTGAAGCTCTTAAAGGAAGACCTAGCATGGTAACTATAATAAGGTGAAATTATTTTCACTTCTTCAAAATATTTTTCCTTCTCATGCCTTCAAAATATAGATATTGAAAGAAATATGTACCAGTTGCAGCCACCCTGCTGAATCTGTTAAAATTATAACCATCAACATGAAGAGAACCATTAGAAAAACTCCATTCCCCACGTCATTCCCATGCCATGCCATGAATCTGTTTGTAGCAGAATCCCACAAGTAGTAGCAGTGGCACCCTGTATTTACCTGATAGCTCCATTGATTGGAGAGGAGGCACACTCTAGAACTTGCCAATGCTCTCCTAGTATTGTTGTACAAAAGTTGTCTTGTTTTAAATTTGTACAAGGAGAGATATGTTTTCAGTATATGCATATTTTCAAATCTGGTATTTATAACTTATAAGTCCAAATAAAATATAACCCAAAGAACCATATTGTTCTATAGGCATGACAAATCTGGCCAGATATCAATTACTGGCAACTTGTCCGTGGATGTGATGAAGTCAATTATGACTGAAACAGTTTTCACCCTTGATGAACCTTGACCTAATCTTACTTTCAATCATGAAATGCAACGAGAATGGACAAGACAAAGGAATGAATTGGCTTTGGATTATAAAAAAATCTAAGCATTGAACTGTGTATTAAACTCAATCCCAGTTCAGTGCCACACACAATTCACAATAGTAGTAAACACCTGCACAGCTAGGAAACCTATGACAACCCGACAGCAAGATCCCTAGAACATATATATATATATATATATATATATATATATATATATATTTACTCTTAGGTGGGAGGTAGGCCTTTACAGAATTGGTTCCTTGATTTTGGTGCTTTAAATCACATGACCATCAAGAAGGATTGGTTTATTACCTTAGTTGAAGCCAAATCCAAAATAGAAAATATAGTCTTTGGTTTTGGTTGGGTGCATTTTGTGGAAAATTGTGGGGATGTTCAAATGAAATTGTTATATGTTAAGAAGTGTACTTTTGAGAATGTGCGTTACATACCATTGATCAGATATGGATAAAAATCTTCTCTCAATTAGTGAGATAACAATATAGAGTCCATATTTGGAGGCCTCATTTAGTGTTGAAAATCGTTTTGTGAAAGATAAAGGTAATGGACCAATGGTTAGGTGATTGCATTGGTGCTAAAATAGAATGGGTTGTATAGGCTTGTGGATGTTGATGTTAAAGAAGAATTTGTTGGATATATCAAAGGCTACCAAAGGCTTTTTAATTTAGGTTTAAATTTCTTTCATACTGATGAGTTATTCACATCATTCAATAATGAAAAATGGTATTACTGCTGGAATGGTTGTTTAAAGGGACTTCCTCCTTGTGCTTTTTGTAGCTTGTACTGACCACCGTGGGACTCCACAGTCTCCAGCTCGGACATGTACATTGGAAGCGCAGGAGGGAGCTATTTGTGTAAGAACAGAGAATATTCTTATCTTACATTCTTCTATCTATATTCCCATATAATTTTTGAGCTATGTACATTGCTGGGAATACTAGATATTTTGCAATAAGCAATCCATGTAAAGGTTGTTTAAACTCTATTGGTTTTTATTGGTCTTGTGAAGGGTATTTTTCTGCATCTCCATTGTTTTTTTTTGTATGGACTGACACTGATTTTTGGTTGATATTCTTAGTGGGGTAGAGCTTACTATGTGAGAGGAGAACCAGAGAAGGAAAGATTGGCTATGGAGGTGAGATGAAAGGGGAGGCTCACTGTTTTGTTTAGCATGTTTTTCTTTGCATATTAATGGGAAAAACGCTGATGGGTTTTTACTAATAAATGTGATAATCAATATCTGGAAAGGAGGGAATGTGAATATGATCTTAAGGCCTTTGTAGATTTATACGCAGTAAGATGCTCTACATTGCTCCATATATATGGCAACTGCCTAACAATTTCTTGGAAATATATAGAAGCTATTCATGTGTTTGAAATTTTCATATGATGTCTGATCTTCGATGGTGGATTTGTTATTGTAGGAGGAAAGAGAATTTGCAACCCCATTTCTGACTGGAGTCCTAGTGTGAGTTCAAGCAGATTTGATCTCATAGCCTTCATTTCTCTGGGCTTGTCTCATTTTTTGTTGGCTTTGTTTTATATGGCAATACATTTTTCTCCTGCTTTTTAGACAGATTCATCATAATCACTGGTACATTCATCATAATCATTGGTTTTATAATTCTTGTAGGTTCATATCAACTCCAAACAAGAACATAAACAAGTACTATTTGGGCCCAGCTCCATTGCAAGAAATGGCAAGGTATGTAACTTACAACAGTATATTTGACCCAAATGTTTGAAATATGAGATTTGTTTTAAGTATAAAACGTTTCAACAGAATTTCACTTACATATGGCATCATCTTGTATGCAAGCAAATTGCAAAAGCTGCTGGTCCATGTGGGAATAACCGTGACTATATTTTCAAGTTGGAGCAAGCCATGGATAGCATTGGTGAGTTTTTCTTCTAACATACTGGCACTTTCATACATCCATGCTTTGAATACTGTGTTTCTTTGCATTTGGAGTGAAATTTATAACTTGATTTATTGTTATAATGTCATAGGCCATCCAGACCAAGGGGTGATAAAGCTTGCAAGTGAAGTGAGGAAGTTTCTTGGAGGCATTCAAAACGTTTTCCATCAATCACCCTTGTGACTGCTAATAGCTCTGACATCCCACAATTACAACTTCAACCATATATCACCAACTGCTAATTCATAAAATGGTTACATTCTTTTCTACTAATAGAGCTGAATATGCATGAATATTCCATCTAATCTGATAGTTGATAAAGTGGTTCAGAATTTCCAATGAAAAGCAACAGGAAGAAAATAAAACATGCTATTTAAAAAGTGTTGATAAACACTGGATCCGATCCAAGTGCCATGGTACAATAACAATATCGAAAAATACTTCAGATCTTCAACTATGGAAACATAATTTACATTACAATACCATTTAAGTTGAAGAAGTGAAAGGGCATCATAATTAAGATATCATCATTTCCACAGTAGTTGTGTTGTCAAGCAGTCTCATTGTATACAATAGCTTTATCTTATTGCAGTAGTAAGCCTCAAGGTTCATCATTGCCCTGCAGCAGTTGCTTAAGACTATCATTGCAGTGTTTTGATACAACACCCTTGTGACAATAACCTTTTATATGACAATAATCCTAAAGTTTTCATGATAGTCCTCCTGTGGGCCTAACTGAAGTATACCTGCGGTGAGTAAGTTCTGAAGATCATACAGTTTCGCTAAGCACAAAGATCTTCTAGAGTTTTCTGGCATAATATAATAGTCATTAACACTGTCTTGAATGAGTGGTTTGAAGAACAAGGCCAACAACTTGAAGGGATCCTAAAAGGCATCAAAAAGCCTAAACCTTGTGGTATACTATTAATAGAAAGAAGCTTCAGAACAAAAAGGCATCATCACACTTAAGGTATATTTCTCATTGACACATGCAAAATAGAGAATAGTAGGCAGGTTGCTTCAAATGCATTTGATCAATGTATGATACTAGCTGATATAACTTGACTAGAGACTTTAAGTTTGTTTGAACAGAGACGTTAGAGGCACCACTGAGAATGATGATGACAATAATCAATAAGATAGTAAATACTTACTTGGAAATCCCTTGCCTTCAAAAAATATACATCTGGAAATCTCTAGCACTATCCTATTTCCTCATTCAACCAGCCCATTCTATTCAAGTAAATAAAGTGTAGAATTGTCTTTGCCTTTAAATCCCTTCACTTGTGTAACAATTGGCAAATTCATTTGATGCAAACTCCCTTTCCTTATCTAATTGAAGGACTTTAATTCTCTTCCCTAATTCATTCTCCATTCCTCTCTTAAGTTCTTGAACTCAACAAATGCAACAAACTTTATTATTAAGAAAAACATGTACATTTTCCTAAATATGTCAACAATAAGGAGAAAATGCCTTGCACTATATACTGAAAGTGTCTTCATGGGTTCACAAAGGATCACAACAGACTAATACCAAACTTCACGTCACACTCCATACCTTTTCTTCACCAAAGATCTTCCAACACTATTTTCAAGGCAAGCATGTTGCACATGCATATTTCTCCTCCTAAACTAAAAGTAAACCACTAACCATCTTAGGTTTGCTCTAAATGGAAGTTAAGATGCTAATGAATTTGATGCCATCATGGAAAAAAACTTCAGATACCCCTTGAAGACAGTTTTTATGATCATGACAGTTTTTAAATTAGAATAAATAATTAATTGTCTTAGGTCCAAACCCACATCTTTGGGTCAAAACTCCAACTACTTGGGTAACTTGCCCAACCAATTCCTTTTGGAGGGTTTTCACCTCTCAAAAATTCCTTTGAGCTACCCAAATTCCAACATAGTCCACCAAGCAACAAGCAGGTAATGATGTTATCCCTTGGCCATATGGTCTCAAGCTTCCCCACTCTAGCTTCCTAGTGTCAATCCCCATATCTTGGCTTAGAAACCTACCCTAGAGAATTACCATGACTAGCCTCCTAGTGTAACTAGTGTGGTCAATTCTTAGTATTTATTTACTTGGGTAGTTTTCTGTAGTCTCTTTCATGGACAAGACATGTAAACATTACGTGAGTTGGTGATCTCTGTTTGAATCCTGGATTTGTTTGTGGAAGCTACATTTGCAGCCCTTTTTTCTTATATTAAAGCCATATGTATATCATTCCTTTAATAGTTAAAGGAATCTGTATATATATATATATATATATAAACTCCACTTCATAAACTGCTACCCCATTTGAAAACCTTCTTGAAATGTTTTTTTCTACCCCTAAAACCATCAATACTCATAAAAGGAGACTTAAGGTAATTTATAATCCCAAGGATGATGGTGAAATCAATGAGGAATCTGTGATTCTCAAAAATCCCTTATACAAAATTTTCCCATAGATGGAGAAGGGATTTACAGATATGGTAAGCCAAGGAATATATTACTTTAGTAGATACATATTTATGACATCTCAATTCCTTCACTAATGAGAAGGTGAATGCAAATATTTTCACTGATCATGTTTAACAAATTGAACATGAGAATTTGGAATAGTTGGTGAAGGTGAAGGAAACCACGTTTTATCTACTCTATAGTTCTCCATGCAAGTTAGTTGTCATTGGTCGCTAGGAGAACTTCAACTAATTAATGATCATCACCCACACTTATTCATTGTTTCCAAATTGCAAAACTACACACATTTATTTGGGTAAGTGTTTAGACTCCACTCTTTTTAAAAAACAATTGAAAGGAAGGAAAAAAGAATTAAGATTATTTACAAGTTATTTGAATTCAAGCTGTACAACTGAAAAAAATTGAACGATACATTAGCTCAGCAACTAAAAGAAGAGAATGTTTTCAAGTTGCAAGTAGCACCTTTCATAGACAAAGAGCATGGGGGTAGAATGTCTCTGTTAGGATTTGAACATTGGTGGGTGAATAACAACACCCCCCAATTCACCAACCAAGTCTCCCCTCAGTGACAAAAGAGGGAAATGTTTGAAGAATGGGCTTGAGAGAAAGGAAATTAAGTTGTGGGACCTGAGCATGCACTACGAAGGAAGATCCTGCTGGGCCTTGATTCATCAAGATCCATGTTCCTTCATAGGGAGGGAACTTCAGATGTTACCACCCAGCATGGCTTGTGGTTTGTTCCAATCATATAAGTGGAAGTTAGGTGCAACATTCCTTACTTCCATTATTGATCAGATTAAGTTGTGCTACCAACGTGCTCCAGTAAAGCAATAGCTGATCAATAGAGGGTTATCCTTTAACTTCGCACGCAGAACTCAAGCAAGTAATACCTTTCTATCATAGATGCCATATTATTTTGATAACCTTATGGAGTCACAAGGAATGAACATCTGCCCAGGAATATACAAGCACCCTAACTTGCAAAGGAAAGAAGTAGAATTGTATCGTATCAATTTTTTGACACTAGTCTATACTAGAATAATGTGTAGATCAATATAATTTTAGTTGTGAATCACATAAAGCTAGAGAAACCATCCACTTTTTACCAAGGTCCCTTACAATTAGTAAGTACAATTTTGACCAAAAAATGTATTAACCTGGGAAATTTTAAGGAAGGGACAGCAGGTCTGTGACTGTGGTCTCTTACAGAAGTGTTCTCTTTCATGCAACTGCAAACTTTTGTAAAGATTGCTGCAGATTTCAAAGTAATCCATTGCAGGGGTAAGTGTAAGGAAACTAGGCTATGGGCTTTGGAGATATATATCACGGATGAATTTCCTTGCATGATGGAAGAAATAGGCATGTTTTTGTGTTGAAAATTGACAGTATTCACTGGTAGGAGCATCCTGTAGATGATCACTGCCTGAATCGTATCCAAATCCATTGAATTTTTCCAATTACACTTCTAGTTTGTGTGCTTTACTATTCAGACATTTTCTTTTCTAAAACCCCCAACTTTGGGCCTGGGACTTGCCAGGGGAATCTCAAATAAGTCACATGGAATGAGCTGAGAGTCGAAGGGGGTTACCTTGGTCAATTTTCAATCGATCTGTAAATTCCCTGTTCATTATACTTGTTGCAGTTGGTTCTATAAGCATAGCTCAATTGATACTCCAACAAGGTAAATTGACATGTATACCTAAGAGGTGATTTTGGACAATTTTTGGAAAAATGGGAGATGTTGCCGCAGTGGCTTTGGCCTTTCAACAGGTTACTCTGCCCCCACAGTCAGCACTAAATCAGGGCCATAGAGGGGCCATAGAGGAGGATCTTAAGATAGAGAAGGCATACAAAGAAGATTTGGATGTGGGTGAGCTGGTACAAGGTTTCATCCCCACCTTGGCTCCCACCACACTAAGTTTTTTTTGAAAATTAAAACTTTACAGGCACAAAAAAACTTTTGTGTTCATGCTGTGCTATCCAAGAAAAATGACAGGCAAGAAATTTGACAGAAACTAGAAATTTTGAACAAACAAAATAGTTTTTTTAATGAATTTTTTTATCATACTTAGGCCTGTGTGATTGTGTAACTTGTCCTACTTCACCCTTTTGAAGTCGTGTTGGCATAAACAAGCACCTTTTTAATAAGGGTGATAAACTTTGGGAGTGTTAGTCGTTTGACCCGATCTCCAAGGTCTATTATGAAGATGGGGTTAAAACAACCTAGTTTTCTCAAAGTATTCAATTTCTAAAGAAAATTCCATCATCATGTTCAACTCATCATTTGAGAAAATAGAATCTAGTCGAACTCTCTCATGAACTTATATGCTTCACAACATTTCAATACTAGAACAAGAACAATTGTACCTGTGTTACCAACATAATATACAAAACATCTATATGAACTAACCATGAAAAGAGGAACACTGTGATGTAATACGTTCAACCAAATTGCCACCTACGTCCTTGGAATCAAGAGATGCCAAAAACTCATTTTAAACTTGTTATCAAACAGGGTCAAACCACAGATGGGGACCTTTGAACACATATTCCAATTGCAGAAACAACATTTGCATCAAAAATTCTACTTGGATTTATAATATAGTAGTCTGTGAGTATTCCTCCCATTTTGCAGTTTGAATGAATACAAATGAGTCACAAAGGTTTGTTAACATAAGAGGCTTCCCATCATCACTTAAACTATCTTTCACCAACACATAACTTATTTCCTTTTGATAATGTACATTAATTCTACCTATGTCATCTTCAGCTGCACTTTGTGCACAACCAACAACATCCCACCAATCAACTCCAACTGAGAGGCCCCACCAAAATATGGTAATGGATAAGAATAATCAAACCATATGCCAGTGAAATAAAGCACAATATAAATACAGAGATGCAGCAAGATGACAAGAAAAATCAACTTCATACCTGTCTGCTATAGCTCGTTCCCAGGCAGCTGCATTACCTTTCCCTTGACTACTTTGACTAGGAGGAGGTAGAATACGTAGAATCTTCAGTACAGTGCAATCCTTGCTGTTATCATGCCAAACAGAGCCCAGAAAATGGCTAGTAGAAGAGAAATCTGGTAGGGCAACAAAAACCCCAACTGTGGCACAGTAGTAATCTATGAGATTAAAGCTACTGCCAGAGAATAAATGAACATTGCCATACCGAAAAGCAAAAGCAACCTCCCCTCCATGACTTGAAAAGATATTTTTTGCTAGCATCCTTACGTCACTCTGCTGATTAGCTAGGTCAGAGTTGAATTTGTCACTATTTCCACCATTTGAATCTACCGATGTATGGGATGCTGAAAAATTTCCAGGTGTAGCAAGGGGTCGAGAACCTTTGAAGTCTTTTATTAGAGATATGCTCTTATTTACTTTGGTGGTCTAGATTGTTGTTATTGGTGCTTGTCCACCAAAATTTGTATTAGAATTTTCAAAAAGGGGATGCAGTGCAACCTGCTGACATAAACTTTCCCACCGCTGCACCCTCCAACTAGTTAGAGATGGCCCCTGATCAGGATTGTGTGGAGACATATATTGGCCTGATGGAATGTAATTTGGAGGCCGTTAGTATACTAAAAAGAACAGTTAATTCAACCATATTTGTGATCAGTCTGTTTGCCTACAAATCCAAGTCTAGTGGATTGAAATATAAAAAGACTTAATAAAAGCATCAATGTCAAATTCTATTGCAGACATGATATTACTAGTGATAGAATGCAGCTAAACATGTCTTAGTGAGGGACTGGCCATTCGGATGCATTTGTCTTATACTGTCAGAAGTATTGTTGCCATTCTAAACTTACATCATATAGCATGAAAGACAAGGTTGCTTCAAAACATAGAGCTCAATTTCAATTATAGAAGACCTATTGATAATGAGCATAAGCAAGCTTTTATGAATCGTAACAAGAAGAGCAAGCAGCAAAATTTTTGATGCCCTTTCTCTTACGCATCCAATGCAAAGTAACAAGAAAAATACTTCAGAAGTTTGAAATTTTGTGTCCATTAAAAAGATCACTCGCTCTTTAGCACTCATTGGAGGACAAGCTATATGAGGTTAACAGGTCTGCATCTTTATACATCTTACAGAGACAAAAATGTAATATATATATATACTCGACTTGGTCCAAAGTCTTCTGCACAATATGCTCCTGAGTCAGGTGAAACTGTTGAAGAAAAAATCTTCGGACCTCACCTGCACTCATGTCTAATCTAATTTCAAGATATTTTCTAAAGCTGCTATCAACATAAATTCAAAGATGACAATCAAGATAAGGGTCAAACAAAAAATTGGCTCCTCTTTCAAATTTTAAAATTCCAAAATGCTCTCAAAATTTATAATTAACATAAATTCAGAAATGTGACCAACACAGCTCATTAAAAATCACACTCAACAAATTTTGAACTACATAGGAAACAAACTTTACCATCTGCCCATATGAACTGTATAAAGCATATTTTAATTTCTGCAACTGTGATATGTGAATTATTTATGATTTATACCTTACACATAAACATAAGAGCAACAAGCACAGCACCACTCCAAAATGTTTGATGGGAAACAGAATTTACCATCGCAGAGTAAACTGTAGAAAGCATATCTCTGTAACTAGAGTTATGTGAATTATTTACAAATTGTACCTTGCACATAGGGGAAACAAGAACAACACCACTCCAATAGTTAGGTTTCTTTCGACGGATGAGAAGTGCAATGGCTCCCCCCATTGATTCACCATAAACGAACCTTGCTTTCTCCCTATACTCAACGCGATCTGTAATGTAATTTCCATACTGGCTTGTTACTATGCACAACTGCATATCTCATACAATTCTCTAAGTCTAATTCACATACCGTCTTCTCACTATCCACAACTATGGATGTCATAAAACTCCAAGTGAACATAAATCACCATAACATTTTTATATAGTGCATGCATAAAAGGATCCCAATTACACATACCAGCGATGCTCGTGAAAAATGTTGCACACTCGGCTACAAGGTCATCGAAGCTTTTTATGTAGCATCATGTTCCTGCAGATTTTCCATGTCCTTCATAGTCTATACCAAATGCTGCATACCTGACCTTTGTAAGCCTCATTCCTGTATCTGTGAGCAGTTTCAAGTGGGTTAATTAGTTTTGAAAATAAGAAAATTCATAAGCTCTACCAAATATTCTTGTTTAGCTAACATCATTTTCATATTCAGTTATAGTCCATGGACCCAAGTTAACCATGGATAGTCACATTCCAAATACCTTCCATGAAAATGCTGCACTCTATTCCATAGCCTGCAATCATGAGAAGAAACAAATTACATATTATAGACCTGAAATACTAAATCACAGGTCCCAATCCAAAAGGATAGTGTATGCATATCTCTGGAGACAAAACAGTCAAACCCCTCTCTAAGAATATACGAAATCATGATTAAGGTTCTGTTATGATGTCGAATCTGTAAAATAAATAGGAAAGCTATTTGATGCTGACCATGGCAGAGACATATAAGGGCTTTGGCTTGCCTATTTGCCAGTACCCATTTGCAAGTAAAGAGCTTCAATCCTCGTGAACTTTTAATAAACTCCTGCATAAGGATTTACTTCAAATAACATCAGTCCAGAAATTTTTGAGCTTCCTTATTTAAAATTATTATGACAGTGTTCTGTTATTCACCTCTTCATATTTGACGTTACTGTGTTGTTCCCCTGGCATATCCGGTGCCTGAAAAGAAAAGCCAGTAGAATTGGACATTTTTTTTTAACTTGAACTAGAAATGGGAACAACTTTTGGAAAACAGAAAAAAACTTTTCCCATCTTCTGCAATGTGATAAGGATGCTTATATTGGTAAATACATAACCTCTGAATTTCAGTGACCTATCTCAATTAATACTCTGTTTCTAAGTGATGCAATCTTAACATATAAACATATTTATTACCATTCCAACTACAGTATAGGAACAGAGCAGATGGATCTGAAATCTATGAGGACCGATCTAGCAGAAACTTGCACGAAAAATCTTTTGCTACCCAGCAATTGAACATAGCACATGATAAATGGAGATCTCAGTAACATAAGTGTTGTGTCGGAGAGGGTGTACAGGAAGCCGCGGAAGAAGAAATAAATCCAATACTGGCGTTTGAGAGGATCTATAGGAAGTCTTGTGTTGTAAAGGAAGCCATTCTCAGAACTTGAATCAACTCGGGGCACTACATTTGCAGTTTTCAACACTTCCACAAAGCCAAATTAGTTCCTCCAGAGGTGGTTAAAATACATTTTAACAAATTACATCTCATTTTATGAATCGTAACAAGAAGAGAAAGCAGCAAACTTTTTGATGCCCTTGCTCTTACGCCTCCAATGCAAAGTAACAAGAAAAATACTTAGCATGGAGGTTGGCACCCTGGACTAAGGGAATATGTCTCTGGCTCGGATACCTCCTAGTACTTCACTGTTGACTGGTCCTGTGATTTCCATCTTGCAGTCTAGGGCCGGAAAATGATTGATACGAAAATGGTGAATATAAGTATATAAATTTTAGTTTGGGAAATTGATTATCAGGAAGCATTTCTTAAGTAGATTGGCTCCACAAGTAATGGTGATTTCTGTCCAGTTATTTTTCTTGACCTAGTAATTAAAAGTGCACCTACTGCCAAAACCCATGAGCAATTGACTCAGTAGTGCATGGTTAAAAACATTCAGGAATAAAAACATTGCATCTAGCTACATTCATCCCAATAAAAAACGATGATACAAACACAGTTTTGATGAAATCAATGCACTGTAAATGTCATAGTAATTATATCGAGAACTCATTGTCTCGCAAACTTTGTGCTCCCGTTGTTTTTTTTTTCATTTTACATGTACGCATCTATCAATGTGTATTCATTTGGTTGAAAGTGTTCGCAGTTTTCCCTCTTATGCCTAATTTTATATTTTAGCAGTTGCATACAAAAACAGAGTTCCCAAACTTTAAGAGCTATACAATACAAATTAAAGGACTCTCCAGTTATGAGACAATGTTTTTTCCAACACAAAAATTTAGAACCAGAAATAACAAAAAGGAGACATTAGATTGCTGCAACAAGTTATTGATTATCTATATATGGTCGGAGGTAAAAACTGAAGTGCTCTGCATCACTGTACTCAGTGATCAACCAGAGCCCCCTATTCAAAGCACAGCCCGGTTTAGATAACCTATGTGCGGCGCCATTTCTTTCCCTGTATATGTGAAGTTTGAAGGCAATAGAAAGTTAAAAGTGTGCCTTATCCTCAATAAATCTTCCAATAGATTAGCAAGAATGATATTCTGACATTGTTGCACCTCTTTTACCCAGTTGATGACTAACATAGAATCACCAAAAAATTGAAGCTGATCACATCCTTTTTCTATTGCAAATGCAAAGTAACAAGAAAAATACTTCAGAAGTTTGAAATTTTGTGTCCATTAAAAAGATCACTCGCTCTTTAGCACTCATTGGAGGACAAGCTATACGAGGTTAACAGGTCTGGATCTTTATACATCTTACAGAGACACAAATGTAATATATATATACTCGACTTGGTCCAAAGTCTTCGCACAATATGCTCCTGAGTCAGGTGAGACTGATGAAGAAAAACTCTTTGGACCTGACCTGCGCTCATGTCTAATCTAATTGTTGGGAAAAATAGTAAGAGGGGGGGATGAATCAGTATTTACAGCATATTCAAAACTTTTACTTTTTCTTGCTTCTAAAACCCATACGCTACTTTCCTGAAACAGACTCGCGTATATACGCGGATACCCTTTATGAAACTCGCGTATTAGCAGAGATCTAAATCTGCCATTAGTTCTTCACGTAGATCATTCCATCATTCATTTATTAGATGTTCTATAAACAGTAAACATGTGCAGTAAAACATAAAACCATCACACAAAGCATCACACATGAACACCAGGATTTTTAGGTGGAAACCCAAGTCGGAAAAAAACCACCGCTGCAGTTGCTCAGCCTTCAATATTTTATTATAGAGAAAACATCTTACAACATATGTGCTGGCGCAGACTTGACCAACACGCAGGCACCCACCTGTGCTCGTTTACCAGCCTCTCTGGAAGGGAGCTCCAACCCCCTGACTCGTTTACCAGCCTCTCCTGGAAGGGAGCTACGACCCCCCGATCTCGTTTACCAGCCTCTCCTGGAAGGGAGCTACAACCCCTTGACTGAAAGCTACAAACCTCAGCACCTCTATGGACCACGTTTCATCAATTTTCACACTAGATCCAATAACTTCAATAGAACACCACTTGCAGGCCACATTTCATCATATTTTCACACTGGACCCTTTCCATACATCACCAACAGATACTTATCAACACAGATCAGATAGCAGAAACACAGCAGAACAGATCAGATATTTCATACCCCTTTCTTCAGCAAACCCTAGTTTTCATACGCGCTTTCCCTTTACTGATGTCGCGTATATACGCGCTTCCGTCCACACAAACCAGCGTATACCTCTGTATGTATTTCATTGCGCATACGCGCTTTATCTTCAGCGAAGCCGCGTATATACGCGCTTCCTCTGCGGCGAAGTAGCGTATAGATCTTCAATCATTATAGAGCAGCATACTTCTTCAGATCAGATGTTCAGTTCATATTTACCCTTTCACTTCAGACAGATGTTCGCCTCAATTCAAATCTAAGCCTTCCATAATCAGATCTAGTAGATACAATTGCATTTCAGATCTAGATCCCCTTCTTCATCATTGGTGCATCATACATTCAGATTTATCATTCAAGTGTAACCCTTTCCATTCAGATCTACTTCAGAGAGAAGTATTCATTCAAGCTCAGACATCTTGCACCCACACTCTTGATTTGCATAATGAATTTCATCTCTTTATATAGGTTTATCCTTTTTCAATACCATGAGCCCCTTTTTCAATACCATGGGTCAAAACAATACCATGAGCCCAAAACTATCTGGACGGGGTCAATTAGGCAGATCATTACCCAATACAATGGGTCAATACCATGGTGGTTACCCCTGGTTTTGCACTTTTTGAGCGCTTTAGTCCATACGCGACTTGGAACTTTCCTTTCCGCGTGCATACGCGACTTTCCCTAGGCCAATCCGCGTATACCAAGAGACATACTCTTTTCAACATAGATTTATCTCATACTGGATTCCTTTCTTCATTATCTTCTGTACTTTACTGTAGATACATCAGGTTTAGTTCATCAAACCATATTCTATCAAGCACAACTTCATCAAGTAAGTTGCCATCATCTTCATCAAGTGGGTTGCCATTCATGGACAACACTCATCATCATAGTGCTAACAAACATCATTTACCTCAAGAATAACTTCAGGAATAACTTCATTAGGTGGATTGCCATCAAGGACAACACATGTCAACAGTCGCATGTCTTCATCTTCATTCAGTGGGTTGCCATCAAGGACAACACTCTGCATCATATTTCCAACACTAATTTCAAGATATTTTCTAAAGCTTCTATCAACATAAATTCAAAGATGAAAACCAAGATAAGGGTCAAACAAACAATTGACTCCTCTTTCAAATTTTCAGATTCCAAAATGTTCTCAAAATTTATAATTGACATAAATTCAGAAATGTGACCAACACAGCTCATTAAAAATCACACTCAACAAATTTTGAACTACATAGGAAACAGAGTTTACCATCTGCCCATATGAACTGTATAAAGCATATTTTAATTTCTGCAACTGCGATATGTGAATTATTTATGATTTATACCTTACACATAAACATAAGAGCAACAAGCACAACACCACTCCAAAAATGTTTGATGGGAAACATAATTTAGAATCGAAGAGTAAACTGTAGAAAGCATATCTCTGCAACTAGAGTTATGTGAATTATTTAAAAATTGTACCTTGCACATAGGGGAAACAAGCACAACACCACTCCAATAGTTAGGTTGCTTTCGATGGATGAGAAGTGCAATGGATCCCCCCATTGATTCACCATAAACGAACCTCACTTTCTCCCTATACTCAACGCGATCTGTAATGTAATTTCCATATTGGCTTGTTACTATGCACAACTGCATATCTCATACAATTCTCTAAGTCTAATTCACATACCGTCTTCTCACTATCCACCACTATGCATGTCATAAAACTCAAATTGAACATAAATCACCATAACATTCTTATATAGTGCATGCATAAAAGGATCCCAATTACACATACCAGCGACGCTCCTGAAAAATGTTGCACACTCGGCTACAAGGTCATCGAAGCTTTTTATGTAGCATCGTGTTCCTATAGATTTTCCATGTCCTTCAGAGTCTATACCAAATATTGCATACCTGGCCTTTGCAAGCCTCATTCCTGTATCTATGAGCAGTTTCAAGTGGGTAAATTAGTTTTGAAAATAAGAAAATTCATAAGCTCTAAGAAATATTCTTGTTTAGCTAACATCTTTTTCATATTCATTTATAGTCCATGGACCCAAGTTAACCACTGATAGTCACATTCCAAATACCTTCCATGAAAATGCTGCACTCTATTCCATAGCCTGCAATCATGAGAAGATTCAAATTACACATTATAGACCTGAAATCCTAAATCACAGGTCCCAATCCAAAAGGATAGTGTATGCATATCTCTGGAGACAAAACAGTCAAACCCCTCTCTAAGAATATACGAAATCATGATTAAGGTTCTGTTATAATGTCGAATATGTAAAATAAATAGGAAATCTATCTGATGCTGACCATGGCAGATACATCTAAGTGCTTTTTCTTGCCTATTTTCCAGTACCCATTTGCAAGTAAAGAGCTTCACTCCTCGTGAACTTTTAATAAACTCCTGCATAAGGATTTACTTCAAATAACATCAGTCCAAAAAATTTTGAGTTTCCTTATTTAAAATTATTATGACAGTGCTCTGTTATTCACCTCTTCATATTTGACGTTACTGTGCTGTTCCCCTGGAATATCTGGTGCCCGAAAAGAAAAGCCAGTAGAATTGGATATTTTTTTTTAACTTGAACTACAAATGGGAACAACTTTTAGAAAACAGAAAAATGTTTTTCCCATCCTCTGCAATGTGATAAGGATGCTTATATTGGTAAATCCATAGCCTCTGAAGTTCAGTGACCTATCTCAATTAATACTCTGTTTCTAAGTGATGCAAGCTTAACATATAAACGTATTTCTTACCATTCCAACTACAGTATAGGAACAGAGCAGATGGATCTAAAATCTAAGAGGACCGATCCAGCAGAAACTTGCACGAAAAAGCTTTTTCTACCCAGCAATTGAACATAGCACATGATAAATGGAGATATCAGTAATAGAAGTGTTGTGTCGGAGAGGGTGTATAGGAAGCCACGGATGAATAAAGAAATCCAATACTGGCATTTGAGAGGATCTATAGGAAGTCTTGTGTTTTAAAGGAAGCCATTCTCAGAACTTGAATCAACTTGGGGCACTGCATTTGCAATTTTCAACACTTCCACAAAACCAAATCAGTTCCTCCAGAGGTGGTTAACATACAATTGAACAAATTACATCTCATTTTATGAATCGTAACAAGAAGAGCAAGCAGCAAACTTTTTGATGCCCTTGCTCTTACACCTCCAATGCAAAGTAACAAGAAAAATACTCAGCATGGAGGCTGGCACCCTGGACTGAGGGAGTATGTCTCTGGCTCGAAGACCTCCTATTACTTCACTATTGACTGGTCCTGTAATGTTCATCCTGCAGTCTGGGGCGGGAAAATGATTGATATGAAAATGGTGAATATAAATATATAAATTTTAGTTTGGAAAATTGATTATCAGGAAGCATTTCTTAAGTATATTGGCTCCACAAGTAATGGTGAATTCTGTCTAGTTATTTATCTTGACCTAGTTATTTTTCGTGATTCCCAACCACGAGGTAACCCTTGGAAGCTCAAGCTAGGTATGCCGTGTAAAATCCTCATCCTCTGTGGCAAGTTTTGGCTGTAGAAGATTTCCTCAATGCTTGCAATTTGCAAGATTTTCACTACCTCAAAGTCCAAGCCAGAGTTTTTATGATGCAATATTCAAAAGAAACAATCACAACACTCCTAATTTTACACAATTAAACTAACCCTCCTACGACATGAAGAAATTTACAGGTTGGGAATGCCATGAAGAGTGATGTGAGCTGCGCATTCACTGCCCTGAGAATTCGCTGCTCTATCAAAGAAACCTGCTAGGAGATTCTTCTAGTAGTAATTGTAGCTTATGGGCAGTAATATTCAATTGTAGTAAATCCCATTCTTCCAAGATGAAGATTGCTTAGAATACACACCTGACCCTAATTTTTTTCCCATTAAGCATCCCAAACCATTTCTGCAAATGCCAATACAATCACAGCCTTGTAGCAGAGCACAAATTTGAAAATAAAAACAGGAGGATGAATCTGATTTGATGTGAATCAGATATACATACCTCAAAATTGAATACCAATTCCCTGCTGGATCTTCATATGGAGCACTACCAGGCCTAATGGGCAGTTTTCTTATTGTTTAAGCAAAATCTGAACCTAACTAACCCTGCAAACAAGCCCGTTATGAAAACATCCATTTAACTTGCATCCCCCGTTCTCATTCCAAATTTTCAAACTGATCACCTTCAGGATGGATCTGGAAACTTCTCATAGCAGGTACAAAGAAGGTGATAACATTTCTCATAGTCGCCACTAGCACATGTAATTAGTCCAATAATGGAAAATGTTATCGACTTACCTCCATATCTTTTTTTCTAAGGGTGCCATGTCATGATTTTTCATGGATATTTACCATAAGCACAAACTGTCAATGCAATTTCACAAGGGAATCTGATAATGTATATTTAACAATGATGTAAACTGTTGAATTCAATTTTAGAGAGCAATAAGTTTTGTCAAATATTTCTATTCTCATACATCATATTAACAACCCAAAAATAAATCTAAGTTTTATGGAAAATGTACGCCAACATAGTTGATTAGATGCCACATCAACCAAGGGCATTCTATCTATGCAACAAAAGCTGAAGAATAGCTGCAAGAATTTCAAATAGACACAACGTTTTCATGATCAGTCACTCGAAATGTCATGATAGACCATACGTAATGGAAATGGCACTGAAGTTTAAAAACTTAAAATAAAACTTGGTTAAAGATTATATGATTCATACTTCATGAGTTCATAATTAACCAATTGTTAGGCTCAGACAGGGTGAGGAACACACTGCTTGCAGTAGGTTTTTGTGATGCTCTTTGTGATGCCATTGTATCACAAAAACACAACTTGATGAATGAATTTAACTCAAATGTCATGAATTTGAAGTACCACATAATCTTAACATGTTGGATATGCAAATTGGAGTAAGAGAACATGGCTCCAAATAAATGTTAACTGAACCCTTCTAGGATAACTTACCCAAATTCCATCTTATGGTTTTCAGTTCACAATTTTCCTTTTATAGGTACGTAAAGACATTTGAATATATTTTATCTTTAATCTTGCAAGGTTCTGGATAATTAGACAGGATTCTTGAATCAATACTTGCAAAATTTACAACCTTTTTCAAATCTGCCACTGTTTAAATCGATTCCAATTATTCGAGAAGCTCCTGCAATTCTTACCCCTTCAACAGCCTGTGTAGTTAAGCCCAGGTCAGATGTCTAACATGAAATTAAACAGTAAACTCATCATGTTGATCCCAAAAAGGAAAATTTCAGAAATGAATTTCACTTACAGTAAGCCCAACACCCCCCGGCCAAATATTGTTACAGTTCAACCCTTCTTGGGTTTTTCTACATTCAAAGTCGTACCCATGCCTGATACCATAGCAAAATGAATTTTAAATAAGAATTTCAATAAGCACTTGTTGAGCAGTTAGCTGAATCTTAGGATCAGGCTCAAGCATCTGCCAGAAAAGGCCCTTGGCATGCTCAGAAACTTTTGGCCATGGATCTCTTTTGAAATCTATCTGACCCGAAAGAATGGCCTGAGCAACCCCTGCTCCGTTTCTGTATACAATTTGCACAAAATACTCAATAAAAATTCCCTACACTGTAAGATTTTATCATTCAAGAAAGAGACATAAATTGGTCACAAAATATTTCTACTAAAATCCTCTGAAAAAACAGGAAGAATATCAATGAAATGCACTACAAAATTAAAAGTCAATTTTATGCAGAGCATGTGATATTGAAGAGCCTGGAAACCATTTTGTTGCATGTTTTTCATACCAACCCAGAATGGTGGCACTCCACACAATAAAATGTACAGAATAACCCCTGCACTCCACACATCAACCTCTGGTCCATAGTTCCGCTTCAGGATTTCTGGTGCCATGTAATAGGGACTACCAACTCTTTCAGAAAATTGCTCGCATGTAATGCTAGTTGAGCCTGATACTGCACAAGAATATTCCGGTTGAGACTGATGCTGCTGTGTGAGGTTATTTTATTGGTTGACCTTCTTGGCGAACGTCTGGGTCTGGATGAACAACGAGACTTCATAGATAAAACTGCTCTGTGGAGTTGTTTTCTTGGTGCCTTCAATGCCAAACAGTTGGGTGCCAGCAAAATCGGAGCCCTCAACCGTGCTAGTGGAGAGTCGTGTACAGGATCATGCGGAGAGTCATTCACTTCATGGATTGTGCTGGTCATTTTGCGGGTGATCAGGAGGAGGTGCACCTACTGCCAAAACCCATGAGCAATTGACTCAGTAGTGCATGGTTAAAAACATTCAAGAATAAAAACATTGCATCTAGCTACATTCATCCCTGTAAAAAACAATGATACAAACACAGTTTTGATGAAATCAATGCACTGTAAATGTCATAGTAATTATATCGAGAACTCATTGTCTCACTCACAGACTTTGTGCTCCACCATTATGTCGACATGTGCAGCCCACCCAACACAGGCAAGCGTTACCCTGCCATACTGGATATTGGGGGCAAGTTTTACCTGCAGCCATACTGGATATTGGGGGCAAAAATCGTTCCAAAACCCTCGAATATGGTAAATCGGGGGCGAATACGTTCCAAACCCGTGCAGACTAGTAAATGCGGAGGCGAATCCAGTTTTTCAGTTTTTATGTGCTCTTATTTCTTTTGGCTAAAGTATAATAATCAATTATTTTTAAAATAATTTTGGGGCTAGTTATGTAAAACTATACAAAATAGGTTTTATATAATAAATTCACCCCTCTAAAATCTAAAATCCCTTAAATTTCGCCTTTGGGCTAAAATTCGCCCCTAAAATTTTCCCTGTTGAGGATATGGCCAAGGAATTCCCCTTTGGGCTTCTTGTTCCCAAGAAATAGGAACTACTCCAAAGGATAAGCTCACTTCCCATCATTTGAGGGCCCATAACCTCCTCCTCCATTGTTATATAAGGAGACCTCCTTCAACTCTACAGTTTTAGTTAGTGAGTGATGATGGAAAGGAGAAGAAATTATAGATTCGAGACAATAGTGTAGAGTGTGATTGTTTTTGTGTGTTGGGAACATAGTGAGATATTGGACCTTTGTGTATGAGGGTGTTGCAAACGTGCTTGGATATAGAACTGTCGAAGGAGAGACTCAACATAAAGGCTTGGTTGTCAACTCCACTCTTGTTTACATTTGTAATAAGATTTCTAGCATTCCTTGATCAGTTAGATAGGTTGTAATCATTTCATGTTTTTCCTGATTTTACGCTCGTCGTGGTGACTTGACTATCTGTATAGGTAATCAAATGTTGGTAGCAGTGTGTATCGAGATTGAGGAGTAGCGACATATCAAGAAGCTTCGATAGAAGGCGACAACATAGCATAAGAACATGGTAGGCCATCTTCTTTACTCTGAATTTCATTCACAATCTAGGAATGTAGACGTTAGTATGTTCCCTTAGTTGCTAGACCCACCCTAGGCCTAGAGGGATCGCCTCTGTCCACAAAGGGGATTTACCTAGACAACAGGCGAATACCTCAAAAACATGGTTGAAGGAAATTTGTTTGAAATAAGGTTGATAAAAGGTGAGAAATGAAGCTAGGGGTGCTAGTGAAGTCCTCCTCTATTGTGCTACTTGAACCTGCAAGAAAACTACCTATTCATGCAACAAACATTGGAAAATTTATGATGAAGAAGATGGAAAAGATGATTTGAATTTGACAAGTAAACATACTTAAGTATTCAAACATAAATCTAACTCAATATTCTCAACATGTTCATGACACTATGACAACCTATCTATTCTTTCCAATAAATCATAAAGTAAAGAGAAAATTTAGGCCTATGGTGGAGATTTGCCCTCCTCAAGCTCCAATGGAAGAGATGAGAGAGGGAGGCTTTAACACACAAATTTTTGAGATTATATTCTATTGTACCATAATCTATGCAAGCCTAACTACATCAAGGATAAAATGAAGAAAACTAGAAATAGTAAATTGAAATGTAAACAAACTAGCTAGAACTCATAAAGGAAACTAGCTACAATGGCAGAAAGATAAATATGAATACATAAGAGAGAGACTAAGGCCAATGGATTGGGCCCTAACCTACAAGCCTAGTACTATGAAACTAAATCAGTGAAGGAAAAACTGAATACTCATCCTATGGCAGAAAATAGTTTCATTACATAATCATTAAATTCCCAAAAACATATTACAATAGCTAAGAGTCTACTAGCTTCCTTCAAACTTCCAATCCTAATGAGCTATTTCTATACCCTATCTAACCTAAAGAGTAGCTACCAAAAACTCCATAAAAAGTAGGTGATGTGTCCCCTTTTCCTGAAAGAGAAGTGGAGCTTTGGTGTACTTTATCTCCCACTTGCTTGGTTGCCTTTGATTTTTGACCTGTTGGAGGGAATCTTGAGGATCCCTTTGCTACCTTTGGGAGTTAAGGATGTGGAAAACCCTCCTATAAGCTCTCCTTGCTATCTAATCTGATCTTGAATTGAAAAATATTAAAAAAAAGTGGAATATCTTCAGGATTATCCTTCATTTAAACCATATTAGGAATTCAAAGTTTGAGAAGCCTTAATCACCATCTACACTAGCAACATACGACCATTATATAATTAAATTTGAGAAAGAGAGACTAATACGGCTAAAAATGTGACAATTAATCCCTCCAATTACACCTAATTATAGAGCTCATCATCACCACCCTACCAAATGGTTTCTCATCCTCTTAGAAACTTAGTCCTCTTTCTCCATCTCTTTCAGTGCTTTAGCTTCCCCTTTGACCTCCCAAGGAAGAAGTGAAGGAGTTACTTCAGGAGGGTAGAACCAAACATTATTTTCTTCATCTTCCCATTTTCTATTTTCCTCCTCTCGGTATTTCCCATCACCCAGTCCCAGTAGAAAAGGTGGACTGAGTTTCAAGCCATGCCACTATATTTTCATTGCTTTCATACCCCTTTTGTATAATGGTTCCCTTTCTAGAGCACTACTCAATCTCTCTGGGGTAATGGTTCCTTTGACTTACCATTATACATTCATCTCCCAACAACCTAGAAACATCATCAAAGTGGGTAATGTCTTGTGCTTGTGTGTTGAGGTACTTGTCTGCAATTGCACCATCCTTTTCTATCTTGAGATGGTTGTTGATGACTCCCTTAGGGCTGAATAGTTATGCCCTAATGTGTAGAGGCTCTCTATTTTCTCTCCTCACTATCCTCCTTACTTCTTGTGCTCTTGCTTCCTCATTAACCATCCAAGAGGATAATTCCATCAATTGCATGTTTCCCATTCTAGGGTTAGAGTCCCAAATGTTCAAGTTTGTCAACACAAGATTGTGCATGTAGAATTATGCCATATTTTCCTTGTCTTCCATGCTTGACTGGTTGCAAAAGTTGATGATTTGTCTCAAAAGGTAAGGAACCATGAGAGGCTAGTGTCCTAATTTGAAATTAGAGCCACTATTCTTCGAGGTAGACTGCATAGGAGTCTGATGGGTATCTTTGTTGAATGGATTCTATGCACAAATATGCCATGGTGGCCATTTGTTTTTCTTTTTGATGAAGATGATCTTGCAATATTGAATTATTTTTCTGGGCTTCCTGTAGCTTCTCTTTCAACATGGATTCTTTGAGCCTAACATCAAAAAAATACCTTCCCATATCAGTGACCTTCTCCTCCATGATCCCTATGTCATGCACACCTTTTGTTGTATAAATTTTCATCCAATGATGAGTACGTGATCTTTCTTGTTCTAACTGATAAAATAAAGGGACTGCAAACTTCTGAGGAATCAACATATCTCCTTCAATAAATGCATAGTAGGAGCTGAGATGTCGCTCAGGGCTAGGGTGTGACACTGTTGATATATCTTTGGGGACATGTTTTGGGGAGTTAGGCTCCTCCTTTTCATCTTTCTCTTCCTCCCCTTTGGAATATTTCCCTTCATCTTGTGTTTTTTTCTCAAATTCTTTGGCCTCTTTCCCACCCCTAGGTGCTTTTATCCCTCATCCAAGGCTTCCTTCTTTGATTCTGGCCCTGCTGGAGTTTCCTGTAGTAAAGACGAAGTTTCCTATAGAAAACTCTATTTTTCCTGTGGTGATCTAGGTGGATATTGATGGCCACCCACCTATTCCAATTGGGACTCCACCATTGTCTCTTTAAATTTTTTAGTTTCAGCACAACTTATAGTTTTTGATAGTTTTTCAGGTCCTAAACTTCCAGAGCCATTTTGAGGCCCTAAACGACGTTTTTTGGGAAATCCGAGAGCGGCCGATTTTTTTTTCTTGCACCAAAATTTGTACTCCTTGGATAGATCTTTCTAATGAGCTATTGAGTGCATCAAATGGAGATCGTAGGACAAAGTTACATCCCTAGGAAGTTGAAACACCAATTTACCCAAACGGGGCCCATAGTTTTGGCGCTTCATCTCCTAGGGTTAGGGTTTTTGATGTTTAGGGTTTTCCATTGTTTCTAAATAATAAATAGGCCCCGAGCCTCATTGTAACTCAGTTTAGAGGCCTATAGCCACCATATCTCTTCTTAGAGATAAGCTACCAGCGCCCTAGCTAGTTTATTTCTATTATGTCTGTAAGCAAATTTCAGTTCTTTGATATTAATGAAATGAAGTGTTGTTTCAGCTGCATATTTGTATTTATGGTTACATGTGTATTTTGTTGTGTTCCTGCATAAATTTGGATAATGTGGAAAACCCTATCTTGCTTGTGTTTCCGTCTTTTATGTCTTTTAAGGGTATGTGGGGGTTCATAGATGTGTATGGGGAGACAACCTTGATCAATGTATTCTTATGTAGCTCAGAGGGGTCCTCATAG
This sequence comes from Pinus albicaulis, assembly GCA_034641835.2. Classification (NCBI taxonomy): domain Eukaryota; kingdom Viridiplantae; phylum Streptophyta; class Pinopsida; order Pinales; family Pinaceae; genus Pinus; species Pinus albicaulis. The sequence goes on along the minus strand of MU968551.1, from coordinate 112,035 downwards.
GTGAGGTGACCTCTTGAACCTTTCCTTCTTCTAACTCTTGTTTCATCATCCTATCATGTATCCCACTTGGTGGTTAGGGTATTTTAGTTGAGCCCTTTGGTTTCCCTTGCCTTATCCTTTGACTCTTCCTAGTCTTGAAGTACATGGGGGTTTGTCTCTTCCTCTTTACTTTCACTGGTGTGTTCAAAGTGGCTAGGGTAGTAGCCAATTCCTTCTCTGTTATCTCAGGTGATATGCTGGTCTGTTGAGGAGAGGTATCAATACCTAATGTACGGTCCAATATTTCCTTCTCCTCTGTCTTCTCTTCCTTCTTCCGCTCAGTCTCTTCCTTCTCAGTTTCATCTCTCTATTTTTCATTTTCTTTCCCTTTCTCTGGTTCTAATATTTCTATTTTTTTTGTTTCAACCTCCATCTCTTCTTCTTCTTCCTCATCTTCCCCTTCTCTCTCTTTATCCTCCCCCTCTTCTTCTTCTTCTATTATTTCCCTCTCTCCAAGACTAGAGGCAGAGGCTTGTCTAGTTTGGGTGGCTATGAAGGATTCCCTATCCATGTCTATGAATGAGGACCAAGACACATGTATTTTTAATCTGCTGAGATCATCACTCAGTATCAGTTTTATAATGCCATGGTGAGTAAAATGTTGTAAATTCCTTTCCCTCACATTTTTTTCTCATGTCCGTTATTGATTTCAATAGGCAATGAGGGATTCTCAATCTCTGTTCTAGAGGGAGTTCTCCTTGAAATCTAAGTTTGTTCAAAAACCTGAAATGGTATCCATAGACTACATAAGCCTTCCCTCATAGGAAATGAATTTCATGATGTGGAAGGCTACTTAATCCCAAGGGTATGGAAGGATTTATTTCCTCACTCCATTCTTGTCCTCAATGAAGTCTTCTCCTGGCATAAAGAAGTTTTTATTGGTTGAAGTGCAGGGCATCCTATCTTCCTTAATATAGTTGAATCCTAAGGTCAAAGTGGTGATTCTGTTGATTAGTTCAGGTGAAAGTGAGATAGCTAGGCATTTAACCCCAACGGTGGCTCTCTCCTCTGAGTGTGATTGTAGAGCCACTACAAATTCTCATTCTATCTCCTCATCAAAACCCTTGAGAATATCGAAGAAACCTAGCCACTATTGGTTAATGAAAATATCCATTACATGAGGGTGCAATCTTATTATTTTGATATCAGTGGGGTTCCTTATGTTAAATCCCCCTCCTATTTTGTGGTTTTGATAGGAAGGTGGTAGAATGGGATTTTTTTAGAGTTACTTGTGAAGAGGTTCCCTAGAGATTATGGTCTCAAAATAACTCATATTTCACCATTTAATTTCTAATTTATGACTGACTGTGTATAAATTGCATTTAGAAATTGTAATTTTGGAGGGGGGAAACCACTTACCTTTGTCCTCTAGTGTATTTTCTTGTTAATGGTGGTCTTGCGAGTGAATACTACCCAAGAGCGGCTCTTCTTTTCTCTTCTTATCCCTGTTGATCATCCTGTGAAGTTCCCTGTAGCACTTCATTGTTTCCTATAGCACGGGGGTGCATGCAGTATTAGGCTCGATGCTTTGCTCCTTGATGGCTCCTCTGACTTATTATTCTCCCACTGCTCTCGAAATGCTAAATGGAGTGGGAATATTGAGCCAGAACTTTCCTTTATGGCCTCTTAAATGAAATTGGAGTGAAGTGCTGACTAGTATTAGGCACGAGTTTTCCTTTTTGGGATTGTTGGTCCCACTCCAGTTAACCATTGCCCTTGCCTTGGAATCACCTTCTTGTCCTTGTTAACTCTCCCTTGATTGATTTTATTTTCCCAGGTGGCATGTACACTCAACGTTTTATCCACTTTAACTCTATGAGGGTGGCCAAGTTAAGTGGCCACCTTTTTGCATTTTTAGACTCTAAATCTCGACATTAAATCATTTTTATCAATATGAGTTTATAATGAGAGGTGAAGGGACATAAATAAGCGTACATGTTTCTGGTGTATTGCAGACATGATTTGGTTCAGGGAGAATGAGTTTGATGACAACCATGGCTATCTTTATCTTGTTGTGTTTTTATTTTTATTTTTTATTTTCTGAGTGAGCAGCTTGTTTCTGAATGAGTTGCTTAACCTTTTTATTTATTTTTTCTTCCTGCAGGTGTTGCATGGAGGTCCTTGGGTGTGTTTGCTGGTGTGTTCATTCTCCTGGAGTTTGGTGGTGTTCCATTGAATCCATATTCATCATCTTATCCTCAGATTTTGACCTTGCTATGCCATATACAAAATTACAACAGAAAAAAATTCAACTTCCTATAGCAATATTCTCTTTGCTTCTTAGGGCTCCTAATTGCTTGGAGATGAATAAAAATCATTTATGGAGGATAGGGATGGAGTCATGGAATGATTGGAGTGATGGAGAGCTAAGGGGAGAGGCATCATGCCAAGGGATATATGATCTAGCTTCTAGTGGCGTGACATTGGGTTTAGATATTGAATCCTTGTGCATGGAGTGAAGTGAGGGTTAGGAGTGGTAGGTATTGGAAAAAAAGTAAATTATCTTGCTCTTTTTTAATTTTAGAAACTTTCGAGATAGATAATTTTCTTGTAAATAAGTTTCTTGTAGCATTTACAGGGCTTCTTGTAGTGCTAGAATAATCTTGTAGCTACTAGGAATTCCCTTTAGCAATTATAGTCAGGAGAAAAAAATGGAGTTTTCTTCCTAATTTAAAGGTGAAATGAGTGAATGCGTGCATGTTGTAGTTGTCTATGGTGTTGAGATTCAGCAACATGATGATCATAGTGAAAATTAAGCACCTACACTAGGTGGGGCCCACAGGCTATTTTTAGGTGATATGTCTATTTTTAGAATTTGGGTCAAAGTCTATTTTTAGCAGCAGTCTATTTATAGATGGTTGAGAAAATTATATGGATAGATGGGCGTCTATTTTTGGAATGCATATGCAAAGTCATTTCGTGGAATGAATATCGAAAAATAGAATGCATGTCGATTATTGCTATCTCTTAACAATAATTAGACAATAAATAATAATCTATTTTCTTGAAGCACTTGATTTTAGTTAATTGATGTGGAAAACTAGTTGACTAAAGGAATTTTGAGTTCTAAGGTTGGTTGGTGGGACATGCAAGTGGACTTCTTTATAACTGAGTGATACAAAGTTGTAACAAAGTTAGATGTGTAGTTATGTGAGTTGTAAAGTAGTTTAACTCAGTTAGGTGAGTTAAACTCAGTTGTGCTAGTTGTAACTAGTTGTAACTAAAGATACACTAGTGAGAGATGAGTGAATTAAATATTAATTTAATTCACATGGATTGATCTCACATGCAACTAAATATTTACTACTGTTAACTACATGCATGTCAGATCCAGTGGAGACCCAGTGGAGAGATAGGTGAAAAGGACAGTTTGACTATCTGTTGTGAAATTAGTGGTGCATCAAATGCAACCACACACACATTGTAGATGCCAATGAGGATTGTGCAGTCAATGCAAGGCAAGATAAAATTCACTCAGGAATTGTGATCAATAGGGATTGCACAGTTGATTCAGACTGTCAGGAGGCATCAAATTGGTGCATGTATATGCAAATTTATGCGTGACAGTGTGAGACGATTGTATATTGTACTGAGAGCTCTTAGAGTAGAGTTTTGTATGAGATTTTTTCCTGATCCATGATATATACATAATATATGATAGTGGGGTTTTTTAGCTTTATGATTTCCTGGTAAAAACTTATGTGTTATGTGTGATTGATCATTCTTCATGTGTTTGCAATGGGCGATTAAATTTATGCAAGAATTTAAGTAGAAGGATTTTGTATTTAACAGTTGCATATAATTGTTAGATCGGGAAAATCTGGAAATACATAATTGTATCAAAATTTCTACATGGTATTAGACCAAAGAAAATTACAATTTTGAAGCAGCAGTTGAGTTTTTTTGGTGGAAACAATTCGAATTTGCTGCAAGAATTTCTTGGTGCAATAGTTGAGTAAACATCGAAATGGTAATCAACTTGAAAATGGATTTCAATGGTTTGCAGCTAGAGTATGCACTCGAGGGGAACTCGAACTACATAGCCTGGAAGGACAGGATGGAGGTTGTGCTTGAAGATAATGGCTTTAAGGAATTCATTGACAGTGATGTTCCTAATCCCACTTCGAGAGATGCTGCATTACTTGATGCATGGAAAAATAAGATAGCGAAGTCGAGAAGGATTCTATTGGAAGGTGTGAGAGAACATATTGTCTCAAGCCTTCATGGGAAGTCCACTCCATTTTCAATGTGGAAGGCTTTGATTTATATTTTCCAAAGAAGTAGCGACCATAGGAAATTGGCGTTGAAGGATAAACTTAGAAAGATCAAGATGGAGAAGGGTGACAATATTCCAAAGTATCTCACAAATTTTATCCAATGTCGAGATGAACTGGGGGGTGTGGGAATCACAGTTGATGATGATGATTTGGTGAGATTGGCTCTCTTGGGACTTCCTAAGAGTTGGCACAGTTAACAAGACTCTATTAACAGATGGGAAAAACTATCAGATTGGGAATGACTGTGGTCCGATCTAGTGGAGGAGGAGTTTAGGCAGAACACCAGAGATGGCTCTTCATAAAAGCATGAGGATGAAGAGAATTGTGCTTTGGATTCCAAGGAAAGGAAAGGGAAGGGGAAGAAATTCCACTAGAAATCCGAGGCTAAAGGCAAGAAGCTGGATTTTTCCAAGCTGAAGTGCTTTCACTTTCACGAACATGGGCATCATTCCACTAAATTCCCACAGAAAAAGAAGAACAAGAAGGTTGCTAGAGTTGTAGCTGGTGAGGCCCTTGCCTCGAAATTGGAACTTGATTTCTGTTTGATCACATGGTTGGTTTCAAGTGCAATGGGATTGGTGCGGTATCTTGATAATGGTGCTTCCTTCCACATGATGGGAGATAAGGAGCTTTTTAGGGACTTGGAGGAGAAAGATCTCCAAATGCATATTGAGATGGACGACGATGGACAATACAGTGCGACTGGAATTTCTACCATTACCTTTGAGAGTGAGTCAGGTAAACCATTTCTGTTGAAAGATGTTATGCACGTTCCAGGTCTAAAGAATAACTTATTCTCAGTTGCGATGTTGGAGGACAGAGGTTATGACATTGTTTTTCAGCGATGGAAAAGATTTCCTGCGAAATAAAACAACGAGTCAAACCAAGAGGATAGGGATTAGAGTTAATAATCTCTACAAGTTGGAGGTATATGGTTGTGTTGCAATGGTGGGCAAAGCAGAAGAAGTGATGAGCTGGGATGAGGGTGAATTATGGCACAGGCGATTGGGCCATCTTCACGATGGTGCCGTGAATATTTTGCAGCAGATTTCTACTAGACTTCCCAAGGGTACACTTGTGTAGTTAGATCAGTACAAGGGATGTACTATGGGTAAGTTTGTGAAGACCACCTTTTATGAAAAGGAGAATTGTGCTTCGATGATCCTGGAGAGAGTTCACACAGACGTGTGTGGACCATTGTCAATTGTTTCAACAACAAAACATAGGTATTATGTTATTTTTGTTAATGAATATTCTCGTAGATGCTAGATCTTCTTGATGCAAAAGAAGGATCAAACATTCTCAAAGTTCTCTGAGTTTAAAGCATTGTTGGAGAAATATTGGGGGAAGCAAGTGAAGGCTCTGTAGAGTGATAATGGTGGTGAATATATCTTAAATGAATTCAAAGAATTCTGTAGTAAAGAAGGAATTTGAAGAGAACATTTTAGCACCTCATAAACCACATCAAAATGGGGTCGTGGATAGGAAGAACAGAAAGGTCGTGGTTACGACATGAACAATGTTCCATGATCAGGGCCTACCAATTCATTTGTGGGTGGAAGCATGCAACAATATGGTTTATGTGAAAAATCATTGTTCTCATATAGTACTTGGCATGAGTACACCTAAAGAAGCTTTTACTACTAGGAAACCAGATGTTTCTCACTTTAAGATTTTTGGCTTATCTGTTTATGTGCATGTGACCAAGAACGCCAGGAAGAAGCTGAAGCCAACTGTTGAAGTTGGGATATTTGTGGGGTACATAGAAACACCCATAATTATCATGTGTATTTTCCAAATAATTGAATGACTGTGGTGCGACGGGATATAAAATTCAATGAGGAGAAAGCCATGAAGTTGTTGTTTGAGAGGGAGCTAGACTTACATGCAGATGAGGAACTTTTGGTTCCTAAATAAAAACCTCTAGATGTGGATCAGTCACATGAGGAGGATCATGGAGTGGAGGAGTCCACTCACGTAGAGCGAAACATCAAAACTGGTAGAAGGCGTACCATAGAAGCTGAGAGGCTGAAACTTGATGCAGCACAGAATCTAAGAGTCCCTACTTCACAGTGTAAATAGAGAGAGTCTCCTGACCGATTCAATGGATACATGGTTCTCATGAGCAAATGTATTGTGATAGAGCCATCTTCCTTTCAGGAAGTAGTGTAGGAGCCCACATTGGTAAATGCAATGGTGGAGGAGTTTGACTCCATTATCAAAAATAGTGCTTGGGAAATCGTTCCAAGGCCAGTTGATAAATCAGTGGTAGGTTCAATATGGATCTACAAGGTAAAGTAAGCTATTGATGGGAGTGTTGAGAAATACAAGTCTAGATTTATGGCCCTAGGCTTCACACAGATCGAGGGGATTTATTATGAAGAAACCTTTGCACCTGTTGCATGGTATTCTTCCATAAGGACCATCCTTGCTCTCTCAGCATAGATGGGTTGGCACATTCATCAGATGGATGTGAAGACTGGTTTCCTTAATGGGATCATTGAGGAAGAAGTGTACATTGAGCATCCTGAATGATTTTAGATCTTTAGCAGTGAGTCACATGTGTGCAGACCCAAAAGAGCATTGTATGGGCTAAAGCAAGCACCACGTGCTTGGTACACTCAGATAGACAACTATTTTACTGGACTTGGCTTCACCAAGAGCGAGGCAGATGCAAAGCTATACCAAATTGTGGTGGAGGGTAAGATTTTAATCATTTTTCTTTATGATGATGATTTAATACTGACTGGTGATGATCAGATGATACACTCATGCAAGGAGGACCTTGCAAAGGAGTTTGAGATGAAGGGTATGGGCCTTGTTCATTATTTCCTTGGATTGGAAATATGGTAGCGAGATGGAGAAATTTTTTACACAAGGCAATGTCGAGTCTCAAATCGCATCTTTTTCCACATGCACTTCTATACCTTTTTCTTATCCACCTCGAACCTCCCAACTTGTCAATATCATCGTATATTAATTGCAAAAGAGCATCTAACATGGTTTTTAACTATATTTTTGTGTCTGCTGTTTGATTTAGATTTTGTTCATCTAGCTGCAAAATCTTGCCACTCTCCACAGCTGCTGCAACTTTCTGCAGCCATTTTGTGAAACTCTATGTTACAGGTGTCTACAGGAAAAATGAGCCACATGGGCAAGTCAGGAATGATGTGGACATGGATCGTGTCCTATTGGCTCGAGAAAATTCATCAAAGGAGGCTACGGTCAAAGATGTCCAAATGGAAGTCAACCGTAGAGTCCCACGGTGACAAGACTCTGTTTCGTGTCACGTGAAGGTTCATATGGTCGTTTCTGAGTTGCGAGGGACAAATCAACATCTGTACACGGCTCCATAGCTGAATTCAAACATCCACTCCTCATAGATTTACTCTTCAATACAGCCATGATCTTAGATCTGTGGACGTAACGGTCTATGTGTTCTCCATCAGCATCAACTTTAGGAATCAGTTATATTTCTTTTGTTATAAATAACGCGTTTGTATATGCATATGATTTTAGTCTATGTTACTCTCTGTTATTTTTTATTAGTCTGCTCTGTAATGTAATTACGTTGCCTTTGTGCCGTAATACCACCTTACTGTTATGACTGCATTTTAATATAAGAAGATTCTGTTTCCAAACGTAATTCGTACTTGAATATTGTTGCCAAGGCTGGTGTAGAGGGCCCCTGCACTCGCCAAGGTTCTGTGCATTATTGTATAGTTCTTATTTTATTTCTTTAAAGCTCATTGTGCCATAATCCATTCACATGTTTATACATTGCATCTTTCATGGTATATATGCTTCATTTCTGTTTATAATCTTTCATGCTTTCCATTTTACTTCTGTCTTTCATGTTTTATGTTATTGTTAACTGATCAGTGTTCTTGTTTCAGGTTATAAATAGGCAGCCCGGGCATTTGCATAAATTTTTTACTAATGACATGGAATTAATATTGTTCTGCTGCTAATTTGCTTTTCTTAGTTTCTGTTTAATTTCAGTACTGCTTTGTTCATTTCAGTTTTGCTCATTTGCTTCAGTAGTTAGATTTAGATATATTAAATTGCTCATAACATCTTCAGTTGCCTCCGAAAGCCACAACTGGACTGATGGTGAGGGATTGAATTATGGATGTGTAATTTGATATTAGTTTCCTTTCTGCAAGTTAGATATATTAAATTGCTCATAACATCTTCAGTTGCCTCCGAAAGCCACAGCTGGACTGATGGTGAGGGATTGAATTATGGATGTGTAGTTTGATATTAGTTTCCTTTCCGCAAGTTAGAAATATTAAATTGTGCATGACATCTTCAGTTACCTCCGAAAGCCACAGCTGGACTGATGGTGAGGGATTGAATTATGAATGTGTGGTTTGATATTAGTTTACTTTCTGCAAGTTAGATATTAGTTACTCAAGTTGTTTATGGTTACTTCCGAAAATCATAGCTGGACTAATGATGAGGGATCAGAAGACAAGTTGATGTAATTTGATTTAGATTTACTTTATTGCAACTTTTGGATTTATTTCAGCATAGTTTCTTTTGTGTTTAGACAGCAGCAAGAATATTTTGGTTTCATGCTCACTAGTTCACTGTTTTGATTTATTAGACTAGCAGCACCTTTTCATTTCAGCAGCACATTTTCATTTTCTTTCAAGTTTTGTCATTGTATGTTTCAAATTCTTTTTTTCAGTTTCAAGTTGGTAAATCATTATAGAGGATATTATTTCCTTGAACAAACATAACCATACTTGTTTTCATTTTAGAATTTCCATCTCACCTTAGAAAACCAAAAACGACAAAAAGTTAAGAAAAAGGTTATCTTGCACATATAGTGCGCCGCACTTCATCAGCTTACGAATCCCGGATTGAAAAATTAAATGCAGCAATTTAGGACACACTAAATTGACCAAACATTTTGGCGCCGTTGCCGGGGAAGTGTAAATAGGTAGCCAATTTCTTAAAAAAAAACAAAATAATAAAAGAAGGGAAAACTTGATAACTTCTTGAAGTATGCTCTCCTCTTGCACCTAGTGTGATTTGGAGGATCAGAAAAGAGAGTTATTGGTTTAGTAATTTCTTAAGTATGCTCTCTTCTTGCACCTAGTGTGACCTGGAAGATCAGAAAGAGAATTATTAGCCCAACTTAAAAATAAAAATAAAAAATGACATGCATAGAGCAAGAGATTCTAGGGGAAGGTTTATAGCTAAAGCCAAGAGTTCGATTTTTACAACTCCATCTTCTTTAAGGCATAGACAAGATTCACCACCATCTACCCCTAGCCTTAAGATTTTTGGAATTCAAGGAACAGCTGAATTAGAGGATTCTCCTATACCACCTACTAAATCCCATTTAGAAAAAAAAGAGACTCTCTCTCATCCTCCCTTGATAGAAGAACCAGAGGACTTTAAGGACTCTAAAGAAACTATCATGGCAGAGGAAATAATAGATGGATTTGGAGGTAGAGGTAGAGGTAGAGGAGGAGGAAACAATGGAGACAACAATGGTGAAGATAATAATGGAAGAAATAGGGAAGGAGACAAATTGTTTGGATTCCCTATAGTTTATGAGGAAACTCATACAACAATGAAAAATATCTCACCATCTGTCCTCCCCAACTTTTATGGATTGCGAAGTGAGGATCCTGAAACATTTCTGTTTGAGTTTGAAGTCGTGTGCAGAACCTATGACTATATGGAAGACTCTCAAAAACTCAAACTGTTTCCTTCAACTTTGAAGGGAGCTGCTTTGAAATGGTTCATGGGATTAGCTACTCAATCTATTAGGACTTGGAATGATATGAAACAAACATTTTTGGATAGATACTTGGACTATTGTATGCCCACCAATCACAAGGATGAGGTATTCAAAATGATGCAAAAGGAAGATGAAAATTTGGAAGACTTACTTGAAAGATTTCAATACAACTTGAAAAGAGCAAAGATGAGCAACTTAGATGATGAAACCTTGAAAGCCCTCATATTAAAAGCCATTAGAGATGAATGGATAGAGATTTTAAACATGATGGGGAAAGGAGATATTTCTCAACTCCCACTTCGTGACATAACAGAACTATGTGTCCATCTCTCAAGAGGAAAATCTAAAACAGGAAAAGGGCCTAGGGATCCTTCTCTTATTAGGGCTAACAAATCTGCAACTGGATCAGTAAGTAGGGTAGAGATTGGTAATATTCTTGATGAGTTCAAAACTGATATCTTAGGGAGCCTTAGTGAACAACTAGACACCCTTAAAATCCAAAACAAGCAGAAAGCAGAAACAAATGCCTTAGCCATCTTTTGTCCGAAATGTAGGAAGAAACATGCTTTAAGGGAATGTCCCTTGGATTCAAAAGTTGTAGAAACATGTATGATTTGCTCAGAGAATCATGAGATCAAGGATTGTCCTTCAATTCCTGGACTCAAAGCTGTCTTTCAAGAAGACCCAAATTCGGTAGAATCTCTCTGTTTTGTTGCAAGAAGACCTTGGCAGGGACAACAAACTCAAGGGTTTAACAACCCTATGAATTTTCAAACCCCACCAAATTGGAATCCTTGGCAACAACCTTGGCCTCAACATCAGAATCCATATCAACCATGGGTACAAGGGATGCAAAATCCTTATGGGAGATTTGCTCAATTTTATCAATATCCTCCATCTTTTCAAAATCAATAAGCTCCACAACTTCCAAATTCAAATCCACAACTTTCATTGCCATTTTCACAACAACAACCTTCTCAACAAAAACCAAATCCTCAACTCATGCTCCCATACCAACAAAAGACAAATCAACTTCCAGCTCAGCCATTGCCAAATCCTAATAATAAAAATCCTCAGAATACTTACATGGTAGAAGGACAACAATTTCCTACCTATATGATTGTTCCTCTCAACGATGTACAACTCAGATCTGGTAGAGTTTTAGAAAAACCTTCTATAGATATTCAAGAACAAGATACCTCTAAGGAGGACTCTCTTGAAGTCAATAAGGGTTCTGAGGAAGAATCTCTTCAAAATTCAAGCATTCAAAAAGAAAAGGAAAAGTTAATCTCCACAACTCCTATAGTTGAGCAACCTGCATCTTCATCTACACCTCCTTTTCCTGAAAGACTACAAATTGACAAGGGGGTGGAAAAACAAATCTTGTTGCCTAACTATGATTTTCTAGATGAATTGAAGAATTTTTGTATCAAGATTCCCTTGTTACAAGCCATTCGAGAGATTCCTATTCTAGAAAAAACCATAAAGGAGTTGAGTTTCAAAAGACCAGGAAGGAAACTAAAAGACACAAGAAGAATCCACCTGGTAGGAAAGATTGCAGATATTATGATGGGAAAAATTACCATGCGGAAGTATGTAGATCCAGGAAGTCCAATTGTCAAGACACATATAAATGGGATAGAAATTCCAAACACATTGATTGACTTAGGGGCTGCTATCAACATTATGAGTAGACAGACTATGGACCGGCTAAAACTTCCTAACCTTCTTTTTACACCTACTTTACTGCAACTTGCAGATCGATCAATTATTAAACCAGATGGTGTATTAGAAGATATTTCGGTCTCCTTAGATTCTTGGGAATATCCAGTAGATTTTATGATTTTGACTCCCAAGAGTAATCTAGGAGGGCACCCACTTATCTTAGGAAGACCTTGGCTAGCCACGGCTGATGCTTTCATTAGTTGTAGATCTGGGGATATGTACATTTCTAATGGTAATTCGACAAAGAAATTCAATTTGTATCCTCCAGCAAAAGCAATCACAGAAGTAGGAGAAAATGAATGGGTTGATGATGAGGACACTATACAACCTGTCTTTACCATTTCTGAAATCAGTGAGGATAGTCAAATTCTGAACACATTAGAAAATTTTGAGACATCTTCAGAATATGACCCCACACAATTTCAGTTGGAATCTGACATAGAATATTTATCATCTAGACAAATGTCTCTTTACTCTATGGAAGAGTTTGGTAATTCTGCTATTGAGATTTTTCCAGAAAAAACATTGAATATCAACAAACATTTGGAGAAGTCACAACAAGAAGAACTAACCAGAATCTTGCAAAAACATTCTACTGCATTTTCATGGGAGTATACTGACATGAAGGGTATTGATCCTAAGACTTGCATCCATCATATCTATATTGAGGAAAACAGTAGACCAATCAGAAAACCTCAAAGAAGGATGAATCCAAATCTTAGGGAGATAGTGAAAGAAGAGCTCCAAAAACTTCTCAATGTAAACTTCATTTATCCAATTTCAGATAGCCGATGGGTTTCTCCTTTGGTTATAGTACCTAAAAAGAATGGTAAATGGAGAGTATGCATTGATTACAGGGAATTGAACAAAGCAACTTTGAAGGATCACTTTCCTTTGCCTTTTATTGATCGGGTATTAGATACATTAGCAGGTAAAAAGTACTTTTCATTTTTGGATGGTTTTAGTGGCTATAATCAAATACAGGTAGCACCTGAAGATCAAGATAAGACCACATTTACTTGTCCATGGGGAACTTTTGCCTACCGAGTGCTTCCTTTTGGATTATGTAATGCACCAGCAACATTCCAAAGAGCAGTACTAGGAATTTTTTCTGATCTAATTCATGATTGTGTAGAGGTTTATATGGATGATTTTACGGTTTATGGTAATTCATTTGAAGAGGCATTAGAAAATTTGGAAAAAGTTCTTATAAGATGTAAAGAAACAAACCTTTCATTAAGCCATGAAAAATGCTTTATGATGTTTACTGAAGGGATTGTTTTGGGACATCATATTTCAGGAGATGGGATTAAGGTTGATAGATCAAAATTTGAAGTCATCTCCAAGTTACCTATTCCAAATTGTCAAAGAGATGTTAGAATTTTTCTAGGATTTACTAGTTACTATAGAAGATTTATAGAAAACTTCACTAAAATAGCATCTCCACTCTTCAAATTGCTTACAAAAGACTGTGAATTTAAATGGGATCCTGATTGTTAATCAACCTTTGAAACTTTGAAAACAAGAATATCTGAAGCACCTATCTTGAGAGGACCAAATTGGAAACTCCCTTTCCATATTTCTATGGATGCTTCGGATACAGCTCTGGGAGCTGTGTTGGGTCAAAAAGATTTAGTTCCTTATGCCATTTATTATACCAGTAAAAATTTGACTCCCACAGAGTTAAACTATACTGTGACTGAAAAAGAGTTTTTAGTTGTTGTTCATGCAATTAATAAGTTTAGACATTACATAACAGGCTATGAAACTTTTATTCATACTGACCATTCTGTAATTAGATATTTAATGAACAAACCTGTTACTAATGGCAGAGTGACAAGATGGCTCTTACTTTTGCAAGAATTCAATATTACTGTGTTGGATAGACCAGGAAAACAAAATACAGTAGCTGATTTCTTGTCTAGGATTGAGAATACTAAAGAAGATTCTCCTGTAGAGGATAAGTTTCCTGATGAATACTTGTTTGCAGTAACTATTAAGACTCCTTGGTATGCAGATATTGCTAACTATTTGGTTACAGGGAAACTACCTTCACATTTATTTCCAAGTGAAAAACGAAAAATTATTCATGAGAGTTCAAAATATTCATGGATTTCTAACGAATTGTTTAAAACAGGGCCAGATCTTGTGATCAGAAGATGTGTCAGGGAAGATGAAATGCCTGATATTCTTAAGGCATGTCATGATGAACCATGTGGCGGACACTTTGCGGACAAAAGGACGGCCTATAAAATCCTTTCCTTGGGATATTATTGGCCTTCTCTCTTCAAAGATGCAAAACAATATGTCAAAGGGTGTGATAGCTGCCAAAGAGTAGGGAAACCTACCCTTTCAAATGAAATGCCATTGCAAACACAGGTACTCATTGAACCCTTTGAAAAATGGGCTTTAGATTTCATTGGACTTATTAATCCACCATCTAAGCAAAAGAAGTATATATTGGTTTGTACTGATTATGTTACTAAATGGGTAGAAGCTAAAGCATTAGTATCTGCTACTGAAAATTCAATTGTTCATTTTCTTTATGAGGATATTTTTACTCGCTTTGGTGTTCCAAGAGAAATTGTAACAGATCAGGGGAGCCAATTCACATCAAATTTGGTGGAGAAATTGATGGAAGAATACAAAATCAAGCACAGAAAATCTACTCCTTACCATCCACAAGCAAATGGTCAAGTGGAGTCCACAAACAAAGTTCTTGAAAGTATCATCACCAAAATTGTTCATCTACATAGAAGAGATTGGGCAGAAAGGCTTCCAGAAGCCTTGTGGGCCTACAGAACTACATGGAGGAATACAACAGGACATTCTCCCTATGAACTTGTTTATGGGGAAGAAGTCTTGCTCCCCATTGAGTTCCAAGTCAAGACCTTCAAGATAGCAGTTCAGTTGGGGATGGACTTATCAGAAGCCCAAAAGCATAGAATGGAACAGTTGAATGAGCTAGATGAGATCAGACAAGAAGCAATTTTAAGAACTGATCTAGTTCAATATCAAAGAGATAAATGGCATGACAAGTACATCAAAGAGAAGAAGTTTCAAGAAGGAGATTGGGCATTGTTATTTGATTCCAAGTTTAAAGATTTCCAAGGAAAATTTCAGACTCATTGGCTTGGGCCATATGAGATTGACAAGATCTTTAACAATGGAGTGGTAAGAATCAAGACCATTGATGAGTTTCAAACTCCTCTTATTGTGAATGGCCATAGATTGAAAGTTTATCATAAGCCACTCTCAAAAGAGGATTTTGTCAAAATGTTTCAAGAAATTTCTGCAATCAGGCTGGTACAGAAGAATTCTTCTTCTCCACCAGCCTAGCTTTTGTTTTTTTTTTTCAGTTAAAAAAAAAAAATAAAAAAAATAAAAATTGTATAAGCCTGAAAACCAATCACTGATTGGCAGTCTTATACAGAAAATATAGGGTGAAAATCAGGAACACCTGACACTCTATATTTTCCAAAAAAAATCTCTCTTTCATTTTACAAGTTTTGTGACCATCCACTCCATTCCATTCCACTTCATCCCACTTCATTTTCACTCCACTTCATTCCATTTCACTTCATTTTATTCCATTTCATCAATAAAATTATTTTTCATGACCATTTCCATCTGGTCATTTGTCATCCGTTCATGTTCATTCATCCAAATAATAGCTGTGTCGGTTTCCGCAGCTGACATCTGTTTCCGCAGTTGACTCCAGTTTCCGCAGCTAGAAGCAGATTCTACAGCTACTACTCTGTTTTCAAAAGAATGTACAGTCAGATGTTATTTCCATAATCATGAAATAAAATGCAGGTGAGAGGATAAAAAATAAAGACATGGAGCATTCAAGACACCAATGAAGAGCAACTAGTTGAAGACCAAGGAAAAGGCAAAATATTCCAAGGTATGAGTAAAATTCATTTCAAATAGCATTGAAAAACACATTTTTATATAGTTCTAAACCATAAGCTCCATCCATTATGTGCAATGATTATATTGACAAATTCCGTAACCCTTTCACGATCTCCATATGATCTTCTCGCATCCATTCTCAAACGGTTCCATAATTAAACCCCCGATCTTCACTCATATTCCGATATTCCACCGGTGACAATGAGACGTAGTTGATTTGACCACGGACTCTTACAGCCGCATAAATCCATAGCCGTTGTTTAAACGTGCTCACATTTATTGTGCAGCCACCAAATTTCAAAACACTGCCGGATGTGTTATACTCTGTTAATCTCACAGCCGTATCTCTGCCGTGCTCACGAAACCCCTCTCTGTTCTGTTCACTCCATTTCGTTCTCTATTACGCTATAGTCTGTATACCCACTCTCTGATATCTACCCACAGTCATTGTGCTCATCTCCGTGCATTCAGCCGTTCTATTTCCATTGAACCCTCACGCAGGCAAATTTGTGAAGAGCAGAAAGAAGAATGGGTAAATTGCTAAGAGCAGAACCGGAAGGACCTAAGTTCATGGAGGGATATCCACGAGTAAGGGATATATTGAAGAAAGCAAATTGGTTGCGGTTTATCCAGAAATTCAAAGGTTATCATAAAGAAGTAACAAAGGCATTCGCAAGGTCGTTCAATGGCTTGGAAGTAGAGATAGGAGACCTTAAGTTTGCGGTCAATGAAGCATCTATAGCATCTGCCACAGAACTTCTTCAAGAGGGTTAGCGTTGGTTTAAGAAAAAAAGCATCAGTGATGAAGCCTGGAGAACAATCTTACGAAACCAAGGTATGGACATAACTGTTTTTAAAAGAAGAATTCCTGTTCATGCATTGAAAGAGGAATGGGCTACTTTGCTGCTAGTTGTTCAAAAATTCATTACCTGTGAAGGCCGTTTTGGGTCCATGTATATGTACCATACTAGGTTGCTGATGAATTTTCTAGATAATCAAGCTCTCAATCTCCCATATTTTCTATTAAATATCTTGAAGAAAATGTCTATGACTGTTCAGAAGCATTTAGGAGATGTAGAACCACATCTATATCACCACGGTCTTGTAAAAAATTTGATTGAAAAAGAGTTAAAGGAGAAGAAAGACACATGGGAACAATTTCTGATTAGAAATTTCTTTGAGGAACCTCAGGAAATTCCTGAAGGTAGTACAACAAGAAGGAGTAGAAGAAAAAGAATAAATTATGAAACTCAAATTACTCCTACTCAATAAATTCCTGAAGGTAGCACAACAAGAAGAAGTAGGAGAAAAAGAACAATTGATGAAATTCAAAATACTCCTACTACTACAATTGAAAGAACTGATAGGGAAGAGAGACTGTCAAAGAGGAAGAAGAAAGAAACTAAGGGTAAAAAGCCAATAACACCAAAAGAGAGAAAAACTATGGAGGCTATACATCAAACCCCTTCTTCCGAAGAAGAAGATCATCAAGTGTTATCTGAAAGATTAGTTTATCTTCAAAAACAGTCATCTATGGCTAAGAAGAAAGAGAAAGGAAAACAAAAGCAAAAAGATAGTGGACCACAGCGTGTGAGAAGAAGCAGCAGACTTAAGGGGAAATTGAGGAAAACGCAAATAAAAGAACCTCATTTCATTGACTTGGGAGAAGAAACATCTGAACAATCCCCAGCTGACCATAGTCTATCTCACTCTCAGTCAGTTAGTGAACCTGGTTCATTTCATTCTCAGTCAGAAATTGAACATAGTCCATCCCATTCACAGCCAGATGTTGATGTGAGCCCTTCTCAGCCAGATTTTGAGGACAACTCTCCTTCACAGCATTTTGGGGATAGCCCAATAAAAATGACACCTGAAATAGACCCCAAGCAGCAAGAAGTATATGATTATATAGAATCTTTGGAAAAAGCAGCTACAGGTCCCAGTACTTCGTCCATCCAGCCTCACACAGTACAAGATGATCTAGTCCAATCACTAAAACAGGAAGTCTTTGAGCTAGAGCTTTTAAATAAACACATTAAAAATGAAAATGAGGCATTGAAGGAACAAGGCAAATTAGAAAAAATTATTCATGATAATACCATGCTACATCTGGGAATATGGCAGAAGAAGAACAAGAAATTGAAAAGGAAATGCCAGAAGTTAAGCAGAGCATTGGTTAATATCAAATTTAGATGCCTAATGAAGAAGCCTAGGATGTTGGCAGCACCAAGGAAGAAGAGGAGAGGTTTGGATGTATTGGCTGAAGTGTCAAGGCATATGAACTGAGGAAGGATTATCAAAATTTTGGTTGCATGAGGACATGCAACACCTTCACAGTGGGGGTATGTTGAGTCTCAAATATGCATCTTTTCCATACACTTTTCTATACCTTTTTCATCCACCTGAACCTCCCAAGTTGTCAATATCATTGTATATTAATTGAAAAAGAGCATCTAACATGGTTTTTAACTATATTTTTGTGTCTGCTATTTGATTTAGATTTTGTTCATCTAGCTGCGGAATCTTGCCACTTTCCGCAACTGCTGCAACTTTCCGCAGTCATTTTGTGAAACTCTATGTTACAGGTGTCTACAGGAAAAATGAGCCACATGGGCAAGTCAGGAATGATGTGGACATGGATCGTGTCCTATTGGCTCGAGCAAATTCATCAAAGGAGGCTACGGTCAAAGATGTCCAAATGGAAGTCAACCGTAGAGTCCCATGGTGACAGGACTCTGTTTCGTGTCACGTAAAGGTTCATATGGCCGTTTCTGAGTTGCGGAGGACAAATCAACATCTGTACACGGCTCCATAGCCGAATTCAAACATCCACTCCTCATAGATTTACTCTTCAATACGGCCATGATCCTAGATCTGTGGATGTAATGGTCTACGTGTTCTCCATCAGCATAAACTTTAGGGAATCAGTTGTATTTCCTTATAAATAACGCGTTTGTATACGCATATTAGATTAGTCTCTGTTAGTTTTTATTAGTCTGCTCTGTAATGTAATTACGTTGCACTTGTGCCGTAATATCACCTTTCTGTTATGACTGCATTTTAATATAAGGAGACTCTGTTTCCAAACGTAATTCGTACTTGAAGGTTGTTGCCAAGGCTGGTGTAGAGGGCCCCTGCACTTGCCAAGGTTTTGTGTATTATTGTATAGTTCTTATTTTATTTCTTTAAAGCTCATTGTGCCATAATCCATTCACATGTTTATACATTGCATCTTTCATGGTATATATGCTTCATTTCTGTTTATAATCTTTCATGCTTTCCATTTTACTTCTGTCTTTCATGTTTTATGTTATTGATCACTGATCAGTGTTCTTGTTTCAGGTTATAAATAGGCAGCCCAGGCATTTGCATAACTTTTTGACTAATGACATGGAATTAATATTGTTCTGCTGCTAATTTTCTTTTCTTAGTTTCTGTTTAATTTCTGTACTGATTTGTTCATTTCAATTTTTCTCATTTGCTTCAGTAGTTAGATTTAGATATATTAAATTTCTCATAACATCTTCAGTTGCCTCCGAAAGCCACAGCTAGACTGATGGTGAGGGATTGAATTATGGATGTGTAGTTTGATATTAGTTTCCTTTCTACAAATTAGATATATTAAATTGCTCATAACATCTTCAGTTGCCTCCGAAAGCCACAGCTGGACTGATGGTGAGGGATTGAATTATGGATGTGTAGTTTGATATTAGTTTCCTTTCTGCAAATTAGATATATTAAATTGTGCATGACATCTTCAGTTACCTCCGAAAGCCACAGCTGGACTGATGGTGAGGGATTGAATTATGAATGTGTGGTTTGATATTAGTTTACTTTCTGCAAGTTAGATATCAGTTACTCAAGTTGTTTATGGTTACTTCCGAAAATCATAGCTGAACTAATGATGAGGGATCAGAAGACAAGTTGATGTAATTTGATTTAGATTTACTTTATTGCAACTTTTGGATTTCTTTCAGCATAGTTTCTTTTGTGTTTAGACATCAGCAAGAATAGTTTGGTTTCATGCTCACTAGTTCACTGTTTTGATTTATTAGACTAGCAGCGCCTTTTCATTTCAACAACACATTTTCATTTTCTTTCAAGTTTTGTCATTGTATGTTTCAAATTCTTTTTTTTTCAGTTTCAAGTTGGTAAATCATTATAGAGGATATTATTTCCTTGAACAAACATAACCATACTTGTTTTCATTTTAGAATTTCCATCTCACCTTAGAAATAAAAAACAGCCAAAAGAATAGAAATAGGTATCTTCTTTTATATAGTGCTGTAGCACTTCATCGGCTTACAAATCCCGGTGACAAATTAAATGCGAGCGGTAAGGACACTAAATTGACCATCGCACCAGCGTATATGGATATACTTGGTAAGTTTCACATGGAGGGTTTCAAACCTCTATATACACTTCAGAAACAGAAAGAGAACTATATCCGAGAGGTAGTGGGTGCCATCAATATCGATTACTATGGGTTCATTTCATGTATTTAATTAATACAACACCGACCATATGCTATGTGGAAAAACAGCTTAGTCTAGTGATGATTAAGCCTACAAAGCTCTTTTGGAAGGCGGACAAGAATTTTCTGAGATATCTCAGGGGCACATCTGAGTGTGGCTTATTGTATAGACAAAAAAATGAGGTGAAGTTTCATGGCTTAATGGATGCAGATTGGGCGGGCAACCAAATGGATAGAAAGAGTACATCAAGAGGGGTCTTTAGTATCATATCTATAGTTTTTTATCGGTACAATGAGAAACAAAGATCTGTGGCGCTCAGTTTAGCGGAATTGGAATACATGGAAGCGAGTCAAGCTGCATGTGAGGCTATCTGGATGAGGAAGATCCTGGTCGGTTTGTTTGGTTCTCACTTAGATCCTGCACTGATTCATTGTGATAATCAGAGTTGGATTAAACTCTCAATTAATCATGTGTTTCATGATAGAAATAAACATATAGATATCCAATATCATCATATCAGAAATTGTGTGCAGCGGAAGACCATGTTTCTTCAATACATTCCTATGGAGGATCAGGATGCAGATATCTTGACGAAGGCACTCACTAGGAATAAATTTGAATACCATAGAGGTAGGATCAGGGTGAAGGATAATCCATTTCTTGTTGAGAGGGAGTGTTGATATTCAAGAATATGATGATCCTAGTAAAAATTAAGCACCTAAGCTAGGTGGGGCCCGCAAGCTATTTTTAGGTGATATGTCTATTTTTTGAATTTGGGTCAAAGTTTATTTTTAGCAGCACACTATTTAAAGATGGTTGAGAAAAATATATGGATGGATGGGTGTCTATTTTTGAAATGCATGTGCAAATTCAGTTCGCGGAATGCATGTCGATTATTATTATCTCTTAACAATAATTAGACAATAAATATTAATATATTTTCTTGAAGCACTTGATTTTAGTTAAGTGATGTGGAAAACCAGTTGATTGAAGGAATTTAGAGTTCTAAGGTTGGTTGGTGGGACATGCAAGTGGAATTCATTATAACTAAGTGATACGAAATTGTAACAGAGTAGGATGTGTAGTTATGTGAGTTGTAAAGTAGTTTAACTCAGTTAAGCGAGATCAACTCAGTTGTGCTAGTTGTAACTAAAGATACATTAGTGAGAGATCAGTGAATTAAATATTAAATTAATTCACATGGAGTGATATCACATGCAATTGAATATTTACTACCGTTAACTACATGCATTTCAGATCTAGTAGAGACCCAGTGGAGAGATAGGTGAAAGGGACAGTTTGACTCTCTGTTGTGACATTAGTGGTGCATCAAATGCAACCACACACAAATTGGAGATGCTAATGAGGATTGCGCAGTCAAGACAAGGAAATATCAAATTCATTTAGGGGTTGTGATCAACAGGGATTGCGCAGTGGAGGCAGGCTATCAGGAGGCAGTAAATTGGTGCATGTATATGCAAATTTCTTCATGACAGTGTGAGACGATTGTATATTTTACTGAGAGCTCTTCGAGTAGAGTTTTGTATGATATTGTTTCATGATCCATGATATATACATAATATATGATAGTGGGGTTTTTAGATTTATGCTTTCCTGATAAAAACATCTGTTTTATGTGTGATTGATCTTTCTTCATGTGTTTGCAATTAGCAATTAAATTTCTACAAGAATCTAAGTAGAAGGATTTTGTATTTAATAGTGGCATATAATTGTTAGATCAGGAGAATCTAGAAATACATAATTGTATTAAAATTTCTACAGATGGAGTGTTTAAGCAAAGGAGAGAGAAGAGAGGCAGAAACTTCTCCCCTAGATCTAAAAAATCCTCTGATCAAAAACCTGCAAAACAAAAACAAGTGAGTGCATAGGTATCATTTTCTCTTTTTTCTTTTTGTTTCTTTTCTCTTTTCTTCTCTTTTTTCATTTTTGTTTTGTTTTTAAAGGCAGGTGGGCTGCATCCACAGAGGTTTTCAACCCACAATATTTCGTTGGGCTCCTTAAGAAGGTTTTGACCCAAGGATATTTTATTGTTTGTTTTTTTTTTTCTCCAGGATTGCCTCATGGAGGTTTTCAACCCTGGGGTTGCCCTTGGGCACCTTAGAGAGGTTTTCTCCCATGCATCTTTATTTTTTCTTTTCTTTTTTTCATACACCCCCCTATTTATGGAATATATAAACTCAACCCTAGGCAGGGGCTTTTTGTAAACATTGAGCCTGTAACCATTAACAAGTAGGGGAATCCCATCCTCATCTATGGTACTGATCTGAATTGCACCATTATCATAGAATTTTTCAACTTTTAAGGTCCCAACCATAGTTTCATTAATTTTCCTTTGAAATCCTGAAACCTTGAGTCATAGAGTAGTGCCCAATATCCTTCTTGAAATGTCTTCTCCTTAATATGCTTGTCATGGTAGACCTTCCTTTGCAACTGAATCACTTATGTGTGAAGAGTTTCCTGCATCCTGAACTCATCCAATCCATCTAATTGCAACAACATTTCTTGTTGGGCCTTTGTGATACCTAGGTCTAACTAAACTTCCATCATCAATGTGTTGAACTCAAACTCAATTGAAAGTAGAGCTTTCTTCTGATAGACCAAGTCATAAAGAGTGAACCCTATTGTTGTCTTCCAAGTGGTATTGTAGGTCGAAGTGGCTTCTACCAATTTTTATGCCCAATATTTTCTGCTACTGCTCAAAACCTTGGTGAGGATATTATCCAAGGCTCTATTGGTCAATTCCACTTGGCCATTTTCTTGAGGATGGTAGGTAGTGGAAGTCTTATGCTTTATCTTGTGGCTCAGAATATTTTCAATGATATGAGATCTAAATTGAGCCCCCCGATCAATGACTACCTCACTAGGGTATCCAAACTTGTGGAACACATTCTCTCTCAGAAAGTTTTCTACCTTCCCCTCAGTTTATACCTTTACAACCTTTGTTTCTTCCTACTTTGTCAGGTAGTCAGTACAGACTATGATATGCTTTTTTTTCTTGGATGGTGGATCAATGGGTCCAATGAAGTCCATGCCCCACTTTTCAAATGTATCTAGATCCACCTGAGGGTTCGAATGAATCTCATCCCTTTGTCTGGGTTTCCCCATCCTTTGGCACTAGTCACACCTACTAGTGTATCTCCTGGAATCTTGGTGAAGAGTAGGCCAATAGTAACCTGCTTGCAAAGCTTTGAAGGCTATTCTTTTTTCAGCAAAGTGGCCTCCACAAGGAATATCATGGCATGCAGAGAGTATTTCAAAAACTTCTTCCTCCCTCACACATCTCCTGAGAATTTGGTCAGGGCCCAACTTTAAGATATTTCCATCAATCCAGGTGAAAGGGGTGATTTTTCTGATGATCTTTCTTTTCTCCCTAGATGAGAGGTTTGGAGGGAGCTTATCAGCAAACAAGTAGTTAGCTATGTCGGCAAACCACAAAGAGAGTGTTGAGATATAAAATAGGTGTTCATACAGAAGCTGGTCATCCACCATTCCTTCCTCATCTGTAGGTAGAGCTAACCTGGGTAAAAAATCTGCAACAACATTATCCTTCCCAGGTTAATCAACAATAGTTAGTTCAAATTGATGTAATAACAACAACCATATAATTATTCTAGCATTAAAATCGAGTTTATTCATTAAGTATTTTATGGTTGCATGGTCAATGTGTAAAAATTTCTGATAACCAGTGATATAATGTATACATTTGTTTAAAGCATGGACAATGGCTAACATTTTCGGGGTTAAGTGTTGGGTTTCATGTTTGGTTGTTCTTAAGCTTTGTGATCTCAAATGTTTCGCCTGCTATACAATCATCCCCTCCACCTTAACAACATCATGTTGATTCCAAGGTGGACCTATCCCCTTCTTCACCTTGTGAGAGTCTAGAGCCTAGTAACTAGGTGGCTAAGATGATGAAGAAGAAGAATACGAAGAAGAAGAAATCAGATAAGAGAGAGGCCATCTCTGTGGCTATTGCGCCTCAGACACCATCCATTGGTAAACGATCCAACCTTCCTTGGAAGGTCAAATTCCCTTGCATTTTGTGCAAATGTGACCATCTTCTTCGAGACTCCACTAGCATTCCCAAGGTACTTGAAGCGTGGTCCAATGGCCATCCATCGTTGAATTTGGCTTCTGGAAGTCATATTGGTGGCACATCTTTAAATAGTACTGATAAGATTCATAAGAAACAGGGTAAGATTACGAACCCCTATACGTTTTGTGAAGGGCATCATCCCATTCGCCCTTTTCCACATATGGATGAAGCCACGAGAGTGTTGGAAAACCTTATTGTTTCTACACCCTGCCTTTTGGTTGGTTACAAGAATCTTTCTTTGAGTCCTTTGCTATTTGATTCAATGATCGGTCGAGAGTCATCCTCGGTCGATCCCATTCACTCGAAAGTTAAAATTCATGAATCGATTCCTGACCAACCATTGGTCATGGAATCAGTTGATATGATCCTGCCCTAGGTTCATCAGATATTTTCCATCGAGAGTGGATCTCATTCCCCTCACGTTCTTCTTGTTTCTTCAGATTCCTCAAACTTGGAGAAAGATTCTCCTGTCCCTGTGGTTCAAGAAGCTGCTCCTCCTGCTCCCATGATGGAGGTTCCAGGGGATGCTCCTATTGCTCTAGTAACACCAGGGGAAGACCATCTTAGTTCAATGGTACCCCCTCCAAGTAGTTTGGTCACTTCCTTCGATTGGAGTAGATTTGCAGGATATCGTCTCCCTTCTTATGTGCTTTTTGAGATTATGGTACAGAACTATGATGTGGCAGTACCTAGCACGATTATAGATGAAGGCGTGTCTGTTAGTATTTTTTCTTCAACTACTTGGCAAGCTTTTGGTTCTCCACTGCTTATGCCTGTTACACAGAAACTATTGGCATTTAACAGTGGAACTAGTCAACCATTAGGGATCCTTCCAAAGTTGCTTATTACTTTGGGAGGGAAAACTGTCTATATAGATGTGATGGTTGTTCCAGGCCCCTTGGAATTCAATTAACTCCTAGGGTGTGACTATAATTATGTCATGGGAGCGCTTGTCTCTTCCCTCTTTCTTGTGATTTTTTTTCCACATGAAGGTTAGATCATGACCATTGATCAAATTTCATTTTTTGGTCCTGATTTGACATCTGGTCTACCATCGTCTCTTCTGGGTCTTTATCCACCAATTGTATACTCCCCGTCGTAGGTTAATTATGTGGCTACCTGTACCATGCCCGAATTCAGTGACAGTGCCATTGTGCATCGTGTGCTATGGGCATTGGGTTATAATTTTTGAGATGTTGTTCTCCCATCAGATGAGAACCTCTTGGAAGCCATGAATTATTATTCGACATGATGAGTTGTCCTCGAAGCATAGTTATTTTTCTTGTGTCAAGATCCTTAAAAAATGAAACATGGTGCTCGAAGCAGAGTTTGTTTTCTTGTTTCAAGCTCCTTAAAAAATGAAACAAGCTCGTCGGGGCAGAGTTCGTTTTCTTGTGTCAAGCTCCTTAAAAAATGAAACAAGCTCGTCGGAGCATAGTTCACTTTCTTGTGTCAAGCTCCTTAAAAAATGAAACAAGATCTTATGAGGATAGTTCCTTTACTATGTAAACCTCATTAAAAAATGAATTAGGTCATGAGGATAGTTCTTTTATTGTGTCAACCTCATTAAAAAATGAAACAAATTCCCTTTTCAATTTGAGTCTTTGATTAGATCTCGTGAAATCGAAGTCGAGTCTTTTGCCTGATCTCATAATTGAACCTTTATTCCATCCACCTATCAGTAACTAGCTGTCTACTCAGGCGAATGGACTGAAGCTTGGGGGGCATGTACCTCGAATTGAGTCACCATGCTGGGGGTATGCAAATATTTTTTCAAGAATATTTTATCTTTGTTTCAAGCTTGTGTAATAATGAAACCAATTTTCAAGCATAGTTTGTTTCCATTTCAAGCTTGTGTAAAAATGAAACCGGTTTCAAGTATGGTTTTCTACAAAGTTTCAAGCTTGTGTAAAAATAAAGCCAACCTCAAGCAGAGTTTCCTGATTTCAAGCTTGTGTAAAAATGAAACCATTCTTATTTTACCTCTCGCGATTTCCATTTTATTAGCATGTTTTTCCAGATGAGCCTTGGTTTTTCTCATTCCATCGTCACCATCTGCTTGGTCGATCATATGCCCTCACTTGATTTTTTTACCCATTCTTGAGGAACCGCTACAATGAGTGGTATTGTTAGCTAGCCTCTTGACTTTTATCATGTTCTCAGCAATTCTACCATTACTAGAACCAGTTTCTACCCTTAATACCACTCGTTCCTCCAAGAGAAGTCAACTTTCAGCTCTTTTCTGACTCTTAAAAGTTGAAAAGTGCTGAGACTCTTGAAGTTTTGAACTCGTTAAATGGCTGTGAAATGATATCTACCCAGTATACATTTACCCCTTTTTCGTGCTGGGATAGATTATTTAGGAAAATGGCATACCTTAGCTTATCGTGACTAAGAGGTTCTTTCAGATATTGTTTTCTACCTTTTCGGATCTGAGGGACTATTTAAAAAAAGGGACATGCTGGAGTTTTCTTTCTCACTTCTTTTCAAACTCTCTAAACATGAAAATATGTAGAGTTCTCCCTTTGTCAGACTCATTAAACCCTGATGACATCAGAAGTTGTCACCATGACGTTACCTGAGTTCCTCCTTCCTAGGGCTCGTAAAATGTCCTAGGATAGATTTGTTCGAAGGACAAACTTATACAACAAGCATATGCTATCCTATTAAAGCTTGTGTAAAAATAAAGAGGTACTCGCCAAAAATGGTGGGGGAAACGGAAGTTATTCGTCAGTTGTGTCGGCAGTATGTCACTCTTGAACATGACACTTGTCTACAATTCGTGTCGGGTTGGGATATCTTCATTTTGTTGCTTTTCCTCCATGGGTTTTGGAAAAAAAATTTCCTCTCATTCAATTACCAATATTTTCAACATGACCTCTAATCCTATTTGAGTCAAATGCTGCCAAATTCCAGAGTCATGTTCGAATATGTTCAAGAGAAAATCCTTCTACATTTTGTACATTCCTTGATCCTCTGTTTCAGTATTGATTCACACTCAGAATACCTTTTCTGTTTCGCATCGATGATGTGGGATTCATTAATACCCTCCTTCGATGAATCGTTTCGTGTCAAATTCAACTCATTATCCTGGAAGTTGATCTAGAGACTCCATTATGGTACCTTAGAGCTTGCATGACCTAATGGCAATTTCTTCGCATTCAACGACAAGCTCACATCATTGGCCTTCGATCGGGTGATTTCATGTGTGTTTGAATTCATCTCACTATTCACATTCTGTGGATTGTACTAGTAGTACCTTGAGAGCCATTGACATTATGGGTGGTGTTAGGGTCCTGTGATTTAGCAGATTGGTAGCCCAAATGCACAGGGTAACATCAAACCATTATTTGAAGTCCTAGGACCTACCCTTCCTGGACTCAGAGAGGGCTCTCTCTATTGTATACAAATATGTGAACTTGTTTGCTTTTAGGTGGTTGATTTTAGGCTAGTTGTTAAGTGTAGGGTTTGTTGTTTGTTTTGGTTGGGTAAGATGGTCAAGTAGGATAGGTGGAGTGAGAGGTCTTCAAATAATTGGGCCATGGATTTCATGAAAGTCATGGATATCTCAATAATGAATAAGAGTGCATCACAAGGCCAATCTAGTATGGTCAATGGATCTTTAAGGTTTTGTGTGAAGTGGAATGGACATTAAGTTGGTGAATAAGGTAGGGAAAATGGAAATCAAGAATCCTTTGTCAAATACCTATAAGAATGAGGTCTCAAATACTGATAAGAAAAAGATAAATAATCATGAGGTAGGGAAAACCATTTACTCAATGATAAATATTTAAACAAATAGGAATTCAAGATAAACAATCCAATGAAATATAGAAGGCGAGAAACTCATTTAACTTCTAGTGATTTCACCTTCAAGGTGTGAAAACATACAAGATAACAAATAACTTTAATCAATGAAGAGGGAACTCCTAAACATCATCAATCAAGCTATAAAGAACTTTGAGGCAAACATACAAGCATGGACAAATGGCAAGATCAGAACAAGACCTCTTTGGCTTAACTTAACAAGTAGTACTTCAAAGAGAGATTTCAAGATAGAGTTTAAATAGCATCAAATAAGCAGGGCTTACCATAAAACATATTTGGAAACTACCATACTAATCCATGGATGAAATAAACAAGTTCGGGTGGGAATAGAGAGAAATTAAGGGTTCTCTAAATTGACCTAGCAGAGGAAAACATCAAGACAATAGAAAATAGAAAGGACTAAGGTGCCTCAAACAAAATTTCTTAGCCTATACTTTTATGAACTACTGCAACATAGAAGGATGGAAAAAATGATAACAAGAAAACATGAACAAATAAGAGATAATTCACCATTAACCAAGCTCAGGGATCCTGAAAGCAAGCCTTCATCATCATCAATCAAAGCACACCATTCACAAGCTCCACAACTCCAAATTTCTCTTCAACCTCAAAAACCCATGTATTTCTCTTAAAGCTCATCAAATTCCAAAATTTACAATGAAGCCCTCATGCTCTATTTAACTCAGCAAAGGAGGGAAAAAACCCTATATAGGTTTGGAAAATGTCAAATTTAGTCATAAATGTCATTAAAGGCCAAGAGACCATGCAAGGCCCAAGGCACAAAATATCCCATGAAATAAATGCTAAAATAGATTCTTGCACCTAATTTTAGAGTGATTTTCCTCAAAAAACACTAAAATATGATTTTGCAATAAATGAGTGTGTTTTGTTGAATTTTGGTTGAAAACACTCCACACAGTCCATAAGCGCAGTGCCACCTTCAGCAGAAAATATGCTCTGTTGCAACCAAATTTTGGACCTCTTCCCGATGTCAGATTTTTCTCTGTGATGGCTCGTAGGAAATACTGATGAGTCTAATTTCCATAAATGCTTATAGTTTCCTGATCCAGATCCTGTAGCCTTCCCAAAATGTCAAAATCCCAACACTTCTATAAGCACAGTGCCAGGCATGAAATAGAGGCAGAAAGGTGAAAAATGAGGGGTTTTTTTACCTTTTGAGGGGTCACAAATGCTCCAATTGCTCTGAAATTTTTTGAGCATAATGTAATAGTGATTAGGAATCCAAAAATTTAGATTTTTCCCTCTGAGGATGCTCGAGGGAAAAGCGTAGCGCCAGTGGCGCTGTGCTAATAGGCCTCCAAATTCTTAAAAAACAAAAAGTTGTCCAAATTTCCTCAAAATTGGTGGAGGTCTCCCTTATGGAGTTTGAGAGACTTGTAGAGAAAATTGTGCCAAAATTACAAGGCCTTCTTGGTAGTTTCCTCTTTTTAGTGCTTGATTTTCAATGAGGGCCTCCTTGAGTTTTTTCCTTGCAACTTGATTCCTTCGAGCATAATGTTTGGTCATTTTCTTCTATAAATCAAGGTCTCTTTTCATCTTATTCATGTGTTTGTGCTCATCCTTGTAATAATCAATGATGTATTGGGCCATGCCAAGGCTCCTCTATAGATATTTTATCTATGCATTTTTTCTTTGAAGGAGTATGTGATGAGCCCCTTCCTTGTCTTCATTCTCACTATCTAAATCAATGATACCAGGTTTTTGTTCAAGCTCTTTCTTACCTTTCCTACCTGTTTTCAACTTTTGTTTACCTTTGTAAATATTTGGAGCTGATGTGGAGGGCATGGTCCCTTTCCTTTTGGAGGCAGAAAACACTAGTCTAAGCCCTCTTTCGTATGTTGATGAGAAAAGAGTGAGATTATTCTTGCTGGTGTCTTCATCATGGCACTGATATTTGCTGCTGTGATCTTCGATTTGACTATCAGCCCTTTCATTATTTTCATTACCCTCATGGTTGTTCTGAACATTTTCTCCTTTGCTGTCTTGCCCATCATTGAGGCTTGTTTCTGGGGTGTCTTTGTTGTCTTTAGTCTCTGCATTGTCCCCACTGTCATCATCTTCATCATTGGCAGGCTCACTGCCTCTTTCTTCATTTTCTGCCTCTGTATCTTCTTCACTTGGATTTGGTTCATCACAAGGAATTTTTTCCTCTTAATCCTTTGTTTCTTCATGCTCATCATCATGACCCTCCTATGTTTCCATGTCTTCCACTTCTTCTTCATCATCTTCCCTTCATGCTCATCATCCTCTTTATGTTCATCATCTACTGCCTCTTCTTCATTTGGCTCATTTTCTCCTTCATACTCTTAATTTTTCTCATTATTATCATCCTCCTCCTTATTTGGGCTTGACATATTGTCATCTTCACCCTTATTTTCTTTTGACTCTTCATTGCCACTTCTTGCTTCACCTGATGCATCAAGAGAAGGAGAGGAAGGGAGGTCTGCTTGAGGAGGAGATAGAGGAGTAGAGGGAGGAGGATGTGATGAGGAGGGTAGGTTTTAGGACTGTTTTCTTTGGAGCCTAAGGGGGTTTCTCTTGAAAATGAATTGCAAACACCCTAACTCAGTCTCCCTCGAAAGACACTTAGTTTGTTAAAGGAGGTCAAAAAGGAGGCTCAATTTGCATTTAAGACCTAGGGTTTGCACAACTAGGGTTTGAAAGATAAAAATGAAAATGGTGGTGATGGAAACCTTTACAAATGAGTGATATGGAGGCAAGTGTATGACCATTTTACCTTGAATTTGAGAGAGGGTTTGTTTTGAACCAGCTTGTGGTTACCCTATTTTCACACCTTTCTGATTTGATGATGGTTTACTTGGAGGTTAGAATCAGTAATTTTTCAATGAGGAAATATGGTTTTCTAAACAAGGGTTTAATCATTTCTTTAGCCACCAAATTAGGAAAATTTCTTGGAGGATAAGGAGGAGAGGCCACCTACCAGCTTTTAGCTCCTTTGCAGGCCTTTGGAGGCAAATAGAAGGATGAATTTTGAGCCTTTGGGAAAATTTGTTAAAATTCTAGAGGAAATTATGCATTAGCGCAGCACCAGGCTATAATCACATCTCCACCCTCTATAAGCATAGCACCAGGCTATATGCACAACACCACCCTCTATAAGCGCAGTACCAAAAAAGGGTCCACTTACAACCAAGTTTTGATGACCTTCCCGATGTCGGATTTGGGCCCATGATAGCTCATTGGAAATATTAAACTATATAATTTCCAAATATACCATTTTTATATGATTTTAGTTTATTTTATCTGCCAAAATTGTATTTTCCTAGGACTAGTCAAAACCTGCTGAGTGATGGTGCAAAAACGCAAGGTGCTGGTGCAGAAATGCAGAGTGCTGGTACAAACAAATTTTTGAGGCCTTTCTTAACTCAAAATTGAGCTCATGATAGCTCATTTGAAATATATTCAAGTCTATTTTTCATTTGAATCATTAATCAATTCAGTTGGACACTCTAGCCGTGAGAAAAACGGATTTTCCCAAGGTCACTCAAGAAGTGCAGAAATTCTCCTAGGACACTTGTATGTTTGACATTGCTCCCAAACCATGATACATGTGTAAAAAATGAAGGAGGTTTTTCTTCTTGGACCTATTATGGACAAAAACCTCTCTTAATTTTGTCAAATTCATCTCTTTTTGGTTAGAAACATAGTTTGAAGAAAAACTGGCCCTAGGAGTAACAAATGGCTTGACTCTTGGAATGAATTTTTAGAAAATGATGGAGGCATGATGTTTATGAGTTGGTATGGATTTATTCTTGCTTGTATGACCTATCATATGTATCCTTTTCTCCTATGCATCTCTTCCATAGAAAACCCTAGCTTAGTTGGTAGAGGAAATTAGGGTTTGGTGTAGGAAAAACAAGGGATTTTAGGACTGCCTTGTAGAGGGAGGGGAATGAAGGGGTTAAGGGTTGTATAAATTCTTGGGGAAATTTTGGGGGATATGGATAGATGTTAGAGAGTAGGGTCCAAAAGGGAAAAACACGGGCCTAGTCTCGAAAAGTGTCAAATTGTAGCAATAGGCTAGGTTTTGTAGAAAAATGATGAGTTTGAGGGATATAAGTGATGGGAAGTGTTTATGAAGGTATATTAAGAATAGGATTAGGTGTAAGAGCATCATTATATATGTATTGTTGATTATTTAGCCATGTAGGTCATGAAACCAAGAAAGATGCCCTCAAAATCCCTAGATGGACAATGGAGTCATAGGCAAGGGAAAAATAGAGTAATGAGATTATGGGTAGGAAAAAAGGATGGAAATGAGAGGCACAAGCCATTTGGATTCTGTAAGAGTTACAAGGTGATCTTGAAATGGAAAAATGGTAGGATAGTGAAAAATTTTCTCTAGGGATAATGAAGGCAGTGATATTTCTAAAACTCACAATGTTCATGGAATTTTGTTTTTAGAAATATAGGAGCAAAATTTACACATCTATAAATAGAAAAAAATTACTGATGACTAACAATGGCTCCACTTGGAGAGGGAAGCTCCTTTTTAGGAGGTGTCCAAGACCTCAGAGTTGAAATCTCTGAGTTTCGAAGATGAGTGCTTTACTTGCACTTTGCAGATCTCTCTTCCTTCATTTGCTGATGTTCTCTTGAAGCTATGATCTTAAAATCTGAAAGACATGTTTTCTTCAACCTCATTTCTACCTACCCATCCTACTTTTCCTAGAATTTTTTCTTCCTTGGGTGCACTTGGACTGGCAAACCCTTGACATTATTTTCTTTTAAAAGAAAAAAAAAACTATCTACTTCTACCCTTATTACTCCCAAGAGTTCAAATTAGGCTAATGAACTCTCTTATTCTCTACCTAGTCTATTCATTTGCCAAGATTAAGTTGTTTGACAAAATTTATTCTCTATCCTACTGACATGAAATTCAATACATGATCAAACCAGGGTTAAGATATCTGATTTTTCATGGGTTGTGGCATTTGGATAAGCTACACATAGTCATTATTTTGCAAAAATTAAAAGTGAAAACATGAGGGTTGTGACTTGGAATTTGTTATGAATCCCTCTCTTTCTCTTCTAGTAAATATTGAGCATTGAGAACTAGCATCTTTTCCTAATCTAATCTACTAACAAGTCAAGCTTAAATGATTTTACAAGTCTTCTTTCACTAACCTATCAGCAGAAATTTAAAACATGTTCAGTCATGATTAGGCTAGATGACTGAACAAGACTTTCTTTTCTTCAACAGTAGTGGCATTTAGACTTGCACACTTTCAGAAACACTATTTTTTAGGTATGGGGTTGTACCTCTTCTTTTAATATGCCCTCTTTTTCATCTTTTGTGTGTTTTTGTGTTTTCAAGATCAGTATTCTAAAACAAAAAACTAGAAATATGCTCATAGTGTTGAGCTTATTTGCATTCCTATCTATCCTAATCTAACCCATACATGATATACATTCAGCTGGTGAACTCTCTTTTCCAGTAAAGCCAATCAAGAAGATGATTCCATGAGGGATCTTGGTTTATCTCTTTGAGTGTTTTGAAGAAATCAAAAAGCCACTCCCACCTCACTTGTGTTTGAACAGTAGTGCCTAAAATGTTCTTTAAATTCCGCATCAAACTTCTCTTGACATGTTTTACTCCCTCTTCAAATGTCTCTAACAAATCAACAAAGGCATCTTGAAACAATACCTGAATGTGAAGATTTGGAAAATAATCTTGATCCAGTACTACTTCTTCCTACACTTGGCTGAGTTTAGGACTCTTTTGGGAAAGAAAATCTTCCTCTTCCTCATGATCATCTAAACTGGTAGATTCATCATAGATTGCAATGTTATTCTCTAGCACACTTGATATCTTCTAATTGAGTGGGTTGAATTCTGTGGGGAGGCCATCATGTTTATGAGAAGGAGTATTCTTTGGCAACAAATATTCTTGAGAAAGGAGAGCAGCAACTCTTATGTGATTATCCATTTCCAAGCCTTCATCTGCAATCTGAAATTTAGGGGAACTTGGTGGTTGCAAATCTAGAGCTAAGAAGGAATCTATGTCATCAAGGATTTCCTCAACCATGTCAGAAAAAGGCCTCTTACTGAAAACTTTCTCAAGAAGTTCACTATCCTCCTCAACACCAAACCAAAAAGGTTTTAAACTTTCAAGGCTTTCCTCATCAGTGTCATAGATGGTATGTATTGGCTGACTATTGCTTCCAAGTTGATGAAAAAAATCTTCCTCCCACAAACCAACTGTTGATGGCCTTGCAAGGTTAGCTTCAGTTTGGAGCACATGACTGTCATCATACTGATCAAAATTTGGAAAATAAACAAAATAATTAGTGTTACCAATCAAGCAAAGTGGATCATAAGATTGTTTTTCTTTGAATTGATCTACAAGTTCACTTTCTGATTTATGGTAGATGGGATTAGTAGGAGAAGGGACACAAATGTTTTGTTCACATGAAGGTTTAGAGGCTGGTGGCATGTTTAGCATCTGATTTATTTACTCTCCAGTTAAAAGAGGAGGCATTTTTCTCTTTATTTGGATAGGACTACAAAATTTCTCTTCCTCTAGTGAAGGTTGATTTTGAGGTTGAATGTTTTCTTGAGCCTCACCTAGAAGAGATGGAGAATCATCACTTGTGCCTTCAGAGAGATCTTGTGGGTTTTCTTCTATTTCTTGATTGGTTTCTTCCTCAACTAACTCCTCTAGGCTGTTATGATAGTTATCTTGAGTATTAAATGCATGAATCTCCTCTAATATATCTTCAAGATGAAAATTTCCTAAATCTTCATCAATGTTTACAAGGTATTCTATGGGGTCTTCAGATTGATCACAACAATTTTCAGCTAATGATAGAGATGGATAGTTTTCTTTATAATGCTCATAGAACACCTTGTGGAGATCCTTTAAGGAAAACAAACTACTTGGTTTCAGACCTTCGTACCATTCCCTTGCCTTACCCTCTAATGTTGCCATAAACATTTTCATGAGGTAGTCCTCGTGCCATTCAACGTTTAACCTCCATACATGTATATAAAATTTGATGAGATGTAACAAGGGTCATCAAATTTTTCATCTTGAAATAAAGGCATGAATTTTATATAATTTATCTGAGGAATTTTGTGTGGGAATCCAGGGATATGATCTCTATTCATTGGAGCATATCTCCTTTGTATCCTTGGATCCATGTTTTTAAATCAGAAAGGGTCACTGAATATTTTTAACCAGTCTAGAGTTCTCTACTAGTGGAGTCTTTAGGTCTATTGGGGGTTGTGGAGTTTCCAGGTGGGGGGTTTCAACTTTGATGTCCACCATCAACATGATTGGGACTGCTTAATGCATTCCTAGGGGAGTCTATGAGAACTAGTGGGGTCAATAGGGCTACTGAAGACCAGTGGAGTCACCAGGTGGAGGATTCTTACTGTTTTAAGGATGTACTTGTTGTCCACAATCAACAACTAAATACCAATATAAGGATGTTTGAGGGTTTTCTGAGGTCTTAAGGATGTTTAAGATGTTATTTACTCAGAAGGTCCCACCGTGATTTCCATTATGTTAGGGTCCTGTGATTTAATAGATTGGTAGACCAAATGCACAGTGTAACATCAGACCAGTATTTAGAGTCCTAGGACCTAGCCTTCCTGGACTCAGAGAGAGTTCTCTCTATTGTATGAAAATATGTGAACTTGTTTGCTTTTAGGTGGTTGATTTTAGGCTAGTTGTTAAGTGTAGGGTTTGTTGTTTGTTTTGGTTGGGTAAGATGGTCAAGTAGGATCGGTGGAGTGAGAGGCCTTCAGATCATTGGGCTATGGAGTCTATGAAAGTCATGGATATCTAAATAACAAATAAAAGTGCATCAAAGAGCCAATCTAGTATGTTCAATGGATATTTAAGGTTTTGTGTGAAGTGGAATGGACATTAAGTTGGTGCATAAGGTAGGACAAAGGGCAATCAAGAATCCTTTGTCAAATACCTATAACAAGGAGGTCTCAAATACTGATAAGAAAAAGATAAATAATCATGAGGTAGGGAAAACCATTTACTCAATGATAAATATTTAAACAAATAGGATTTCAAGATAAACAATCTAATGAAATATAGAAGGCGAGAAACTCATTTAACTTCTAGTGATTTCACCTTCAAGGTGTGAAAACATACAAGATAACAAATAACTTTAATCAATGAAGAGGGAACTCCTAAACATCATAAATCAAGCTATAAAGAACTTTGAGGAAAACTTACAAGCATGGACAAAGGGCAAGATCAGAACAAGACCTCTTTGGCTTAAGTTAACTAGTAGTACTTCAAAGAGAGATTCCAAGACCGAGTTTAAATATCATCAAATAAGCAGGGCTTACGATAAAACATATTTGGAAACTACCATATTAATCCATGGATGAAATAAACAAGCTTGGGTGGGTCTAGAGAGCAATTAAGGGTTCTCTAAATTGACCTAGTAGAGGAAAACATCAAGACAATAGAAAACAGGAAGGATTAAGGTGCCTCAAACAACATTTCTTAGCCTATACTTTTTTTATCTACAGCAACATAGAAGGATGGATAAAATGATAACAAGAAAACATGAAAAAATAAGAGACACTTCACCATTAACAAAGCTCAGGGATCCTACATGAAAAAATATGAGACACTTCACCATTAACCAAGCTCAGGGATCTTGCAAGAAATCCTTCATCATCATCAATCAAAGCACACCATTCACAAGCTCCACAGCTCCAAATTGCTCTTCAACCTCAAAAAACCATATATTTCTCTTAAAGCTAATCAAATGCAAAAATTTAAAATGAATCCCTCATGCTCTATTTAACTCAACAAAGGAGGGAAAAAAGCCTAGATAGGGTTGGAAAATGTCAAATTTAGTCATAAATGTCATTAATGGCCAAGTGACCATGCAAGACCCAGGGAACAAAATATCCCAAGAAATAAATGCTAAAATAACTTCTTGCACCTAATTTCAGAGTGATTTGCCTCAAAAAACACTATAATATGATTTTTCAATAAATGAGTGTGTTTTGTTGACTTTTGGTCAAAAACACTCCACATAGTCCATAAGCGTAACGCCACCTTCAACAAAAAATAGGCTCTGTTGCAACCAAGTTTTAGACCTCTTCCCGATGTTGGATTTTGATATGTGATGGATCGTTGGAAAGCCTGATGAGTCTACTTTCCAGAAATTCTTATAGTTTCCTGATCTAGCTCCAGTAGCCTATCAAAAATGTCAAAATCCCAACACTCCTATAAGCACAGTGCCAGACTTGAAATAGAGGAAGAAAGGTGAAAAATGAGGGGTTTTTTGACCTTTTGAGGGGTCAAAAATTCTATGATTTCTCTAAAATTTTGTGAGAATAATTTACTAGTTATTAAGAATCCAAAAATGTATATTTTTCCCTCGGAGGGTGCTCGAGGGAAAAGCGTAGCACTAGTGACACTGTGCTAATAGACCTCCAAATTCTCAAAAAATAAAATTTGTCCAAATTTCCTCAAAATTGGTGGAGGTCTCCCTTATGGGGTTTAAGAGACCTGTAAAGAAACTTGTACCAAAAATCTAAGGCCTTCCTAGTATTTTCATCTTTTTAGTGCTTGATTTTAAATGAGGGCCTCCTTGAGTTTTGTCCTTGTAACTTAGTTCCTTCGGGCATAATGTTTGGTCATTTTCTTCTATAAGTCAAGGTCTCTTTTCATCTTCTTCATGTGTTTGTGCTCATCCTTGTAATAATAAATGATGTACTGGGCCATGCCAAGGCTCCTTTGTAGATCTTTTATCTCTGCATTTTTTCTTTGAAGGAGTATGCTATGAGCCCCTTCCTTGTCTTCATTCTCACTATCTAAATCAATGATACTAGGTTTTTGTTCAAGCTCTTTCTTACCTTTCCTAACTCTTTTCAACTTTTGTTTCCCTTTGTCAATATTTGGAGCTAAGGTGGAGGGCATGGTCCCTTACCTTTTGGAGGCAACAAACACTAGTCTAGGCCCTCTTTGGTATGCTGATGAGAAAAGAGTGAGTTTAGTCTTGCTGGTGTCTTCATCATGGCACTGACCTTTGCTACTGTGATCTTAAATTTGACTATCAGCCCCTTCATTATTTTCATTACCCTCATCATTGTTCTGAACATTTTCTCCTTTGCTCTCTTACCCATCATTGAGCCTTGTTTTTAGGGCATATTTGTTGTCTTTAGTCTCTACATTGTCTCCATTGTCATCATCTTCATCATTGGTAGGCTCACTGCCTCTTTCTTCATTGTCTGCCTTTGTATCTTCTTCACTTGGATTTGGTTCATCACAAGGACTTTTTTCCTCTTCATCCTCTATTTCTGTAATATCCCAAAATTGGAACAACAACAATATTCAACAATACTACTTAAAAAATAACGCAGTTCAGCAAAGTAGGAGTAGGAGGCCAATATGGAGGCCCTGGGACTCTCAATAATACATGAAGCACATGCAGTAGATCTGAGATCTTATGCAACAGATTTGCAGAATGATTCAAAATTTCTAAACCAAATACAGGAGTATTCAGATTAGATCTGAATATGACATGGAATAGATTATAAATCCATGGATCACCATAGTGAAGGGCTGATTGCCAACACCAAAAATCTCTCCTCCAAAAGTATGCCAAAACACCCTGCAACTTTACACTTGCAAATAACACAGTACTAGAAGATGGACTGCGTCGTAGACTTTAAGAACATTTTGGCACGATTCCAAGGTATGGATTTGAAGCTCCAATGATCCAATACACTCTTGCTAATGAGATAGAAGACTTTCCCACTGAAAAGAGACACTATATTGGCCTAGATATGAGTAGATATAGCCTCCACTTGCTACATCTTACAAGGACAACCGAACCCTCAACAGGATCTGCATTGTAGTTGGAAGGTGAAGCTTGGCCAAATTCTTGATAGTGGACAATATCAGCAAGACTCTTCCAAGAGGCCTCTCAAGGAAAGAGGTGGGATTCCCAATCAGGAAAACCCAGTGCTAAACAACACTATTCTCAGCTAAAAAACAAGAGAATGATATATGTCTAAACACACAATATATTCAGAAATATAATCCAATCAACAACCTTCTTCCGTTGTCCTCCTCTTCCTTTTATAAGATAGAAGTCTTGCAAAACCCTAAACCATCTCAATAATTTAGCTTCTTTCACATGTGCCACCTCCAACTAAGACTGTGTTGTGCATCAATGAGGTTCATCCCCTATAGACAACGTTTTTGATCTGGTCATGGTTGACCCAGTCAAATGTCTCAATCCCTTTCACACATAAGGGTGTTTTATTAAGATGGCCCAGATTTATCTCTGTTCACATAGGGCATTGATTTATTCATTGTTTTAGGAGTTTTTATTTTCCTCCTTTACACATTTATTCATGCAACAAGAAAATGAAACAAAATTGTATATTCCCATTAGCTTGGGCTAATTGGGAATATTACAGTCCTCCCCTCCAAAATGTTGCTTGCCGTCAAGCAACTGATAAGGTGAGCGCTGCAACACTTCTCCTCCTCCATTGGTGACACCATCATGAGTTAAGCTTTCTACATAAGCTAAGTGTTCACCAATCCAACCCTCCATGAACTGTTCCTCCAAATTCATTATGAGGTGTGCATAATCCATCCCACAAGGAGTCAAGAACTCAAATGAGAGAAACATGGATGAAACAATACACTCCCTAAAACATGTATCATAAGGTACATACAGAGTCTCCATCCCATGTGGTACAGACAAGATCCCCATCCTCCATCCATACAATCCCATAAAAAGTAAAACCATATCATCAAGGCATGGGAGAAAAACTACATATATACAAACAGAAATGTGAGCATGAGGAGGTGGGTCATAGTCCCACATATGATATCACTGCAGTGCATCTCCTACCTGCATCAGATCAAAGTATCGTAAGTGGTTTCCCCACCACTTACTTGCTACACATGTTATCTCACCATGGCTGAAAGTGTGAGATGTGTTTGATGCCTTTGGGAAGCACCCATCATGAAATAAAATCTGCCTTTGAACAACAAAGGAGTGGCTAAATTCAGAAATTTTAGTGGCCCAATGTTTTCCATGAGATTTACATGATACATCACTCCTCCTTGGAGTCATGGCACCCATAAACATGGTGAAAGAATATGTAAAATCAGAAATTGAAACTTGCATTACATGATCATATTCTTCACCATCAATGTTCCTCAACACATGGATTTGTGCATGGATATTTCTCCTCTTTCAAAAGAAGGAAGATATGGTTGAAATAAATCTTGCATAGAGTCACATGGCTACCCCAACTCCACATAGTTCATGCATTCTTGAAAATGCTGATGTAGTTCTTCTTTCAAGCCTTCCCAATCAAAGCTCCTCATGATGATCTTATAGATCCTCATGAAATACATATGACTGAAATAGAACTCTTTGTATGCTCCTTGTAGTAACTTCTGCTTGAGCTTAGAAGCTCTAGACAAGAAGATCCTACCATGATGATAGATGATCCCTCCTTGGACTAAGTAGCCCTCTTCATGTAGTTGGTCATCAAGTATCATACAAGTGTGAAGATCTTTGGAATAATCCACTAGCAGTTGGGATTTCCAATATAGATGTACACTGCTCAACAATGACAACGCCGATGATGCATCAACAAAAATTTCTGTCATATCGCTGCTCTTCTCCTTGAAACCTCCTATGCAAAATCTATGTGTTGGAAGGCTGTTACATCCCTTATTCTCCTCCCACAGCGTAGATCCAGAAATGAGAGGGGGTGATGATGATGAGAGAAGAAAATATCCCTCCTTCTTGTGCTTCCCCAATCCTCCTAGCATTGTAGCTTTGTCTTCTAATGCTCCCATCCCTCTTGGATCTGATTTTGGAGCATCATGTAGTGAGATATTTCCCACCAAAACTGAATTTGGTGACCTCCAAGGTGGTTTTCCACTAGATAAGAGTGTCCCATGCAGAAATATCATGAACATAATAGATAGGACGGTAAGGTCCTTGCTTCCACTGCGAAAATCCATCTCTGTTTTCCGTGTGGAAGTGTTATGTGAGGGGTAAGTATGCATGCCTTTGATCATTTGATTTTCACCACTGTTCTTGTCCACCTATTCCATTTGCAAAGCCTCCCAATCAGTGGTGACTTTCCCCAATGTAATCAACCATTGAACACAAAAAATGACATTGGTGTCTGGTATGTCAACTGCAAAGAAGTGATCAACCAAAGTCTAGGTACCCATGGTGACTAAAAGTGATGGGACATAATGCATGAATTGCACTGTTCTATCTCCTGGGACCAAAATAGAGAATCCCTCAAAAGTTTTAGTGGGTATTTCCCTCTTTTGCACAAGATGGGCATTAATGAATTTTTGGGTAGCCCCACTATCAATCAATACAGAAACCCTCTGATTCATGATTGAACCTTGAACTCTTAAGGTCAAGTACTTGGGTACTCCTCTCAAAGATGCAAGAGCTCCTCGAATAGGACCAAATTCTCCATTTCCATCTCCTGATGGTGTTGGATATCCTTCAACATTGTCAGTGCTGTGACCCCTTCTTGGTTCATCATCTTCATATTCTTCAAAATATGAGAATACCTCTATGTAGTGTGCTTTACCAGCAGCACATCTATGTCCAGGTACCCATGGTTCTTAGCAAGTGAAGCATAGCTTCTTCTTTCTTAGATCTCTCCACACTTCATCAGAAAGAGGCTTATTGTATGAGCTCTCCTTTGAAGGAGCAACTTTCTTTTCCTTTCATTTTGAAGGAAAAGAGGGCTTGTGCTGAAAGTTTTCCTTTGCTTTTGGAAAGGCATCTTGAAGGTCTCTAGCTCTCCCAATGGCATCATGCAAGATAGTGGGATTGGTAGATTTTACCAACACATGAAGAGGTTCATCTAGACCATTGATGAACATGTACACCCTTCTTGCTATAGACAAATCAGGGACCATAACAGATAATCTCAAAAATTCAGAAATATAAGACTCTGTATTACCTGATTACTTCAAATTTGCAAGGCTCATGAAAGGTGCCTCTGGATATTTTCTTTCAAACCTTTCCACTAGCCTTCTAGTGAAATCAGAATAAGAAATCACATTGGCATGACCCAATGTAGACAAGCCATCGAACCACTAGTTGCGTGCTTCACCTTCAAAGTGCAATGCTACAATCTTGATAGCGTCCATCTCAGGGACCTTGTTCAACTGAAAGTAGATTTCAAGTTTTTCTACCCATGCTTTGGCAGAACAAGTGGATGACCCATCAAACTTGGGTAAAAAGAATCTTCCCATAGAGTGATGTTGATCATGATTTTGAGTGAATCCACCATCTCTATGTTGATTCCTTGGTCTTATTTTTTCTTTGAGGTGACAAAACTCTTGAAAACTCAAGTGATCCTTGAATCTCTGATTCTGAGACTCATATTCTTCGAAGTAGTCTTCAAGGGATGCTTGATCTTGAGGCCCTTCATTTTCCACAACAAAAAAAGTAGGCATGGTAGTGCATTGTGGAACTTGTGGCTAGTTCGCTGGTTGATCATTCCAGTGATGAGACATGCCAGAGCTTTCTCCAAGATGAAATCTCTTAGGAAATTCCTTGATTCTGTCCATTCTCATCTCTTTGATCTCTCTAGCAAGATCTTGCATGGCTCTCAAAAGGATCTTAGGAAGATCATTTTCTTCTACATCACTTCTAGATTCAGGGGCTTTACCCTTGTCTTTATCATAATTTGTGTAATCAAATTTCTTCTGTCTTCTTTTGAGATACCTCTTCTCTCTGTCAGTAATAGGCTCTTCTTCTTCTAAAGACATATTGGCTTCTTACAGGCTGTGCCAAGATGATTGCTCTGATACCACTGTAATATCCCAAAATGGGAACAACAACAATATTTTACAATACTACTTCAAAAATAACACAGTTCAGCAAAGTAAGAGAAGGAGCCCAATATGGAGGCCCTTGGGACTCTCAGCAATACATGAAGCACATGGAGTAGATCTGAGATTTTATGCAGTAGATATTCAGAATGATTCAAAATTTCTGAAGAAAATATAGGAGTATTCATATCAAATCTTAATATGACATGGAATAGATCATAAATCCATGTATCACCACAGTGAAGGGAAAATTCCCAACACCAGAGATCTCTCCTCCAAAATTATGCCAAAACACCCTACAAATTTACACTTGCAAATAACACAGTACTGCAAGATGGACTACACTCTAGACTTTAAGAATATTTTGTCCTGATGCCAAGGTATGGATCTGAAGCTCCAATGATCCAATACACTCTTTCCAATGAGATAGAATACTTTCCCACTGAAAAGAGGTACTAGATTGGCCTAGATCTGAGTAGATCTGGCCTCCACTTGCTATAGCTTACAAGGACAACCAAACCCTCAACAGGATTTGCATTGTAGTTGGAAGGTGAAGCTTGGCAAAATGCCTGATAGTGGACAAGATCATCAAGACTCTTCCAAGAGGCCTCTCAAGGAAAGAGGTGGGATCCCTGATCAAGAACACCCAGTGCTAAACAACACTATTCTTAGCTAAACAACAAGAGAATGATATATGTCTAAACAGAAAATATATTCAGAAATATAATCCAATCAAAAACCTTCTTCCATTGTCCTCCTCTTCCTTTTATAATATAGAAGTCTTTCAAAACCCTAAACCATCTCAATGATTTAGCTTCTTTCACATGTGCCACCTCCAACTAAGAATACACTGTGCATCAATGAGGTTCATCCCCTCTAGACAGTGTTGTTGATCCGGTCATGGTTGACCCAGTCAAATGTCTCAATCCCTTTCATACATAAGGGTGTTTCATCAAGATGGCCCAGATTTATCTTTGTTCACATGGGGCATTGAATTATTCAATGTTTTAGGAGTTTTTATTGTCCTCCTTTACACATTTATTCATGCAACATGAAAATGAAACAAAATTGTATATTCCCATTATCTTGGGCTAATTGGGAATATTACAGTCCTCCCCTCCAAAATGTTGCTTGTCCTCAATAAACTAATAAGGTGAGTGCTACAACACTTATCCTCCTCCATTGGTGACACCATCATAAGTTAAGATTTCTACATAAGATAAGTGTTCACCAATCCAACCTTCCATGAAATGTTCCTCTAAAGTCATTACAAGATGTGCATAATCCATCCCACAATGAGTCAGGAACTCAAATGAAACAAACATGGCTGAACCAATACTCTCCCTAAAACATGTAGCATAATGTACAAAGAGAGTCTCCATCCCCTGTGGTACATACAAGCTTCCCATCCTCCCTCCATACATTCCCATAAAAAGTACAACCATATCATCAAGTCATGGAAGCACAACTACATATATACAAACATAAATTTGAGCATGAGGAGGTGGGTCATAATCCCACATACGATACCAGCGCAGTGCATCTCCTGCCTGCATCAGATCAAGGTATGGTAAGTGGTTTCCCCACCACTTACTTGCTGCACATGTTATCTCACCATGGTTGAAAGCGTGAGATATGTTTGCTGCCTTTGGGAAGCACCCATCATGAAAGAAAATCTCCCTTTTCACAACAAGGGAGTGGCCAAATTAAGAAATTTTAGTGGCCCAATATTTTCCATGTGATATACATGATACATTACTCCTTCTTGGAGTCATGGCCTGCATAAACATGGTGAAGGAATATGTAAAATTAGAAAATGAAACTTGCTTTGCATGATAAGATTCTTCACCATCAATGTTCCTCATACACATGGACTTATACATGGATCTTTCTCCTCTTTCAAAAGAAGGAAGAGATGGCTGAAATAACTATTGCATAGAGTCACATGGCTATCCCAACTCCACATAGTTCATGCATTCTTGAAAAT
Source organism: Pinus albicaulis (assembly GCA_034641835.2). Lineage (NCBI taxonomy): Eukaryota > Viridiplantae > Streptophyta > Pinopsida > Pinales > Pinaceae > Pinus > Pinus albicaulis. The sequence continues at coordinate 67,042 of MU968551.1, read as the reverse complement.
GCTGATGTAGTTATTCTTTTAACCCTTCCCAATCAAAGCTCCTCATGATGATCTTGTAGATCCTCATGGAATAATGTGGTTGAAACAAAACTCTTTGTATGCTCCTTGTAATAACTTCTGCTTGAGCTTAGAAGCTCTAGACAAGAATATCCTACCATGTTGATAGATGACCCCTCCTTGGACTAAGTAGCACTCTTTATGTAGTTGGTCATCAAGTATCATACAATTGTGAAGATATTTGGAATAATACACTAGCAGTTGGGATTTCCAATACATATCTACACTGCTCAACAATGACAGCGCTGATGATTCATCAATAGAAATGTCTATCATGTTGCTGCTCTTCTCCTTGACACCTCCTATGAAAAAGGTTTGTGTTGGAAGGTTGTTCCTTCCCTTCTTCTCCCCCCACAATGCAGATCCAAAAATAAGAGGGGTTGACGATGATGAGAGAAGAAAATCTCCCTCCTTCTTGTGCTTCCCCAATCATCCCATCGCTCTAACTTTGTCTTCTAATGCTCCCATCCCTCCTGGATCTGATTTTGTGGCATCATGTAGTGAGAGATTTCCCACCAAAACTGAATCAGGTGGCCTCCTAGGTGGTGTTCCACTAGATAAGAGTGTCCCATATAGAAATCTCATGAAAATAATAGATGGGATGGTGAGGTCCTTGCTTCCACTACACAAATCAATATCTGTTTTCTGTGTGGAAGTGTTATGTGAGAGGTAAGTATGCATGACTTTGATCATTTTCTTTTCACCACTCTTCTTGTCCACCCATTCCATTTTCAAAACCTCCCAATCAGTGGTGACTTTTCCCAATGTAATCAACCATTGAACACCCAAAATAACATTGGTGTCTGGTATGTCAACTACAAAGAAGTGATCAACCAAAGTGTAGGTACCCATGGTGACTGAAAGTTATGGGACATAATGCATGCATTGCATTGTTCTATCTCCTGGTAGCAAAACAGAGAATACCTCAAAAGTATTAGTGGGTATTTCCCTCCTTTTCACAAGATGGGCATCAATGAAGCTGTGGGTAGCCCCACTGTCAATCAATACATAAACCCTCTAATTCATGATTGAGCCTTGAACTCTTAAGGTCAAGTACTTGGGTACTCCTCTCAAATATGCAAGAGTTCCTCCAATAGGAGAAAATGCTCCATTTCCATCTCCTGATGGTGTTGCATCTCCTTCAACATTTTTTCAGTGTTGTGACCCCTTCTTGGTTCATCATCTTCATCTTCTTCAAAATCTGAGAATACCTCTATGTAGTGTGATTTACCAGTAGCACATATATGTCTAGGTACCCATGGTTCTTCACAAGTGAAGCATAGCTTCTTCTTTCTTAGATCTCTCTAGACTTCATCATCAAGAGGCTTCTTGTATGAGCTCTCCTTTGAAGGATCAACTTTATCTTCCTTTCCTTTGGAAGGAAAAGAGGGCTTGTGCTGAAAGTTTGCCTTTACTTTTGGCAAGGAATCTTGAAGGTCTCTAGCACACTCAATGGCATCATTCAAGGAAGTGGATTTGGCAGATTTTACCAGCCCATGAAGAGGGTCATCTAGACCATCGATGAACATGTACACCCTTCTTGCTGTAGAAAAATCAAGGACATAACAGATAATCTCAAAAATTAGCATACACTTTATTACCTAATTGTTTCAACTTGTGAATCCTCATGAAGAAGCCTCATTTTCTCACAAACCTTCCACCAAATTCTTCTAGTGAACGTAGAATAAGCAGTCACACTGCATGAACCAATGTAGACAAATGGCTGAACCACCATTGTGTGCTTCACCTCACCAAAGTGCCTTGTAATCTTGGAGGCTTCCATCTTGTGGACCTTGTTCAACTGAAAGTAGACAAGTTTTCTACCATATATGCATAAGGACACCATCAAACTTTTTTTTGGGTAAAAAGAATCTTCCCATAGAGTGATGTAGATCATGATTCTGAGTGAGTCCACCTTTTCTATGTTGATGCCTTGGTATTATTTTATCCTTGAGGTAACAAAACTCTTGAAAAATCAAGTGATCCTTGAATCTTTGTTTCTGAGACTCATATTCTTCAAATTAGTCTTCAAGGGATTGTTTCTATTGAGGCCCTTCATTTTCCACAACCAAAAAAGTAGGCACGCTAGAGCCTTGTGGAACTTGTGGCTGGTTCAATGGTTGATCATTCCAGTGATGAGACATGCCAAAGCTTTCTCCAAGATGAAATCTCTTAGGAGATTCCTTGATTCTTTCCATTCTCATCTCTTTAATCTCTCTAGCAAGATCTTGCATGGCTCTTAAGAGGATCTTAGGAAAATCCTTTTCTTCTACATCACTTCCAGATTCAGGGGCTTTACCCTTGTCTTTATCATCATTTATGTAATCAAATTTCTTTTGTCTTCTTTTGAGATACCTCTTCTCTTTGTCAATAAGATGCTCTTCTTCTTCTGAAGACATATTGGCTTCTTACATGCTGTGCCAAGACGATTGCTCTGATACCACTGTAATATCCCAAAATGGGAACAAAAACAATATTCAACAATACTACTTCAAAATAATGCAGTTCAGCAAAGTAAGAGCAGGAGGCCAATATGGAGGCCCTTGGGACTCTCAGCAATACATGAAGCACAAGGAGTAGATGTGAGATCTTATGCAGTAGATCTGCAGAATGATTCAAAATTTCTGAAGCAAATACAGGAGTATTCAGATCAGATCTGAATACGACATGGAATAGATCATAAATCCATGGATCACCACATTGAAGGGTAGATTCCCAACACCAGAGATCTCTCCTCCAAAATTATGCCAAAACAACCTGCAACTTTACACTTGCAAATAACACAATACTGGAAGATGGAATGCGTTGTAGACTTTAAGAACAGTTTGGCCTAATGCCAAGGTATGGATCTGAAGCTCCAATGATCCAATACACTCTTTCCAATGAGATAGAAGACTTTCCCACTAAAAAGAGGCACTATATTGGCCTAGATCTGAGTAGATCTAGCCTCCACTTGTTGTAGCTTACAAGGACAACCAAACCCTCAATGGGATTTGCGTTGCAGTTGGAAGGTGAAGCTTGGCCAAATGCCTGATAGTGGAAAATATTGGCAAGACTCTTCCAAGAGGCCTCTCAAGGAAAGAGGTGGGATTCCCAATCAGGAACACCTAGTGCTAAACAACACTATTCTCGGCTAAACAACAAGAGAATGATATATGTCTAAATAGACAATATATTCAGAAATATAACCCAATCAGCAACCTTCTTATGTTGTCCTCTTCTTCTGTTTATAAGATATAAGTCTTGCAAAACCATAAACCATGTCAATGATTTAGCTTCTTTCATATGTGCCACCTCCAACTAAGACTATGTTGTGCATCAATGAGGTTCATCCCCTCTAGATATAATTGTTGATCTGGTCATGGTTGACCCAGTCAAATGTCTCAGTCCCTTTCAAACATAAGGGTGTTTTATTAAGATGGCGCAAATTTATGTTTGTTCACATGGGGCATTGATTTATTCACTGTTTTAGGATTTTTAATTGTCCTCCTTTGCACATTTATTCATGCAACAGAAAAATGAAACAAAATTGTATATTCCAATTAGCTTGGGCTAATTGGGAATATTAAAATTTTTCATGCTCATCATCATGACCCTCCTCTATTTCCATGTCTTCCACTTCTTCTTCATCATCTGCCCCTTCATGCTCATCATCCTCTTTATGTTCATCATCTACCGCCTCTTCTTCATTTGACTCATTTTCTCCTTCATCCTCTTCATTTGGCTCATTATTATCATCCTCCTCCTTAGTTGGGCTTGACATATTGTCATATTCACCCTTATTTTATTTTGACTCTTCATTGCCACTTCCTACTTCACCTGATGCATCAAGAGAAGGAGAGGAAGGGAGGTTTTCTTGAGGAGGAGATAGAGGAGTAGAGGCAGGAGGATGTGATGATGAGAGTAGGTTTTAGGACTATTTTCTATGGAGCCTAAGAGGGCTTCTCTTGAAAATGAATTGCAAACACCCTAACTCATTCTCCCTGAAAAGACACTTAGTTTGTTCAAGGAGGTAAAAAGAGAGGCTCAATTTGTATTTAAGACCTAGGGTTTGCACAACTAGGGTTTGAAGGATAAAAATGAAAATGGTGGTGATGGAAACCTTTACAAATGAGTGATATGGAGGCAAGTGTATGACTATTTTACCTTGAATTTGAGGGAGGGTTTGTTTTGAACCAGCTTGTGGTTACCCTATTTTCACATGTTTTTTATTTGATGATGGTTTGCATGGAGTTTAGAATTAGTAATTTTGCAATGAGGACCTAGGGCTTGCCAAACTAGGTTTTAATCATTTCGTTAGCCACAAAATTAGGAAAATTTATTCGAGGATAAGCAGGAGAGGTCACCTACCATATTTTAACTCTTTTGCAGGTCTTTGGAGGAAAATTGAAGGATGAATTTTGAGCCTTTGGGAAAATTTGTTGCAAGTTTGGAGGAAATTCTACATTAGCGTAGCGCCAGGCTATAAGCACAATGCCACCCTCTATAAACGCAGTGCCAAAAAAGGGTCCACTTGCAGCCAAGTTTTGATGACCTTCCCGATGTTGGATTTGGGCCTGTGATAGATTGTTGGAAAGTGTAACCTGTATAATTTGAAAATATACCATGATATACCTTATTGGAGTTTATTTTCTCTGCAAAAAAATTATTTTACCAAGACTGGTCAAAAAGTGCTGAGTGATGGTGTAGAAATGCAAGGTGTTGGTGCAGAAATGCAGAGTGTTGGTGCAGGCGACGTTTTGAGGCCTTTCTTAACTCAAAATTGAGCTCATGATAGCTCATTGGAAATATAAGTTGTCATTTGACTCATTAATCAAGTCATTTGGACACTCCAGCTATGAGAAAAACTGATTTTCCCAAGGTCACTGAAGAAGTGCAGAAATTCTCCTAGGACACTTGTATTTTTGACATTTATCCCAAACCATGATACCTGTGTAAAAAATAAAGGAGTTTTTTATTAATGGACGTATTATGGACAAAAAAATCTCTTATCTTTTTCAAATTCAGCTCTGTTTGGTCAAAAGCATAGTTTGAAGCAAAACTAGCCCTAGGAGTGACAAATGGCTTGACTCTTGGAACGAATTCTTGGAAAATGATAGAAGCATAATGTTTATGAGTTGGTATGGATTTATTCTTGCTGATATGAACTATCATGTGGATAATTTTCTCCTATTCCTATCTTACATAGAAAACCCTAGCTTAGTTAGAAGAGGAAATTAGGGTTTGGTGTAGGCAAAACAAGGGATTTTAGGACTGGTTGTAGAGGGAGGGGAATGAAGGGGTTAAGGGTTGTATAAATTATTGGGGAAATTTTGGGGGATAGGGATAGATGTTAGAGAGTAGGGGAAAGTGGAATTTCAATAATTGAGTGAGGGGAAAGGGTATAAAAGGGAAAAACACAGGCCTAATCTTGAAAAGTGTCAAATTGTAGCAATAGGCTAGGTTTGTAGAAAATGATGAGTTTGAGGGATGGGAGTGATGGGAAGTGTTTATGAAGGTATATTAAGGATAGGAGGAGGTGAAATAGCATCAAGATATAGGCCTTGTTGATTACTTAACCATGGAGGTCATGAAACCAAGGAAGATGCCCTCAAAAACCTTAGATGGACAATGGAGTCATAGGCAAGGGACAAACAGAGTAATGAGATTATGGGTAGGAAAAAAGGATGGAAATGAGAGGCACAAGCCATTTAGAGTCTATAAGAGTTACAAGGTGATCATGAAATGGAAAAATGGTAGGATAGTGAAAAAATTTCTCTAAGGATAATGAAGGCAATGAGATTTCTAAAACTCACAATGTTCATGGAATTTTGTCTTTAGAAATCAAGGAGAAACATTTAGTCATCTATAAATAGCAAAAAATTACTGATGACTCACAGGTTGTTTCTCCTACACTTGTTAATGGTTCACATCATTGACCGGTAATCAAGTGATTTTCTAGCATGTTTGACTTCAACACATCTATTCACATGTTGGAATTTGTACCTTGATTGAGTGGTGTTGGAGTGCAAGACCTTGGGCTTCGATCAAAAAAATCCAGGTTGCGAGGAGTGATGAATCATTCATGATTATATACATGATTCTTTAGACTGATGGTTGTGACCATACCGTGGGTTCTCTTGTTTTTATCCTCTCTATACGGATGGCTGCACCCATGCCATGGATCTATTTCATATGATCCCTGCATTTGAATGGCTGCGTCCATGCCAAGGATCCATTCACATGATCCTCTTCTTGATGGATAGTTGTGCCTATACCATGGATTCATGTATTTTCATCAGAAATTTCAGTTGTGTATATGTATCTATGATTGATTTGCAGGCCTCCTGACAACGGTGTCTAGTTCGTTGCACATAATTGTAAAGAATTTCATCCCTCACTCATATTTGGACTTCATACTTTATGGGGAATCTGTTACAAATCAATTTGTCACTATCCTTGTACTCCTCATTCCTTGATCCTGGAGGACCCATACAGTGACCCTTGTGTACTTTCCAAGCATGGAATACATACCCCTGAACCACATTTTGTCTGCCAAATCATCTCCCTTTAAAAATTTTCTAAAAAATCCTTATAAAAACCTAGTTTTCAAGGTTGGTTCTTTCTCTCAATGTTTGAACCGCGCCGATAGTAGAGATTTACACTGAGGCTCACGCCAATCAGTGCTCTATCCTAATGTCTGACCTGTGACGATCCTGTTTTGGAAAGTGTTTTAAATAGAAAGGAAGTTTTTGTGACTAGAAGCTTCGCGAGGCGGTGAGCTAGAAAGTTTGTTTTGAGGATATGGTCGAGGAATTCCCGTTTGGGCTTCTTGTTCCCAAGAAATAGGAACTACTCTAAAGGATAAGCTCTTTTTCCATCATTTGAGGGCCCATATCATGCTCCTCCATTTTTATATAAGGAGACCTCCTTCAGCTCTACAGTTTTAGTTAGTGAGTGATGATGGAAAGGAGAAGAAATTATAGATTCGGGAGAATAGTGGAGAGTGTGATTGTTTTTGTGTGTTGGGAGCCTCAGATAGGGATATATTCTTGAACTTTGTGTAGAAAGTTGCTGCAAAAATTCTTGGATACGAGTCTTGCCCGAGGAGAGAGCCTCAACATCAAGGCTTGGTTGTAAACCCCCTTGTATTTATCGTAATAAAATGCATCGATGTTTATCTTCCTCTTGTTTTACATTTATGATAATTTCTAGCATTCCTTGATGGGTTAGATTAGGTTGTAATTTTTTCATGTTTTTCATTATTTTATGCTCGTCGTGGTGTCTTGACTGTCTATACAGGTAATTGAACATTAGTAGCAGTGTGTATCGAGCTTGAGGAATAATGACAGATCAAAAAGCTTCGACGAAAGGTGACAACATAACATTAGAATAGGGTAGGCCATCTTCTTTGCTCTAAATTTCATTTACAATCTAGGAAGGTAGATGTTAGTATGTTCTTGTAGTTTCTAGACCCACCATAGGGCAAGAGGGATCGCCTCTGTGCGGAGGATTTGTTGTATGGATTAATTCGTCTTGCGGACAAGACCGATCTCCCTAGTACTAAAAGTATCTAGCAACAAATAGCCAAACATACTAATCTTTCTCTAAGCATGTAAGGTTTACAAAAAGCTCTATAGAGGTGTTAAGGACTTACCGTTTGTCCAGTGCTTGTTTGAAGTCGTCAATTTCCCTCGCGCGCTTGAAGGAGTTTTCCTCGTAAACCTGCAGTCAAAAATAAGAAAAATATTACATAGCACTTGTATAGAAATCATCATAAACCATGCTTATCATAGTGATCAAGGAATCTATGAAATAAACCATTGATTGAAAGCTTATTGAGAAAAATGAGTATATTTGTATTAATTTCAAAAGAAGAAAATCCTTACAACCTGAGCCTTGATGTTGCACAGGACTTTCCAGGGTCCGAAGCAGGAGTCTACTTTACTTTGATAAGCTTTGCACTCCTCCAACCAAGACAAATAGAGGTATGTAATCTCTCCTCACAAAATTCTTAGTTAACTGAGTCTAAATCTCAACAGCACTTAACCTCAAATATTCTTAAGCTTGAACTCCCTTTGAGGCTACCCAATGCCTCTTTTTATAGTGGAAAAGAGGAGGTTTTATGTTCCAAGTATGAAGGGATAGAATCCTCCTTCAAAGGGATAAGCTCCTCACATCAAGGGGTTAGCTCCATAAGGTAAGGTATTCATGCACCTCACAAGAGCGGTTCTGCCACTGCAAGATCCATTCTAGAAGCTTCCAGAATTTACTTTAATTGAGATTTTTGGGATTTACTTGCGCCTTTTTAATCTTACAGGGGTCCGCACCTATAACAAAGATAAAGTGTGTTCAGGAACGCAGGAAAGCTGAACATTGGGTGCGGGACCGCAGGCAAGATAGCCAGAAAATGCGGCACCAAAGTTTAGGAGACTTTTAGGAATTTTTTCTGATTTTCAAGGCTTGACATGAGGAACTGATATGTTAGACTTGCAAAAGGGAGAAATATGAGTAATAATGAGCTCATACACATGGCAGAATGTCAGGATGACAATTTTCAGTGTAACAGATTGCCCCCTAAAGTGCAAAGTCTGGAATAGATGATGCTGAAGTCTGTCATATATGAAGAGTGCAGTACTTTATCATTTCAAGGATCATCCCGTGGTCACCCCAGTCAGCACCTGTAAAAACATTCAATGAAAAATATATATGTATACATATCATCACTGAGGTAGGCATTCCCATACTCAGATTAAACTAACTAAAAACTGATTCAACTGTTCTGATACAGGAATGATTTTGAGTACATCACAGTATAGACATATGTGAACATAGTATGGATGCAGCCATCTGTTTATAAATAGTCCACTGTATAAATGATAACAAAATTCCTCGCAGCTTGGATGGTAGAAACTAGATCCAGGGTCTTGATTTCTGCATCTCGAACTAGTACGATTCTATCCATGCGAATGAATGTGTCGAAGTCGAACATGGTAGAAACCACTTGATTACCAGTCAATGATGTAAAATGTTAACAAGTGTGAGAGTAACCACCAATAATGTCAATGGCTCTCAAAGTACCCAGTACAATCCATGAAATGTGAATGAATGAGCTGAAGTCGAACATCTCACGGAATCATTCGATCGAAGGTCAATGATGCAACCTGTCGTCGAAGGCGAGAAACCTGCCATTGAGGCATGCAGATTTCAAGGTACTGATGATTTCTAGATCAACTTCCTAGATAATGAGCTGTCGTCGATAGAAAGTGATCCGTCATAGGCAAGCCCACAACACGAAATCATAGATCAAGTTTTGAAAATATATTGGCAAGGACTGACTCAGGGATGGTCAAAATGGATGACAGATATTTTGCAGATGAATGGTTTATTTAAACTGTCCTCTTGAACACATAACGACACTGCAGATGGCTTGGCGACAATTGACCCAAAGCTAATACCCAGAAACCGGATGAAAACTTTCAATGAGGTTTGATTAACTGTTAGGCAAAGGATTTCCCAACCCAGGTGAATGAAAGTGTCGTGTTCAAGAGTGGTTGACTGAATTTTTGAAGAATCAAAATACAACAAACACGCCCATTTTCCTCTCTTTTCCCCCACCATTTCTGGCAAGTACCTCTTTATTTTTGACAAGCTTGAGGAGGATAACATTTTCTTGTTTATAAGCTCATCCTTCGGATGAGTCCAACTTAGTTTAAGATTCGAACCCTAAGAAGGAGTGGTTTGTTCCTGTTGAAAATTAAATAGGTCCTTTACTGTTAAATTTTAACGAGTCCAATATAGGAGAAACTCGATGTTTTTCAATTTTAGGGAGTCAGAAGAAAAACTTAAGAAAACTCCATGGGTGTACTTTTTCATAAGTTTAGTCTCTCGAGCCCGAAAAAGGATAAAATAATGCGGGAGAGAACTCTATTGACCGTAATTAGTCAACGTATACCTTTTTCGTAAATAGTCCATTTCAGTCCGTAAAAGGGGTAAACTTATATTGAAGGGACGATTATTCATTTACTTTAACGAGTTCGAACAATCAAGTACTCGGCGATATTTTCATGTTTAGAGAGTTTGAAAAGGGCTTAAAAGAGGACTCCAATGTTTCGTTTTTTCATGGATTTTTGAAAGAGTTCGAAAAAGTGATAAAAGTATGCTCTTTGTTGAAAAATGATCAACTCTCCTGAAAAATCCAATTTCTACACAAAAACTTGAAACATTACACATACCTGTTTAAGATGAGTAAAAATGCTTCAAAAATACCATTTTTAAAGTGAAAAATAAATAAATTAAAAATTCATCTATTCGAAAAAACTTATAAAAAGGACTTTTTCAACTTCATTTTTACCGTTCAAGTTCAGAGTGAAAAGTAGAAGCTTTTGGGTAAAAAAGTTCCTATGAAGATTCTGGAAAATCCGTCTGTTGAAATCGAGAACCATCAGTCCCAGGTAATCCACGACCTCTTAATCTTGCATTTCATCCATTTACAATTCATTTTTAGGCTTTAAATCTTATTTTTAAGGGAAAAACATGGTTTGAAAATCGCCCGCGGGGGTCCGCAGGTGACACACATGGTACCTGCGGACCCCAAATTTTTCTACAAGGAAAAAATTCGTGGGTCCACACTTTCCTTACAGAGCGCATGTGTTCCTACGCACTATTTATGAAGGTAAAGTGTGGTCCCCACGCGTTTAAATTTAAAACTCAAATTTCTCTTTTGCCGCCCAAAATTTTTCAAATTATATTGTTCTAATCTATCTTTTTATGTATTGTAGGATTAACAAGATATTCATTTGGAGAGAACGTGAACATGAGAATGTGGATGACGCCGCAATGCTTCATATGCCCACAATGCAAAGATTAAGAGCATGCGGTTCATATAAATTCTGGGCCATCTAAGGCATGAGAGCATAGGTAGAGCTCCTGACATGGCTGGTAAACAGGTGGAACGTGCAGGACCAGTGTTTCGTTACTGGCAGCCACCAGCTCGAAATCAAGCTGGAGGACATTTATTTTCTAACTGGTTTGTCCAAGAGGGGTGAAAAACTCTCCTTGTTTGGGACTAGGCCAGGTGGCCAGACTGTCGCTAGTCTTCGGCAAGAATTCTGTAATGATGAAGTAGACCCCAGGGACAAACGGATTGATATAAAAACTATCATCCATCCCGAGCTGAAAGTTATTGCATTTACTGTTACCAGGCTGTGCGGGAGTGCAGCATTGCATGTAGCTACCGGTTCTCAGATGCACATTGCTGTGGACTTTTTCGTGGCACCATTTTCAACTGGTGTGATGCTATGTTGGCTAATATAAAAGGCCAACTAACTAGAGCAAAAAATGGGAAACTGAATAACTTTGGATATGGATCCATCGTCGTCTCCTTTGCTCTAGAGAGGATTCCGATGCTAGCTCCATAGAGTATCCCTGTTGATGCAGGTCGACTTAGAGAAACTAGGATGGTTCGTTGGTCCGCACTGATGGCTCGTCACGGTATTGAGGGCGCTGAGATTTTTCGATTTCCTTCTTCATATTTTCGTTGGCTAGATCGCCAAATTTTTGTCATAGAGGACTTTCGGTACGCTGGGATAGATTTCCGCGGTGATCGAGAGATGACTCTCCCAGTAGGGGAATAGTGGGATGATTCAGGTAAAAATATTTCTTCAACAGTTTCTAATTTCTAAAATTTTTTATTTTCGATCGTCTTGTCAAATAATAATTTTTTTTTTTTTGAATACAGATGTAGGCCTATGGCGACCAGCCCATCTCCAACCTTATGAAAGAAGACAACCAGTTGCATCCGCACTAGCTCCAACAGGCCAATCAACAGAAGTCTTGATTGATTTAGAGCATCATCTAGAGCGTTTGACTCTAGATATTCCGGAGACAGACATAGATGACATTCCACTTAGATTGCAGAGATATGTGATTGGTGTTCTAGGACCTTTTAGGAGGTTCCTGTGCAGGGTGGCTCGGGCAGTGGTTTCTTATCGTGATCACCATCAGTGATGGGATGATCGTGTTGTAGACTCATATTTTTGACTTTTTGTGTTATCATTTTCCGATCATAAGGTGTTTCCAACCTATGATCGAAGACGATGTATATTTTTTGAAAACACTTCTATCCTATGATATATCACTATTTACCGGCTATCTGTATACATGTTATGAATGTTATTTGTTTTACTGTTTTGATCACTGCAAATGTCAATTTATCATACTAGAAGCAACTGCGTCTGCTAATGTATTTAAATGTCTTGGAATATGTTGATATTCAATGTAGTCAAATTCATGTTCCAAGAGACGAACTCTTAAAAATAACCGTAACAACACTGGATTTCTAATGGCATAAACCCTGTTAAGCTGTAATACAACAAGTTCAGAATCCAACCTCACAATCAAACTCCGAATCCCAAATGATATGGACTCAGATAATAACTCAATCACTGCACTATACTCGGCAATGTTATTCGTTGTTTGACCAAGGCTTACCCCATGCATGGAAACTAACTCGTCAGAGGGTGAATAGATAACCCAAGCTGCGGAAGAAATGTTCTGTGTACTACGACAAGCACCATCAGCAAAACCAATGTAGGTTTGAAGAGACGTCGACATCTGCAATATCAAGAGTAAAACTCAGATAAGTAGGAATAGTGATAAAACACACTTCTAAACTAGGCACACCTTTCTAATCTAAGACACACCAGCAGTAAATAAATCTAACCTAAAAATATCTCCATACCAAGTTTAAGCATAATATCGCTTCAGATATAGCCCATTTCTGGGTTTATCTAAAGGGATACCATCAAAATCTATCAGCTCATAGGCCCCTTTTGCCAGCTTTCGCTTAACAATAAAAGGACCATGCCACATGGGCATGAATTTTCTAGCTCCTAGCTTATCGTTGGCTTGATCATAAACTAAGACTAGGTCTCCTTCTGAAAAATTTCGAGGGGTAACACTTCTATCATACTGAGCTTTTACTCTTTTGACATGAGCCTCGTTTGCTATTGCAGCGTTTCTCTGATTTTCATCCAATTGAGCCAAGTACAAAAAACGTTTCTCCTCTTCAGACGTAGCTGGGAGTAACTCTATGGCTAATTTCAAAAATGGAATTTCGCATTCAATTGGCAACACAGCTTCCAAACCGTAAACGAGTTGAAAGGGAGTGAAACCAGTTGATGTTTTGACTGAGGTTCGATATGCCCAAAGTGCTGAAAATAACATGGAATGCCAATTCGTCTTGTGAATACCAATAATTCGTCTAATCATGGTGACTAAAACTTTATTTATGGCTTCGACCAGACCATTGGCTTGCGGATAATATGGAGTGGAACTATCGTAGCGCAGGCCAAGCTGTTCTGTCAGTTCAGTCATCATGACATTCCGAAAATAGCTTCCATGATCAGTAATAATGGCTTGAGGAACACCGAACCTAGCAATTATGTGATTAAATACGAAAGTTGCAGCAGTCTTGCCGTCAGCCGAAAATGTAGGCATCGCCTCGGCCCACTTAGTAAAATAATCTACTGCTAAGATAATATAAGCATGCCCCCCAGCCGAGTGAGGGTTACATGTAATAAAATCGATACCCCATTTTGCGAAAGGACCAACAACAATTATGGGATGAAGAGGAGCGGGTGGCGCATGCATCTTATGATCAAAAAGTTGACAATTGGGGCATTTTCGTACTGCATAAATACAATCTTTGAATAACGACGGCCAGAAATAACCAGCGCGCAATATCTTTTGGGCTGTGGCATACCCAGCCATATGACTGCCACATGCTCCAAAATGGCAGTCATTTAAAACCTTTTCAACTTCTTCATGAATAAGACAGCGTCGGAAAACAGAATCTGCACCAAGACGATAAAGTGTATCACCAATAATATTATACTGTTGGGATTGGAAACGTATTTTCTGTCGCTGAGATCGCGAGATTTCAGGCCGAAAATATTGGGTTTGGAGATAAACGATAATATCTCCATACCATGGATCAAGAGTACTGATAAGAAACAGAGATTCGTCCGCAATGGGCTGCTCTGCCACAGTTTCAGTATCAGTAGAGGGGAAATCACACATTAGTTCCACAAAGACCAAGGATTTCTTCGCCTTGGATTTTTCAAATTCCAAGTCGAATTCCTGCAGGATGACTATCCATTTGGAATACTTGCCCCCTAGCAATTGTTTGGTCAAAATGTACATCATAGGGTTGCAATCAGAAATTACCATAGTTTTGCGTAACAATATGTAATGTCTAAATCGTTGGACAGCTTGAACAGCTGCCAAGGCCAATTTCTCCACATGTGTGTATTTGATTTCGGTCGGATGCAGATTCTGACTAAGATAATAAATCACATGTTCAGCGTTAGATTCGTCTTCCTGAACTAAAACCATCCCAATAGTGGAATGAGAAGCAGCGAGGTACAAAATGTAATCCTGGTTGTAGTTGGGAGGATGCAATAACGGTGCATGGGTCAACGCGTGTTTAAGTGCATCAAAAGATCGATCAGCGATCTCATCCCAAAAGAATGGAATGTTCTATTTTAGCAACCGGGTAAAACCTTTTGTAAGCTCGGCGTAGTTAGGAATAAATCGACGTAAAAAGTTTGCTTTCCCCTACAAACTTTGGAGTTGGCGTAAAGTCGAAGGAGGAGGTAATTTGACAATAGCTTCGATCTTCGACGGATCGACGCGAATACCTGCTTTCGAGACAACAAATCCTAGTAAACGACCCGACTCAACACAAAAAACACATTTGTGTGGATTCAGCCGAATTCGATAATGCCGACATCTCATAAAGATAGCACGTAAATTTGCAAGATGGTCAGCCCTGCGTGATGAATGAGCAGGTAAATCATCGAGATACGGTTGCACAATGTGCTTAATGTCATGAAACGCATAAGACATTGCCCTTTGAAAAGTTGCTCCAGCGTTCTTCAATCCAAAGGGTAGTTTGCAGTAAGCAAATGTCCCCCACGGACAAATAAAAGTTGTTTTTGGCTGATCAGCAGGGAGTATGTTTATTTGATTATACCCTGAAAAGTCGTCCATAAAGGAAAACATTTCACTGCTGGCACAATAATCAATTATTTGATCGATATAGGGAGTTGGATAATTGTCTTTAGGACAAGCTCGATTAATATCCCTATAATCGATACATACTCGTATCATTCCTTGTTTTTTAGTCACAGGAACAATATTAGATACCCAATCCGTTAAGGGAATCAGATAAATAAAGCCTGCACGAAGTAATTTTTCAACCTCTGCTTTGATAGTAGCATCTTTCCTAGGATGCATTTGACGTAGACGTTGACGGACAGGCTTGGCATCCGGGTAAGTCTTGATTTCATGTACGACAATTGACAGATCAATTCCTGGCATTTCTTCATAGGACCAGGCAAACACATCATGGAATTCTTGAAATAGGGCTTTATAAGTTTGAATTTCTTCTTCAGCACAGGAAGCACCTATATGAATGTTTTCAATTATTCCAGGTTTTACTGAAATGTCAATTGGAATCGTTCGAGAAATATTTTCCAAATTTAACTCAGAATCAGGATTTTTCAATGGATTCTGCGGTTCCTTTACATATTCAGCAGTAAAAATTGAAGAAAAATCATCTTCAAAATGATCTAGTTCAAGTAAAAACAAAGATCGGTGATGTAGATCTTCCCATGGTAAATCGTCAACAGACAAGAACTCACGAATCTGCTCATCAGTATGAACAAGTTCAGGAAATGCTGTTGTGGCTGAACTAGATATAGAAAGTGATTCCTCATGGATCCCATTCACTGGATCAATTTCGGTTGAAGAGGGGTTGGAAAATGACTGTACAGCCTGATATGCAAGTTCAAATGGACTCAAAGGCATCATGCCATCAATTGAATCTAACTCGGATTCGGAAGGTACGATCCAAGGATCATCAAACATAACAGAGTCTGACGAAATCATATGAATAGTTGCAACAGAAGGCGGTACGTTAGGAGGAGGAATGGAAAAAGTTCCTAGCAAACCAGAATCTTTAATCAAACCTACTCCAACATCCTTATATGGGATAGTCGTTTTACCAACGTGCTGGATTGTTTCTGTAGAGGCTGGGTCAGAAGTAAAATAAGTTAACTGATCTATTGTAACGATCCTTCCTTGATATGGAAATTTTATGAGTCGGAAGACCAAAGAGACAACAGCAGTCATAGCATAAGACCAACTACGACCCAGAAGAAGGTTGTAATCTAGAGGGGCATCAACCACTTCCACATCTAGATTTACAATTTTACCTTCAACCCCTATGGGTAAATCCTGCAAAATACCAAAAGGGTGGAAACCTCAACCATCAAAAGCCTTAAGAATCGTCGGAGATTGGTTAAGTGTAGGAGAACCAAGTGATTTCCAACACTGAATCGACATAATACACGTTGAAGCTCCCTCATCAATCACAGTCCGATAGATCGGTCTGTTTTTTACTAACACTGGTATCTGGAAAGCCATTTGATGAGGTAGACGAGGTGTACTATTTTCTAAATCAAATATTATAAGATTAGAATCCTAAACATCTACAGCTCCTATAGAAGACAAAAGTAATTTACGCTGTGCTAGGCATGATTGCAGCACTTCCAAAGCTGACATTGCTGAAGGAGAAATAGCTAAGTCTTCAACAATGTTGTAATTCTGAGCAGCTCTCGCATGTGGATTGAAAGCTGATTTACGAAGAACACCTTTAGCAGGCGGTTTGATTATTAAGTCTAGATTTGGTTTCTCGATCTGTAGTGGACCAGAAACAGCAGGAGGTGTAGTTGATGTATTTGCATTAGAATATTCTGCTTCTTTATCATCAACAGGATTCTTAGTACCATAATCTTTCGATTGCGTCGCAATCCTTACATGAGACATCATCAAAATTGGCTCTTCTGAAGCAGTCGAAGTAGAACCAACCATCTTACTATCTTGAGTCGGAAAAGGATCCTTCAAGATAGCAGGTTGTGAACCTTTGACGAATTTCGCAACCTCGGCCCGATGTGGGCATTCCTTAGTAAAATGATCTTCGTCACAAATGTAACAAGGATAACGTGGTTTACGTTTTTCGTCATTGGATTCATTTTTATCAGTTTTTTCTTTCGAATTCTTTTTGTTTTTATTCTTCCCTTTCTTTTTACTACCAGATTTAGATTTAGCTATAGATGTCTCCACAACATGAATATCGGCAGAAACTTCGGGGGAAGATTCTCCTTTCGGGGAATCAGGTAAAGTTATAATTGGAGAATAATTCTTTGAAGATTTCTTCTTGCTTTTAGTATTGACCGTACCAATCATACCGTCAGCGGCATGAGACCCTGAAGGAGCAGCAGCTATTTGACCTTGTTTTGGAAGGTCTGGGATTTTTTCATGTAAAGTACCTGACTGCGTATAAACGAGGTCAAGGTACTGAGCTTGAGCAATTACTTGCTCTTCAGTAACAACACCAGCTTTAGCTACATCTTCGGTAATCTTGGGTAACAATGATTTAACAAACCATTCCGCCAAAATTTGATCCGGAATATAAACTTTCACCAAACGTCTCCTACGTCGCCATTCATGGATATGATCAGAAATATACGTAGACGTGGATTGTTTCAGCGAATTTAATAATTTCGTGCCATTGTCATATCTGACTGGAAACTGAAAATGAGTCAAGAAGGTAGTTGCTAACTGACTAAAGTTATGAAACGAGCCTCGTGGTAACTCAATGTACCATTTGGCTGCAAGACCAATAAGAGTTCTTTGGAAAAGACGTAAGCGAATCGAATCATCAATGATTGAATTAGACGCACACCAAAGGTGATAAGTCATGACGTGATTTGATGGATCCTCTCCTGAATTACCTTAAAATTTTGGTATATCACTGGGCAACTTATGCGGCATTGGCGGCCAATACGGATAATAAAAAATTGGATCATTTGTAAGGCGCATCAAATCAGGTAAATCCAAAGTTGCAATAAATGGTAACTGACGGTTAGGGTCGCGAAAACCTTGAGTAGCCAAAGCAATTCCAGGAGGCGGATATCCAGGATAACTTGGAATTGGATTTGCATTAGGAATTGTATAACCTCCTGGAAAACTAGGATTAACCGGACCGAACTGGGGTTGTTGAGGTTGTTGATAAGTATAGCCAGGGTACGGTTGATACTGATAGTTTGGATTTTGTATATAGGGACCGAATTGTGGTTGTCCCTGGTATGGTTGATACATGAATTGTGGTTGACTTGTGACAACTGTACTCATACCAGCTTGTCCCGTAGGCATCTGAACCGAAGTCTGAACCGAAGATCCTGACTGGGGTACAGAGACTTGAGGGATTTGCACGGATGCAGGGATAGATAAACTCGGGGTTACGGATACTCTAGAAGCAGGTGTTACAGGTTGAACAGTCGTAGCAGCAGTTACAGCAGTTTGAGGCGGAGTCTTAGGTGAACTAGGACCAGCTTGCTGAACAGTACTAGATGCAGAAGGTTGAATAGTAGGTTGGATAGGTTACTGAGTTGGACCAGAAATTAAAGGCTGTCCAGGCTGATAAGGCAACTGCACATTATGCTGCATAGGCTGTTGATATTGGGACGGATCCCACACCATATTCATTCCGGGGTATTGTCCCGCAGAAGGTTGAACGTAAGGACCATAACCTGGTTGAACGTAGGGTTGATAAGTAAGTGGTACATTTCCGGCTCCTTGAATAGATGGTTGACCAGAAGGCTATTGGAAACCTTGAATTGGGTACTGACCTTGAGGTTGATAACCCTGAGGCGCGTGTTGAAGCTGGGGTTGATAAGGACCCTGAGGAGCATATTGAGTTTGGGGTTGACCTTGGGGCATATACTGTCCTGAAGGTTGATACCCTTGAGGTGTGTACTGTCCTTGGGGTTGTCCCCCAAAATAATATGATTCCACAGTTTGTCCTGGGAAAAATTGACCTTGAGGTTGCCCCCCAGGTGGTAACTGACTTCCTGAAGGTTGCCCCCCATGCGGTAACTGACTACCTGAAGGTTTCCCCCCAGGCGGTAACTGACTACCTTGAGGTTGCCCCCCAGGCGGTGACGGATTTCTCTGTGTTGGCCCTCCAGGCGGTAACGGATTTCCCTGTGTTGGCCCTCCAGGCGGTAACTGACTGCCTTGAGGTTGAGGATTCGGAATATTACCAGACATCATATAGATTTGCGCTGCGTTCTAGGTTTCAGTTTTAACACCATTGAAACCAGATGACAACACTTGTTCGATTGGTTGAGGAGCTGCTCCCGAGAAAGTACCAGACAAAGCCTGATATCCCGAAGGAACAAAAGGACCACCGTGTAAAAATGATTCTGGTGTCTGGGAAAATATGGATGACTCTCCGGCCATAATGGATGGCGGATAGTAACCTCTGGGTGTAGGATGAAATGGAACTCGAGGTGGAGAAAAAGCAAGACCCGGATTCTCTAAAAAGTTTGTTAAAGATAGATACCAAGCACTAGTTCGAATAGGGCTGTAGAAAATAGATTCACGCTCCCTAATATTTAAGGATTGAGGGGAGTCGGGAAGAGATATATCTTCGTCTGGATTAGTAAGTTCTTCAATGGAAATAAGACCAGCTGGAAGATCGTCAGTGACAATATTTCTTACCCTAGGTGAACCAAGATCACTAGAAGTTGGTGAAATAAATCCTGAGGATGTTTCTAAAACTGAAGGTTCAGTTTCAGGTTCAGAGATTTCAAGTTCGTCAGCCAGTTCACTGGAAGCAGAAATACTACCAGTAACTTCAGAAACTGAAATCGGTTCTTGAATGTATTCTGTTGTAGGTATTTGATGATCAGGATGAACAACTATAGAGGAACTTCCAATTTCTGTTGATCTAATCCTACCACTACTGGATGATACCAGAGCACGAAGCCCTTCAAGCTGACTTGGTGAATATTCAGGGGGTTTCCCTTGTAGTCTCCGGGATTGTCTCGGCAATTCCGCCACGATTAAATATTAACTAATCACACGCAAACAAAGAAAATTTCAATGAAAACACCTAAAGTCTCTAAAGAAACAAACAGCTGAATCACATGCTTAAAAATCTAAGAGTTCAAACCACACACAAACAGTAACTTTCCGTACTAAAAACACTAGTTGGTGATGAAATCCAACTTAGTAGAAATTTAACACAGAAAGGGCGGTTGGAACAGTTACCCCGACAACCTGCTTAATGAAACAGACTGGCACAAGTTTCCTCACAAAACCATCTCGTGTGAAGAGAACCCCCCAGAGAGTCCAAGTGAGTCTAGTCGACGTCTGCTCTAGGTACAGTGAGATCTTTCCTTCACCATCACCTTAGGAAATAATCTTAAGATAATGGACACTAAGGTTACCAACAGTAACAAATATAACTGGGGGAACAGTCTACGATCCGATTTCACGCGCAAGGGCAGAGTAGCAAGCTCAATCCCCTTGAAGGCTCCTCGACATGGTTAATCCGAGGTTTACCGACAAGTGACCCCAGGCTCCTCGACAATGGTTAATCCGAGGTTTACCGTTTGTAATACACGCAAAATCTTCTATCTTCCCCAATGAAACAGAATTGATTGTCTCAGAGGTTCGGACATGATCTCGTGATTGAATTCTTTAAGAGAAGCTTCCCAGATTATACAAATTACAATTGGATTTATCTCCTACCGCAAAATTTGTCTACTTTTTTGTTTTTGCTATCTTGGAGAGTTAACTACTCTCTACTCCAAGATACTAGCCTAAGCTATGTTGGTGATAAGAGCCCTAGAAAATAAAAAGATTGCTAGATGAATTTTAATTAAGCGTTACTTTTAAGAGTTGTTTCTTAAGTCAATGGGTGCGAAAATGAAACTCTGATGGTGTGAAGACTCGATTTCCAAAAGACACTAAAAATGCACCTAAAAATGATAATCATATTGTTTTCTTTCAATGAAATTCTAATTAAGGAAAAGTTAGAGAATGCAATTCTTTTAATAAAAAATTCCTTCTTTAAACATAAAGAATACTTGAAAGAAAATATTTTTGTCTTTTCCAACAAATGATCAAAGCTCACAATAAAAATCCATTTACTTTCCAAAAACTTGAAGCTACAAAACAATTTTCCTTCAAAAGAAATCTAGAAATTTTAAAAGCACTCAAAACTACAAACTAATTTCGAGATCGACAAAGTTTAATAGCACTCAAAACTACAAACTTTAATAATCTAAATGAATAAAAGCTTTAAGATTTTTTTGAAGAATGTTTTTACTTAGTTGTTCAGAAAACTAAGTATCTATTCGTCCAAAATAACAAACAGATCGAAAACACTCAATTATGTTTTTATAAAAAATGAAATTCAAAAACCAATAACAAAGTTTCTTTTCGAAGATTTGCAAAGAAACAGGTAACTCTATTTCTCAATAAAGGATGATTTCACAATCAGGTCAGATCCAGCAAAAATACCAAAAAGAACAAGGTAATATGAGGTACTTCAAAATGTCAAATGCTTCAAATCACTACAAAGACCAAGTGAAATGCAATCCAAAATGCAAAACTTCTAGAAAATCATCAAAACACCAATACTGCTGAGATTTATTAACAGAAAGCTTTTGACAGAAACAATCATCAATCTTGGCAGAAAACAAAAACTGAAAATCAAAATCAAGATAAACTAAAGAAAGAAATCTGAAGTTTTTCAAAACTTTAACAGGGTCCGCAGGCTCCAAGATATCACAGGTGCGGTCCCGCACTGTTTACACAGGAAAAGTGCGAAACTGCCCACACTGTGAAAACAAGGCAAAGTGCGGTCCCAGGAAAAACTAGAGAAAAACTTAAAGGATTTCAAAATTTTCAAAAACAGAGAAAACCTAAGCTACCCAGGCAGATGTCAATCAATCAAAAACCAAGAAAAACGTTTCCTCAAATCAAAATAAAAGAGAACCAAAAACAACAAGTTCTTTCCCCAGCGGAGTCGCCAATTTGTTGTATGGATTAATCTGTCTTGCGGACAAGACCGATCTCCCTAGTACTAAAAGTATCTAGCAACAAACAGCCAAACATACTAATCTTTCTCTAAACATATAAGGTTTACAAAAGGCTCTATAGAGGTGTAAAAGACTTACCGTTTGTCCAGTGCTTGTTTGAAGTCGTTGTTGTCCCTCGCACGCTTGAAGGAGTTTTCCTCGTAAACCTGCAGTCACAAAAAAGCAAAATATTACATAGCACCTGTATAGAAATCATCATAAACCATGCTTATCATAGTGATCAAGGAATCTATGAAATAAACCATTGATTGAAAGCTTATTGAGAAAAATGAGTATATTTGTATTAATTTCAAAAGAGGAAAATCCTTACAACCTGAGCCTTGATGTTGCACAGGACTTTCCGGGGTCCGAAGCAGGAGTCTCCTTTACTTTGATAAGCTCTGCACTCCTCCAACCAAGACAAATAGAGGTATGTAATCTCTCCTCACAAAATTCTTAGTTAACTGAGTCTAAATCTCAACAACACTTAACCTCAAATCTTCTTAAGCTTGACCTCCCTTTGAGGCTACCCAATGCCTCTTTTTATAGTGGAAAAGAGGAGGTTTTCTGTTCCAATTATGAAGGGATAGAATCCTCCTTCAAAGGGATAAGCTCCTCACATCAAGGGGTTAGCTCCATAAGGTAAGGGATTCATGCACCTCACAAGAGTGGTTCTGCCACCGCAAGATCCATTCTAGAAGCTTCCAGAATTTACTTTAATTGAGCTTTTTGGGATTTACTTGCGCCTTTTTAATCTTACAGGGGTTCGCACCTATAAAAAAGATAATGCATTCGAGAGCATTAAGAGCTGAACATTAGGTGTGGGACCACAGGCAAGATAGAGATAAAGTGCGATACTAAAGTTTGGCAGATTTTTAGGAACTTTTATCTGATTTTCAAGGCTTGAAATGAGGAACTGATATGTTAGACTTGCAGAGGGGGAAGTATGAGTAATAATGAGCTCATATATATGACAGAAATGAGGATGAAAATTTTGATTATGTGAGAGCATACTGGACAATATATGAATACCTCAAAAACATGGCTGGAGGCGATTTATTTGAAATAAGGTTGATAAAAGGTGAGAAATGAAGCTAGGGGTGCTAGTGAAGTCCTCCTCTATTGTGCTACTTGAACTTGCAAGAAAGCTACCTATTCATGCAACAAACATTGGAAAATTTATGATGAAGAAGATGGAAAAGATGATTTGAATTAGAAAAGTAAGCCTACTTAAGTATTCAAACATAAATCTAACTCAATATTCTCAACATGTTCATGACAATACCACAACCTATCTATTCTTTCCAATAAATCATAAAGTAAAGAGAAGATTTGGGCCTGTGGTGGAGATCTGCACTCCTCAAGCTCCAATGGAAGAGATGAGAGAGGGAGGCATTGGCACACAAATTTCTGAGATTATATGCTATTGCACCATAACCTATGCAAGCCTAACTACATCAAGGATAAAATGAAGAAAAATAAAAATATTAAATTGAAATGTAAACAAACTAGCGAGAACTCATAAAGGGAACTAGCTACAATGGCAGAAAGATAAATATGAATACACAAGAGAGAGACTAAGGCCAATGGATTGGGCCCTAAACTCCAAGCCTAGTACTCTAAAACTAAATCCATGTAGGAAAATCTGAATACTCATCTTATGGCAGAAAATAGTTTCATTATATAGTCATAAAATTCTCAAAAACATATTACAAGAGCTAAGAGTCTACTAGCTTCCTTCAAAGTTCCAATCCTAATGAGCTCTTGCTCTGCCCTATTTAACCTAAAGGGTAGCTACCAAAAACTCCATAAAAAGTAGGTGATGTGTCCCCTTTGCTTGGAAGAGAAGTGGAGCTTTGGTGTACTTTATCTCCCACTTCCTTGGCTGAATTTGATTTTCAAGCTATTGGAGGGAATCTTGAGGATCCCTTTGCTACCTTTGGGAGTTAAGGATGTGGAAAACCCTCCTATAATCTCTCCTTGCTGTCTAATATGATATTAAATTGTAAAATATTCAAAAAAAGTGGAATATATTCATGATTATCCTACGTTTAAACCATATTAGGCATTCAAAGTATGACAAGCGTTAATCACCATCTGCACTAGCAACATACAACCATAATATAATTAAATTTGAAAAAGAGAGACTAATACTGCTAAAAATGTGACAATTAATCCCTCCAATTACACCTAATTATAGAGTTCATCATCACCACCCTACCAAATGGTTTCTCATCCTCTGAGAAACTTAGTCCTCCTCCATCTCTTTCAGTGATTTAGTTTCCCCTATGACCTCCCAAGGAAGAAGTGAAGGAGTTCCTTCAGGAGGGTAGAACCCAACATTATTTTCTTCCTCTTCCCATTTTCTGTTTTCCTCCTCTCAATCTTTCCCATCACCCAGTCCTAGTAGCAAAGGTGGACTGAGTTTCAAGCCAAGCCACTATATTTTTGTTGCTTTCATATCCCTTTTGTATAATGGTTCCCTTTCTAGAGCACTAAATCTCTCTCGGGTATGGTATTCCATGTTTATGAGACTGAATGGGGGGTCATTCCATCTCCTTTGACTTACCATTATACATTCATCTCCCAACAACCTAGAAACATCATCAAAGTGAGTAATATCTTGTGATTGTGTGTTGAGGTACTTGTCTGCAATTTCACCATCCTTTTATATCTTGAGATGGTTGTTGATGACTCCCCTAGGGCTGAATAGCTATGCCCTAATGTGTAGAGGCTCTCTTTTTTCTCTCCTGATTATCCTCCTTACTTCTTGTGCTCTTGCTTCCTCATTAACCATCCAAGAGGCTAATTCCATCAATTGCATGTCTCCCATTCTAGGGTTAGAGTCCCAAATGTTCAAGTCTATCAACACAAGATTGTGCATGTAGAATTATGCCTTATTTTCCTTGTCTTCCATGCTTGACTAGATGCAAAAGTCAATGAATTTTCTGAAAAGGTAAGGAACCATGAGAGGCTAGTGTCTTGATTTGAAATTGGAGCCACTATTCTTTGAGGTAGACTGCATAAGAGTCTGATGGGTATCTGTGTTGAATGGACTCTATGCACAAATATGCCATGGTGGCCATTTGTTTGTCTTTTTTCTGAAGATGATCTTGCAATATTGCATTATTTTTTTGGGCTTCCTGTAGCTGCTCTTTCAACATGGATTCTTTGAGCCTAACATTAGACAAATCCCTTCCCATCTCAGTGGCCATCTCCCTCATGATACCTATGTCATGCACACCTTTTGTTGTAGAAATTTTCATCCAATGATGAGTACGTGATCTTTCTTGTTCTAACTGATAAAATAAAGTGACTACAAACTTTTGAGGAATCAACATACCCCCTTCAATAAATGCATATTAGGAGATAAGATTTGGTTGAGGGCCAGGGTGTGACACGATTGATATATCTTTGGGGACATGTTTTGGGGAGTTAGGCTCCTCCTTTTCATCTTTCTCTTCCTCCCCCTTGGCATATTTCCCTTCATCTTGTGTTTTTTTCTCCACTTCTTGGGCCTCTTTCCCACCCCTAGGTGCCTTTTCTCCCTCATCCAAGGCTTCCTTCTCTGATTTTGGCCCTGCTAGAGTTTTCTGTAGTAAAGAAAATGTTACCTATAGAAAAATATGTTTTTCCTGTGGTGATCGAGGTGGATATTGGTGGCCACCCACCTATTCCACTTGGGGCCCCACCATTGTCTCTTCCAGTTTTTTAGTTTCGGCACAACTTACAATTTTTGACAATTTTTTAGGTCTTGAAATTCTGGAGATGTTTTGAGGCCCTAAACGATGTTTTTTGGGAAAACCGAGAGTGACCAATCATATCTTTCTTGCACCAAAATTTGTACTCCTTGGATAGATCTTTCTAAGGAGCTATTGAGCACATCAAACGAAGATCGTATGCCAAAGTTATGTCCACGGTAAGTTGAAACATCTATTTACCCAAACCAGGCCCATAGTTTTGGCACTTCATGTCCCAGGGTTAGGGTTTTGGATGTTTAGGGTTTTCCATTATTTGTAAATAATAAATAGGCCCTCGAGCCTCATTGTAATTAAGTTTACAGACCTGTATCTGCCACATCTCTTCTCAGAGATAAGCTACCAGTGTCCTAGCTAGTTTATTTCTATTCTGTCTGTAAGCAAATTTCAGTTCTTTGATATTAATGAAATGAAGTGTTATTTTCGCTGCATATTTGTATTTATGGTTACATGTTTATTATGTTACATTCCTGCATAAATCTGGATCATGTGGCAAACCCTCTCTTTCTTGTGTTTCTGTCTTTTATGTCTTTATGGGTCTACGGGGGTTCATAGATGTGTAGAGGAATCCAACCTTGATCAGTGTATTCTTATGTAGGTTAGAGGGGTCCTCATAGGTAAGGTGAACTCTTGAAAATTTCCTTCTTCTAACATTATTTTATCATCCTTCTTGTGTGACTCCTCAATGGTAATAGGGATATTAGTTGGAGTCTTTGGTTTCCCTTGCCTTATCCTTTGACTCTTCCTAGTCTTCAATTACATGGGTGTTTGTCTCTTCCTCTTTGCTTTCACTGGTATGCTCAAAGTGGCTAGGGTAGCAGCCAATTCCTTCTTTGTTATCTCAGGTGATATGCTGATCTGTTGAGGAGAGGTATAAATTCCTAACATAGGGTCCAATATTTCATTATCCACTGTCTTCTCTTCCTTCTTCCCCTCAGTTTCTTCCTTCTCTGCTTCATCTCCCTCTTTTTATTTTTCTTTCCCTTTCTCTGGTTCTAATATTTCTATTTTTTTTGTTTCAACCTCCATCTCTTCTTCTTCCTCCTCATCTTCCCCTTCTCTCTCTCTATCCTCCCCCTCTTCTTCTTCTTCTATTTCCCTCTCTCCAAGACTAGAGGCAGAGGTTTGTCTAGTTTGGGATGCTATGAGGGATTCCCTATCCATGTCTATGAATGAGGACCAAGGCACATGGATTTTTAATCTACTGAGATCATCACTCACTATTAGTTTGATGAGGCCATGGTAAGCCAAATGCTAGAAATTCCTTTCTCTCACATTTTTTCTCATGTCTATTATTGATTTCAATAGGAAATGAGGGATTCTCAATCTTTGTTCTAGAGGGAGTCCTCCTTGAAATCTAATTTTTTTCAACAACCTGAAATGGTATCCATAGACTATATTAAGCCTTCCCTCATAGGAAATGAATTTCATGATGTGGAAGGCTACTTAATCCCAGGGGTATGGAAGTATTTCTTTCCTCACTCCATTCTTTTCCTCAATGAAGCCTTCTCCTGGCATAAAGAAGTTTTTATTTGTTGTAGTGCTGGGCATCCTATATTCCTTAATCTAGTTGAATCCTAAGGGAAAAGTGGTGATTTTGTTGATTAGTTCAGGTGAAAATGTGATAGATAGGCCTTTAACCCTAATGGTGGCTCTCTCCTCTGAGTGTGATTGCAGAGCCACTAAAAATTCTCATTCTATATCCTCATCAAAACCCTTGAGAATATCAAAGAAACCTAGCCACTGTTGGTTCATGAAAATATCCATTACTTGAGGGTGAAATGTTATTCTTTTGATATCAGTGGGGTCCTTTATGTTAAATCCCCCTCCCATTTTGTGGTTGTGATAAGAAGGTGGTAGAATGGTTTTTTTTTAGAGTTACTTGTGAAGAGGTTCCTTAGAGATTATGGTATCAAACAAACTCATATTTCACCATTTAATTTCCAACTTATGACTGACTGTGTATAAATTTCATGGAGAAATTGCAGTTTTGGAGGGGGGAAACGACTTACCTTTGTCCTATAGTGTATTTTTTTGTTAATGGTGGTCTTGCGAGGTAATACCACCCAAGAGTGGCTCTTCTTTTCTCTTCTTATCCCTGCTAATAATCATGTGAAGTTCCATGTAGCACTTCATTGTTTCCTATAACCCGGGGGTCCATGTAATATCAAGCTCGATGCTTTTCTCCTTGATGGCTCCTCTGACTTATCTTTCTCCCACTGCTCTCGAAATGATAAATGGAGAGGGCATAATGAGCCATAACTTGCCTTTATGGCCACTTAACCGAAATTGGAGGGAAGTGCTGACTAGTATTGGGCACGAGTTTTCCTTTTTGGGACCGTTGGTCACACTCCAGTTAACCATTGCCCCTCCCTTGGAATCACCTCCTTGTCCTAGTTAACTCTCCCTTGATTTATTTTAATTGCCCAGGTGGCATGTACACTCAAATTTTTATCCACTTTAACTCTATGAGGGTGTCCAAGTTAAGTGGACACCTTTTTGCCTTTTTAGTCTCTGAATCTTGACATTAAATAGGGTTTATATAGCAAATCCTTGTGCATGGAGTGAAGTGAGGGTTAGGAGTGGTAGGTATCAGAAAAATAAATAAATTATCATGCTCTTTTTTAATTTTAGAAACCTTTGAGAGAGATACTTTTCTTGTAAATAAGTTTCTTGTGGCGTTTACAGGGTTTCTTGTAGTGCTACAGGAATCTTGTAGCTGCTAGGAATTCCCTTTAGCAATTACAGTCAGGAGAAAAAAATGGAGTTTTCTTCCTAATTTAAAGGTGAAATGAGTGAATGGGTTGATGTTGTAGTTGTCGATGGTGTTGAGATTAAACAAGATGATGATCCTAGTGAAAATTTAAGCACCTACACTAGGTGGGGCCCGTAGGCTAATTTTAGTTGATATGTCTATTTTTAGAATTTGGGTCAAAGCCTAATTTTAGCAATAGTCTATTTATAGATGGTTGAGAAAATTATATGGATGGATGGGAATCTATTTTTGGAATGCATGTGTGAAGTCATTTCGTGGAATGAATGTCTAAAAATAGAATGCATGTCGATTATTGTTATCCCTTAACAATAATTAGATAATAAATAATAATCTATTTTCTTGAAGCACTTGATTTCAGTTAATTGATGTGGCAAACAAGTTGAATGAAGGAATTTTGAGTTCTAAGGTTGGTTGGTGGGACATGCAAGTGGAATTCATTATAACTAAGTGATACAAAGTTGTAACAAAGTTGGATGTGTAGTTATGTGAGTTCTAAAGTAGTTTATCTCAGTTAGGGGAGTTAAAATCAGTTGTGCTAGTTGTAACTAGTTGTAACTAAAGACACACTAGTGATAGATCATTGAATTAAATATTAAATTAATTCACATGGAGTGATATCACATGCAACTGAAGATTTACCACTGTTAACTAATTGCATGTCAGATCCAGTGGAGACCCAGTGGAGAGATAGGTGAAAGGGACAGTTTGACTATCTATTGTGACATTAGTGGTGCATCCAATGTAACCACACACACATTGTAGATGCAAATGTGGATTGCATAGTCAAGGAAAGGCAAGATCAAATTAATTTAGGGATTGTGATCAACATGGATTGCGCAGTGGAGGCAGGCTGTCATGAGACAGTAAATTGGTGCATGTATATGAAAATTTCTGCATGACAGTGTGAGACGATTGTATATTGTACTGAGAGCTCTTGGAGTAGAGTTTTGTATGAGATTATTTCATGATCCATGATATATACATAATATATGATAGTGGGGTTTTTAGCTTTATGCTTTCCCAGTAAAAACACTTGTGTTATGTGTGATTGATATTTCTTCATGTTTTTGCAATGGGGGATTAAATTTATGCAAGAATTTAAGTAGAAGGATTCTGTATTTAATAGTGGCATATAATTGCTAGATCAGGAGAATCCAAAAATACATAATTTTATTAAAATTTATACATGGTATCGGAGCAAATAAAATTGCAATTTTGAAGGAGTAGTTGAGTTTTTTTGGTGGAAAAAATTCGACTTTGTTGCAAGAATTTCTTGGTGCGACAACTGAGTAAACATCGAAATGGATTTTAATGGTTTGCGGCTAGAATATGCACTCTAGGGAAACTAAAAATACATAGTCTGGAAGGACATGATGGAGGCGGTGCATGAAGATAATCGATTTAAAGAATTCATTGACAGTGATGTTCCTGAGCCCACTTTGACAGATGCTGCATTACTTGACGCATGGAAAAATAAGGTAGCGAAGTCGAGAAGGATTATGTTGGAAGGTGTGAGAGACCGTATTGTCTCAAGCCTTCATAGTAAATCCACTCCATTTGTGATGTGGAAGGCTTTGAAGGATATTTTTCGAAGCAGTAGCGACCATAGGAAATTGGCACTAAAGGATAAACTCAGAAAGATCAAGATGGAGAAGGGCGACAATATTCCAAAGTATCTCACAAAGTTTATCCAATGTTGGGATGAACTGGGGAGTGTGGGAATCATGGTTTCTGATGATGATTTGGTGAACTTGGCTCTCTTGGGACTTCGTAAGATTTGGCACAGTTATCAAAACTCTATCAACATATGGGAAAAACTATCAGATTGGGAATGACTGTGGTCAGATCTAGTGGAGGAGGAGTTCAGGCAGAACACCAGAGATGGCTCTTCATCAAAGAATGATGATGAAGAGGATTTTTCTTTGGCTTCCAAGGCAAGGAAAGGGAAGGGGAAGAAATTCCACTCAAAATTTGAGGCTAAAGGAAAGAAGCTGGATTTTTCCAAGGTGAAGTGTTTTCACTGCCACGAACATGGGCATCTTGCCACTAAATGGCCACAGAAAATGAAGAACAAGAAGGCTTCTGGAGCTGTAGCTGGTGAGGCCCTTGCCTTGCAATTTGAACTTTATTTCTCTTTGATCGCACGCTTGGTTTCAAGCGCAATGGGATCGGTGTGGTATCTTGATAGTGGTGCTTCCTTCCACATGATGGGAAATAAGGAGATTTTCAGTGACTTGGAGGAGAAATATCTCCAAATGCATATTGAGATGGGCGATGATGGACAACAGTGTGACTGGCATTGGTACCATTACCTTTGAGAGGGAGTCAGGTAAACTATTTCTATTGAAATATGTTATGCATGTTCCAGGTCTAAAGAAGAACTTGGTCTCAGTCGCGATGTTGGAGGACAGAGGTTATGACGTTGTTTTCAGTGATGGAAAATCTTTCCTACGACATAAAACAATGGGTCAAACCAAGAGGATATGGATTTGAGGTAGATGGTTGTGCTACAATGGTGGGCAAAGCAGAAGAAGTGGTGAGTCGGGATGAGGGCGAATTATGGCACAGGTGATTAGGCCATATTCACCATGGCACCCTCAAGATTTTGCAGCAAATTTCTACTAGAATTCCCAATGGTACACTTGTGCAATTAGGTCAGTGAAAGGATTTACTATGGGTAAGTTTGTGAATACCACCTTTCATGAAAAGGAGAATCGTGCTTCGATGATCCTGGAGAGAGTTAACATAGACATGTGTGGACCATTCCCAATTGCTTCAATAGAAAAACATGGGTATTATGTTATTTTTGTTGATGAATATTCTCGTAGATGTTGGATCTTCTTCTTGTAGAAGAAGGATAAAAAATTCTCAAAGTTCTGTGAGTTTAAAGCATTGGTGGATAAATATTCAGGGAAGCAAGTGAAGGCTCTGAAAAGTGATAATGGTGGTGAATATATCTTGAATGAATTCAAAGACTTCTGTAGCAAAGAATAAATTCGAAGAGAACTCATAGCGCCTCATAAACCACAACAAAATGGGGTCGCAGAGAGGAAGAACAGAATGATTATGGGTGCAGCATGGGCAATGCTGCATGATCAGGGCCTACCAATGCATTTGTGGGTGGAACCATGCAACATTGCGGTTTATGTTCAAAAATATTGTCCACATACAGTATTTGGCGTGAGTACACCTGAAGAAGATTTTACTGGTAAGAAACTAGATGTTTCTCACTTTAAGATTTTTGTCTCATATGTTTTGGTGCATGTGACCAATAACACCAGGAAGAAGCTGGAGCCAACTGTTGAAGTTGGGATATCTTTTGGTACATATAAACACTGAAATAATTATAATATTGTATGTTAAAGTCAATTCTTTGTCAGTTACCAACCAGGATATAAAATTCAATGAGGAGAAAACTATGAAGTTGTCGCTTGAGAGGGAGCTAGACTTACATGTAGAGGAGGAACTTTTGGTTCCAAAAGATGAGCCTCTAGACGTGGATCAGCCACATGAGGAGGATCATGGAGTGGAGGATTCCACTCATGCAGAGCCAAATGTCAGAACTGGTAGAAGGTGTACCACAGAAGCTGAGAGGCTGAAACTTGATGTGGCATAGAATCTAGGAGTCCCTACTTCACAGCGCAGATAGAGACAGTCTCCTAACCAATTCACTAGATACATGGCTCTCATGAGAAAATGTATTGTGACAGAGCCATATTTCTTTCAGGAAGCAGCACAAGAGCCCACATGG
This sequence comes from Pinus albicaulis, assembly GCA_034641835.2. Taxonomy (NCBI): domain Eukaryota; kingdom Viridiplantae; phylum Streptophyta; class Pinopsida; order Pinales; family Pinaceae; genus Pinus; species Pinus albicaulis. The sequence goes on along the minus strand of MU968551.1, from coordinate 34,720 downwards.
GTAGATGCGATGGTGGAGGAGTATGACTCCATTATCAAAGAAAGTGCTTGGGAAATTGTTCCAAGGCTGGTTGATAAATTAGTGGTAGGTTCAAGATGGATCTACAAGGTAAAGAAAACTACTGATGGGAGTGTTGAGAAATACAAGGCTAGATTTTTGGCCTAGGGCTTCTCACAGATCGAGGGGATTTATTATGAAGAAACATTTGCACTTGTTGCATGGTATTCTTCCATAAGGACCATCCTTGCTCTCTCAGCACAGATGGGTTGGAAAATTCATCAGATGGATGTGAAGACTACATTCCTTGATGGGATCATTGAGGAAAAAGTTTACATTGAGCAGCCTGAAGGATTTGATATATTCAACAACGAGTCAAATGTGTGCAAACTCAAAAGAGTGTTGTATGGGATAAAGCAAGCACCTCGTGCTTGGTACACTCAGGTCGACAACTATTTCACTGGACTTAGCTTCACCAAGAGTGAGGCGGATGCAAACCTATACCAGATTATGGTGGAGGGTAAGATTTTAATCATTGTTCTTTATGTTGATGATTTAATATTGACTGGTGATGAGCAGCTGATACACTCATGCAAGGAGGACCTTGCAAAGGAGTTTGAGATGAAGGATATGGGCCTTCTTCATTATTTCCTTGGATTGTAAATATGATAGCGAGATAGTGAAATTTTTGTGTCTCAAGGAAAGTATGCAAGGGATATACTCGGTAAGTTTCACATGGAGGGCTGCAAACCTATGTATACTCCTCTTCCAGAAAACATTAGGAAAGAGGATGATACATATCGAGAGGTAGTGGATGCTACTGCCTATTGACAGTTGGTGGGTTCGCTCATGTATTTAGTTAATACAAGACCGGACATATGTTATGTGGTGAACCAACTTAGTCCAGAAATGATTAAGCCTATGAAGCTCTTTTGGAAGGTGGAAAAGCATGTCCTGAGATATATCAGGGGCACATCTGAGTATGGTTTATCATATAGACAGACAGATGAGGTGAAGTTGCATGGTTTCATAGATGCAAATTGGGTAGAAAACCCAATGGATAGAAAAAGAACATTAGGAGGGGTCTTCAGTATCAGATCTATAGTTGTTTCTTGGTACAGCAGGAAATAGATACCTTGGGCACTCAGTTCAGTGGAAGTGGAATACATGGCAGCAATTCAAGCTGCATGTGAGGCTATTTAGATGAGGAAGATCTTGGTTGGTTTGTTTAGTTCTCACTTAGATCCTGCAGTGATTCATTATGATAATCAGAGTTGCATTAAACTCTTGAATAATCATGTTTTTTATGATAGATATAAGCATACAGATATCTGGTATCATCATATCAAAGATTGTGTGCAACGAAATATCATGTTGCTTTAGTAAATTCCTACGGAGGATCAGGATGCAGATATTCTGATGAAGGCACTCACTAGGAGAAAATTTGAATACCATAGAGGTAGGATCGGGGTGAAGGATAATCCCTTTCTTGTTGAGAGGGAGTGTTGAGATTCAACAAGATGATGATACTAGTGAAAATTAAGCACCTACAATAGGTGGGGCCTACAGGCTATTTTTAGGTGATGTGTCTATTTTTAGAATTTGGGTCAAAGTCTGTTTTTAGCAGTAGTCTATTTATAGATGGTTGAGAAAATTATATGGATGGATGCGTGTCTATTTTTGGAATGCATGTGCGAAGTCAGTTCGTGGAATGCATATCGATTATTTTTATCTCTTAACAATAATTAGATAATAAATAATAATCTATTTTATTGAAGCACTTGATTTCAATTAAATGTCATCAAAAACCAGTTGACTGAAGGAATTTCAAGTTCTAAGGTTGGTTGGTGGGACATACAAGTGGACTTTGTTATAACTGAGTGATACAAAATTGTAACAGAGTTGGATGTGTATTTATGTGAGTTTTAAAGTAGCTTGACTCATTTAAGTGAGATAGACTCAGTTGACCTAGTTGTAACTAGTTGTAACTAAAGATACACTAGTGAGAGATCAGTAAATTAAATATTAAACTAATTCACATGGAGTGATCTCACATGCAACTGAATATTTACTACTATTAACTACATGCATGTTAGATCCAGTGGAGACCCACTGGAGAGATAGGTGAAAGGGACAGTTTGACTGTTTGTTGTGACATTAGTGGTGCATCCAGTGAAAGCACAAACACATTGGAGATGCCAATGAGGGTTGCGCAGTCAAGGCAAGGCAAGATCAAACTCATTCAAGGATTGTGATCAATAGGTATTCGCAGTGGAGGTAGGCTATCAGGAGGCAGTAAATTGGTTCATATATATGCAAATTTCTACATGACAGTGTGAGACGATTGTATATTTTATTGAGAGCTCTTGGAGTAGAGTTTTGTATGAGATTGTTTCGTGATCCATGATATATACATAATATATTATAGTGGGGATATTAGCTTTATGATTTCCTAGTAAAAATATATGTGTTATGTGTGATTGATCTTTCTTCATGTGTTTGCAATTAGCGATTAAATTTCTGCAAGAATTTAGGTATAAGGATTCTATATTTAATAGTGACATATAATTGTTAGATCAGGAGAATCTGGAAATAAATAATTGTATTAAAATTTCTACAGATGGAGTTTGTAAGCAGAGGAGAGAGAAGAGAGTAAGAAACTTCTCCCCTAGATCTAAAAAATCCTCTGATAAAAAACCTGCAAAAAAAAAACAAGTGAGTGCATACGTATAATTTTCTCTTTTTTCTTTTTGTTTCTTTTCTCTTTTCTTCTCTTTTTTTCTTTTTTTCTTTTGTTTTTGAAGGTAGGTGGGCCACATCCACAGAGGTTTTCAACCCACAATATTTACTTGGGCTCCTTAAGAAGGTTTTCACCCAAGGATATTTTATTGTTTGTTTGTTTTTTTTCCTCCGGGATTGCCTCATGGAGGTTTTCAACCCTGGAGTTTCCCTTGGGCACCTTAGAGAGGTTTTCTCCCATGCCTCTTTATTTTTTGTTTTCTTTTTTTCATACACCTCCCTATTTATGGAATTTATAAACTCAGCCCTAGGCAGGGGCTTTTTGTAAACTTTGAGCCTGTAACCATTGACAAGTAGGGGAATCCCCTCCTTATCTATGGTCCTGATATGAAATGCACCATTATCATAGCATTTTTAAACTTTGTAAGGTCCCAACCATATTTTCATTAATTTTCCTTTGAAATCCTTGAATCTTGAGTCATAGAGCAGCGCCCAATCTCCTTCCTGAAAGGTCTTATCCTTAATATGTTTGCTATGGCAGACCTTCCATTGCAGCTGAATCACTTATGTGTGAATAATTTCTTGCATCCTGAACTCATCCAATCCATTTAATTGCAACAACATTTCTTGTTGGGCCTTTGTGATATTTAGGTCTAACTGAACTTCCATCATCAATGTTTTTATCTCAAACTCAATTGAATGCAGAGCTTTATTCTCATAGACCAAGTCATAAAGAGTGAACCTTGTTGTTTTCTTCCAAGTGGTATTGTAGGCCCAAGTGGCTTCTACCGATCTGTACGCCCAATATTTTCTGCTACTTCTCACAACCTTGGTGAGGATATTCTCCAAGGCTTTGTTGGTCACTTCCACATGGACATTTGGTTCAGGATGGTAGGCAGTGGAAGTCTTATGCTTTATATTGTGCCTCCTCAGAATATTTTCAATGATATGAAATGTGAATTGAGCCCCTTGATCATTGAATACCTCTCTAGGGTATCCAAACTTGTAGAAAAAATTCTCTCTAAGAAATGTTTCTACCTTCTCCTTAGTTTCTACCTTTACAACCTTTGTTTCTGCCCATTTTGTCAGGTAGGCAGTACAGACTAGGATATACTTTTTTTTCCCAGATGGTGGATCAATGCGTCCAATGAAGTCCATGCCCCACTTTTCAAATGGCTCTAGATCCACCTGAGGGTTCGAAGGAATCTCATCCCTCTGTCTAGGTTTCCCCATTCTTTGGCACTAGTCACACCTACTAGTGTATCTCCTGGAATCTTGGTGAAGAGTAGGCCAATAGTAACCTTCCTGCAAAGCTTTGAAGGCTATTCTTTTTTCAGCAAAGTTTCCTCCATAAGGAATATCATGACATGCAGAGAATATGTCAAAAAAATCTTCCTCTCTCACACATATCCTGAGAATTTGGTCAGGGCCCAACTTTAAGAGATTTCCATCAATCTAGGTGAAAGGGGCACTTTTTCTGATGATCTTGCTTTTCTCCCTAGATGATAGGTTTGGAGGGAACTTATCAGCAACCAAGTTGTTAGCTATGTCATCAAACCATAGAGAGAGTGTTGAGATATCAAATAGGTGTTCATCTAGAAGTTGGTCATCCACCATTCCTTCCTCATCTATAGGTAGAGCTAACCTGGGTAAAAAATATGCAACAACATTGTCCTTCCCAGGTTTATCAACAATATTTAGGTCAAACTATTGTAATAACAACAACCATCTAATTATTCTAGCATTAACATCGAGTTTATTCATTAAATATTTTATGGTTGCATGGTCAATGTGTAAAAATGTCTGATAACCAGTGATATAATGTATAAATTTGTTTAAAGCATGGAAAATGGCTAACATTTCATTTTCTGTGACAATATAAGTGAGTTCAACCTTGGAAAATTTCTTATTAATGAAATATATTACATAAGGTAATTTTTCTTTTAACTTCCCCAATGCTGCCCCCACAACTTTTTCTGATGCATCTATGTGGATGTGGAAGCGCAGAGCCCAATTTGGACCTTGGAGAATGGGGGAAATATTCAACTTTTCCTTAATGAGCTGAAAATCTTCTTGACAAAGAATGGACCATGTCAACTCAAAGTATTTGGCCAAAAAACCAAATAATGGTGAATCCAATTTTCCAAAGTCTTTGATGAACCTTATGTACTAACCAGCTAAACCTAAGAAAATTATGACATCTCTCTTCTTTTGAGGAGCATACACTCTCTTGATGGTGGTGATTTTTTTTGGGTCCACCTTTATTCCTTCTTGTGATATTGAGTGGCCCAATACTACCCCTTCTCTTTTTAAGAATTCACACTTTTCCAGGCTCGGGGAGAGATGCATTTCAATGCACCTTCTCAGTACTTTTCCCAAATTGGAGAGAGCTTCTTGGAAGGCATCCCCTTAAGGTGTGAAATCATCCATGTATATTTCAACCAAGTCATGGACTAGCTCAAAGAAAATTCTCAAGACAACTCTCTGGAAAGTAGCTAGGGAATTGCACAACCCAAAGGATAGGACTCTGTAAGTGATGATACCCTAAGGACATGTGAAAGTAGTCTTGTCTTGGTCTTTAGAGATAATTTGGATTTGGTTATACCCATTTAACCCATCTAAGAAAGAAAATTTTTTTTTCCATGTAAGTCCATCTAGAACTTTATCTATAAAGGGAAAAGGGGAATGCTCCTTCGTAGTGGCTTTGTTGAGTTCCTGATAATGAACATAAATTCATGATTTTCAATTCTTCTCCGGGACTAATACAGTAGGAGATACCCACTCACTATCTGATAAATGATAGATGAAACTTGCATCTAATAATTTATGTAGTTCTTCCTTCACTATGCTCTTTAGAAATGGGTTTATCCTTCTTTGGGGTTGGCGCACATGCTTGCACCCTTATTTAATGTAAATATGATGCATGCACAATGAGGGATGCACCCATTTAATTTTCTTGTAGTCCCAAGAAAATACATCTATTTTTTCTTTCAAAAGCTGTCATAGTTGCTCTTATTCAATATTTGAGAGGTTTTAGTTAATTTCAGATATTTTGACGGGTCAAATTCCACAGCCATGGTGGTTTCATAGGTTTATTCAACTAAGTGCAGTTCCATCCAAGAGTGGCATTCAGACTCTTTGACTAGATTTTTAAGTGGATTGTCCATGGGGGACTGGTTATGAATGATTTGGTCGATGAATTCATCTTGATCAAGCTTCCCCCCTCTAACAACAATATCTATGTCACAAATGGGGTAGGGTGTAGTGTTGTATACTTCATATTCTTCTTCTTCATCCTCCAACCATAAAGGTAGATCATGGTTAATGGAAAACTGGGCAGGAGGATATAATACCAACTATTTAGACAAGGTCCCATTCTTTATAGTCATGTTTCCAACCCAACCATTGATCTAAGCATCGATAGTGGCTAACCAAGGTCTCCCTAAAATAAAAGGATACCTATTGAACTTGGTTTTTGGCTAGAGAACCAGGAAATATATAGGGTACTCCCAAGAGTCAATTGAAACCATAAAATCTTCAAAAATTCCTTCCAAATCTATTTTGGACCGATCTACAAGTTGCAAAACCATTGTGGTTTTCCTCAAAATCCCTTAGAGGTTGTAATATTCCCAAATGGGAAAAGCAGGAATATAATGCAAAATGCTAGAATAGCAATGTTAAACATCATATAAAATTAAGAGGCCAATATGGAGACCTTGTAATATTTATAACAACAACAAGATATGCATAATAAATGGGCCATAAAATTTACAAAAAGATATAACAAGCCTCCAATGGACAAAACCCTCAAAAGAGGTGCTGCTACTACATATCAAAATGCCGGAAGATAGCTACAGTGCAGTTTTAAGAGAACTTCTACAGAAAATGATTACACAAAAATAAAGAGCTGATATATGCCTCAAAAGATAGATCTAATACAGATCTAGGAACTATACAACCTCCAATGAATAACCCCACAAGGGTTTTCAGAAATACACCATGTACAAGATGGGAATGAAAGCCCTAGGGCTGAAGATTCACTATAACATATAGATCTGGAAAGTGTGGCTGATCTGATATAATAAATAATGCATCCTCTTCCAATAGTCTCCTAGATTAAAGGTTGATCCCTTCTTTAGAAAACCTCCTCTCCAAATGGTGTACTGAAACCACCCTACAACTCCTCCCTCAAAATAATGTAGTCCAAGACAGAAACTACACTGTAGGGGAAAATAAAAAATTTGTCTGATGCCAAGATCTGAAAATAAGCTCTAGGGCCTTCCTTGCTATCCTCCCAATATAAAGGAACCCTTTTCCACTGAAAATAAGTACTGAAGTGACCCAAATGTGGTCTCCACTACTGCAACCTGCAAAATAACTCAACCCTCAATAGGATTTGCAGTATAGATATAAGATGAAGCTTGGCCTTAAGCCTAAATGTGGAAGTGAAGTACAATTCTCTACCAAGAGGCCTCTCAAGGATAGAGGTGGGATTCTCGACCAGGAACACCCAGTGCTAAACAATACTTGCAATCTTAGCTAAACAACCAAAGAAAGCTATATGTCTAAATAGAACATATATCAAAACATATCATAAACTCAACATCAATAATATGGATGCCATCCTCTTCTTTTTATAAGATAAGAGATTCCAACCCCCAAGCCCCATTCATTAATGACACTACTTCCGTGCAGAGTCTCCATCTGAAATTGTGTTGTCCCTCATTGAATGCCACTCCTCCATGACAACGTTGTTGATTTGGTCAAACTTGACCCAATCAAGATGTTCTAGCCCCTTTTCACACCTAAGGGTGTTCAATTAAGCTGTGAAGATGTCTTATTTTCATATTGGCATTTATTTTATTCATTATTAAGGAGACTTATGGACCTCCATTGTCCTCCTATTCACAAAACAAGACAACAAAACAAAATTTGATATTCCAACTAGCTCATGAATAATTGAGAATATTACATTCCTCCATTCCCAAATGTTTCTTGTCCTCAAGCAACTGACAAGGTGAGTGCTGAAACTTTTCTCCTCCATCATTGGTGACACCATCATGTGATAAAATTCCCTGATAAGATAAGTGTCTCCCAATCCATCCCTCCATGAAATGCTTCTTCAAAGTTCTCATGAGATGCAAATGATCCATCCCACAAGAAAGCAATATATCCCATGAAAAAAACATGGCTTGCCCAATTTTCTCTGTGAAACATGTAGCATAATGAACATGGAGAATATCTCTCCTAAAGGGCACATACAATCCTCCCATCCTCCCTCCAATCATTCCCAGAAAAATAATAAGTACATCATCAATGTATGGTATCAAAACCAAGTACATGCAAACAGAAATATGCAGAAATGGAGGTGAGTCATAGTCCCACATGTGGAACCAACATAGTAAATATCCTGACTGCATCAGATAGTGATATGGTAACTAGTTTCCCCACCACTTACTTGCTGCCCAAGTCTTATCAAAATGGGAGAAAAGGTGAGAAATTTTTGGCGCTTTGGTAGTGCACCCATAGTGATACAACATCTCCCTATATCCTCCAAGGGAGTGGCCATGTTCAAAATTTTATGACCCAAAGTTGGCCATGAATTTTATATGGAACAATGCTCCTCCTTGGAGAAATGGCCTGCATATACATGGTAAAGAAATGAATATATTCATTAAATGAAACATCATGTACATAGGCATGTTCCTTACCAAAATTTCTGCTCACACAAATGGAGTGGTCCATATATAGATCCCCTCTCATTCCAAAAGAGGAGAGAGGTGGTCGTGATAACTCCTTCAATGAGTTATGTATCTCTCCGATCTCCACATGGTCCATGAATCTTTTCAAATGCTGATTTAACTCCTCTTCAAAGCCTTCCCAAGTGTAGCTCTCCATGCTAGTGTTGTAGGCTCTCATGGAATAAGTATGGCTGAAGAGAAAGTCTTCATGTGATGTTTGTAGCAACTTCTCCTTGAACTTGGAATATATAGATAAGAATATCCTAGCATGATAATATATTAATTCATCTTGGACTAAATAGCCCTCTTCATGTATCTGTTCATCAAGTATCATGCATGTAAAAAGCTCCTTGGAATAATCCACCAGTAGCTAGGATTTCCAATATGGATCTATCCTCCACACTGACAGTGCTGATGATCGATCAAAAAGAAAAATTTTCATATGGATTCCCTTCTCTTTGACATATCCCATGCCAAAGGTATATGTTGGAAGGCTGCTATGCTTCCCATGTTGCTCCTCCCTCAACGCAAAATATGAAATGAGAGTGGGTAATGATGATGTTGGGAGAATGTCTCCCTCCTCCTTGAGTCTACCCAAGACTCTCAATGTTGTGTCATGTCCTTCTAATGCTCCCATTCCTCCTAGATCTATGAATGGTGCATCATGATGTGAGACATGTTTCACCAAATCTGGATAATGTGGCCTCCCACATGGTTTTCCACAAAACAATGATGTCTCATGGGCCAATCTCATATGCATAATAGATGGGACTATTAGGTCCTTGCTTCCACTATGCAAATCCATCTCTGTTTTCTATGTGGAAGTTGTATGTGAGGGATATGTGTGCATGCCCTTGATCATCTGAGTTTTACCACTCTTTCTATCCACCCATTCAATCTGCAATGTCTCCTAATCTGTGGTGACCTTCCCCAAAGTAAATAACCACTGCACACCCAATATCACATTGGCTTCAGGTATGTCAACCACAAAGAAGTGATTATTCAATGTATATGTCCACATGGTGATAGATAAGGATGGAACATAATGCATGCATTGCATAGTTCTATCTCCTGGGACCAAAACAGAAAATCCCTCAAAATCATTAGTGGGTATTTCCCTCCTTTTAACTAGTTGGACATCAATAAAATTGTGGGTAGCCCCACTTTCAATCAAAAAAGAAACCCTCTGATCTAGAATGGAACCTCTAACCCTCAATTTCAAGTACTTGGTTACTCCTCTCAATGATGCAAGATCCCCTCAAATTGGAGCAAATGCCCCATTCCCATCTCCTGATGGTGTTGGATCATCTCCTGCAATGTCAGCGGTGTGACCTCTTTCTGGTTCCTCTTCTTCTTACTCCTTGTCATATGAGAAGACCTCTATGTAGTGTGCCTTTCCTGTTGAACATTTATGTCTGGGTGCCCAATATTCTTGGCATGTGAAGAAAAGGTTCCTCCTCCTCAAGTCTCTTTGGACATCATCATCAAGAGGTTTTTTTATTTTGGCTCTCCTTTGAGAAAGGAGCCTTCTCCTCCTTTCCCTTTGATGGAAAAGAGGGCTTATGCTGAAATGTTTCCTTTGCTTTTGGAAAAAAAATTGAAGATATCTAACCCTTTAAATGGAAACTTGAAGGGTAGTTGGCTTGGTGGACTTAACCAATCCATGAAGAGGTTATTCTAACCCATCAATAAAAATATAGACCCTTCTTGCTGCAGATAAATCAGGAACCATAACATAAATTTTTAATAACTCAAAAATTTAATTTTCTAGATTACCTGATTGTTTGAGCTTTGCAAGCCCCATGAATGGTGCCTCAAGATCTCTTCTATCAAAACTCTCCACCAACCTCCTTGTGAACTCTGAATATGCAGTCACATTAGCATGACCCAATGTAGACAAGCCATGGAACCACCAATCATGTGCTTCACCCTCAAGGTGTAGTGCTGCTATCTTAATGGCCTCCATCCTGGAATTTTGTTCAATAGGAAGTAAGTGTAAAGGTTCTCTACCCATGATTTGGCAGTGCATTTAGATGACCCATAAAATTTGGGTAAGAAAAATATTCCCATAGTGCGGTATAGATCATGATTCTGGATGAATCCTCCACCTCTACTATGATGCCTGGGTCTCCTATTGTCCTTGACATGAAAAAATCCTTGAAAACTCAAGTTTTCCTTGAATTTCTGAGATTGAGAGTCATACTCCATAAAATAGTCTTCAAGATTTTCTTGTTCTTGAAACCCTTCATTTCCCACTGCTAAGAATGTAGGCATTGTAGAGCATTGGGAAACTTGTTGCTGATGCACTGGTTTATCACTCCAGTGATGAGAAATGTCGGAGCCTTCACCATGTTGAAATCCTTTAGGGGATTCCTTGTATCTATCCATCCTCATCTCCTTTATTTCTCTAGCAATGTCTTGCATATCTTTGAGAAGAATCTTAGGAAACTCCTTCTCTTCATCTTCTCCTCGTGATAAAGGCGTTTTACCCTTGTCTTCTTTGTCATTCGTAGAATCAAACTTCTGGTGTCTTCTTCTGAGATATCTCTTCTCTCTCTCAGTGAGAGGATCTCCTTCTTCATATGAAATATTGGATTTTCAAGATGCACATGTTGTGCCAAGATTATGCTCTAATACCACTGTAATATTCCCAAATGGGAAAAGCAGGAATATAGTGCAAAATGCTGGAATAAGAGTGTTAAACATCATATAAAATCAAGAAGCCAATATGGATACCTTCTAATCATTATAGTAGGAGCAATATATGCATAATAAATGGGCCATAAAATGTACAACAAGATATAAAAAGCCTCGAATGGAAAAAACCCTCAAAAGAGATGCTGCTACTATATATCAAAATGTTGGAAGACTGCTACAATGCATTTTTAAGAGCACTGCTACAAAAAATGAGTAAAAAAAATATAAAGGGCTGATATATTCCTCAAAATATAGATCTAATATAGATCTAGGCACTATACAACCTCTAATGAAGAACCCCACAAGGGTTTTCAGAAATACACCATGTACAAGATGGGAATGAAAGCCTTAGGGTTGAAGATTCGCTGTAACATATAGATATAGAATGTGTGGATGGTATGATATAATAAATAATGCAGCCTCCTCTACTAGATCTCCTAGATGAAAGGTTGATCCCTTCTCTAGAAAACCTCCTCTTCAAATGGTGTATTGAAACCACCCTGCAACTCCTCCCTCAAAATGACGTAGGCCAAGACATAAACTGCATTGTAGGGGAAAATAAATAAATGGCATGATGCCAAGATCTGAAAATAAGCTCTAGGGCCTTCCTTACTATCCTCCCAATGGAAAGGAACCCTTTTCCACTGAAAATAAGTACTGAAGTGACCCAAATGTGGTTTCCACTGCTACAACCTACAAAACAACTCAACCCTCAGCAGGATCTGCGTTGTAGATGTAAGATGAAGCTTGGCCTAAATGTAGAAGTGAAGTATAGTGCTCTACTAAGAGGCCTCTCAAGGATAGAGGTGGGATTCCCGACCAAGAACACCCAGTGCTAAACAACACTTGCAATCTTAGCTAAACAACCAAAGAAAGCTATATGTCTAAACAGACCATATATCAAAACATATCATAAACTCAACATCAATAATATGGATGCCATCCTCTTCCTTTTATATGATAAGAGCTTCCAAACCCTAAGCCCTATTCATTAATGACACTACTTCCATGCAAAAAGTCTCCATATAAAACTGTGTTGTCCCTCATTGAATGCCACTCCTCCATGAAAGCGTTGTAGATTTGGTCAAAGTTGATCGAGTCAAGATGTTCCAGCCCCTTTTCACACCTAAGGGTGTTCAATTAAGCTGCCAATATGTCTTATTTTCATATTGGCATTGAGTTTATTCATTATTAAGGAGACTTATGGACCTATATTGTCCTCTTACTCACAAAAAAAGACACTAAAACAAAATTTAATATTCCAACTAGCTCATGGCTAATTGGGAATATTACAGAGTTTGAGTTTAAGCATAGTTTTTTTGGTAATTTGGGTGTGATGACTAGAGTGAATCAAGTGCTCATGAAAAGGAGGTTGTTGGATCTGAGTGTGATTTTATTCCTTTTCCTCCTCAACCTCTCCAGATGGAGATGGAGGATGGTTGTCTGGGATTACTCTTCTTGACCTGAGATTAATCTCCTATATCTCCACATCATAAGCTGGACAATATGTCTCCCCACTATAAACCTATTGTGCCTGCCTATTGTTCAGGTTCGTATTGGGTTGGGTAAGAATATAAGGAAGGTTGGGTGGAGTAGAAAGAGTCAGATGAGTTTGAGTTGGGGTGGAGGCAATAGAGGAGATGGTTTATTATTTTGATGCTTCCACCCTTGTGATGGGTTTCTTCACTGAGGTGGTTGAGGACCATACTGCTGAAATGGTTAGTTTACTATCTGAGGATGATAAGGATGGTGGTAAGGCCAAGTAGGAGGTGTGGGACATGATGGAGGATTGGAGGTGTACCAAGGTTGCATTGGTGCACTCTGATTATTATGATAATAGGAGTAAGGTGCACCTTGCATACCTTGTTGATACGATAGAGTGCCTTGAGGCCTTCTTTGATTGATGAAACAGAGTTTCTCTGACCCTACTTCCATATAAAAATTTGAGTCTAGGTAAGGAGGGGAACTTATCTGTGGAATGATTCTTCACACAGACTAAGAAAATCTCTATAAAATTCAATGGAAATTCATTCTGAAGGTGGTTTCTAGTACATCTAGGGCATAATATAGGCAAGGATATTTCTGCTTCCTCTTTCTTCCTCTTGATCTGCATTGTGTCCATTTTGAAATGAAAGGTGTGTAGCAGCTCACTCTTGAAGTCCTCCAACATATTTCCAATCTCATGCTTGATGGAGGTGGAAGAGGAAGGGGTATTGGTCAGACTTTGGCTAGCTCTCCATTTCTTCTTAGCTACCCTATAATGGTTCCTAAACACAAATTTGATGTTCTCGTAAGGCAGCTAGTAGATATATCCTCCTAATAACATATTGAGGGTTTCTATCACGTCCTCCGTGATCGCTCAGAGAAGTAAAAGTTTAAGTGATCCAGGATTAAGGGTGCAATTGTCTCTTTTGTAATTTAACTAGAATCTTTCCTCAATTCTAGGGATTCATCAGACCCTACAGTCATCCTAAATATTTCCTCTTTATTTTTCTTGGACCTATAGTAGTCCCTATAAATGTTGTTGAAGTCCTCTTGCATATGTGCCTAGGTAGTGATGTTGTCCCCAGAAAAACCCATGAACGAGTGCAAGGATGCATACTTGAGGGTATATGGGAATATCTTCAGCTTTTGATCATCTGAGGCATAGTCACAGGTCCTACAGACAACAACCAATTCAAACATGAAGGTGACAGGGTCCTCAGAGGTAATTCCATGGAAATGTGGAAGGGTTGAGGGGCTAATGTTCTTCATCTTAGTTTCCCATATGCCTCTCTAATGGGAAAGACTCCTTCGGTTCTAGTCTTAGCCTATGGCTTGGATTGGTGAAGCAGGTTCCTTTGGTGAAACATGGTCTTATTCTTCTCTAATAGGTTCTTCAAAGTTTTCAAAAGGCTCACCTATGGCATGCTCAACCTCACAGCCATTCAAGAAGAATGAAGGGTGACTGTGTGGGGATATGGGGGTTTTTGGTAAAAAATTTCCTTGATTATCCCTACTCCTACTAGGCATGAAAATCTTTTTTTTTGTATTTTTCAATATTTTTGAAACTGCATGTAAAATAAAAGCATAAAAGAATGCTAAAACATAATGAAAGCATCTACTTAGACACATCCCCGCCAACGACACCAAAAAATAGTGAGCCCTGGTATTACAACAAGAGTGCTTCAACTCCCAGAGGCTACTCTACTTTACTTTATCAACCTCGGGTTTGTTGGGTGCATGAATCGCAGTTAAGAAAATTCCTTTCAACACTTAATTGTCAACCCAGGGGTTTTGTAAACATAGAGACAAAGCACAGGAAATGTTAGAAATGGTATGAATTTTTTCTATATCTATTCTTACTTTTTTAATCAATATCTTGCAGAATTGAAAAGAAACATCACACATCAATTTATGCCAAAGAAGTTCTAGTGCTAGAATGTGGAAGAAAGTACTTTACGAAGTAACCAAATAAAGGAACTTTCACACTGTTGTAAACAATGTTGATTGCTGAAATAAAATTCTATGTTTATGTCTAGTATGGGTGTTGGCAGGTTCACAAGTGGGCCCTTGGAAATATATTACTTCTTAAGGATTTTCCTTCCTGCACCAAGCTATTATTCCTATACTCTTGCAGTATGCTTGCACTAGTACAGGTACAAGACTTTTGTGAGGGAAGTATATTTTATAGTTATACTAGAGATTTATGTCTTTGTGCAGGGGCTCTAAGCTTTAGGCTTCGAGCACTCTGTTCATGTAACATGATATTGGTTCATGTACCATAACATAGATTCCTACACCAAGTTTTCCAATTACTTCCATGAAAAGAAAGGGTGTGCTAATCTATGAAAGAAATTTGCAAAGTGAATCAGAATTCTAAAATAAATTGCACATGAATAAGAATGCTTCAACCAAACTGAATCTCACAATGAAAATAAGCTTTAAAATAAAAAAAACTTCAAAATTCAAAGCACACTTTCTTCAATGCAGTGAAAGAAATTACTTAAGTATGACAACAGGCTTTATCCCTGTAATAGTTACGCACATGAACCATATTTTCCTCTAATCTTTGTTAACTTGGAAAGGTTCACTATAACTATTCAGATTCAAGTTTTAATTCTTTCCTTTTAAAAATATAAACTGAAGGCACAAATCGATGTGTCATAACAACATTCATTCATCAATTAACAAATCATCTTTGATTCCTAGGATTTGAACTCTTGGTATTAAAAAGACTTCTATTTGCTCATGAACATTCACTTGCAAAAATACACCGAATTCTTATGAAAGAAGGAATGAAACAGATTTTCTATAATGAACCAAAAAATGAAGTTGTACGAATTATAAATGCACCAGTGCAGGAATAACATGGTTGCACGATCTCAGAAGAAGTAAACTAAGATTCGTAAAAAGGAAATGACCGAAGGTAAATTAGAATTAAATAATGTTCATGCCATAGATCTGTCACACTTTGACTATCAATGAAATAAAACCAAAATATTTATGAAGGAATAAATCATAAACTCAATCCACACTTTGCATTCAAATAAAATCAACACACACCTTTAACTAAATGAGAGCGAGAGGGAAAACGAGATGGGTTGGCTGGGCTCTAGCCAACTATCTCATTTCCCATTTTAGCAAACTTGAAGCTTCAAAACTCAAAGACACATTTGTAATAGATTAAAATTTAGAATTTAAATAACACGGCATAGCTCCTTGTATTAATTTTGAATCAGAAAAATACATCGTAAGTATAGATCCAACCCAGAACGAGGGCGACAACACAAAATTACAATTTTTACAGAGTTACAGTAGCATGGATATCCCTCCCTAATTCCTATCTAAAATCTATATTTTATACAACCCTTTTGACCTATTTCCATAACAAAATTACATACAATCATTCTAAGTCCAGCCTTCCAGCTGAAACAAAATAACAACCAACATTACAAAATAGGCCTGTGACTATAACAAAATGCTAATCTGATCGTTGACCAATGACCCAATATTCGATCATATCCCTGACTATCCTCCGCTCTGAATTCAACTCAAGATGACCGAACTTGAATAGGATGAGTTAGAATGAGATGCTCGCGTTAGGTAACGAACTGTTGCGGAATTTTAGGAGCAGTCGACTGACAACGGTGCAGGAATCTTCTTGCACTAGACCATGCTGATACAACAATTAATACATTTTCCTATCAAATACTCTAGGAAGGAAAATATTAGTTGCAATAACATTAAAGAATAAAATCTATTAAAATTATTAATTAAGTATTTAATAAAACTTAAATATGAAATATAAAACTAGTGCAGGGATAGACGAGATTCATGGAATAGTGCAAGAATAAGGAATTTTATGAGGATAAAATAGAGATTTATGATTGTGGTTTTAAATTATGAAGAGGGTTAAAAATGAATAATTTTATCCTACCAACATCCTCCCATCCCTAAGTTGTTGTGTGTCCTCACAAAACCTTTACCTGCTGCAAAAATCCAAAAATAAGGAGTCTCCTTTTAATATTGAACTTGTATATTGAACCCTGCTTTCACTGTCTTCATCCTTTTACCTCCAGCCTTATTAAGATGTTGGGTCACATTTTTAAGATGTTTATAGCACTTTTATGCCTGGAACTTCCATACCTTGACTTGTAATTTTTTCTCTTTGAGTTATTTTTCCAATTTCGTTTTTCCTTACTTTTGCACTATATCCTGCTCCTTCATGGCTTTTTTTAATGCTCCAAGTCACAAAATCGCTGCTCAAGCTCTTCTATATGATTTTTCAAATAGAGGGTGTTGTTCACTATTTCCATCTCTTCTAGTGGAAGCATATTTTCTGCAATTGAGTCTAAAAATGTACCATCATCGCCAAGGTCAACGTTATCTTGGCCACACAATTTCTATCTTTAAATTTCATCCAGGGTTTCGGTGCCCAAAACTTCAATATCACCAAGGGTATCAATACCCTATGCATCTATCTCATCAGGGGTTTCAGTACCCTGTACTTCAAAATTATCAAGGGTTTCAATATCTTGCGCCTCATCATATTCTTTGCTTGCACTCAGTGTCAATTTCCTTTTCTTTAACGTACGAAGGAAGGCCAACAACGGTATGTCATTCTCCTTCTATGCATGAAATTAATTAACCACAGTATGAGCGGCTACCTCTGCAAGAACCGAGAGATTATGATCTCCGGGTGAAACCGGTGGTGACTCGTCCAACAAAATTAGGGAGATTAACTGATTGAAACTCCCCCCTAAAGAGGCAGTCCATCTCTTAGTTGAGTTCCTGGTCGTTCTTATCACTGAGGATGAAGTTTCTTTGACATGTTGCTCTTCTTATTGCACCATTATTTTCTTGCTTTTTGTCTTGGTAGGGCGTAGAGTCAGAGCTTCTATTGTTCTTTTCTTGCCTGCATTATTTTTCTCAGATGATTTTCCTATACTTTATCCTTGGAAATCCTGCAAAAATGCCATTCAGGTCATTCCTTTGACCTCTAGCTCCTTCCTAACCAGAATCACAATCATCCCATGATGATAAAATTTTCATGCGACCCGAGTCACCTCCCCTTTCTGAACACCTTTTTCCATTTTTTCCAAGCTTCTCAGCAGGAAATAGGGAAAATTGATGAGTTTCCCTCACTCAAAGTGTGTTATGAAACTAGCTCCAAAAATATAAGAAAAGAGAGATGAATGCCTTAGAAATAAGCCACTTCAAGGGGGAAACCTCGAATACATTACATAAATGAACAATTCTTGGATGATACAAATGACAAAACCTCCGTTCTATATATAGTAGTCCATGGGGCCACACTGTAATCCTAGCCAACCTAACAATAATAATGTAAGGGCACAATAATAACAATATGGGGGTTACAGGGGTACAACAATAACAATAAGGGGATTACACTAGCAAGAATAAGGGACTATACTAGTAATATAAGGACCTAACATGCTCCTCTCCTTCAAAAAAGTGTTTTCCTCAACGCTCAAGTAGCTCTGGGTGCTTTTGTATAAAATTCTCATCCTTCCATATAGAATCTTCAGTGGGTAAGTTCTTCATTTGATGATATACTATGAAATTGATCGATTTCGTAGCTATCGAGTTCTTGTTTCCGTGACTTCTTCAGGTTCCAATATGGTTTTTCCTTCCGCATCAAGTTCTGGAAATATTGTTTGAACTAGAAGTTTGTCCCATATAACCTTTTTTAAGCATGAAACATGGAAAACTGGATGCACTCGTGAAAAAGCAGGAAGCTCCAATTTGTATGCCATAGTACCAATCTTCTACAACACCCCGTAAGGACCATAGTACATTGGCGATAATTTATTATCCTTCTTAGCTTTCTTGAGGGACATTTGTTTGTATGGTTGTAGCCGTAAAAATACCCAGTCTCCCACATCAAAACTTCTCTCACTGTGATGTTGATCTGCCTGTTGTTTCATTCGATTTTGTGCCAAATTTAGGTTCTCCTTTAAGAGTTGGAGAACTTCTTGTTGATGCTCGATGTGATCCTCCACTGCTTGAACCCTAGAATTTTACCTTAAAGAAGATGTGATGGATGGTGGATGATATCCATAAAGTGCCATAAATGGGGTCATTTTTGTTGTAGTATGGAAGGAACTGTTATACCACCATTCAATGAGAGGTAACCACTTGACCCATTGTGCTTGCTTATCAAATACAAAACAACGAATATATCCTTCCAAACATTTATTCACTATCTTTATTTGACCATCAGATTGAGGATGATAAGATGAGCTATGAGCTAGTTGAGTACCCAAACAGGAAAATAATTCCGTCCAAAAATTTCCTGTAAAAATGGGATCTCTGTCACTTACAATAATATTCGGGGTTCCATGTAGCTTTTGAATTGTTCCCATAATTGCAGTAGCAACTATACTAGCTTTAAATCAATTAGATAATGCACAAAAGTATGCATACTTGGTAGGTCTATCAACTACCACCATTATTACAATACTTCCTTCGGACTTAGGTAAACCTATGATAAAATCCATTGAAATCTCCTCCCAACGTTGACTTGGAATGGATAAAGGTTGTAGAAGACCCCGGGTCTTAATTGTCTCAACTTTATTTTTCTGGCAAACCAAACATTCTTCCCAAAATTTTGAATATTAGATTTAAGACCATCCCAAAAAAATTCTTTCTTCACCCTAGTGTCCTCCTAAAGGATAAGTGTGCAATTCCAAAAGAAACTTTTCTTTTAGTTGGGAATTCTTGCAAATATATAAGCGATCTTTGTACCATAAGGAATCTTTTTTCCAACTAAATGTATCAGATGTTCTAGGATCTTGCTGCAACTTTTGAATGAGTGTCCACACTTCTTCATCCTTCTTCCAATCATCCCTTGATTCGGTTATCCAATCTGGTTGGATAACAGAAATGGCACAAAGCAATGCTTCCACCTCTTCATCGTTTCTTGAGAGTGCATCTGCAACAACATTTAGCTTCCCTTTTTTGTAGATGATTTCAAAGTCGTAACCTAACATCTTTGTGACCCATTTTTGCTACTTTTCTGAGGATAGTCTTCTTTCCAAAAAGTGTTTAAGTCTATAATGATCAGTTTTACCTTGAAGTGTCTTCCCATTAGGTAAGGTCTCCATTTCTTTAGTGCATGTAGTATTGCCAACATTTGCTTCTGATAAATAGCCTTTTGTAAATACTATCCTTTGATTGAATGACTTTCAAAAGAAATGGGTCTTCCTTCTTGCATTAAAACAACACCAATTCCATTTCCTGAGGCATCACATTCCATAATAAAGGTTTTTGTGAAGTCTGGCGTAGCTAAGACTGGTGTTAGGAACATTGCCTCTTTAAGATGTTCAAAGGCCTTAGTTGCTTCAGGAGTCCATGAAAATGCATCTTTCTTCAAGAATGTTGTTTGAGGTGCTGCTATTCTCACATAATCCTTAAAAAACTTGTGATAATACCCTGTTAACCCAAGAAATCGGAGCAACTTCTTTATGGTTGTGGGGACTTTCCATTCCTTAATGGCTTTAATTTTGTTAGGGTCTACCTTAACACCCTCGTGAGATACAGTATGACCCAGATATTCCACCTCTTGTACTCCAAAGAAACCTTTGGATGTTTTTTCATATAAATTTTTCTCCTCCAATAGTTTGAGCACACTGTCAACATGTTAAACACGATCCTTCCAAGACTTGCTGTAGAATAGTATATCATCAAAAAATACTAGCACAAATTTTCTAAGGAAGGGTTTGAAAATGGAATTCATCAACCTTTGAAATGTAGAAGGTGAATTGGTAAGGCCAAAATACATGAACAAAAATTCATAATGACCCTCATGAGTTTGAAATGTTGTTTTCGGAATATCTTCAGTCTTCATTCTAATTTGATGATATCCTGAATGAAGATCCAACTTGGTAAAATAAATTGCTCCATGTAATTCATCCAATAATTCATTAATCACAGGAATTGGAAATTTATATTTAATAGTGAGCTTATTGAGCTCCCTATAATCCAGACACATGTGCCATGATCCATCCTTCTTATGCACCAATACTACTGGAGCAGAGAAAGAACTTTGACTAGGTTGAATTATACCAGCCTCTAACATTTCTGCAATCATACGTTCAATTTCACTATTTTGGACATAAGGATATCTATAAGGCTGGATGTTTGGAGGAACACTTCCTGAAATCAAATGAATATCATGATCATGATCACGAATAGGTGGGAGTCCTTTGGGAGTATCAAAAACATTGGAATGATTGTCCAAGAATTTTTGGAGATCTGGAGAAATAGATGATTTTGATGTTGGAAGTTCTAGAGAGAATAATTGTGCAATTATGCCTCATTTTTCTTTCTTCAGAAGCTTTTTCATGACATTAGAGCTTATTATATTTCCTGGCTTCCCTGTGATACCCCGTAATTAGATTTCCTTTCGTTCCGAAAAAAAATTCAAGGAAATTTCTTGAAAATTAAAAGCTACCGTCCCCAAATATTGTAACCACTGTACTCCTAGTAAAACATTAGAACCTCCCATTGGGATGGAAAGAATTGGAATATTCAATACATATTCCCCCATGTTTAGCTTGATATTATGGCATTTTCTAGAGAAATTTATAGTTCCTCCATTTGCAACCATCACTTGACATTCTAGTGCTAGATATAGGAAGCAATTCCATTCCTTGGCTACCTTACAATGAATAAAATTATGGGTACTACTCGAATCAATTAACACTATTACCTTTTTCTTCTTGATATTTCCTTCCATATTGAGAGTTTGAGGAGTGGTAATTATTTCCAATGCATTACATGATATGGTCAGACTCATTTCTTCTTCTTCTAGGGTTCCTTCCTGGTGTATATCCTCTTCTTTGGAAGTTTATTGTTCATTTATTCCTCCTCTTCACAATCTATGTAAAATAATTTCTTCTCAGCACACTTATGACCTTTAGTGTCTTTGCTATCACAATTGTAGCAAAGCCATTTTACTATTTTTCCTTCCAGTTTTTGTGGTGTCAACCTTGTAGGTTGTGGAATTCTAGGAGTAGCAACACTTCCATATTTATATATGTGAGTGGTAGGCTTCCTTGTCGCCATAATTTTACATTCAATTTTTCTTGCCAACATGAATGCCTTCTCCAATGAATCAGGTTCCCAAATGTGAACTTCATGTTGGATGTTATGCTTTAAAGTCCCTATGAAGAAATCAATCTTGTGTTCCTCTGGAATATCAGTTACCCTTATATTCAATTTTTGGAAGTCCTCAATGTGGTCCACCACATAATCCTTTTGTTTGAGATTTATCAATTGGCTAAACAAGGTGTTGCTTTTTGTATCCTCATAATGTGTTATCATTTCCTCTGTAAAAATTGACCAAGTTACAATTTTTTTACGAGAGAAAAGCCATCGATAGCATACAAATGTATTTGTTCTAAATGTAAAGTTGCAATGCATACCTTTTGTGTGTTTTGCACATTATTGAGATCAAAATATTGTTCCATCTATAATATAAATGTTACGGGATCCTTGCCATCAAACTTCCTCATATCCATCTTTGAAATATGGTGGTTCTTCCATCCAACATTAGAGTTTATAAAATCATGATTAACATTTATTTTGTTCTCATCATGAGTTTACTCTACTATATTTTCACTATTAGGAAACATTTCTTATATCAACTTTTCCAAACCTTCGATGTCTACTTATGGATCATTCTTCATGTTTTCCATGTTGTCTTTCATTTTCTCATCGATCTTAGCTTTCATGTCATCCATCTTAGCTTCCATGCCCACTTCCATGCCATCGATCTTAGCTTCCAAACCATTCATCTTAGATTCCACGCCTTTCTTCAAACCATCCATCTTAGTTTCCACACCTTTCTTCAAAACTTCCATTTTATTTTTTGTTTCTCTTTGCAATAATGAAATTTGGTGCACTTTCTCTTGTAATTTTGATATCTCATGTTGTGTTTCTTCATCGTCATGAGTAACAGTAGAGCCTTATGAAGGCTTAATGGATGTTGAATTATTTTTAGGGGGGCATTTTAGAACTAAATAATGATATCTATTCTTCAATATGCTCTTGGAATAAATTCAAACTAATATTTTTCAAACGACACTTATGTAATTCGAAAAAAATACACATATTTTTCTTTCTTTTGAGGAGCTCTATATTGAAACTGAATTATCTCTATGATTTCAGATCTTAAATATCTGAAATTTGTCCCTGCAATAGCCCTCTGAATCTTATTTTAAATGCCACAAGTCTAACCTGATTTGGATTCTTCAAGGAAAAGTTATGCCCAAACTCCCATGATGACCTAATTATGGACTAGTTTAGTAGAGTGAACTTGTACGAATTTCCACATCTCACTATTTCCTCCTGTTATAACTATTAAAATCCTCTAAATTCAGTCAGTTCATACTTGTTCTTAAGTCATGGTACTAAGATAGGGTTTGAGTCATTTCTATGTTTTATAGGGTCTAATTCATAGTTTTAGAGTCTCATTTCATCACGAAGCCAAGTTCATAAACTTTGTTTTACACTTTAGTAGTCTCATGCCATGTTTTGAAACCCATATTTTAAGTCTTTTTCAAAAAAAAATTCAAGTAAGCCACGAAACCACGTTTTCGTAGCACGCTCAGTGTAAAAAACTGCTTCTGCACTACGAAAACACTAGTTTTTTCGTAGTGCAAAATCCTAAAATAACACTACCAGCGCTACGAAATTGGTGTTTCGGAATTTTCAGTTTAGCTATCACATCCATCAAATTGGGGTTAAATTTTCATGATTATAATGTCAATCCACGATCATGGTGTCAATCCAAAAATCCTCCTACATGCATGCAATCATCCAAAGTAGTTATGAAATCATTATGAGATTCATTAGCGGTCGTTTGTCATTTGTCCTTTGCAAATTTGAAAAAGGATTTGGTTATTATTGTTTTTATCTCATGCAAATAAAGCATTGCATGCATATCTATTGCTAAAATAGAAGCTCATGATGAGATACCAAATCTCTCATTAAGTTTTCAAGCGAGGCGGAGTTTTCCATCAAGCGAGGCTAAACCAAATTCTCAAGCGAGCCAGTTTATCCAACAAGGAGGTTTATTACAGTTTTTCTGAAGACACATGGTTTCCAGGAAGGAGATGGCAGAAGAAAAAAGAAATCACCGGTTGGGTCACTACCTGAGGACAGAACCTGAAGGTTTAGAAAATATCACGAGGGATAAATCTGTTGAAGAAGCCTTCAAGAAGGTAGGGTGTTGGAGGTTCTGTGAAAAGATTCAAGGAGGGCATAATCAGGTCACCAAATAATTTTCTACCAACTTCACAGGTTCAAACACAAAAGTTGGTTTTCTTAATTTACCAATTTCTCCTGAAGTTATATCAGCATTCATAGAAATCCCAAGAGGGGAGGAAAAATGGTTTAATAATTTTAGGTTTGAAATGCAACCCTGAAAAATATTTTTGAAACCAGAGTTTGTGGATACTGATTTAAATAAAGATGTGCCAAGAAGTTATGTCAAGGATGCATTTTCTAACCTGCTCTACAATATCCAAATATACTTCACCTACGAAGGGAGATATCACAAGGTGCACACTTATCATTTTAAACTCTTATTGAATTTCACAGGAATAATCTCTCTAGACCTACCTTTCTTTCTATTTCGAAGTCTAGCCAAGATGGCAGACAAAGTTCAGATGAAAACCTAAGCATGTGAAACATCATTATTTCATCATGGTCTAGTCAAATTAATAGTTTTGCATGAGCTTCAGAACGTGAATAGAGAATGGTTTGCTTCTCTCTTTTTGAGTGGAATAGGGGTTGAAGGAATAGGTGCTAGCCCTCAAGTCAAAGAAACATCTTCATCAAAGACTACTGAACCTCTAGAATCAAAATCAAGAAGGTTTTTCAAGATTAAGCCCAGGAAATAGGTTAAGGAAACTATGATAAAGACATCACTAAAAACTTAAAGGACTCCTCAATCTGCACAGAAGAAGAAAACTGAGGTCAAAAATACAATTTAGGAATAGTAAATTAGTAAAAAAACTCAGAAGAAGTTGACTAGGAGTCAAAGGTCAAAGAAGAAGGGTAAGGTTGTGGTCACAAATGAAAATTTATAATTAAGAGGTGACTCGAATGATATATTACAAGATATTGACATTGAGAAGTCTCCCCTGGTTCAAGCAGAGTTCATAAAACTGGATACAGGTGGAAAATCAATGAAATTGAAAACATCCAAAAAATTAGACTTTTAGGATGAGGTGTCAGAGTCTTTTTTTAAGCCTAAAAAACCATAGACTAGGTAGTCTAAGAAAATGCAACAGCCAGACATGGAGATAGACCAAATAGGGGGTGAGGATGCAAGTGTTTTTGAAGAACCCATTAATACATCATCTCAAATACTTGAAGAAGACAAAAACAAAGTATTTAATACTCAGAGAGAAAGGAGTAGCTATGAGAAGGTTAAAGACAAACTCAGACTTGCAAACATTGAGATTGATAAATTGAGGAATAAAGTGAGAATGCATGCTGTGGAAAGGTCAAAATTTGAGAGGTTGAAAGGTTTGTGGGAGCTGGAAAAGGTTTCAAACAGTGAGTCAATTAGCAGTCAGGATCAATTCTTCATATGGACCATCCTTGCAATCAAGGAAGAAAAGTTCATAAGAATGGTTAACACCAAAATGAGTGCTAATAATATAAGGCTTAAAAGGTAGGTTGAAGAGCTTCAAATATAGCTAGGAAAGCCTGAAGATCAACCACAACAAAAATCTGTGTAAATAGTAAGTGACATCTCCTAACACATTTTTGAAGTTTTGTTGAAGGTTTAATTTTTGAAAATAGTTCAAAGTTGATTATTGAGAGCTTATATATAACTTCAAGGATGGTAGTAAAGGTGGGAAACTCAAATTTTTGGAAACAAGCTGTGAAAAGAAAAGACACAGCAGTTTCATAGCACGCTATGAAACTGATGTAGGTGTCATACACAGCAGTTTTGTAGCGCGCTACAAAACTGCTGTAGGATGCATTTTGATCGATTTTGAAATCTTTCAAAGGGTAAAAGGGCATGTTTAATAAAATTTGATGCTGCTGGAGGATATATCAAGACCACAAATGAAGATCCAATGGAAAAACATAGAAAGTTGTAGGTTTCAAATGAAGTTTTCAGAGGTGAAGTTTTGCGCTACGAAAACAACAGACAGTTTCATAGCGCAACAATGTTAATAGTTTTGGGCACTTTTTCAACATTTTTTTTTGGGCATAGCTGAGAATACGAAGTCACAAGAGTTTAATATGACTTTGCCACATGTTTTGAGCACAAATTGGTCAGCATATTTTGTGAAGAAACATAAATTAAGTAGTACACCTAGTTTGCAGGGAGCATGTTCTTATTTTTCAGGGCAGATAAGAAGCAAATCATTACAGTTCAACAAAAAGGAGATCGACATGATCAAGGTCGAATTTTATGAGGAGCAGCTATCAGATAGAATATTTAATGCTTAGATAAGGTTGTCAAGTCATAATAAAGAGTTTTAATCCTATTTGTGTTAGGACTCTAGAACAGACAATTTAACTGTCAGATGTAATTAAATTTTTCTTTAGCAGTTGATAGGTGTCAAGGTAGCAAATTCGAATTTCTCTCAATTAATTGGAGAGAATCCAAGAATGTGATAATGAATTTATAAAAGACAAGAAGTCGAATTGCAGAGGGTTGGAAATTTTCATAAGCAAGCATACTATTGTTGTAGCAGGAGGACTGTGTTTTTATGTTAATATAGAGATATTGGTTTCATCACTCAGGATTCAGAAAGGGTTATGGTTGTGTGTTATTCTCATAGTTTTCCTCTTTTAATTACTTGTAGTGGCATGAATGTATGTTACTTATAATTCACTAAAGGTTCTCTAACTTCCTTCATATGTTCATGAACTGTGTTATTTTCTGTCCTATTGTTCTTTTGATGCATTTAAACCCTGAAATGCCCTGACTTCCATATGAAGCTGATATTCATGTTTTGTGAAAACACATTTGACTCCATAAGCCCAATAGATGTTTTTTGATTAGTAGTACAACCAAATATCCATTTTTATCCATTTTACTCATAGATTTAGCCATCTAATCCTTATTTGAAAATCATAAACCTATTGAGAGAGCCCTCTCATATTGAGGAGGCTAAGCCTCAATTAAGAGTATGGTTTGAAATAGTTACACTGAGGTAGCCTGACCAGCAGCCTATCAGGACCTATTTTGGTGATAAGATTTTGGTGCGTCTACTGGGAGACTGAAGATTATTCATTCCTAAAATCAAGAAGCTGAAATTCTGAAGGTAGCAGGAGCTCAAAAAGTTTTTCGAGGCTGAAATCTACCTTGGTTACTCCATACATTTTTTTTTCAAAGTTTAAAGGTGGCTTCGAGAAGGAGATACACACGGAGAAATCCTGATCCCAATCCACCTACCGTTGTGGACAATCCAAAAACTATTTCAAAAAGTCAAATAATTTCAAAAATATCAGGTACTCCATCTCATTTGAAATATTTTTCCTATGAAATATTAAGAAGTCTTGAAGATAAGAAAGTTCATGACAAGATTCATGAAGTGTTGTTTAGATCTGAAAGTGAAAAATAACTCATTGATGTTATCTTAGACCTGTAAAAAATAGGAATTGACACTTCAGGTTTAGTGACACAAGAATACAAGGAAGAGTTTTGGGAAGCTGTTACCTCTGAACTACTTCTAGAAAAAGAGTCTTTAGATAAGCTCAAAGAAACTGACCCTTTCGAAGTATTGCTGAAATCTAAAGCTGGTTTACCCCTTCCAAATTGGAGTTCTATTGTCAGTGGCTTACAAAAACCATGCAGTCCCCCTCATATCAGTTCTTCATCTTCTTTTTATGCCCCTCCTACAACTATTGTTCATCCTCCAGTCATGGCTGCTCCTGCTAAGTATGCACCACTTTCACTTCCTACTATTTTGCATGACCTTCCTAGTAAATATGTTGCTAGGATTCCTGCTTGGGGTAGTGATGAGGAAATTTCAGCAGAGGAATTTGTAGACAGATTTAATGATTTTATAGAAAGGGAAGAAGTTGATGATGAGGATGTGAAGTTAAGGTTATTTGCACAGAGTTTTATTGGTGAAGTTAGAAAATGGTTTAAGGCCCTTGCACCAGGCAGCATTAGAACTTGGAATGATTTTGAAGAAAAAATCTTAAGAAAATGGGGTAATAGAACAAATCCAGTCCAAGCACTCACTGAATACAACAGCCTTAGGAGGGTAGTTGATGAATCTGTCCAAAAAATTTCGAAGATATTTAATAATTTTTTTGACTCAATTACACCTCATTTGAAACCTTCGGAAGCCTTAGCACAAATGAGATACGCTGAAGCATTTGACTATGAATTTTCTATCCTATTGAGGGAAAGAGAGTCACCCACACTTGTTGAAATGCAGAGTGATGCATTTAACGTTGAGGTAAACATGATAGCTGCTAAAAAGTCAAAAATGGGAAAAACTAAACTGAAAGAAGAAGAGAAACCATCCACCTCAACTTCTGAAGACAAATTTGATTCAATGATGAAAACCATGGAGAAGTTGATGGATAGGTTAGCTCTTGGTAACACTTATGCTCATCCTATGCAAAATGAACCTCAATTCAGAAATCCACAATTTAGGAGACCTAAAAATCAACAAAGGTCGAGAGAGAATAGAAACCAGCAAGATGACCCTCCAGTGAGACCCCTTTTTCAGCAAAATTTGGTAGATGAAGAAGATGAGCCTGAGATTCCTGAAGAATCCATCCATTGTCTTGACGAAGAAATTTCAGGAATCTTCTTGACTAAAGAAGAGCATGATGAGTCAGATTTGGCTAATCAAGGAGAAGAACCATAAGATTATTTTAAAGGGTATCAACATGCTATTTTTGAGATGCGAAAGCAATATAATATCAAAAATAGAAATGTGCCTATCATTGAAAACAAAGAACAACCCAAGAAAGATGCTCCAAAGGTTGCTGAAGTTAAGAATGATACCCCAAAGTTGGCTGAAGGTAAAAATAATATTCCACTTGGTAAGAAAGACACTCAACTTCCTCCTCTTGTCAAAGATGTTGAAAAGTCTGTCTCTGTTTTCAACCTTGAGAATGAAATTTCAAAGATTAAAATATCAGTCCTTTTTAGTGAGATTCTCAAGTTTAATGAATATAGAAGCAAGATAGTTAAGATGTTGAATTCACAACCAGGGGCTACTGATATCTTGAATTTCCAAGAAGACAATCCTACTATATAGTTGGGTCTAAGGTTAGAAGATGATCAAAATGAAGAGTTTCCTCCTTTTTATGTAAGCATTAGTATTCATGATATGACCTTGCATAATTCTATGTTAGATTCAGAAGCTTCTCATAACCTCATGCCCAAGGTTATCATGGAGAGAATGGGATTGCAAATCATAAGACCATATAAGGATTTGTTTTCTTTTGATTCCAAGAGGGTTCAATGTATTGGTCTAATCAAAGATGTTGTTGTTGGTTTAACGCAAATCCCAACAAAGATAGTTGTTATGGATATTTTTGTGTCTAATGTTCCTCCAAATTTTGGTATTCTATTGTCAAGATCATGGGCAGTGAAAATCAAAGGCACAATGAAGATGGATCTTTCCTACGCTACTATTCTAGTTTTTGGTGAACAAAGGAGATCGTATTGGGAGACTAGAATGGCTTAAATGGTAAGTAGCAAAGATAAGCCTCATAATTTTCCTATTTATGCCATTGAGACTGAACTTGGATCTGCCATTCTTTTCAATGAATCTGTTGATAGTGTTGAGGAAGAAATAAAAGCAGAAAATCAACATGCATAAAATCAGCACTCAGAAAATCAACATGCAGAAAATCGACAAGTAAATGAAGAAGGGATGGAGTAATGGTGGTCATTGTACTTTGATGGATCAGTAGGAAAATAAGGGGCAGGAGCAAGGATTTGGATTACAAATCAAAATGATGAAAGTATGTTTTACTCTTACAAACTGAATTTTTATTACGCAAAAAACATGGCTGAATATGAATCTTTGATTTTGGGTCTAGATATTTTGAAAAAGATGAAAGAT
Organism: Pinus albicaulis; assembly: GCA_034641835.2. Taxonomy (NCBI): domain Eukaryota; kingdom Viridiplantae; phylum Streptophyta; class Pinopsida; order Pinales; family Pinaceae; genus Pinus; species Pinus albicaulis. The sequence continues at coordinate 4,971 of MU968551.1, read as the reverse complement.
CGAAATATTTTTGTTTTTGGAGATTCTGAATTGATTATCAGAAAAGTGGAAGGTGTCTATAAAACGAAAGATGTAAGAATGAGGGCTTACAGAAATCTAGTTTTAGACTTGTTGGAAAACTTTCAGTCTTATTCCTTTATAGTCAAAACTAGAGATCAGAATTCTATTGTTGATTCTCTTGCTTTTTCCACAAGTCTTTTCATTATTCCTATGCACTCAAATGAAAAATATGAGATTGAAGTTCGCCATAGGCCAGCTATACTAGAAAATATCATAAATTGTCAAGTTTTTGAAGATGATCAACAGGTAAAGAATTTTATTGAGTTGAAAGAATATGCTTGTTGAGCCTAAAGAAAATTCTGAAGTTTTACAATTCAAGAATAATTCAATACCAAAGGGTCTTATTCCTCTTGAGAAGCTCTTTGATCAGAATGATGTTTTTTAAGCACTAAAATTGCAAGCTGATGAAGAGGAAGTAGAGAGTTGTAATCTTGGTACATTACCTTAGCCTAAAATGATTAAAATTTCAAAGCTTCTTTCATCTGATGTGAAATCCAAGTATATTGAGATGATGAAAAGGTTTATGGATGTTTTTTCTTGGAGTTATAAAGATTTAAAGCAATATGATCCTTCCATTATTCAACATTCTATTCCTATCAAGGAAAATGAGAAGCTTTTAAAGAAGAAATTGAGGAGAATTAATCCTCTTCTCATGCCATTGATTGAAAAGGAGGTTAAGAAACTCTTTGATGCAAAGATCATTGTTCCAATCAGATTTTCAAATTGGCTTGCAAACTTAGTTCCAGTAAGGAAGAAGGGTGGAGAAATCAAAATTTGTATTGAATTCAGAAATTTGAATAAGGCTTCACTAAAGGATAACTATACTCTTCCTAAGATGGATTCAATTCTGCAAAATATTGTTGGTTCACAAAGGATGTCAATTCTTGATCGCTTTTCAGGTTACAATCAAATTCTTGTGCATCCATATGATCAAGAAAAAACAGCCTTCACAACACCATGGGGTACATTCATGTACGCTAAAATGCCCTTTGGTCTCATGAATGCGGGAGCTACTTTCCAAAGAGCAATGGATATTGATTTTTCTGAAGAAAAGGATAAGTCGGTAGTTGTTTATCTTGATGATATCACAGTCTATTCAAAGAAAGAAGAAGATCATTTGAAACACCTAGAAAAAATTATGTTGAAATGTAGAAGGTTTGGTATCTCTCTTAATCCTACTAAAAGCATATTTTCTTTAACATCAGGAAAATTACTTGGTCATATTATTTCTGAAGAAGGAATTAGGATTGATCCTAATAGGGTTAACACAATTCAAAGGGTAGATTTTCCAAGAAGTAGGAAAGAGATTCAATCTTTTCTTGGGAAAGTGAATTTTGTTAGGCGTTTCATTCCTAATTTTGTTGAGATTGTCAAAGATATAAAAAGGATGTTAAAGAAAGGAGTTGACATTAAATTGACAACTGAAGCAAAGAAATCTTTTTAAGAAATCAAGAAGGAACTCACACAAGCATCGGTACTCATCAGTCCAGATTTTTCCAAAGAATTTCTGGTTTTTACATTTTCTTCCGAAAACACAATTGCTGGAGTTTTGCTACAGAAAGGAAAGCAAGGTATTGAACAACCTATTTCTTTATTTAGTAGGAAATTAGCAACTGTTGAACTGAAGTATAATATTCTAGAGAAGCAGGTCTATGCTTTGGTGAAAGCTATAAAATATTTCAGAATTTATATTTTGCATTCGCACATCATAGCATACATTCCAAGTGCTGTGGTAAAGGAAATTCTAGCTCAGGCAGATCCGGATGGAAAAAGGGAAAAATAGATCACTAAATTGCTGGAATATGATATAGATATCAAACCAACCAAGTTGGTGAAGGGACAAGGCTTGGCAAAATAATGACTCAGTCAAATCTGGACTGTCTTGATATAATTCTGAATGCAAAAATATCAGAAATTTCTGAAAATGAGGAAGAATTGGTCCAAGTTGATGAAAAATTTCTTACTTCAGAATGGTATAAGGATGTGGTTTTTGTTCTACAGCATAATAAAGCTCCCATTGATCTATCAAAGTCCAAAGAAAGGTTTGTTAAGCTAAAATCATTGTGGTATTTTGTTTATGACAAAAATCTGTTTTGGAAATATGTAGGAGGAATTTTTCTGAATTGTTTACTTGAAGAAGAGGTTGAAAATATCATTGAAGAATTCCATAGAGCCGATTGTGGAGGATCATATGCTGGAGGGCCTGTTAATGGTAGGTTCCTAAAGCATTATGTTTGTTGAAGTATTATAAATCACTCATGACATTGTATATATTCATCTTTGTCATTTTTTGCTAATAAATGACAAGCTGAAACATAAATCTTAAGCCTGAGGTGAAGGCCCAATAGTTTGAAGAAGATGCTTGTCAACAAAATTATTGTTTTTATTAAAAATTGGATATCATTGGAGCTGCAAGTTCTTAGTGTACCATAGGGGCATACTATCCCAAGTGGAGCCACTCTTATCACTATTAAAATCCTCTAAATTTATTCAGTTCATACTTGTTCTTAAGTCATGGTATTAAGATAGGGTTTGAGTCATTTTTATGTTTTATAGGGTCTAAGTCATAGTTTTAGAGTCTCATTTCAACACCAAACCAAGTTCATAAACTTTTTTTTACACTTTAGTAGTCTCATGCCATGTTTTGAAACCCATATTTTAAGTCTTTTTCAAAAATATTTTGAATAAGCCATGAAACCATGTTTCCGTAGCATGCTCAGTGTAAAAAACTGCTTCTGTGCTACGAAAATGCTAGTTTTTTCGTAGCCCGAAATCCCGAAATAACACTACCAGCGCTACGAAATCGGTGTTTTGGAATTTTTGATTTAGCTGTCACATCCATCAACTTGGGGTTAAATTTTCATGATTATAATGTCAATCCACGATCACGGTGTCAGTCCACGAATCCTCCTACACACATGAAACCGTCCAAAGTAGTTATGAAATCATTATGAGATTCATTAGTGGTCGTTTTTCATTTGTCCTTTGCAAATTTGAAAAAGGAATTGGTTATTATTGTTTTTATCTCATGCAAATAAGGCACTACGTGCATATCTATTGCTAAAAGAGAAGCTCATGATGAGATACCAGAGCTCTCATTAAGTTTTCAAGTGAGGCAAAGTTTTCCATCAAGGGAGGCTAAACCAAATTCTCAAGAGAGCCAGTTTATCCAACAAGGAGGTTTATTACAGTTTTTCTGAAGACACATGGTTTCCAGGAAGGAGATGGCAGAAGAAAAAAGAAATCACTGGTCGGGTCACTACCTGAGGATAGAACCTGAAGGTTTAGAAAATCTCACCAGGGATAAATCTGTTGAAGAAGCCTTTAAGAAGGTAGGGTGCTGGAGGTTCTGTGAAAAGCTTCAAGGAGGGCATAATCAGGTCATTAAAGAATTTGCTACCAACTTCACAGGGTCAAACCCAAAGGTTCGTTTTCTCAATTTACCAATTTCTCCTGAAGTTATATCATCAATCACATAAATCCCAAGAGGGGAAGAAAAATGGTTTAAGAATTTTAGGTTTGAAATGCAACCCTGCAAAATCTTTTTGAAACTATAGTTTATGGATACTGATTTAAATAAAGTTGTGCCAAGAATTTATGTCAAGGATGCATTTTCTAACCTTCTCTACAATATCCAAAGATACTTCACCTGCGAAGGGAGATATCACAAGGTGTACACTTATCATTTTAAACTCTTATTGCATTTAATAGGAATAATCTCTCTAGACCTACCTTTATTTCTATTTTGAAGTCTGGTCAAGATGGCAGACAAAGTTCAGATGAAAACCCAAGCATGTGAAACATCATTATCTCATCATGGTCTAGTCAAGTTAATAGTTTTGCATGAGCTTCAGAAAGTGAATAGAGAATGTTTTGATTTTTTATTTTTCAGTGGAATAGGGGTTGAAGGAATAGGTGCTAGCCCTCAAGTCAAAGAAACATCATCATCAAAGACTACTAAACCTAAAAAATCAAAATCAAGAAGGTTTGTAAACCTTAAGCCTAGGAAACAGGCTAAGGAACCTATGATAAATACATCACTAAAAACATAAAGGACTCCTCAATCTACACAGAAGAAGAGAACTGAGGTCAAAAAGATAATTCAGGAATAGTGAATTAGTAAAACAGCTCAGAAGAAGTTGACTAGGAGTCAAAGGTCAAAGGAGAAGGGTAAGGTTGTGGTCACAAATGAAAATTATCAATTAAGAGGTGACTTGAATGATATATAACAAGCTATTGACATTGAGGAGTCTCCCCTGGTTCAAGCAAAGTTCATAAAGCTGGATACAGGTGGAAAATCAAAGAAATTAAAAACATCCAAAAAATTATACTTGGAGGATGAGGTGTCAGAGTTTTTTTTTAAGCCTAGAAAACCATAAACTAGGTATTATAAGAAAATGCAGCAGCCAGACATGGAGATAGACCAAATAGGATGTGAGGATGCAAGTGTTTTTGAAGAACCCATTAATACATCATCTCAAATACTTGAAGAAGACAGAAACATAGTATTTAATACTCAGAGAGAAAGGAGTAGCTACGAGGAGGTTAAAGACAAACTCCAAATTGCAAACATTGAGATTGATAAATTGAGGAAGAAAGTGAGAATGCATGCTGTGGAAAGGTCAAAATTTGAGAGGTTGAAAGTTCTGTGGGAGCTGGAAAAGGTTTCAAACAGTGAGTCAATCAGCAGCCAGGATCAATTCTTCATATGGATCGTACCTGCAATCAAGGAAGCAAAGTTCATAAGAATGGTTAACACCAAATTGAGGGCTAATAATAGAAGGCTTAGAAGGTAGGTTGAAGACCTTCAAATACAGCTAGCAAAGCCTAAAGATCAACCACAGTAAAAATCTGTGTAAACAGTAAGTGACATCTCCTAACACATTTTTGGAGTTTTCTTGAAGGTTTCAT